>BSBM01000738.1:6227500-6827500 GCA_027924585.1 Larix kaempferi
AGTCTTCAGAAGAAGAAAAAGTTAAATAAGAAGGCACCGATCCTTTTTCCTTTCCTAATGAAACAACCTCTGATAAAAAGGTACAAATCCCCTCCACTGCTGCACAAGGTCATACTAATACTACCTTCCATATTCATGTTTCTACCACTAAAGTTCCATAGACCTCGATCTCAGTTCCTATACCCCCAAAAGTAATGGCTGCCATATTTGCTCCCTTGGTACTTCCTGCCCAACTTTATGATTTACCTTAGAACTATGCCCAACGCATTCCAGTTTATGATGGGGAAGGTGGAATTACATCCCTACAACACGTAAGCATACTTAATGGCTTTATAGACCTAGAATAAGTGGATGACAATGATGTCAAAATGAGGTTGTTTGAACATATCTTCTCTGGGAGGTAAAAAAGTGGTTCAAGGCTCTCCAAGCAAGGAGTATCACTAGCTATGAAAGGTTTGAAGAAGCATTCCTAACAAGGTGGGAAGATAAATAGAATCCCCTACAAATATTAACCCAGTACAATAACCTAAAGAAAAACAACATGGAGATGGTTCAAGAATTTCTGCTAGGTTTATGAAAGTGTACAACTCAATACTTGCTGATATTAAGCCCCATGTTGGAGCTTTCCAACTCCACTATGCCAAAGCATTTGAAAATGACTTTGCCTTGATGTTGAGAGAGAGGAGATCTGCGTCATTACCTAACATGTTAAAATATTCCATAAAGGTGGAGGCAAACTTGATGGAATCTGGAAAGATAAAACATAGGGTGGAGGCTGAGAAGAAGGTTAGGGAGGAGAACCAACCCTCCACATCCCAACCCACATACACAAAAATTGATTAGATGATGAATACCATAGAAAGGCTCATGGATAGGCTGTCCCTAGACCACATACTTGTTGTTAGAGAACCCACAGAACCAAAAATCAGAAACCCTAACTTTAGAAGGTTCCCTATCCCACAAATCAGAGAGAGGGAACCAAGGGATCCTAGAAATCCGGATAACCAACAAGTGAGGTCACCTTTTGTGGAAACTTTGGTTGATGATGAGGAGGAAGAAAATAACTAAGGATCAGATCCATCATTTTGACCATGCTCAAACCCAATTTTACCTAGCAAAAGAAGAGCATGGTAGATCCTACCTAGAACAAGAGTGCAACACACTGGATCTAGAATCACAGCAATACCAGATGGAATATCAGAATGCTCTCCTGGAATTTCAAAAGAATCATAACCTCATGAGTAGAAATGTGGCGGTAAATTCTTGTAAAGCCTCGGTTATCCAAACTACATCTAATTAGAAGAAAAAAGAAGCCTAAAAAAAGGCTAATCCAAAAACATATGCCCCTAAGAAATCCCGGGATGGGAAAGGTGATGCAAATATAAAAGAAATAGAAAAACCCTAGCCTTCTTTCAACCTAAAAAATGAAATCTCCAAAGTCAATATTTCCATCCCCTTCAACAAGTTACTAAATAATGGTGAATATAAGGATCAAATTTTGAAAATGGTAAAAGTAGAAGAGGAAAAACAATTGGACACTTTGAATCTGCAGTATGAAAAACCCACCCTCCTATTTGGTCCTCATGTGGAAAACCCGAAAGATGATGATGTGCCTCCTTTTTCTATCATTCTGAATGTTCATGACCAGGTATTACATAAAGCCATGCTCGATTCAGGAGATTCCCACAACCTCATGCCTAAATCTATTGTGGAAAGTTTAGGCCTGGAGATGACAAGGCCCTACAAAGACTTGTTCTCTTTCGAATCAAGAAGGGTGCTATGCCTTGGTTTGATCAAGGACATGGTGGTGTCACTAACACAAATCCCTCAAAATAATGTTGTTATGGATGTGGTAGTGGCAGACATTCCACCCAAGTTTGGAATGTTTCTCTCTAGAACTTGGGCATCAAAGCTAAAGGGGACCCTACATATGGACATGTCCTATGAAACCATCCCAATATTTGTTCAAAATAGAAGACTGTATAGAGAGAAAAGGATGGTGTATGTGGTGAGTGGTCAGAGTAAGCATCAAAACCATCCCATATGTGCTGTTGATACTGAATTAGGCTCATCTATTTTTTGCTATGATCTTTGCTTTGAGGGAAAAACTCAAGTAGTATTGAAAACAATGAGAATAATTTTGAGCAAAACAATGAACAACATTTTGAGCAAAATAGTGAGCAGAATTCTGAGAAAAACAGTGAACAACATTTTGAGCAAAACAATGAGCATAATTCTGAGCAAAACAATGAGCAACATTTTGAGCAAAACAGTCAGCAAAATTCTGAGAAAAACAGTGAGTAGAATGCTAAAAAACGTAGTGAACAGATTGCGGGTCTAGAAAATGAGGTTGAATGTTTGTGGAATCACTACTACATTTTTGGCCTTTAGGGGGGGTTATCTTCTGCCCCCAAAAGTGACCTACGGGGGGGGTTGGATTTGGGGGCGGTTTTGGAAAAACCACCCCTAAAGGCACCGATGTTAAATTTTTTTCCCTTTAAGGGTGATTTTTGATGAGATTGGAACCGGGGGCGGTTTCTGACCCCGTCGTAGAGGTCTACGGAGGCGGTTTTAAACCCCCCTCATAGACCCCTTCATAGAGACCTACATGGGCGGTTTTGAACCCCCTTCATAGAGACCTATGAGGGTGGTTGTGAACCCCCCTCATAAGCCCCCTCATACAAACCTATAAGGGTGGTTTGGAACCCCTCTCGTAGAAGACTATAGGGGCGGTTTCAAACCCCCCTCGTAGAGGCCTATAGGGGCAGTTGTGAACCCCCCTCGTATAGTCCTATAGGGGTGGTTTGGAACCCCCCTTGTATAGGCCTATAGGGGGAGTTTAGAACCCCCCTCGTAGAAGCTTATAGGGGCAGTTTTGAACCCCCCTCGTATAGGCCTATAGAGGCAGTTTGAAACCCCTATAGGGGTGGTTTGTGAACCCTATAGGGGCGGTTCTAAACCCCCCTCGTAGACACCTATGGGGGCGGTTCAGAACTCCCCCTAAATGTCATTATTAAAAACCTTTAGGGGTGGTTACAAACCCCCCTTGTAGGTACCTACGAGGGCAGTTACAAACCCCCCTCGTAGGTACCTACGATTGTGGTTGCAAACCCCCCTTGTAGGTACCTACAAGGGAGGTTCTAAACCCCCCTCGTTGTAACATACAAGGGAAATTTTGACCCCCCTTGTAGTGACATATGAAGGCGGTTTAGAATCCACCTCGTAGAAACATACAAAGGTGGTTTGAAACCCCCTCTATAGCCATAATAAATCATAATAAAATATATTTTATTAAAAATATCAATATTGCAATATCAATAGGGCACGGAGGAATCAAACCACCAACCTCCTGCTTGTAAGGTAGGGGCTCTTCCATTGATCTAGCACCCTTTCAGAATTGGGGAGAGGAGCAATATGAACATCTAGATTGCATCATTTGTAATTCTAAGAAAAGACAATAATATCCAAAGACAACCATGCTTAAAATCCAATTTATTTTTCAAAACACACTGATAAGCACAAAAATCTACCATAATAAGGAAACAGAATACCCAAAACAATTATACAATCTATTAAGGTGGTCTGCAAAAGGGTCTAAATTCCATATTTTATTTTATTTTCTACTCGCGTTGGCTGATCTCCTAATAATGGGACTAGATCTTTCAGACTTTTTTGAATGCATGGTAGAAGACAGATTCTAATTTTCCTTTGAATAAATGTAGGAGATTACTACTTTGCAACAGTTAGGTGTCTGCTGCTACAAATAAATGACAACCTCTACAAGGACACTGCAAAATACGATTTTGGGAGGGAATGACAAAGAAAATTGCAGCAAAGGAGCAACCATTTTTTTTATATATCGCACTACAACTACGTCAAAATTGTATAAAGTGAGAAGGATAGACATTGAAGCAGGAAAGGATCTACAATTAGGGCCACTAAAAGCACTATAAAAGCATAATAATCTAAATTCATTCTCCATAATTTTGACAAATGTAGCTGAGATAGGATATTCTTGCACAATTTTCAGTATGAACGTGCAAGGAGTGGTATTATGAACCCCAGTGCACATATACCTTCTCTGTGGAACGTATGAGTATGCGACAACAAATTGAGCAGCTTATGGACACCAAATAAGCCTTCCAGCAGTTTCCACAACCCAATAAAGATTCCTTCTACCCTGAATTTCCCTCAGTATTTCAATTCAAGCTACACATATGTCATTATTATTATGTCCATTTTCCTTCACCATGTCCATTAGGAACACAAAATTGCGAGAATCATTGACAAATATGGAAGCCACATCAAATCAGAAAATGTTGGGAAGCTTGTGCATCTAATGCAGTTGGTCAGAAACTTAGAAGTGATGAAGGTAAGAAAGGAATTGTGGCTTTGCGGCATACATCCCTTGTAGGTGTGATTGCAACCATTGATCGAGATGGTTGTCTTAGCCAATTTGTGTAGCTCGGGTGCTTGACTATTTTGGATGGTTGAATTCAAGAATCCCAAAAATGAATTATTGGAGATGCAGGAATACCAAAGGAGGGTGACAAATTTGTCAAATCACTGTTGTTATTGTTGCTACATGCTCTTGATAGACTACCTGTAGATATTGATTCTTTGAAGACATGTATGGGTGGAAAATATGTAAACCACTTGAAAAATCAGAAGCACCAACAGATTCAGAGGAAGGCTAGGATCTTAGTTTATACTTGGAAGAAACATGTTGATGCAGTAATGAAGAACAATGACATAGTCTGGATCAAGCTAGGGAGCATATTTTATGTATAAATAAGATACATGAAAAGTTTCTTATACTTATGGTGGAAAGCATGCAAGATCTACTGAAGTTGTGAAAAAATCAACACCATTAAACTCTACTGCAAAGATATTCTTAAACAGATTATGCCAACATATATTCTATCAAGATCAACATCTATCCCCTCAGGGTCTTCCAAGGTTTCATTGTTTCACTCCTCAACCATTAACACCAAGGATTCTCATTGTAAATTGACCATGTTGAGTGGCACAGTTGATTTTTCAATGACTTCAATTAAGGAAGAGAAAAGTAGCAGTTCTAGTCAATAACAAAATAAAAATCAGTCATGGTTGAGTGATCTTGGAAAGGCTATAGGTTCATTTTGGAAACAGGATTCTCAGATCTCTATAGTGGATTCTATGAGTGCTAAAGGCTCAAGTTTAGGATCACACCATAGTAAATCAAGAAATGGAGTTTTGGGATCTAGAAAATTGGGATGCCATAAAGAGGCCAATGGAGGGAAGCTAATATGGAGTAAAAGTGCAACATGTGAAAAAGCATCACAATTGGGTCACACATATGACAAGGCAATAGATAATTCTGATGGGGATAATACAAATAGTCCCAAACTGATAGTTAAACTTCCCAACCTTGGATGCATTCCATTTCCATGTCTCAGGAGTGGGAATATTGAGGACATTGTCATACTAGCAAGTAAAGGATCTTCTCCCACTATCTCTGATAAAAATGATGCAAGTGATAGCAAGAAAAAAAGTGTAGATCGATGTTTCTCACTCTAATAGTTTCCTGGTGGTTAATTCTGAATCATTGCATAACAATGAGGTTAAATATGGCTTCACAGAAGGGGGTGATGGAGATATATCATCCACTACCATTACAAGTGAAGAGCGTAGAAGAATTGGTGAATAAATTGAGAAAACATCGGAAATATATAAAATGGCTCCATCATTAGAGCCAAGCAAGGAGAATGATCCATAAAAGGGTCTGATTCAAGTAGAAACTGTTAAGACAAGTCAGTGAGTTGGATTTGAAACCATTTCAAAGGAGATGATCACAACTTTGTAATGTAACTTTAAGTGATATGAATGATGGGGGTACGAATCTACTGGTAAATCTAGCATCCACTGAAAATTCCAAGGACATGCAAGTTCTTGTTGTTGTCAGTGAAAGATGTTCATTAACAGTAAGAGAGGGTATCCTAGATGAGTCTACAATAAGGTTCTCTATTGATAAAATCCATTCTAATCCTAGTGACCATGCATATGATAGAAGTACCATTTTGGATAAAGGAAGTGAAGTACCTTATTGTTTCCAAATAGAGTCCAGATGTTTCTAGCTATGACTTGTTGAATACGATTCAGAAAATTGGAAGGCATGATCCTCAAAAAGACACACTTGATACCCCCAAGGATTTAGAGCACTCATCTAGTGAATATTTGGAGGATTTAAAATCTTCTTTAGATGGAATTGGAAAGGTTCATGTATATCCATGCATGCCCCCTGAACATAAATTTGCTAGAAAGATGAAATATTTTTCCTTCAATCAAGAGGTGGAACACTGTATAGAACATAGCTCTGTTCCAGTTGGGAAATAGGGTGAAGCAGTGACAGAGATGGTTTCTGATTTACCAAAAAAAATGACTTGTGTTTCTGGAAGGAGGACAGAGGATGGGTTAAATGCATCCAATATGAGTAAATATGATGGTGAAAAAGAAGCTAAAATAGATGTGAAAAACTGTGTTTTTGAAGGAGAAAGTAGGTTAGCTAGTGAAGCTAGATTGGCCATAGATATTAAAGATAATAGTGTAGATGATCAATTGATAGTAGTGGATTGTTTTCTAGGTGCAGGGATCCCCGATAAAATAGTGGAGGTTTCTTCCCCAGTGTTGAAATAATTTGAGAAAGAAACGACTTTAGATAGCAAATTCGTTCTCAACACGGCTTCACTTAATGATGCTAGCAATAAAATCTTGGCCTATAACCTTAGAAATAACCAAGTAAGAGATAGTGGCATGCGAGATGACCTACAAGATTCTAATCAACTACAAAATTCAGTGACGGTTGAAGACAGGCGAGAATACATGGGTGTTGATAATCATCATCTTCTTAGCACACAGAGCATAACATACTTGGATGAAAGTAAAAAACCTGTCATCGAAAAGAGAGAAGATATGCAAGTAGAAGAAATTGCAAGAGCCTCTTATTATGCACCCTCTTCATAGTAAGCACATTGAACAACAGATATACCAACTAGACTATAACCAAATTCATCTTATAGCTTTCCTTCTTGTCTTCAATGGCATTTTTATGTTGAGTAAATTGCATGGTAGACTGATTTGCATTTGTTTACAAAATGCACTCTACCAGAATTCTTATATTTGGGCCTATTAACCTCCATTTTGTACGAGGATTACTACCATATTTAAGCCTATTAACCCCCTTCTTGTATGGGTGTCCACATGTGCTATTGATCATAGTCTTGAGACAATAATATACAACACTTATGAGCATCATGGGAAATTTTGATTTGTAACAGCAGTGGGCCCTTTCATTGTCAATCCCGTACAATCCAACAATAATGAATATGGCCATACATTAAATCTGGGCATACTAGAAGGCATTCTGGAAAATTATAGTGAGGATAAATGTCATATGTGGGCATATTTGTATTCATTTGGAGTTGGTTATGTGGAAATATTATCCCCAAGGAATCCATTAAAGCATCATTTTTGAGGCCTGTAGATGAAAGGGTATGTGCAATAGGTATGAGAACATTATGTGCACTATATGAGACCTAAATAGGGGCTCTAACCATTCAATAGTAAGGTCACCTACAACACCCAGACTTGTATCAACATCCTACAGTTGCATAGTAGTCCTGTAACAACACATAGTGAGGTTTGAGCGCATCTTCTAGGATTCAGATTGAAGATATGCTCACACAATAGAGGGATTTATCACATTGTTTTGGAAGGTTCCAAATAGTAGAAGTTACCCCTTATGCCAACACAACCTTGTTTTAGAACAATCATCGTTTGAGGTCTTTAAAACTAATTTCGAGTGAAAGTTTGATAATGATCAGTCTATGGGGTATTTTTGATGCATGAAAAGCAGTCGACGATGTTGAGATTAATAAGGGAATTTCCCTAGGGATTGTTTATAAAAAATAATATGATGATGACTATCAACAGTGCTCCTATCATCATCAATCTAACCTTAGAGGAGATTAAGGTCATTTGTAGCATTTGAAAGGGACTCCTTGCAGCTTGCACTCATTATAATAGAACCCAACATTAAATGATGTTTTAGGGTGCCATTCCAATAAGTTCTAAAGGGACAACCTGTGCAAATAAAGTCTTGGGCCAACCTATGCCAACCACATTAGGGATGCCCATGTTTTCGGGTTGTCCTATTTTTGGAGAAGGAACAAAGGTTTATTAATATATCTGTCCCAGTGCTCCCATATTGAGGATATCTAAGAATTAAAAGGTATGAATTAAGTCCATGGGGTATATAGCTAATAATTAATGATTGTTGGAGAATGTTTTCATTCTATGAAATCTTCCACATTCACACAACAATGATTAACAGACTAATAATTGGTTTCAATGTGCCATAAGGGATGCAATAAAGGCCCAAGTGAGCTTGCATCAGTAATGAATATGATCATACCTTAATCACCAAGCTTGGGCATAAAAAATAGCCTTGTAAAGTCTTCATTTCAGATCTTAAGGAAACAATAAGCAACCATCTTAAATCTACGTGGATCTATGTGAATGAGTAGTGAAAAAATGACATCTTTGGCATAATTCCTCTTATATAAACAACCCTAAAGGGGGATGATACACCTTGATCCTGTAGAATTATTTAGGTTTCACCTTTGTTGTCAGGAGTCCATAGATGTTGGAAGATTAATGGTGGAGCAAACCTAATATCGTATCTGTCTTTGATCTG
This sequence comes from Larix kaempferi, assembly GCA_027924585.1. Lineage (NCBI taxonomy): Eukaryota > Viridiplantae > Streptophyta > Pinopsida > Pinales > Pinaceae > Larix > Larix kaempferi. Next base: position 6,236,235 of record BSBM01000738.1, read on the forward strand.
AGCATTATGTCAGCAATTTTGGACCAATTATTTTTAGAGTATTGCAAAAATTGATTATAATGTGAAGTGCATTACTTCTTGGAAGGTCATTAGGGTTGTTTCAGTCAGACCCTTCATCTTGATAGGCCACATCTTGTGAAGGCATATATCTGCAGTTTTATTCTCATCATGGCCTAATTTGTGGATGGTCCTGTCTCAATGTATGGAGGGCATCAACATTTATGGTACACTTCTCTACCCTACATTGTAGGTAGCCTTAGATATGATATGTCCTGCCTCAGTTAACCTCAGACCAAAGATTCAATCATCACCCTTAACCAACACATTGATTCATAAACATAAGAAAGTTTAAAGGAAGTCTATGGGCTTGAGCCTAATCTTTAAACTTCTTTCCTTGTTGTGATGAGGATAATCAATCAATGAATAAGTTGTAATAATTTAATACTCAATGATTACTTTGACATATTAGTTAGCAATTAAAGAAGTCGTTTTCTTAGGTTGAATAAGAATACTTATGGGCATGGATACTAGCTAGATGTACCAAATCTGCTTCCATAGGAATGAAATATAAAATTTTGTAAATTAGCAACTTAGATAAGCAATAGAACAAAAGAAAATAAATGTGTTAAAACAATTGAGATATGACAGAAGAAAGCTCATACAAGCACCTTGAATGAACTTGTAGAAATGCAATTCTACGCAATCAAGCTAATGCCATTTAAAGTATAGACCTCAAAGATATGAAGGCGCGAGACTTTTTATCTCATTGGAGTTGTGCAAATGTCTAGGATGCTCATTTTAAACAAAATTTGATGCATCTTAGCAATTTTCTAAATATAAAAGGCAAGTTTCCCAGTACCGTGGAGATAATTTAAAACCTATATTTGCAAGCACCATTACCTTCTGCAGGGATCCTTGAGGAGTGCAAAACTTTACATTCAAATAATGAAAAAGGAAAAGAAGACAATGTTCTCAGCATATGTTTTTCCTATCCCTGTAAGGAGTAGATTTCCATGCACATTTACCTTTCCTTACTATTCTGATCAATACACTAAATAAATGGAAGAATACAACTCTAGTTTCTCAACTTTAATTGGTAATCATCATAATTATCCATCCCATTCAAATTTAATATGTTTAACTCCAAAAATAAAGTTTATGAGTTGTTCAAGTGAGTAATTGGCTCTAAGCCAATGTATCCAACCTTGTATCTAAGCCAATTTATCCAACCATGGCTATAAGCCACCTGAATTTTGAATAAATCTTGAGTTGTGTAAGTAATTGGCTCTAACACAATGTATCCAACCTTGGCCATAAGCCACCTGAATTTTGAATAAATCTTGAGTAAACTCTACCAAAACAAATGATCCATATGAACATATTCCTTTTGGATAGAATAAATGGCAATTTTTGGACAAAATCCTCCTTCCAAAACCCTAGCTCTCTTCATATTTGGACTATAGCAATGTCCAATCCATTCACAAGCCTCTTTTAACCGTATTCTAGTGCTTACAACACAATATTATTGGAAGAGTCTTGCAAGGCGCTAACATCAACTCAACACAAATATCAATAGGTATTTAGTTCCAATTTAGGTTAATAGTAAAACTCATTTTATTTGTGGACTAAGCTGTTTAATTGCAAACTTTTCTGGCTTGTCATTTTCATTTCTAATTATCTTTTATTCTTACAAATATTTAGTGAATTGTAATGGCACTTCTATGTTCACTACCACTAACTTTATCTATTTTTATGGACCACTTCAAGTCCCAAATGAATATTTGTCAACATTTCCCAAAATAGGTTTCATGACAAAATACTAAATAGTCAAGAAGGGCTTTAAGGAATGTGTGGCCAAGATGTTCAATGTGCAGTAGAGTTTTCCATTGAAGAAACAAAAGGAATTGCAAAGAAAGAACATGAATATAGACAATGTTACAAATACTTTGGGTGGGTACTCAATTATGCAGGAAATTAAATTTAATGACCATTGAATTACATCTAATCATAGTGAATAATGAGGATGAGTTTGGAATGTCAGATAGGCCTTTTTTGTCTATGAATAATCCAATAGCACCCTAGGTCTTCTTTTTTTTTATACTGAAGACAAAAATAAAACTTATGTTTTTGGAATTGAAGACATAAATACAACTTATAGGAAAAATACTGTATTTATTGCATTTCATGATGTTTGTAAGGTTATCATTAAAGCAGTCATTCCCAAGGAGCAACAATCTTACGGAAGGACACCATTGGGAAAGGTTGTAGACACTACAAAAGTAAATGAACTTGCTTCAATTGGGTGAGTTAAAAAAAGGAACAAATGTCAATTTCAAGTTGTATTGTCTAATGAATATCATAAAATCTAGTCTCACATAGAATTTGAGAATTCATTAGAAATATATTTGATAAATCACAAGGTGGATTGGGGTGCTTAAGGTATGAGAGACTCCTAGAAACAAACATTGCTTTGGGTGTATAAGGTATGAGAGATTCCTAACAACGGAGATTCCTTCTTAAGGTATACATACATGCAGTATTTTAAGGGCTTTGGGTTTCTTACTTTTCTTGTTAGGACCTCCCAAGCAGGGAGTGTACATTTTATAAAGTCATTAAAAAACAATATATCAAACACAAGAATTTTAAATAAGGTTTTTTTTTTCAAAATTTGATAATCTTTTTTTTTATTGGACCATAGATAAAAATTTGGTCAATGAGACTATGAAGTGTAATATTTGACAAAGGCAAGGGGTAAAAAACATATTCTCAAAATAGGGGCAAGAAGGTCATCTCACTAAAATTGAAGTCAAATGAGGAGGAAAAGGTCAATGATGAGCCAATTAAAGCACATAAATTAAACCCAATCTCTAGTAAAAAAATAAAATTATTGTTCTAGATGGGACATGCCTAGACATAAAGCAAGTTTATTTTCCTAATTTGTTTAGAAGGCATACAAATAGTTATGTAGACTATAGAACACTAATAAAGGAAAGGAAAAAGAAGAGGAATTACTATTTGTGGCTTCACAGAATGTTGCAAAGGAGGGAAAAGAAGAGGAATTCCTATTTGTGGCTTCATTGAATGTTGCAAAGGATTCCAAATAGATTTGTTACCTTGATGCACATGGATGACTGGAAGGATTGATTTCCCTTAGATATTGGATATGGAAAACAATATGAGGTGCAGGGGATTTAATTTGACACTATATATGAAAATGACGAATGGTAAAGTGCAACATCAAAAACATTTTGTATATTCCTTGTTTGGAAGCAAATCTACTTTATGTTAGTCAAATTGCAAAGCAAGACTTTGAGGTGAAATTTAGAGATGGTAAATGTTTGATTCGAGATCACAAAGTGGCCACAAAATTGTAGCAGTTGGCTTTGAATAGGGGCTTATATAGGTGTGCAGGGGCAACACAGATTTGCAGCGGCAACACAAAACACCAAGCAATGGTCACAATTGTATTTGAAGAAAACCAACTCTGGCATGGCATTGTCATTTCAATTACTATTATCTTAGAATATGATTAAGCTTAGGATAGTGATTAGATTGCCTATAATTCTAGGAGTAACAGGTGCCTGTGAATCATGTATTGCAAGTATGCAACATCCTGAAAGGTTGGAAAAGGGTGTGGTGTGGTTAGCAAGACAACCATTAGATATGCATTTGAAGTTTTTAAGGCTTTTCGAAGAACGATCGGAAGGTAGAGTGGTGAAAGATGAAATTGTCAAGAGCTAAAAGTGGTTGTGGGTATACTTCTTCACATTCCTACATGTAACTTACTATAGCTTATGCCTACTGGAAAGAGGTTTGTATGTGTATGTAAAGTAATCCAACCAACAAGTAAATAACCTCGTATATTGCTTGTTCATTTTCCAATGAAAAATATAGACATGTAAAGAGAACCAACAATAAGGGTTTGGATCAAATCCCTCTTGAACTGTCAATTATAAGTTCAAGAAGAGTTGTGCTCCAATTTGGGAAATAAAAGTTTATGTTGCCTCTTTGACCCAACTATTTGAACCTATAATAATTTCTTCCCTTTTCTATATCTTGAGATGGCGAAGCTCGGGTATCTAATCTTAATTAGTCACCCATGTTGTCACCAGGAACCCACATTCTCACCATGGACCGTGAATAGAGTCGAGGTCTTCAGGAGTTTCATCTAGTCTTGGATTCAAACCTTCCCATTGCAATTTGAACCTTAGTTCCTCCAGCACAAAGAAAGGTTTTTTGTCCACAACCATCTCCGAGGATTAAACCTCCTTTATGTTTACTTGCATTTTCCAGTCCATTAAGTTTGTTCAACGAAAACCCTTAGATTTCCACAAAGTGAAATGAAAAAATATATCACCAACGATATCCAGGTCTAGCAGAAGGGAATAAATGGATTTTAATTGTAGGTTTTACACATGTACAACATTTCAAAACCTCTATATGTGTTTCTAGCATCATAAAGCCAAGATTTTGGCAGTCTTAAATGTCTTCTGATTGACTGCTGGCAGTTGCATTACAAATTATAAAAATGTTTATGACTTTGTTTCAGTAAGGATAGTCACTTATTTCAGAAATTTAGTTCCTTTTGGATTTGAATTTCGATTAGGGTTGATGCCTATTAACTATTTCTACAATTTTGAATAAACCAATATCATGATGAGCAATGCCCAAATATTTCACGTAGGTTTTCATCTATACATAGACTCTTTTTCTCATTATGTTTCCAGTAGGTGTAATGATGCAAATGTTCTCCATAGACATGTATGAAGATGATGAAACCACCTTTATGGTTTCTGATCCTCGAATCCATAAATTTTGATAACTGTGTGATCGTCGAACAAGAAATAATCTCCAATTGTACTGTCTGGGATGAGCTGGAGCAATTGAAGAACTTCTGCTAGTACTCTAGGAAGACTGCTGGCATGAATAAAAAATTATACAGGCTATACAAATGAATTGACATACTGGACACAACCTTAATTACTGATTGGCTTTTGACAGAAGGAAGCCATTTTATCACTTGTAGGGGAACATGGGATGTATCTACCATCATAGACTGAGAGTGTCCATGAGTGTATATTTATGGTGCATGATCAGGTGTACAATATAAGATTGGTACCCGAAATACTTGGTAGCCCTAAAATCAAGGAACTATTGGTGAATGGTATTGGCAAGGAATTGGCAATAATTGAATCTACTGAACACATGATTATCAGGACATATGGCTGCCAAAAAGCCAAGGAGAGTTTCATCCAATATAGAATTATACTGACAACCTAAGAACTAAGCCATCATAGCTAATGCAATTTTAGGCATGGGAGCTGTTGGCACTAAATATGACCTTAGTTTTTTTGACCTTTCTCCATTTTGGGCCAAACATTGTTGAGGCCTCTCGTCTTCTCAAGAACTTCAACCTAGTGAGTCTCGCTTCCGAAAAGACAAGGGAGCGAATTTTTTTTCCCGGAGTGCGCTTTACCAAATCACTCCCGAATGGGAGCGATCTCAGAGCGCTTCCTGAATGCTTTTCTTGGAAGTGAGATTCCGGAGCGGGGGAGAGGGGGGGTAGGGTGCTCCCCCTCAACATAGGTCATCACCCAAATGTCAAGTGCGCCCACAGGTGCATCAATATAGAACTTTTGATTGGATCTTTGAGTTCATTATTTTCATGCAGTGCTGGAGATCAAATGTAAAGAGTTGAAGATAGAGTGGAAGATAAAGAAACACAGAGCACAAAAGATAGATAATAAAGGGAAAGTTACAGAGATTTTGTATGTAATAGATCTCAGTGATTTTAATGAACTTATGTGTTATAGTTTCATTATATGTTCATCTTCTGTCCTTGTACATCCTTTAGAGCTGCAAAAGTTGCATGAGCACCACTTGTATGTTAAGTTGAGTAAGAATGAAATTCAATCTCTGGGTCACATAATATCCAAAGAAGGACTAAAGGTGGACCTTGAGAAGATATAAGTGATATCTATTTGGAAAACCCCAAAGAATGTAGTTTAGGTGAGATTTTTTCTAGGATTGGTCGGGTATAATTGAAGGTGTGTTGAAGGGTTCTCAAGGATTGTAGGCTCTTTTTCAAATCGACAAGGTAAGAGAGTTTATAAGTTCCTCTGGTCAATGCTTTAGAAAGCGAGATTTCAAGAACTCAAAAATCTCCTCATGTTTGCAGCCATATTGATACACCCCAATTTTGATAAAGACTTCTAGTGTACACATATGCAAGTTATAAGGAGGGTATTGGAGGAGTGCTCGTGCATGAAATGAGAGAAGTAATCTATGAGTCAAAGATGTTGAATGTTCATGAACATAAGTACCCAGCTCATGAACTTGATTTCTTTTCAAGAGTTCATGCCATGAAGGCATGGTGAAACTATTTAATTGACAACAAATTTCAATTATAGATAGATCATGATTGTTTGAAATACTTGCAAAGTTAACCACAATTTAACACTAGGCAATGGCATTGGGTGAAATTTCTAAGCAACTATGACTATGACCTACTACACATAAAAGTAAAGTAGAATCTAGTATTTAACACCCTGAGCCAAAGATGACATATAGATGCAATATCCCAAGCTTAGTTAGACTTATAATCTAGTCAAAGATGGGGTGTTTCTATGGAAGAACCAAATTTATTTACAAGAACACAAGGACTTGAGAAGACTGGCATTTCATGAAGGACTTAAGAAGACACTCGAGATACCAACTGACATATCAAATTATAAATAAACTATACTATTGTCCTGCTTTGAAACCAAATATTGTCTCCTATGTGGCCTCAAGACTAGAATACTAATAGATAAAAGTACAACATCAACATCCAATCGGAAAGTTCGATCACTTTAATATATGATCTTGGAAGTGGGAGGAAATATTCATGAATTTCATTTATGGGTTAGCACGTACCTCTAGGAGTAATGATTCTATTTTGGTAGTCAATTTGAAGACTTGTATAGTTGAAAGTGCAGCTCCCTTGATAGTTGGGACAACCTGGAAGTATGCCTACCTCAAGATCAGGGAACCCTAGAGAAAATGGAGAATAGAATGGAAGAAGTTCAATAAAATCTAAATATTTTTCATAACCAACAAAAGAACTATTCAAATAAAAGGAAATCAAATCAAAGCTTCAAGGTCAAAGAAAAGATGGTCCTTAAAGTTAAGCCAAAAAGGAGTTCTTTACACTTGGGGAAATGAAAGAAACTAACATTGAGATATTTTGGAACTTTTGTGATCTTGGTACATATGGTGTTGTTGCTTACAAATTGGCCTTACCATAACTTAAGAAATATTTGATTAACCCTAGCCATGTGTTGAATTTTATGCCATAAAGATTAAGGAAACTAGGGAATTTCTCACAAAGCCCTTAGTATTTGGTAGCAACGAACAACAACACTTGCAAAATAAAGTAATAAATTAGTTCAAGGTCCATTGAAAGCACTACTTAGAAGATGATGACGCTTGGGAATCATAATTAGAAATGAAATACTTGTGATGATGACTCGATTATGGGGCCATAGCCCTTGGTAGAGAGGGACGATTGTGACACCTTGATGTTTGACCTATTATTTTTAGTTTTAACTAATAGGAGATGGTGTTTTGGATGATCCCCCCAATGCTCTCCTTTGTTGATGATTGGTTATAATATACATAGATTTGTATTTGAAAGTATATCCAGAACATGCTTTGTCACCCTACAAGGAGAACATACTTGTGGCGTATTTCAGTAAAGTACAAGCAAAGTATTGAAAAAATGTTGATCTCTTATTTGGGCTTAATGTAAATCAAATTAATCATGGGAAATCCTATTATGAAACAAAAGATAGTTGCACAAAGCATTCTAATTTCTAAATGAGTACCCACCATCTCAACATAGTGGGCACTTTTTTGGACAAATTTTTCTAGATAGAAAATACCTGCAGCAAAGTGCTAGTCACAGATGCTTTTGACATAACATATACCCTCTACCTATGGATACTATGCTAACCAATTCTTATTGGTTTTCTGAGCTGTAATATGAGTAGCATAAATTCACTTGTAGGTTGTAACAAGATCAATAAAATTTCTTTTTTAATGGGGGGGGATTTCACAAAGAAGCATATTTTCAAGTGTACTAGAAGCAAAAACATGCTTCTATATCAATTGGCAAGGAACAAGAACACCAGGACAGACCCAAAGGATGAATTATGCTAGGACAAGAACAAGGCATATCAAACCTCTGAATCAGATGGTTGGGAAAGGGGGCATGTACAATGTAGACCAGATCTGCATGCCATATAGCTGGGAGTGAATTATGAAATTCAGGGCTTAGAACTGATCATTGGAATGAAAAGAAAGTTCAGAATATTAAGGTCATTGGTAGCCATAGCAAATATGAATCATGTTTGAATGCTGAAGGTTTCAAAATTAAATTGCTGAACACAGGAGTCTGAGTACCTTTGACATAGGAAACATTAGAAACCCCTATGCTTTTCCTTGGTACTTTTGAGTATGTACCATGATGCCTGTCCTATTTTTTAATTTATGAGGGTTTTCTTGTTTTTTAGAATTTTTTCTTCTAAATTTTACCTTTTCTGTAGGATACTGTGATGTTCCCAAGTAGGATATATAAGAAATTATGTGATTTTGTTGTTATTGCTGATTGTATGTGTTTATTAAGTGCTTTAGACACACAGTTTGAAATACATTGATTTATAACTTTCTCAAGCACAAAACATCTCATAGCCATTTCGTCAAACATATTGTAAACAATCCACGTGCACAAGAAATAGAGGGAGCAACATTGCTATTTATTATGCATGGCAGATGGTACAATAATTATCTAGTGGCTTCTATAGCAGCTTTAATACACTAAGAACACATGAAAATAGAAGAACCTGGAAATGATGATGCCCAACTTAGTTGATACGACCCCTTCCTCAAGTCTTCTCAATATTCAAGGTTCAGCTTCCTCTAGTGGTATGGATCGTCTCGAGAATTCCGATATCCTCCAAGAAGCCTCAAACCTTGCCCACTTCGGCCCTTTTTTCCACAATTTATCCCTACTCCCCACAATTGGTGCTTCTATCAAATTCGACATTCTACAAAGGTTGCATCCCCCACAGTACTCACAACCCCCTCAGTTAGACTCGTCCTCTTCTAGAATGAACTCTACCCTCTATGATGAATTCAAACCCCACAATGGGAAACGATTCCTCCTCTAAGCCGATCAACCCTCCTCAAGACTGAACGTGTCCCCTTCACAGCTTACGTTATCCCTTTAAGAACTTGACCTCTCTCAAGTGAGACAGCCTTCCACAAACAAATCATTGAGCAGAGTTGGCTCAGTGGAGCTCAGCCTCCACAACTGAGGTTTCCCTTACAGAGATCAACCTTCTCAAATAATGATGCCCTATAAAAATAAAAATTGGTTCTCTCACAACCAAGCTCAATCCCTCAATAGATTCGATCTCTGTTGAATGACTGGACTCTACAGAACTCCATGGCCTATCCAATGAGAAATTGGGCCCAGGGTAATTTCGACATTCTACAAAGCAGTTCATACTCTCTACAAATTCGACTTGCTCTCTTGAATTCGACCTCATAAAATTTGGCCTCTTCTTTTTCACATATTCACATTTCCAATTATAAACGGGGATATGATCCCTAATGCATTTTCAATTATCAATGTTGTTAGGCATTTTGGGTAGCTCCATTGCAAAAAATTGAAGACTTTAATGTTGATCCCAAAATTGTGGGTTTGTTAACCATGTGAGTGAGATAGTAAAATAGGGTATATTGATGTCTTTAGTTTTCCTTAAGGGTAAATATCCTAAATATCCTTTAAATAGATACCTACATCATAATCCCTAATGCATTTATATGTCATTGAATTTGGTTATAAAATATTGGTTTTGGGTTCGATGGACCATGCACAAGATCTATACTTGAGATTTTGCCCAAAAGTGTAATATGGATGTTGTTACAAGGTGTCACACAACATGAATGGATTCCTATCAGGGCCTTTTTGTGGGTTTGGGATTAATACTTACATAATAATACCTAATTCAATTATAAATTATAAATGCTGTTAATGCATTTGATTATTCATTGATTTCAAGTTCTACTATAATTCCACATTAAGATCGAAAAATTCAACAATTTATGGGTAGATCCATTGCAAGAAATTCAACTCTCTAATGATGATCCAAAAAATGTGGGTTTGTTAACCATGTCAAATAGGGAATCTTGATATATTTAGTTTTCCTCAAGGGTGGATATCCTTTAAATTGAGACGTGTATCATGAGCCCTATATTGAGACTAGAAATACCCATGATTAGTTTCAAGAATTTCTAACTATTTAACAAGAGGGTCCAACACATGAACTTCTTCACCATAAGGTTTTGCACTATTTGCCTCTCTCATTCCATGCATTTGCACCATTCGTCTGCTCATCTACAACAACTTGCCTTGATGAAAGACTTATTGGAATATAATGGTATATGTTGTACTATAATTTGGATTGGCCTAAATTGAAAGCTTGGATATGTCCATACCCAACATTGTTGTTTCTCTTCCTTCATAATTTGGCCTTTCACTAGGCTACACTTTCCTAAAATACATGCTTGATTGATTACATATGTTCACCATCTTTACATGTTTTGTCAGCAATAAATAAATAAATATTTTCCTTCCAGTCACACAGAAATCATAAACATTGTATGTAACAACCATTTTTCAAGGAAGAGGGCAGATAACCTACAAATAAAAGAGCATTTTTCAAAGAGGTTGAGGTGGGGATTTATGCTATTTTTACATACATGTTTCAAGAATGCACATCCATTCTAAAATTCACACATTCTAATAATGCACACGCACTCTAAAACACGTGTATATTCCTACTACAATGGTACTAAACCTATATAACCTACCATACTTCCTACCTCAATACTATCAACCTTAATCCATAGCCTCTAACACCTACACAATATCACCACAAATAGCCTCTATAAGAAATTTCAATCCTCTTATTACAGATATGGGAAGCATTCATAGCATTTTCATAGTAGGATTTGGTGTCAAGGTCATGTATGGTGTTCAAGACATTGTGTTTAGTGCCAGATGCCTAGAATTTCATTTATCAGATAAACCATTTAGGCTGTGTTGACTACCATTTAGGTCCTTTTTGTAACCTAAAGCGACTAATTTGAAATCCTCGATAGGTTGGGTGGAATCATGTTTGGCCTTGGTTGCTCATAAGATTTATTTATATGATAAGGCTTGGATTTCCTTCCTTGACTATATTAATGTATTGAGACCAATATATAATGCTTAAAGGATAATGCTATTTCTTAAGGAATGTTATGTATGGTTAGGGAATTCAATTTTCTAGTTGGGTGTTGATGGTCTATTTTTATCTAATAGAATTCAAGGTACATGGCCACATGACCTCTGGTATATGATTTTAATCCTGGATAGTATTACATTTTCTTCATAGTTAGGTAGGTGTTTTGATATCCCAAGTGTTCCAATGAATAAGGGGCACCATGGGAATCATGGAACACTAACATTCTTAACTTTGTCTAATTTGGCACATAAATCTAATTTCTCCATAGAAAAATCTATGGTGTATGCCTTCAATCCTGATTATATTTAGAGTTAGGTAGGTATTTTGATATCCTGAGTACCCTAGTGAATACAAGCATCATGGGCCTCATGGAACACTAACCCTCTTAAATTTGGCACATACATTTGATTTCTTCACAGTAGTACTTCACTTCAACTAAATGTTAATATTCATATTTTTGACTTCCTTCTCCATCCAACACTCATTTCTTAATAGAGCTTCACACACCTCTTGGTAACATTTGTCATCATTGGATCACTCCTATCATTGTCCTTAAATTTTATTAAGCTTGGGAGATTGCATATATATGGAATCTTCAACTCAAGGCATATGCCACTTGATTCTCTTCCCCTTTTATGTGAAATAACTTGTAATCATAGTTGGCCAAAAAATTCACCCATCACCAATACCTAGCAGTCAATGGTGGGTGAGTCTACAAGTATCTCAAGATCTCATGATATATTCATAATTCAAACTTTCTATCAATAAAATAATATTTCCATGCATTTAGGACATGGGAATCTATTGTTACTAAGAGATCCAAGTTGTCATGATATGCTTACTTTTGCTTGTGAATGTTTAACTACTTAGACTTATATTCCACCACTTTTCCTTCCTTCATGAACACTCCCTAAATGCTCTCACCACTCGCATTTATGCATACCGGGAAATCCTTATCAAAGAAAGGAACTATCATTATAGGTGTTGTCATGAGAATTATCTTTAAGTTCTCGGCATCTTTCGTCATGTATGGTTTTCCACATAAATTTGACACTTGTATCTTGTAACTTTAGCAAGGATCTTATAATTTTTTAGAATCTTTTGACAACTCTATGATAATATCCAACTAATTCCAAGAAGTTTCTTACTTTGGTCTCATTCTTTGGGGTTGGACAACTACACATAGCTTCGACCTTATTAGGGTGTATCTTTAATCCTTCTTTAGATATGGCAAGCCTGATATATTTAATCTCCTTCTTAAAGAATTTTCATTTTCTTTACTAAGCATATAGATGGTATTCACGTAGCTTCTACAACAATAGGAAGAAATGCAATAAGTGTTACGTTCCTCATTTTGAGAATATATTAGGATGTCATCAATGAATACCAAAACACACTTGTCTAAATACTTTTGGAACACATCATTTGTTAATTAAATGAAAAGTATGGAGCATTTGTCAATGCAAAGGGGAAATATAGGAACTCATAATTCCCATATATAGTTCTAAAATAAGTCTTTGGTACACTAATTTATTACACTCTCATATGATGATACCCAAAACTTGAGTCGAACTTTGAAAAAACTTTTTCCCATTTGATTTAATAAAGAAGATCATCAATTTGGGTAGGAGGTACTTGTTCTTAATTTTCACCTTATCTAACATTGAATAACCAATGCACATCCAAAAGGTTCCATCCTTCTTATTGACTACCAATATGTGTTCTATCCAAGGTGATACACTTGGTCATATGAACCCTTTGTCTAATAATTATTGTAGTTGCATCTTGAATCACTCAACTCATTAGTTTCCAATATATTCTAGGCCTTGGATATGGGCATGTGTGTGTTATGTTATGCTCTCTTGTTTCCATTGTTGTCCATTGGAATCCACTTGAGTCACCCTTCACAAAAAGGGGAAAACAATGAGAAGAAAGGGTGATGGAATGAAAATTACTAGCATGTTGAAATTGGCAGGAAAATTTTCATTTTTGGTGTTACAGATCTAAAAATTACCAACATATCCCACTTGTAGTTGAAATTAGATTCACTCTTTATAGATTATGTGATGTCGCAAGGCCTTAATCATCACCCAAGAGCAACAGAGGGAATTGTATAGTCTGTAAAGGAGTCATTTCCGAAGTAAATCTGTAAACAAGTTTTTGAAAGAATCAACATGTTGTTTCATTTGGTTTACTTTTTCTTGGACACTTTCAACATGATGATGTTTTCCAATTATTCTTCTAGCCCAAGTTATTATTGCAATGCTATTTTTAATTCCCAATGCCTTCAAATCATCTTCTGTCAAAGTATTAATAAAATCAATTGTGTTCTGAGTTGTATCCTTTGATTTTTTATCTAAAGTTTCTCTCATGACTGTACAACTTTGCGTACTTTCATTTACCACTATTTATTTATTCTTCATAAAATTTAGAAATGGTCTTAATTTTCCAGCTTCAGTTATTATCAAATCCCAAATCATATGCATGGCACCCTACAAAGGAAGCTTCCCTGTAACTTGAGAAATAAAATTTTCATTCTTGTCAAGCAACTCTTTATTTTTATGTTCAAACTCTTTTTTCTCTTCCTCTTTCTTCTGGATTTCTTCATTCAATTTCTGATTTTCTTCTTTTAACTCTTTAATTTTTTCTTCTTTTAGGCAGACCCGAGACATAGCTTGAATTAAATTTTCTGTGCTTGTCTCTTCATTTTCTTGTCCCGTTCCCTCTTTTTCCTGTGCTGCACCTGTTTGTTTTTTTTCAAATTATCAATTTGAGTCATAAGATGTTAACAATCAAATTAACACCCTTAACAAAGTGAAAGGTAGAAGCACACTTGACTATGCACCCGCAACATGAAGACAAAAGACAAGTACATAGGAGAACAATCCTCTCATATCTAATAACTACTTCCATGATTGGAAAGATTGAGTGAAGAAAGAAGGATCCTAAAGAGACATGGTTCCGTAATTGAACTGCTCAATTGTGTTGGAATATATTAATTATATTCTTGGAAGGTGATAATGTCTTTGTATTATGTCGGAATATATCCACAATCTTATGTAAAAGAGTAACACATTATATCCCATATTCATTATGGTAAAATATACTCTTGATATTCATTATTATATAAAGAGATGTTATTATGGAGAATTATATTATCTCACATGTAATATGTGAGAGTAATTCCTCCTCATCTCTTAATATATAATAGGTTTAAGGGAGTCACATCTCTCATCATGATATTTACTTATTCACACAAGTATTGCTATATTGTATTGGGGTTATTGGCATTGCTCTCTTGTAAGCTTGAGGGAGATATTATGGAGATAATAGAAGACTACCTTCCTGTGGATGTAGCCCAATTGGGTGAACCACGTATATCTGGTGTACTCTTTTCTCTTGTTCTTTTTTTTGTACTTATTGTTGATATATTATTGTTTTTCATAGATAGGTAATCTAGTTTAGCTAGATCCATATCTTTGACATGGTATCAGAGCTTGTTGCTATGATCTAGCACCTTTTATTGCATTCAAACAATATTTTATCATTTAGGCATTGTTTATTTCTTGTCAATTTGCTTTCTATCTAGTAGCCATTAGGCTTCTCTTCAAATCTGGGCATGTTTCTGTAGTTTTTTACTTCTAACCCTAACCTTGTTGTGTATATTTTTGCAGAATTTTTTCAAGGGTTCCTTGATGTTGTTTTTTGTAGATCTATATGATTTTTGGATTCTCCTCAAGGAGATCTATCTTCCGGTTGTCAAAACGATAGTTTTTGTCCAAGTTTGGTAGACTTCGTGCAGGTTTCCGTGTTCTGCATAATCGACACTGTTTTTGGCCTTAAACTGGACACTCACGACTTTTCTTCGCAGAACCCATGGCTAACCATGACTCTTCCTACTACGAACCCACGAATATACTGCAGACTTGCGGCATCTTAGTACGCAGACCCGGGTATGCTTCGGCATACTTGCGACTGTTCCACTTCCGAACCCATGTTTACTTCAGTTTATTCGCAACCCTTCCTGTGCTAATCTCGTGAATGATTCGGCAGAACCGTGACCTTACTATACAGAGACCCGCGAGTAGCCGTGGCTCTATTACATTGTAACCCGCGACTAACTGTGAATCTTTCCGTACAGAACCTGCATTTTTTTAGTGTTATTTGCGAGTCCACTGTGGCAAAACCCGCGAGTGACTTTTCTTAGCACTTTTCATAATGCTTGTAAGTAAAAGTTTATTTCCTTTACTATTTTTTCTATTGTGTTTCTATAGTTTAGTAGGGTAAAGTATATCAGTTTTCTGTTATTCACTTTCTTTCTCTTGTCATTTCTAGCATTTGGGTTTCTTGTCAATATTTCTATCATTATGACTTCAGACGTAGCTTCTGTTCCTGAACTTGTTGGTTTTAACTATCTTGCAAGGAAGAGAAAAATGATTGATGTTATCAGGAGTTAGAATCTATGGAGGATTGTTAATGGTGAACACACGAAACCTGTTGATACTCAAGATTTAGCTATATGGGAAGATAAATGTGATCAAGCAAGAGGGCTTATTGGTCAAATGGTTGCAGATAGTCTTCAGGTAAGTATAGAGGCAGAAGACATCCCCGTTGAGGTATGGAAAATTCTTGCTTCTTTATTTGATAAATCTGATGATTTTTTTGCTTATTACCTTGAAAAGAAGATTTTTGAGCTAGATCCTACTAACTTTGAAAGAGTAGAATTATATCTTGCTGAAGTGAAAACTTTAAATGAAAAATTAAATAATTGTGGTAAAGATTACAAGAAAACAAACACTGCTCTTATAATTCTTGTAGAACAAAAATTTCCATCTTGTTTTGATATGTTCATTCAAACTAGGAATATAGCTCTTGAAGTGTCTTCAAATACCATGAAACCTACTTTTGATGATTTTTGTAAAGGGTTGATAAATGCGCAATAAAGGTTAATTGTTTCAGGACAACTCTCACCTAATAAAGCTCTAATGGCACATAATAAGAATCCTAAGAGAAGTTTTAATAATGTTAAATGTTCTAATTCACACACTTCAAATCCTACTAATAAATCTGGTAATGTTTCTAATGCACATCATGACAATAGTAAGATGAAGAAAGTGTATATTCCTTGTAAACATTGTAGTAAAACTAAATATCCTGAAAAGAATTGCTTTAAATTGAAACATTTAAAAGCTAAGGCTAAAAAGAATGGTTCTGATGAATCACAAGTAGCTTTGTGTGCTTCTGTTGTTTCTTCTAGTAATTCTTCTTCTAATGTGGAATGGATAATGGATTCTGGTGCTTCTAAACATATGACTGGTAATGCTTCTTTATTTACATCTTATGACAATAATAAAAACACATCTCAAAAAGTATCTATAGGTGATGGTAAACAACTTTCCGTAATTGGTTCTGGTAATGTTAATGTTGCTAATGGTCAATTGGAAGCTGTTTTCCATGTTGAAAATATGCCCATCAACTTACTTTCTATTTATCGTGCATGTCAAAAAGGATATAAATTTGAAGCTTGGCCTGATAAATATGTTCTTAAAGATATCAATCAAAATTTCAAAGTAGTTTCTTCTGGTCCTGTTAATCATACTGTTGGTTTATATAAATTTGTTGGTTTTGATTCAACTAAAAGACAACCTTTTTATTCTTATGTTTCTCATGCTGATGAACTAAGTAAATTATGGCATGAAATATTAGGTCATTTGAATTATGGTAAAATGCAAATGTTAACTAAAATGGTACTTGGCTTGCCTAATATTTCGTCTACTAACGGTGTTTGTGAAGGTTGTGTTCTTAGTAAACATCATAGAGAAATGTTTGATAAAGGTAAAGCTTGGCATGCTAAAGAACCTTTGCAATTAATTCATAGTGACATTGTGGTCATCTTGAAGTTACTTCTATATCACATGTAGTCTATTTTCTTACCTTTATTGATGACTTTAGTAGAAAATCATGGGTTTATTTTTTGAAACATAAAAGTGACACTTTTTCTAAATTTCAAGTATTTAAACCCTCGGTTGAAAATGATTATGGTAAAAAGATTAAGACTTTAAGAAATGATAATGGGGGGGTATTCATTAAGAAATAATTTGAAGTATTTTTGTCTAAACATGGAATTCAACATCAAAATACTGTTCCTTACACACCTCAACAAAATGGTGTTGTTGAAAGGAAAAACAGAACTTTAGTTGAAATGGCTAGATGCATGCTTTATTCTAAAGGATTACATAAGAAATTTGGGGTTGAAGCCATAAGTTGTGCTGACTTTATTTTAAATAGAGTTCCTACAAAATATGTTAAGCATGTTACCCTTGAGGAAAAATGGAATGGAAGAACACCAGATATTAGTAACTTTAAAGTGTTTGGTTGTGAATGTTCGGCTCATATTCCTGATGAAAAACGAAAAAAGTTAGAACCCAAGTATCACAAGTGTATATTCATTGGTTATTTTGAGGATTCTAAGTCTTATAGGTTGTTTGATCCTTCTAATCAAAGTGTCATGATTAGAAGAGATGTTCAATTTATTGAAGTCTCTCCACCACCTAAGTCTGTCGAACCTCATGTTACTATGAATATTCCCTTATCACCTGTTACTCCTATCTCAATTGCTCCTTGCAGTTCTATGACTGATCTTAGTTCACCTTCTTCTTCTTATTCAAGTATTCCACCTGAATGTCTCGAAGCTCCTGAAGTGACTTCTGTCCCTTCTAACCTTCTTGTTTGGGCCCGGAAAACTCTTGAATATGTAGGAAGTGATATCATAATCCCTTCCGATAGTCATATAACTAGATCTAACTTTGCTCTTATGACCAAAGTTTTGGCCACAGATGATCCTACCTCTTATGCTCAAGCTAAGGGTCAACCTCATTGGGAACAAGCTATGTCTGCTGAGTATGATTCTCTTATGAAGAAAAAGACTTGGTCTCTTATTTCTCTTCCTTTGGGAAATAATTTAGTTGGTTGTAAGGAGTTTATAAAACTAAATTTACTACAGAAGGGCAGATTGAAAAGTATAAAGCTAGATTAGTTGCAAAAGGTTTTAATCAACTTGAAGGTATAGATTATAATGAAACTTTTGCTCCTGTTGCTAAAATGAATACAATAAGAACCATTTTATCTATTGTTGCATCTTATAAATGGGAAATACACAAAATGGATGTTAAAAGTGCCTTTTTAAATGGTGATCTTAATGAAGACATTTCTATGCAACAACCTCCTGCTTTTATTAATGCTGAATCATCAAGTTTAGTATGTAAATTACACAAGTCTTTATATGGTCTTAAACAATCACCTAGGGCTTGGTATGATAAAATTGATGCATATTTCTTGAATAATGGTTTTAAGCATTGTATATATGATCCTAACCTGTATGTTCAACATGTTGATGATAATATCATTGTTATTGTTTTATTTGTGGATGATATTATTATCACTGGCAGCCAACTTGTTCTCATTCAAAGTATGAAAAGTGACCTTCAAAAGTAGTTTGAAATGATTGATCTCGGTATATTGCACTATTTCTTGGGTCTTCAAATTTGGAATCTGGCAGATGGCTATTTTCTCTCTCAACCAAAGTATGCAACAGATTTATTGGCTTGTCTCCACATGAGTGATTATAAATCTTCTCCTACACCTTTTTAGTTCGGTGTAAAGTTAACCGTTGAGTGTACTACTCCTCTTGTTGATGCTACTCTTTATCGTCAGCTAGTCGGTAGTTTGATATATTTAACTCATAGAAGACCAGATCTCTCTTTTGCCGTCAGTATGGTTTCACAGTTCATGCGGCAACCTCATGAAAGTCATTGGAAAGAAACAAAGAGAATTATGAGATATTTACAGGGAACATTGTATTACAGTGTTTTTTATTCGAGCAGTGCTATAGTTTCACTTTCTGGTTATACAGATTCTGAATGGACATGTGACAGTTCTGATCGACAGTTCTGATTGCTGGTTATATATTTAAACTTGGTTCAGGTCTGATTTCTTGGTCCAGTAAAAAGGTGAAGAATATTTCTTTATCTTAGTGTGAAGCAGAGTATAGAGAAGCCAAAGAAGCAGTTTGGTTACGACATGCTCTCACCGAGATTGGTATGGTTCTGAAATCGTCCACTATGTTGAAATGTGACAATCAGGGTGCAATGCATCTTGCTTATAATCCAATAAATCACTCCAAGACAAAACATATTGATCTTGATGCTCATTACATTCAAGGTTTCATTGCAGATGGTGTTCTTTCTCTTGAGTATTGTCCTACAGAGAAACAAGCAACTGATATCTTCACCAAATCCTTAACAACAATGAAGTACGTGAATCTTCGTTCCTTACTTGGGATGAGGGAAGTTGTCATCAAGGGGGATCAGTAATGAATCCTTCCTTCCTTTGTTGTGGGATTTTCTCCCAGCCATTATTAAGGGGGAGTGCTGTAATATATTAATTATATTCCTGGAAGGTAATAATGTCTTTGTATTATGTCAGAAGATATCCACAATCTTATGTAAAAGAGTAATACATTATATCCCATATTCATTATGGTAAAATATACTCTTGATATTCATTATTATATAAAGAGATGTTATTATGGAGAATTATTTTATCCCACATGTAATATGTGAGAGTAATTCCTCCTCATCTCTTAGTATATAATAGAGTCAAGGGAGTCACATCACTCATCATGATCTTTACTTATTCACACAAGTATTGCTATATTGTATTGGGGTTATTGGCATTGCTCTCTTGTAAACTTGAGGGATATATTGTGGAGATAATATAATACTGCCTTCCTGTGGACATATCCCAATTGGGTGAACCATGTATATCTGGTGTAATCTTTTCTCTTGTTCTCTTTTTTGTACTTATTATTGATATATTATTGTTTTGCATAGATAGGTAAGCTAGTTTATCTAGATCCATATCTCTAACAAATTGAAGGCTCAAATCTAGTCTCCACCAGTCAACAGTGAAAAGAAGTGCATAGAGATTGCATTAATTGTACTTAATAATGCTGAGATTGTGACAAAATCCTAAAAATACTATGGAAAGTGGGTTTTGGGGTAAAAAGAATCAAAAATCAAGAAAATGGATAATCCCACATTGAAAGAGGAAACTTAAGAGCCCATTTCCCAATACTATAAAACAAAGGAATTTGGGGTATGCTAAGGGAGGCAAAAGGTCAAAGCAAATGAATGATGGAGTGATTTGGAGAATGAAAAGCTCATCTTCATCAAAATAAAGGATGGAGAAGGATGGCTCAAGGCTAAGGAGGATGGATGCATCTCAAGCTCTATTGTAAGTAAGTTTTTTTCTTGGCATAATATGAAGCAATTGAATTTCCCTTCTATCCATGAGTTTAAAGTTTTTCTTCCAATTTTGATTTGAATTCTAAATGGTTGAATGTATTAGGGAATGTTAGATAATTGTGGATTTCTGACAATGAACTTCACCATTTCATAGTAAGATAGCTTGTTAATGTAGATATAACCGTACCTTTAATGCTATTATCATAAGACTAAGTATTTCTTTCAAACAAGGAAATATCCAGGTCTGTACTGACTTTAGGGATCTAAATTTGGCTTGTCCCAAAGACAACTATCCCACACCCTTCATTGATCATATTATAGATGAATGTTCTGAGAATGAAATCTTTTCATTTATGGACGGATTCTCTGCTACAACCAAATCCAAATAAAAAAGGAATACCAACATAAAACAACTTTCATATGCCCTTGGGGTACTTTTGCATATCGGAAAATGCCATTTGGCCTTAAAAATGCCAGGGCTACTTTTCAAATATCCATGTCATATGCATTTCATGACATTAAGAAAATCGTTGAGGTTTATCTTGATGACTTGGAAGGCAAATCTAAAAGGAGAGTTGAGCATAGTGCACATTTACGAGCCGTCTTTGTTCGATGTTGCTAATATAACATTAGGTTGAATCCACACAAATGCATGTTTTGTGTGGAATCTGGGAGATTACTTGGGTTCATAGTTTCAAGAAAAGGGATCATGGTGGATCCCCTCAAGGTTGAGGCAATACTTCAGTTTCCTTCCCCGAAAACAATAAAACAACTTCAAAGCCTTCAAGGGAAAGCTAATTACTTGGGAAGATTTGTCAAATATTTTGTTGAACAAGCTAAAGGTTTCATGCATCTCCTAAAACAATATGCACTATTCATATGGGATGACCAAACTCAATGCTCATTTGATGCAATAAATAAATCTTTGGTCTCTGCCTCAGTACTTAGTCCACCGAACTATAGTAGAGACTTTTTGCTATATTTGGCTGCATATAGTTCTACCATAGGCATGGTATTGGCACAAGAAGATGAATCATTACAAGAGCATATTATTTACTATATTATTAAGGGCCTTGCAGGTCCTGAATTGAGATATTCTCAGGTTGAGAAGCTAGCCTTAGCAACATTTCATGCTGTCCAAAGACTTAGACATTTTATATTTCCAAGAAAAATGACCATAGTGGCTGAAATGAACCCCATGAAAAAAATTATGTCCCACCATATCATCGGTGGAAAATATTCAAAATGGATAGTAATTTTGCAAGAATCCAATCTCGAGTTCAAAAACGCTAAAGCCAAGAAGTCGTTGGAATTTGCTGAACTAATGTCTGAGTTACCTTGTTAGAAAGAGGATATTGTATCTGTTGAATCTTGGGTGGATGAACATGTATTCCTCATTGTGACATCAGATCCTTGGTATGGAACATTTATCACATATCTCTAAACCCAAAGGATTGATCCTCAGTTTTCTAGCATTGAAGGACGTCGTATTCAACACCAAGGATGAATATACCTCATCATAGGGGATACTTTGTATTGTCGAGGAGTAGACATGATCTTAAGACGTTGTTTAATACACGAGTAAGCTGAAAAAGTTTTGAATGATTGCCATGTTGGGGCATGTGGTGGTCATCTTTCTGGGTTGACAACTGCCCATAAAATCTTGCCTGTAGGATAATTTTGGCCTACAATATTTAAAGATTGCATCAATGCCATTAAAAACTGTCACCCTTTCCAAATATACACAAGAAAAATGTGCGCACATCCTGCTCCACTACACCCTGTAGTAACCGTGTGTCCATTTTCAAAATGGGCCATTGATTTTATGGCAATCAATGCGCCTTCAGCCGATGGCTACCACTACATCATCGTAGCAGTGGACTACTTCACCAAGTGGGTTGAGGCGATGCCTACATTCAACTGCACGGGTAAAAATACGACATATTTCCTATTCAATCATGTGATAGCAAGGTTTGGTGTACCCAAAGAGATCATTAATGATAACGAAAGTCATTTTAGGAATTCCTTTATGGATGAACTTACCAACATATTAGGATTGTGGCAGGACTTTTCCTCGCCATACTACCCTCAGTAAAACGGACAAGTCGAAGCCATTAACAAGGTTTTGAAAACTATGTTGTAGAGGACGATTAATAAGAACAAAACTAATTGGCACTTAATGTTTTTTTCTGCTCTTTGGGCTTACCGTACCACTGCTAAAACCGCAACCGGATTCACTCCTTTCCAATTGGTTTATGGACAAGAGGCTTGGTTGCCGATTGAATGCAAAATCCCGTCATTAAAAATAACATTCAAACTCCTACCTAACACTTCTGTAGAAGAAGAAAGGCTTCTACATCTTCATTCTATAGATGAAACTAGAAGGGAAGCTTCTCTAAATGTGGAAGCACACAAGAAAAGGGTTAAAACGCAATATGACAAATCATCCCATCCTCGAGTATTTTTTGAAGGCAATTTGGTTTTAGTTTATGAGAAATACCAGGACAAAATAGGAGAAGGGACGTTTGTACCCAAATGGTTTGGCTGACTTGTAGTCAAAATTGTGTTAAAGAGAGGAGCTTATGAATTGATAAATTATGATGGGGAACCTATGTCAGAGATCAGAAATGGTTTCTATTTGAAGGAATACTTTGCGTAGGAACTGATGCCTCACAACACTTGTTGTATTATGTTGTATTCTTTGTATAAAATTTTGTACTTTAGTTATTTTGAGCACACACTTATCTTGCTTGGAATTGCCACTTTGGAAGATGGCACAAGATACCTTCACATATTTGGGATATGTGGATGGCGCCAGCCGTAGCTCTCGGAACATTGCTTCCTCTGCATGGGTGATTTTCACACATAGTGATGAATTTTTAAGTTTATGAGGCATTTTTCTCGGATATTCAACTAACAATGTTGCATAATATAATACAGTCATTGAGCTTCTTGTCGAAGCTATCACCCTTGGAATCCGACAGATAATAGTCAAACTCGACTCGGAATTAGTTGTATCTCAGTTAAATGGTCAGTATCAGGTTTGAAATCCTACACTATTTAGAAAGTTTCTACGAGTACGTATTTTAGAACATCAATTGGAGTTCATTGAATATATTCACGTTCCTAGAAGTATGAATAGTTTGGTTGATTCCTTAGCCAACTACGTACTTGATTGGCATATAAGTCATTAACATCATACCGAAAAAAGCAAGCATGTACATTATTCATGAAAATTTAGTTGAACATATAATTTAAAGACATAAGTAAAAGCCAAAATAAAATAGCTTACATCATAAACCAAAAAGTGTGTTGAGGTTCTAGACATTTTGAATAGTAACTTTGCACACACCAAAAATAATAGTGTAAATACTTTTCTCTTTTTGTTTCTTTTTCTTCAAGGTAAAACCCAAAAAATTTCACAAAAACAATGAAAATATTTGGAAACTTCAAAAAACATGTGAAACTGTTTCAAAATTTCCTAGTTCGGCATTAAAACTCACCCACAACTTGCAGATCACTGAAAAAAGGTTCACAAGTTCTATAAATTCATGCTAAAAGTAGATGCTTCCTCTCATCCATCGGCTACACCTACAAGAAATATGGTAAAAAATGAGTATTTTTACTTATCTTTTATTCATACATGTATAACTGTATCCTTTTGAATGATAGGTTGATGCATAATTCTTCAATTTTGGCTATCTTTTTAGATATTAACTACACATTTGAACCAGTTTCTGACTAAACAGTTGGGTAGTGACATGGTTTTGATTACAGGACTTGGAGACTTTGACAGTTCAAACTATTTGATTCAGGTAGTTGGAGATAGACCATGATTCATGATGATTTATGATTTTGGAATTTTTCACAAGACTCTATATGAAGTAAACCTCATTGACCCATTCCTACTTGGCCATCATACCAAACTGGATAAGCTTAGTTACATGGTATTATTTTACCATCCATCAACACATAACCCTGCTTCAAATAGCCTACCCATGGAGGGAGCATCTGTAAGAGTGTGCACAGCCAACTCAACCCTTGTTTGCAATATGGATCTTTTCCTTGTCCTGACCCGTGCCCTTGAAAAATAGGAGTACTCCCATGCAATATTCATTCCCTCCCATGTACTATAACATTATTTTTCAAGCTGATAAATGAAAAACCATAAAAATTAAAAAGCACAAAAATCCAAAAAGAAGGAGAATTGAATCATTTCATATTATATCCTTGAAGAAAATGGCAACAGTCAGTCCTTGTCACCCTTGAACACAGTACATAATTTGATATCCACTATCTGTACACCATCCACATTTTTGATGGGTTATCCTTCCCATCACAAATGGAGATTTTGTTAATGCATCTGGCATTGGCGAATTTCATTAAGGTCAGTTAATCAAAGTCCTATGTTTCCAAGTGTCCATTCTGCATCGTGTTATGTGTTCAAGGGAAGTTCAAATAGAGTCGTCCATTCCTCAAGTATTCCTCACCAATCTTGTCGGCCTTCCTTGTGTCAGTATACAGTATTGTATCTTGCAACTCTAGCAAATTATATCAGACTATTGATCTTTGTTTTGTATCAGTTGATGTGGGATGCATTAATTCCCTCCTTCCTATGGATCTATTCCTATTGACACCAAATCATCATCTAGGAAATGGATATAGAAACCCAAGAGTACCTTGGATCTTGCAGTCATTAGTGGCAGTTTTCCTTGCAAATGACAGTGGGTATACATCAATGACCCCTGCTTATTTGATTCTACAAGTGTTCGAATTCAGAATATCTATTCACACTTGCTAGTTTGTACTCAGTACCTTAGAGTCCATCATCATTATCGATGGGTCTTTTCGCATCTGTTAACGGTATACATCAATGACCGATAATCAAATGGTGTTTTATTATGCTTGACATTAGTTAATTTATTGACATGATATAAACTAATACTATCATCGGTTTGTATTGAAGACCTTCGTAAAAATAGTTGTATCACACATCGATGCACTGCCCGAGTTGCGCAAGATTAAACTACCATGTCAGAAGTTGGATGGAAACCTTGTTCTCGCACTCATCAAAGTGCACATTTACACTTCTATATTTTTTTACTTTTGACATAGATACACTGTGTATTATTCGTGGCCATGCTTGTTTACTACTGAGCATGGGTATGCCTACCTCAGGAAGATATTGTATATTTGAGAAATTGCTATGTTTGACTTACAGGTGTTCTCCTGAATCCTATGCCTATGAGATAATTCTTTTTCATCCTTTCTTTGATCAATAAAGAGTATTAGTATGAGTAATATTAGTATAAAAATAATGTATTTAGGCCCTTAGCTCCGCTTAGGACCTCACACATTAGGGGGCATCTGTTAACAATCAAATTAACACCCTTAACAAACTGAAAGGTAGAAGCACACTTTACTATGCGCCCTCAACATGAAGACATAATGCAAGTACATAAGAGAACAATCCTCTCTTATCTAATCACTACTTCCATGATCAGAAGGATTGAGTGAAGAAAGACGGATCGTAAAGAGACATGGTTCAGTAATTGAACTGCTCAATTGAAGGCTCAAATCTAGTCTCCACCGGTCAACAGTGAAAAGAAGTGCATAAAGATTTCATTAATTGTACTTAATAATGCTGAGATTGTGACAAAAGCCTAAAAATACTATGGAAAGTGGGTTTTTAGGTAAAAAGAATCAAAAATCAAGAAAAGGGATAATCCCACATTGAAAGAGGAAACTTAAGAGCCCATTTCCCAACACTATAAAACAAAGGCATTTGGGGCATGGTAAGGGAGGCAAAAGGTGAAAGCAAAGGCATGATGGAGAGATTTGGAGAATGAAAATCTCTTATTCATCAAAAGCAAGGATGGAGAAGGATGGATCAAGGCTAAGGAGGATGGATGCATGTCAAGGTCTATTGCAAGTAAGTATTTTTATTCCTTGGAATAATAGGAAGCAATTCAATTTCCCTTCTGTCCATGAGTTTAAATTTTTTCTTCCAAGTTTGATTTGAATTCTAAATGGTTGAATGTATTAGGGAATGCTAGATAATTGTGGATTTCTGACAATGAACCTTACCATTTCATAGTAGTATATATTGTTAATGTAGATATAACCCTACCTTAAATGCTATTATCATAAAACTAAGTCTTTCTCTCTCCCAACTCACTTCCCGTTCTCTGAATTTGAGCAACTTTGCTTTACAATCATCTAGTTCTTGAGAAAGAGTTTCTTTCTCTTGTTCTAAAACTGTTAATTCAGATGCTTGAATTAACTGTGTTGCTGGAATTTTGAGCTTCTTTTTCAGTAATTGGATTGTATTTTCCTTTTCGCTCATTTTTTTATTATTTGCTTGACTCTTATTTGGCTCACCATCCGTTTCCACCAAATCAACTTGTAGTTTCTTTATCTGTTGTTGATAATCCTTGTTTCCAGTCTTTTCCTTTTTCAGTTGATTTTACAACCTATCCACTGTAGATTGTAGTTTTGAAATATTCAAGGTAGCCTTCATTAAATATGTGTAGATTACTTACCCAGTTTGTCTATGCAAATGAATTTTTTCTGGAACTGGTATCTTTTGCAAATTGATCTTCATCTCTGTAACCTTTTCATCTGAAGCTACTGCTAAGTTTAAATTATTTTTTGCATGATCCCTGAAACTTGTCAAGGAAACTTCTTTATCTGATATACCTCTAGCTTTAGGAAACAATTTGTTAAATTTCTCAGATGAATCTTTTTTTATCCTAGCCATATTTGATATATAATTCATCCCTGGACTGATATTTATGACTAGAACCTGAATCTTTTGCTTCAACAAATTTGCAGTCATGAACTTGGACATCTAGACCTTGAAACTTCTCTTTTTCCTTCCCCTTTTTACTTTCCAGTGTAACTATTTCTTTTTCTTGATCCAATTTTAGTCTTTTGATTTCTCCTTTCTCTTCCACTTCCATGTCAGAGGTCTCAGTAAAACTTATTTTACTAGCAATTTCGATTTTTTTAGGAGTAGGCACCAACACAATTGAAAATTTTGTCAATGCGGAAGGATTTGATTGTGAATTATCAGATAATTCTATATCAGACTCATACTGTGGTAAATTTTCTTTCCTCAGCTAATCCTTCAACCTTCTGGTGATCAAAAGATTTACTTTTATTCCGTTGCCTTCTTTGTGATATGATGTGGTGTGGATCATAGTTAATAGCTAAAGCCTCCTTCAAATTCATCATCTGCAACAACTTCTCTATAACTAGAAGAGAATTTCTATTCTTTATAATAAAAGGACCAACCTTCAAAGGAAATTTGATCTTAGAGGATGTTTTGAAACTCAAAAAATGTTCATTCTCAACAATGAGTTTCTGTCTGATAAAATCTAAAGTAAAGACCCTCGGTGTCAAAACGACAAGTAAAATATATGGTTCTCTAATAAAACCATAGAGATTAATAAAAATATTGTAATATCCTAGCCAATAATTGGCCATAATACTAACTCCAACTCCAATTTGATCAGAATTATAACTAGCAAATTTTAACATTTTTTTATAGTGAGCAAGGTGTAAGTGTTGAGTACTGGTTCACTGGTCAATGATGGTGGGAATGAATTTTGATTTTGGTTTTTATATGAGGAATGTACAGCATCAAGGTAAGTCAAGGATGACAGTGAGTCCTATGCACAAGGTACTGGATCCTTTCACGTTTCAACATTCAGACAAGTCTGATGTCTACTTCGAGGCTTCTCGGGCTTCCAACATATGCATACTAGACTAGGAGTTTATTCTGGATGGCTATAAGGTTTATTTCAGTCATTAAAATAATTTAAACATATTGGGGCATAATTCATATGATTTTGGGAGGTTATAGGTGAATTTGGAGGCAAACTAGTAAAGGGCGCTACTGGGATTGCTTAGGTAGGATATTTCCAGGCTTTTCCAAACAGGCTGTAATGCACCCAAAACCTCAGAAAAAGAGTATGGCGGTCTTCAAGGGTGTTATGAGGACCTCATATAACCATCATATCATTAATTTGAAGCATATGGAAATCATACAGTAAGATATGCTAAAACTAGCTAGTTAAAAGTGCCCATTCAGCCAGTCTTTAATTCTGAAGGGTAAAAACTCAGTAAAACAATATAATACTCTATTTTGAAATTATGAATGGATATGATATGACTTATTAATGTTCAGAGAGTTGAATTTGAATATTTTAGGATATTTTGCAAGTTTATTACCTCCTTCATCCAATACACCTCCTCCTAGGCTAGGATTAAGCTAGAGTTAACTTCTGAAGGTTCCAAGACAACAAAATTATACAAATATCAGTAAAAAATTGAATTGAAGGCTCTGATATATTAATTAATTAACTTTCAGGTTGAAATCGGAGAGTTTGAGAGAATATTACAGTCATTAGCACTCTCACTGCACTAGAGGACCTCCAATAGCTAGAATTCCTCCCAGTGAGAAGAGATTGACTGGAGATGGAGAAGAAGTGTCTGGATATCAGTATGGGACTGATATGAAGCTACTACAGGTCAGAAGAATAGAGTATGAGGGCACACTGGACTTACTAAGCTGCACTGGGTGCATTCACTGAACTGGAACTTCACACGTGCGCTCCTTAACACATGAAACCTAGGCTTTGGTGAAAATGGTTGTATCTTGGTCATATGAACACCTTTTTCGATGAGACAAAAAGTGTTTCCTATTGGAAACGACCCTCCAAATGAAATGGAATAGGTCTCACAACCCATAAATGATCAGAAATGCTAAACCCGAAACTGTTGGTGTCCATTTTGTCACCATTTTTGGATATCAAACACACTTTGATTGGCATTACTTTCACCATTTTTGATGTAATAAGTCATTTTGCTTTCCGTTCAGACCATCAAACAAACCAGGTATACATATATTCACACATCACATGAATTTTGGGTAAAAATCGACATTTTGTGGTTTATTGATGTTTAATTAATATTTCTTGGCTTGCTTGACAAATATATTTCATTTTACAGGTTGTGGCTCTGAAACGAACCTTCACTCTGATGTGCATCTACGTTGCAAATGAGTAGCCATGTTCAGCTAGCCGTTCAGACCCGCGTTCAACCCGCAAGATAGTTGGTTGATATATTCTTGGGCCGTTGGGAAGCAAACCTTCATATGGGTTCTGTTTAGAACGTGGCTCCTATGATGCGTGAGCTGGTGTTCTGGAATATTCCCTCTCCTACATGCTCAGCTTGACAACACATTTCTCTACCATGTCGAGGGAAGATTGATGTCTCAACGATTGCGTGAAGGAAACCGATGCCATGGAACGCAATGGATTCTCTGTGCACTGTCATAACTGCTATGAGGCCATTTCCTAGATTATGTGTTGTCACGAGCTGTTAAGTAGAGCTATTTTGTGGCATTAAGATTGCCTATTATTAGAGTAGTCAACCACTAAAGGGTCGACTTGCCTCCCCATTTGTAATGCTGTATATATAGACGTCCTCGTAGCAGAGACAAGTTAGTCAATAGTCAGTCAGTCATTTTTATCTTTAGTCCTGTTAACCTTTTCCGGCTGCAAATGGACATAGAAGTACTGTAACTCTGTTCTTTATTTAATACATCTTTGTTCTAGTTTTATGAAATTTATCAGTATGCGTGGCGATTGACTGATTGAGGCTCAACCTCTGATTGCTAAGACAGGCCCCTCAACAATCAATGGTCTTCTATCGGTGTATATAATTTGTCTTTGCCTTCTGCAGATAAGCTGTGTCGTTATTTTATTTATGTATTTACTATGTACATGATAGCTTTGTTTTGTGTGATATAAATAACGTTGTGCTATTTATATAAATGATGTTTCTGTTTTATGTTATGTATATCTTGTTGTTGTTTATATTAATAATATTTTTAGAATGTAATTGGTGACCAGTCATGTTTAGTTTATTTAGTTTTCTTAACTAGTTTAGTCCATTTAGTTTGCTTGGTTTGCTTCAATGGTTTAGATTGCTTAGTTTCTTAGAGTTTAGTTAGCTTAACCTTCTAAGTTCACTTATAGTTGATGTTAAGTTCGATAGTTTCTTTTCTATAGCAGTAGATTAGCTTCAGTTACATCTTAGTCTTGTTTTAGGATAAAATAGAAATAGCTAGTTTCCCCAATCTCGATTAACATAGATGGCTTTTTCTTATTCTAGCTCTTATTTAGCTTATTCATTGCTTCCCCTGCACTGTAGGATCACATGCATCAGCCAGCTGGTAGTTAAGATCGTCCAATCTTCTCTTCCCGTAGTTTAGATCGTTTTCTTCCATCTGAACTTTCATTCGGACTGCCATGTAGACAATAATCCAGATCGACGTTCGAACCTCAATCCTTCCTGCATTATTTTTATGCTTAATTAGAATCCAGTTTTAGGTTTTTCAAATTGTAATCTCTCTTAGTATTCTTAGGAGTCACTAAGACTTTGTTGCATTTTGTATACAGTTTTAATCAAGTTTTTTCACCATCCTTAGTTTTCATTCTCTCTTTCCCTTACACTTTTTCAGTTATTTTACAAGTTATATTTCTCTTATGTCTAATTCATTAATGCTTTACTGTTATAGAATTTATCAATTACATTCTTAATGCAGTTTATTGTATGTTAATAATATCAATACTAGGTTAGGTTTAGCAATTTCATTCTCCAAATTATTCCAGTCTTGAATTATTCTTCTCATACTAATAATGGATTCATAGAATAGGATTTGGTTCAGAAGTCAAACATCTTTATCAAGTTTTCTAATTGCTTTTGAGTATAATATATTTATCAAGTTTTCTACTTTCTTTTGGATTTCATCAATTTCAAATACTCGTTTACAAATAGAGGATAGGTGATCATGTTTAAAGTTAATTGTAATTGGTCTCTTTGTAGTTTTCATCTCTTTGCTGAAATTATATTAGATTTATTTCCATTTTTTTTTGTTATTACCTTTGAAAGTCACTTTGACACATTCACCCCTATTCCTATCACATTTGATACACTTCCTCAAAACCCCCAAGGAGAATGGAATTAGGTATTTTAGTGTAGTCCTGGAACATTAACTGAGTACATAAAAGTAGTTGAATTCACTAAGTAGTTGTAGTTTCTGTTTTAAGTCAAGTAGTTTCAAATCTCATAAAAAATAGCTTTGGTTTGATTTAGTTTTGCTTCTTAAATAACATTGTCATTTCTATATCTTTCAGTCCTTATCCACAGAATAGAGTAGCAGAGTTCGATACTATTCTGATTTGTTAATGTAACTAGGTTTAATTAGTTCCGTTATTGTCTTTTTGAAGTTTGACTCGGCTTTTCATTTTGAAAGATCTTTCGATCTTCTCTTTATTAAATCTTTCTAAGGTCTTGCAAGCCAAAATTTAGGTGCCATTCTACCTTAGCATATACTTTGCCTCAACTATAAGATTACCAACCCTGGTCTATAATTAAATATTTAGGTGTTTTCTTTTAGACTGTAAATACACCTCAACGTTTTGGCATCGTTGCCGGGGAGTTGTAGATAGATTGGTAGAATTCAGTTGCAGATAGGTAGAACCTTCTCTTAAAAACTTAGGGATAGAATTGAATTTCCCTCTTTTGAAATTTAGAAGTAGGCTAGTGGAGGGTGAGCAGTAAGACGAGAGGAAAGAACCTGCGCATCTGTTATGACATGCATCCCTACAACCCAGCAGTACCAGTTATGCAGTAAAATTTATTTCAGTCATATTTTGTTTTCATGAATAGGTTTAGAGACTCACAAGGTAGATTTATTAAAACTAAAACCTCTACTAAAATTCCCAATAACCTATACGGGGGGCATGCCACCCCAACTACTAACTCAACATAAAGGTATCGAAAGACACCTAAAAGGGATAGTCCCACTTGGAAAGCTAAGGAAATCCTTTCTGAAGACCAATTAGGGGAAACCATAGGGACAAGAGAAAAGTCTGTTCATAAAGAAAGTACACTAGAAAAACCTCAGGCTCATCTGGAGACTGAAACATCCCTTATTTCACCAAGAAAGGAACCACCTAGGTATTCCCTCCTTGAAAATCGAATCTACATGGAGGAAGAAAATGAAGATCATGTCCGACAAAATAAGGAGAAAGGGGAGGTTAGAACCAAAAGTACTTTTGGATTCCCCATCTTAGACACTGCACAAGATGTGACTATGAAAAATATTCCTCCCTCCTCACTACCGACCTTCTATGGGAAAAGTAGTGAGGATCAGGATACATTCTTATTCAAGGTTGATATTTTGTGCAGGAATTATAATTACCTACAAGACGCCCAAAAACTAAAACTCTTTCCTGCCACATTGAAATATTCATCTTTTCAATGGTTTATAGGATTAGGAGAATCTAGTATTGAAACTTGGGAAGACATGAAGAATGCATTTCTACAGAAATATCAGGAATACTGTAAACCTAAGGACTCTCACAACGATATTTTCAAAATTCAACAACTTGAAGATGAGAGCCTAGAAGACTATCTTGAGAGATTTAATTATGTGCTCCACAAATTTAAATATGATGATATTTGGGAAGATGTAGTAAGGACACTCTTTCTCAAGGTAATTTTAGATGAATTCTTAGAAAACCTTAATCTCATGGCAGTAGGAGACATTTCTCATAAGAATTTTGCGCAGATTTGTGAACTATGTAGGAACTACTCTAGGAGCAGAGGGAAAAATGCAAGACACTCTCGAGAATTTTTTGTTAGGGACCTAAAAAGAAACACATCCGGTCCTGGGGGAGTTACAAGGGTAGAGTTGAGAAACCTATTAGAAAATTTTAAAACAGATATCTTGGAAGCAATGGGTTCTCAACTAGATGCACTACAAGCTAAAAATGGGCAAGATGAAAAGTGTGCAACAATGAGTGTTTGTCCCAGGTGTAGAACTAAACATTCTCAACAAGAATGTCCATTGAATAATGTTTTATTTTGTCACATTTGTACAGAAGAACATCCAATTGATAATTGTCCATCGTTTCCTGGATTGCAAGCTGTCTACAAGAGTGGAAACTTTGGTGAAATATCTAGGAGGTCCTGGAAACCTAGAAATCAACCATCATATCAATATCCCTCCCAAAATCCACCCTATTTCCATCCTCCTCAACAATGGAACACTTCAGGTTGGCAAAATTGGCCACCTCAGTACCCTCCTCAGAGTGCCCAACAAAAACAATGGCCACAGAAATGGAGAGGACAAGCTTATGGTCAACCACCTCCTCCTATGCCTAGCTATCCTTACCCACCTAATATCCAACAAATTTTTCTTGGATTTGTGTTAATTTTTTAGCATTAATTCAATATACTCCAGGATCTTTACTGAGAGAATAACATGTACAACATATCAAGTATAACAATACATATCAATCACACCAAGCAATCACATGAGACAATAGACACACAGAGTTTCACTGGGGAAAACCATAAAGGTGAAAAACCCCACAACTTCCTCAGAGATAGAAAGAGCAATGATACAACCCAAGTATAAGAGATAGTCTTCTCTAGCAGCTACTCCTCCTTCCTCATTTGTGCGCCACTTTTCGAGTAGTGTAGAAGTGAATAATGAGATGATCAACTAGAGTGCCTCCCGCACTCTTTTTATACATGACCTGACCTACCTAATAAACTAGTAGGGCCGACTTGTCTAACTCAGTCTAATAACCCATGGTAATGCTAATCAGGGCCGACCCCACACTTAGTGGTCTAATAAACCATCACATGCAAGTTGTGACACTTGCAACACTTGTCAATACAAATGACGACACTTCCGTATAGAGGAATAATAACATCTCTATAGGAGTAAAATATACATAGGTGAAATGCATTCCAAAGTTACATATACATCAACACTCCCTCTTAACTAGGAAGGTATTTATTGACACAGATCTGCTAGCACAAGTCTTCTTCTCTGGATCATCGTCACTGGATCATCGTCATTGAATCATCGTCATCGTCACTGGATCATCGTCATTGAATCATCGTCATCGTCACTACTGCTGCTATCTCAATCAATCTCCGATATACTCGTCATAGGAAGTTCTACAGAGCCAGTCCTTTTTTATACTAGACGTAGGACTGCCACCTGCAGGTCTTCATCATCTATAGAGCCAACCCTTTTTCATGCTGGATGTATCACAGAGCCAACCCTTTTTCATGCTGGATGTGACCTAGAACAAATCTAGGATTTCCACCACAGAGCCAGTCCTTTTTCATACTAGATGGGACCTAGAACAAATCTAGGATTTTCGCCGCAGAGCCAGTCCTTTTTCATACTGGATGGGACCTAGAACAAATCTAGTATTTCTGCCACAGAGTGAGTCCTTTTTCATACTGGATAGGACCTAGAACAAATCTAGGATTTCCGCCACAAGGCCAGTCCTTTTTCATATTGGATGGGACCTAAAACAAATCTAGGATTTCCACCATACTGTGGAATCCTCGGGACTTATTACGTGCAACACAAAACTTGGCCAGAGCATCCCAGGACTTATTATGGGCACACAAAGCCCAACCTATTGGATCTCCCAGGGAAATATTACATGTACTCCCAGAGAAATGCCTCGAAAGAGCATCCCAGGACTTATTACGGGCACATAGCCCAACCTATCGGATCTCCCAGGTCAACTTACATGCTCATCTGCACAACCTGTCCACGGCCACAAAGCATCAACCTAATACTCATCATACATCATCCTAATGTACATCATCACATGATCATCCTGATCATCATCATAGCATCATCCTGATGCATATCATATGGAGCAACATCCTGAAGCTCGTCATCCATGATCATCCTGATCATACAATGTATCCACCTGATACATATCATCTGGAGCAACATCCTTAAACTTGTCATCCATGATCATCCTTATCATACAATGTATCCACCTGATACATATCATCTGGAGCAACATCCTGAAGCTCGTCATCCATGATCATCCTAATCATACAATGTATCCACCTGATACATACCATCATACATGATCTGCCTAATCATCACAAGCATCCAACATGATGCATATACATATACATGATCCAACTGATCATAACAAGCATCCAACATGATGCATATACAGAGCAGTAACTAGAGCATCGTCCTGATGCTCATCACACAACGCTTACATCCACATCCATGGGAAGGATCCTCCTCTCACCATGCTTGGAATGACTTTTGCAAATGTGTCCATCACTTCTTCCTCGAAGTGTCGTCAATCTGAAGAACACCAAGTCTCTCTTTGAAGTATTCAAACTTCACTCTGGCTAGTGGTTTCGTCAACACATCGACAACCTGCTCATCCGTCGCAACATACAGGAGCTTCACTGCTCCTCTCTGCACCATATCCCTGATATAGTGATATTTGATCTCAATGTGTTTCGACCTGTCATGGAACACCGGGTTCTCAGACAGCTTCACACAACTCTGGTTGTCACAAAAGATACCAGTAGCATCCAACGGGAGATCAAATAACTCAGACAGTAACTTCCTCAGCCATACTGCCTCACAACTAGCTGAACAAGCTGCAACATACTCTGCTTCGACTGTACTTAGTGCTACGCAGGAATTCTTCCTGCTAAACCAAGAGATCACACCTGATCCCATACTGAAGCAACACCCAGAAGTGCTCTTCCTATCTGTAGCACTGCCAGCCCAATTTGAATTAACATAACCCTACAGGTTAAACTTTTGATTCGCATCATACTTGAGCCCATAATCAATTGTACCCTTCAGGTACCTCAGAATATACTTTACAACAACGAGGTGAACACCTATGGGATCCGTCAGGAACTGGCTCAATGTGTTCACCGTAAAGAAAATATCTGGTCTCGTGTTCGTCAGGTACATCAAGGACCCAATCATTTGACGATACACAGTGACATCAACCGGATCAAATGAAGCATCACACAGAATCTTTAGGTTTGATGCCATAGGTGTGGCCAGGGCCTTAAAATCCATCATCTCGAACCTCTTTAGGATCTCTACTGCATACTTCTCTTGTCCAAGGAAGATCCCATCTGTACTCTGCCACACCTCCATGCCTAGAAAATAGTGCATCATCCCCAAGTCCTTCATCTTGAACTCGACAGCAATCTTCCTCTTCGTGTCAGCATTCAGTCTATCCTCACCTGTAACAAACAGGTCATCCACATACAAGAGTAGAATCATAGGATTTCCTTCCTCAACCTTGTAGTATAGGTTGGAATCTACTTTACTCTTGGTAAAGCCCAAACTGGATAGAAAACTGTCCATCCTACCATACCAAGTCCTAGGAGCTTGCTTCAAGCCATACAAGGCTTTCTTCAACCTGCACACATATGACTCCCTGTCATGTGTTTCAAAACCAAGTGGCTGCTCCACATACACTTCCTCTTCGACTACACCATTCAAGAAAGTTGTTTTGTCATCCATCTGGTGTATCTTCCATTTCATCACTATAGCCAGAGCAAGTACTGTTCTGATGGAAGTGTATCTGGCTACAGGAGCAAAGGTCTATTCATAGTCTATTCCCTCTTTTTGAGAGAAGCCACAAGCTACAAACCTTGCCTTGTACTTCTATATTCTACCATCTGTAGCATGCTTGATCTTGTAGATCCACTTGGAAGTCACAACAGACTTCCCTTCAGGTCTTGGGACCACATCCCAAACATCATTCTTCATGATCGATTGGTATTCCTCGACCATGGAATCCTTCCATTCTTTCTTTTCCGCTGCTTCTTCATAAATGGAAGGTTCTTTGTTCATAATGTCACAGAGTAAGGCAACGTATCTAGTGTGTGACCTTGTCCTTTTCCTTTCTCTATGTTCCTCTTCTGGAATACCATATCTTTCTGCATCTTGGATGAGCTCTCTAGCCCATGCAGGTTTCCTCTTGTGAGAGTTCTTCTCATGGGGTGGACCTATAGGTTCTTATGGATCTTCAATTTCACGAGTTGCTTCTGGAATTGCTTTAGTCATAGTGGTGTCTTGAAATCTAGTTTCCTTTGATTCTTCATGATCTTCAACAGGTGTCTTCCTTGACTTGATGAAGGCTAAGTTTTCATCAAATGTTACATCCCTGCTGACATCAATCTTCTTGAACCTTGGAAAGTAAATTCTGTAAGCTTTCGAGCTTTCACTGTACCCCACAAAGATGCCCTTCTTTCCTGAAGGATCTATCTTTGTCCTCTTTTCCTTTGGAACGTGTGTATATACTGGACAACCAAATATTCTGAGATGGCTGACTTCAGGTTTCTTACCAGAGAAGACCTCTTTTGGTGTTTTGTTGTCCAATATCTTGTGAGATGTTCGGTTCTGCACATATACAGCTGTCCTAGCTACTTCTACCCATAGATGCATAGGAAGATCTTGGTCATGAAGCATTTCCCGTGCTTCTTCCATGATAGTTCTATTCTTCCTTTCTGCAACTCCATTTCATTGTGGATTGTAAGGAGTAGTCAACTCCCTCTTAATCCTTGAATCACTACATAGCTTCTTGAAATCACCTGGAGTGAATTCTCCGCCATTTTCAGATATGAAGGTCTTGATCTTCTTATCAGTTTGATTTTCCATCAATGCTTTGAATTCCTTGAATTTATCAAATACTTCATCTTTGTTCTTTAAGAAGTAAACCCAAGTCTTCCTAGAGAAATCATCAATGAAAGAAACATAGTATACATACCCACTTAGAGAACTTGATGACATCGGACCGCATACATCGGAGTGGATAATTTCCAAGATTACTTTTGCTTTACTTTCACTGCTTGGAAATGCCTTCTTAATGTTCTTTCCTTTTGCACATCCTTTGCAAATACCATCATGCTTTGTCTTGATTTCAGGAAGACCCTCTACTGCTTTACTTGCAATTGGTAGTGCACATGTGCAAGCCTTCTATGCCAAAGTTCACTTGGCTCCATGGATTCATGTACCATGGCTTGTTCAGGTTGTCCCTAAATTTGTACAATCCTCCCTCTTGCTCTCCAATCACTACTGCATCATCTATAGTTTTACCCTTTGGCCACATTAGGACTTGGCCATCTACAAATGCAACCCTAATGCCTTTTGCATCTAATGCAGATATGGAGAGTAGGTTCTTCTTGAGCCCAAGTACATATAGAACATCTTTCATCTTCAAAGAATTCCCAGAGTCTAGGTTGTAGGAGGCTTCACCACTTACCTTGATAGGATATTGATAGTCATCCCCTAGTTTCACTTTATGGGGTGACTCATGTTCAGATAGATTTACAAAAGATTCTTTAGACCCAGTCATGTGTTTGGAAGCCCCACTATCAATGAGCCAATCATTACATCCATGAGAGATAGTACCTGTGAGAGAAGAGATTAGAACATATTCATCTTCACTTGATGAAGCATCACTTTCTACCCTAGCCTTCTTCTTGGGAGGTTCGTCATCCTCAGCAGCATGAGCATGGTACCTTCTTTTGCTACCCTTCTTCTTCTTGTTGAGTTTGTTGTTGTCCTTTTTGTTCTTGGGACAATTTACAACAATATGTCCCTTCTCATTACATGTAAAACATATTCTCTTCTCTTTATGCTGATGGTGGTGAGAAGATTTCTTGAAATGAGATGGCTCTCTCTCGGGCTTTCCTTTCTTGGTGTGTGCTTTGAGAGCTTGATCTTCATTCCCCATCTTTTCTTCTCGGGCCACTAGCCTTGCTTCTTCTTGTGAGCATTCCTCCCACAATCTACTGAAGGAGATCAATTTTCTTCTTGCACAGATTCCTTGGATAAAGGAATCCTGTGACCTAAGTAGGCCATTCAAAGTGGTCATAACAATTTCACCATTCTCCACCACTTCATCCATAGCTTCAAGTTGTTCCTTGATTTGAGAGACCTTAGAGAAATAGGATTGAATGGCCTCTCCATTTTGAAGCTTTACCCCTTTCAATTGATTCCGTAGAGTCATCTCCTAATTTATGTTCTTTCCTTCAAATAACTTGGTCAGGGAATCAAACATCTCCTTAGGTGTCTTTAGAGATGACACATGTGGTATGAGATGGTCTTTGATAGAATCAACAATGATCCTCTTTGCCTTGACCAAGTTCTTCTTATGCAAGGCCTTAGCCTCTTCTTCCTTTGGGATAGGGACCTTAGAGCTTATGTAAGTATCCAATTCATTTTCTTCCAGGATTAACCCAATCCTATACTTCCATGCTCGAAAGTTATCAACCCCTTCAAGCTTATCCTCAAGCTTGGTGTGGTGAGACATCTTAATGAGTACTTCAAATGGAAATAGAAAAGATTTAGGTCTTACCACTTGATTTGCAAAAATCTGAATCTAGAACTGTTTTAGGGTTTGTCAGAGAAACCCTAAAAATTCAAAATGTGAATTTCAAACTTCTGAAGGGATAAAAAGATGCGCCTTGATGAGCTGATCATCATAGTATATTCAGAAATTGAAAACTGCAAAGTTTCACCCTTTAGATATGCCTTTTAGTCTTCCTGGATTCACTAGGGAGGACCTTGAATTAGGGTTTGATTTTCCCAGACTTCACCCAACCAAACAGTTCAATCCAAAGCTCTAAGCTTTGATTTTTTCAAGGAGCTTCTAGCTATGTCCTTAGATTTCATAAATTCCTATTTTGGTGGAAACCCTAATTTTTAGGGCCAAAAATGAAAGTGCCCAGAATTGAATTCTGGTTGGACAGAAAGATGCGCCTTTCTAAGGAGAGTCAAAATACCCTAGTGCCTTTCAATATCTATGGAGAGAAACCCAATAAATAGGAAACCCTAGTTTCCACAACTGCACAGTGTCTTCTTCTCAGGTTAGCTCTGATACCATGTTAATTTTTTAGCATTAATTCAATGTACTCTAGGATATTTACTGAGAGAATAACATGTACAACATATCAAGTATAACAATGCATATCAATCACACCAAGCAATCACATGAGACAATAGACACACATAGTTTCACTGGGAAAACCATAAAGGTGAAAAACCCCACAACTTCCTCAGAGATAGAAAGAGGAATGATACAACCCAAGTACAAGAGATAGTCTTCTCTAGCAGCTACTCCTCCTTCCTCACTTGTGTGCCACTTTCCTAGTAGTGTAGAAGTGAATAATTAGATGATCAACTAGAGTGCCTCCCACACTCTATTTATACATGACCTGACCTGCCTAATAAACTAGCAGGGCTGACTTGTCTAACTCAGTCTAATAACACATGGTAATGCTAATCAGGGCCGACCCCACACTTGGTGGTCTAATAACCCATCACAGGCAAGTTGCGACACTTGCGACACTTGTCAATACAAATGACGACACTTCCATATAGAGGAATAATAACATCTCTATAGGAGTACAATATACATAGGTGAAATACATTCCGAAGTTACATATACATCAACAATTTGTACTTCCTTCACTACCTCCTGTCCCAAATCAACCTCACCATTTCCAGAAAATGAATCCTCTAAGACTCACAATATTACCTGCATAGCCGATGCCAAATCCTAATAATAAAACAACCCAAATTTCTAATAGCATTGGGTTGTTACCCTTTCTATCATATGACATTTTGACCGCACCAATACATGAGATTCAAATGCGGTTTGAAAGAGTTCTGCAAGGTTAGCCCAAGACATCAGTTGTTATCCAAGAAGAGAATGAAGAAGCTAAAACAATTGATGATTCCCAAATTCTCCCTGTTGCAAATGGACATAGACTTAGACCTTATCATCAACTGATATTTAAACAAAATTTTGGGCAAAATGCCTTCCAACAAAAGGAGATGAAGCTAGTAGAAGAGGAAATCATTCCTCCTTCTCCTGGTCCTTGAATTATTTTGGGTTATCTTCATTTGTATATATGTAAATATGTTTTTGTTTTTCAATAATGAGAGTCATTTCTAACAACTGATTGCATTTTTACAGGAAACTCATTGTTATGATCAGCTTATGAAACTTTGCCAATTAAAATAGGAAGACTCTTTCTCTTCTTTTCTTTTCCCAAATTTCATATAACTTCTTTTTGTACATATATGTTGTTTTTAAATAAATTTGAATCATCTAACAAGTGGTTTTGCAGTGTGATTACAAGAATCTCATAATCAACTCATGCAATATTATCCAAAAAGGGAAGTGCTCCAAAAAGAAATACTTATAATCCTCTTTCTCTTTTGATTATTGTTGAAAATTGAAATTTATAGTGAAAGTTGAAATATTCTCTATATCTTCTTTAACCACTTTCTTTTATAATTTTGCATATGGTATTTGATTCAGACATGTATATTTCTGATTTATCATTGTAACAGTTGCTTAAGACCTATTATTATGATTTTCAAAAGCTCTATCTTACATCTATGGACTACTAGCTCATCCTAGACTCATTATCAAAACTTGTCTCTTAAGCACTCTTTAAAGGTTGCTCAAAAGTGAATGATATTTCTATTTTAGTGGGGAACGCTACTGACTTTTTATGAAGAAGATGGATTGAGAGGTCAAAGAATAGCTTTAGGTTATTATATTTTGACATGATCTATAATTTTGGCCATTATAAATAAAGTTACTCATAAGGTTTGTTCTAAAATTTTGAATTATGTGTTTAGCAGGCTTAGCACACTCTAGTGCCAACCGACTTCCTTACAAAAAATATGTATATCATTATACAAGGTAAACCCACAGGGGTACTAAACAGGATCGCTAGTAGCGGGTCCATGCTAAGTAAAATATTAAACAAGGAAGCTCGGTAAATGCAAGTAAACCTGTCGGGGTACTGAACAGGCTCGCTGGCAGCGGGGCTATTCTTGCATGGTACTAAGATAAACCTGCCGGGGTACTGAACAGGCTTGCTGGCAGTGGGGAAATATCGGGTAAAAGAGGTTTGTTTAATGGATTGCTATGCACATGGCTCATAAAAAAAAAACCTTGAGTTTACAAACACATGTTTAGTCCAATTATTTATACTGTCATTAGAGAATAGCTATAAGTTGGACTTGGACTTTGCCATCTAATTCACACAATACCTAGGATATGTCTATCCTAGAAATGGGAACCATGACTATAGAAGTCTCACAAACTCTACGGTGAACCTTATTTATATTCTTTGGATGACAAGAAATCTTTACAGTGAGTCATGGATGACTAGTTTTCCTATGGCATTTTCTTTACATCAGTTATCCTATCATTCTTCATATGGTCTTCTTAAGCACTGTTGTGCTCTTTTGGATGAATGTACATGTCTGAATCATATACGTTTACTAGTTGATGTATTATTTTCTTATATTATTATAGCATTTTTCGAATCTATAGGCAAAGCTTTCAATTGAAATTACTTGAATAATTAATCAATTTTTCTTAATGGCTTGAGGACAAGCCATATTTTTGGTTTGGGGGAGATTCATAACTATTTTACTATCTGGATATTGATGGAAAATTTTATGTATCTCTGATAAAATAATAGGTGTTTTTCAGGATAACGCAAAAAGCAGCAAGAAGCTCGTTCTGATCAATGATAAATAAGAACGAACATAACTTGAAGTTCCAGAAAAGTAGATTTACAACATCTCTTGTGTGCTGACAAGTTCATAAAATTCTCTACATAATCAGCAGCAGTCAGATCCATCAAAACATGTTTTTGTACAAAGGTCTGTATGAAGGGTTGGATGAAGGGTCGAATGACGATCTGAATATGCTGACGAACGAAGCTAATAAATAGCGATATGAAGGGAGTATTGAATGAAACCATAGCTTGTAATAATATTATGCCAAGGTTTTCGATTTTTGTTGATATATCTAAGTAACTAATCATAACAAGGATCAGATTAAAATCCATCTTTGCATACTCATCAAATAAATTGGTTAATCATACATTTTGGGCACTATTATATGATCCCTATCCTCCATTTTAAGAGTTATCGTGCCATCTATCATTCATTCACCAAAACATTATGATTTTTCATGTGTAATTATGTCTTTCATCTCATAAATAAAATTTATGTTCAACCTGTACAAAGTTTTACTTTGGACATGATTGAATACATTACAAGCCATACTAATTCATAATTATGTAGTTCTAAGGTGGCACACGATTCAAGGCAGCTAAATAATGGTGTATCACTCATACATGTGAGATATCCCTCCACGATCATTCGGACCTCAATTTAAACCTACCCCCTATGGAAATTCTGCTTCATCTCGCTCATTTTTCTTTCTGCCCTAAACCTATCAAGCTCCATCACCTGCAATCTCACACATCCTCTCTATCCATCTGCATTCCTCAAGCCTATGTTCAAAATGCCAATCCGTCACGAGCCTGGCAGTTACGAGGACCTCCTTCACATCTCTGAATTCAAGGAATGCCGTGAAATATTCCTACGAGCCGGATGGGGTCCATTCCTACGCCTCTTCCAGGATCACGACCATGAAATATCCCTTCTTTTTGCAAAAGGGTTTGATGGTAAGACAACCAAGATTGGCCATCTCACTTTCCCCATGATGGAAGAGTCCATAGCATCAGCCATGAAACTGCCCAGGGAAGGTACCCGTTGGCACAAACATCTTCTTCTTCCATGGACAGAACTCTATTTTGCTCTTAATGCCGAATACCAACATGTAGCTGGAACCAAAGGTTTCCATAGGGAATGGGTCAAGCCTAAATATCTCGGGCCCCTGACGGTCATCATCCATCTGATCACTTTTGAAGGTAAGTTTTCCGTTTCAAAGCCTGTCATTTCCGATTACTTGCACATTTCGTTAATAATCAAGCCTTGAAATTTCCCTTCTATTTCCTGAAAAGCCTATAAAAAATGTGTAGTCAAGTTAGGAAGAATATTGTTAACCCTGCTGGCAGTTTGTACCATCATTGCCTTATCAAAATCCTGATTACCCATTAGTTAGAAGAAAAGGGGAAAACCAAGGAACGCTTTGTCTTTGAAGTCTTGAACCCTCACCTAGTCAAGAAGCCTACTGTTAAATCCCTTGTCTCTCGAAAACGTCATCGTTTCCTATCCCGTGGCAATGAGTCGTCCCAAAACTCTTCCCAAAAAGAAAAAGTTGCCAAGTCTGTAAGGTTTAGTGAGGATGCCTCG
This sequence comes from Larix kaempferi, assembly GCA_027924585.1. Lineage (NCBI taxonomy): Eukaryota > Viridiplantae > Streptophyta > Pinopsida > Pinales > Pinaceae > Larix > Larix kaempferi. The sequence continues at coordinate 6,280,910 of BSBM01000738.1, forward strand.
GGAGAAATATGCCCTGATCATACATCATCTCCTAAGCATGTATGTGAGGACACAACCACATAACTCCCATTCTTTTCACTCATACCCACGAAATCAAGAAGGGATAATCACGACCAAACAGTCGACCCAACCATCGTCCAGGATGACGACCAGACCATTGTTCAGTCCATCAATCAGTCAGTCGTTGAGCCAATGGACTAGGAAAATCCCAATGACCAAGCTAATGACCTTGTCCTTGAGTCCCCTCTCCTCGCGTTGGCCAATTTATCATCCAGTTTACTTAAAGACCCTATCTTGGAGCCTGTCTCTGCACATACTGAGGATAAGGCCCTCGAGGCACACATTACATCTGCTGATCCCAAACTACCTATAAAGGGATCAAGCCAACAAAAGGACCTTGTGTCTTCAACAGAAGTCTTTGTTCCACTCCAGCAGACTATGGATAGACTAAACCAGGATGTAGTAGAGCTAAGAAGTCAGAATGAGAAGTATGAAGAGATCATTTTTGGGCATCATCGAGAGAACAGGGATTTGCATTACCAGTTAAAGTGTGTGGAAAATTTAAATGAAGACAAAACCGCTTCCAACCTCTCTCTTCATTTGAAGTATCAAAATTTGAAGGACTAGCTCCAAAAGTTGAAAGCTAAATGCACTTCCTCATCTAAGTCGAAGGCAGATGCTACCGCAGCTCAGCCTTCCTAAATTTTTCTTTGTTTGCTTAGTGGGACCTGGCATATCTCCGATTTGGGGGAATGTTGGTGTCCATTTTGTCACCATTTTTGGATATCAAACACACTTTTATTGGCATTACTTTCACCATTTTTGATGTAATAAGTCATTCTTCTTTCCGTTCAGACCATCAAACAGACCAGGTATGAATATATTCACACATCACATGAGTTTTGGGTAAAAATCGTCATTTTGTGGTTTATTGATGTTTAATTAATATTTCTTGGCTTGCTTGACAAATATATTTCATTTTATAGGTTGTGGCTCTCAAATGAACCTTCACTCAGATGTGCATCTATGTTGCAAATGAGTAGCCGTGTTCAGCCCGCCGTTCATACCCACGTTCATCCCGCAAGATCGTTGGTTGAGATATTCTCGGGCTGTTGGGATGCAAACCATCATATGGGTTCTGTTTAGAACTTGGCTCCTATGATGCATGAGCTAGTGTTCTGGAAGATTCCCTCTCCTGCACGCTCAGCTTGACAACAGATTTCTCTACCACGTCAAGGGAAGATCGACATCTCAACGATTGCGTGAAGGAAACCGACGCCATGGAACCCGATGGATGCTCTGTGCGCTGTCATAACTGCTATGAGGCCGTTCCCTGGCTTATGTGTTGTCACAAGCTGTTAAGTAGAGCCATTTTGTGGCATTAAGATTGCCTATTATTAGAGCAGTCAACCACTAAAGGGTCAACTTTCCTCCCCATTTGTAACGCTGTATGTATAGACATCCTCATAGCAGAGACGAGTTAGTCAGTAGTCAGTCAGTAGTTACTGTAACTCTGTTCTTTATTTAATACATCTCTGTTCTAGTTTTATGAAATTTATCAGCATGCGTGGTGATTGACTGATTGAGGATCGGCCTCTGAATGTTGAGACGGGCCCCTCAACAACCAGTGGTCTTCTATCGGTGTATATAATTTGTCTTTGCCTTCTGCAGATAAGCCGTGTCGTTATTTTATTTATGTATTTACTCTGTACATGATAGCTTTGTTTTGTGTGATATAAATAATGTTGTGATATTTATATAAATGATGTTTCTGTTTTATGTTATGTATATCTTGTTGCTATTTATATTAATAATATTTCCAGAATGTAATTGGTGACCGGTCATGTTTAGTTTATTTAGTTTGCTTAACTAGTTTAGTCCATTTAGTTTGCTTAGTTTTCTTCAATGGTTTAGATTGCTTAGTTTCTTAGAGTTTAGTTAGCTTAACCTTCTAAGTTCACGTATAGTTGATGTTAAGTTCGATAGTTTATTTTCTGTAGCAGTAGATTAGCTTCAGTTACATCTTAGTCTTGTTTTATGATAAAATAGAAATATCTAGTTTCCCCAATCTCGATTAACATAGATGGATTTTTCTTATTCTAGATCTTAATTAGCTTATTCATTGCTTCCCTTGCACTGTAGGATCACATGCATCAGCTAGCTGGTAGTTAAGATCATCCAATCTTCTCTTCCCATAGTTTAGATCGTTTTCTTCCGTCCGGACTGTCATTCGGACTGCCATGCGGATAGTCATCCGGATCAGCATTCGGACCTCAATCCTTCCTGCATTATTTTTATGCTTAATTAGAATCCAGTTTTAGGTTTTTCAAATTGTAATCTCTCTTAGTATTCTTAGGAGTCACTAAGACTTTGTTGCATTCTGTATACAGTTTTAATCAAGTTTTGTCATCATCCTTAGTTTTCATTCTCTCTTTCCCTTACACTTCTTCGGTTATTTTACAAGTTATATTTCTCTTATGTCTGATTCATTAATGCTTTACTGTTACAGAATTTATCGATTTCATTCTTAGTGCAGTTTATTGTATGTTAATAATATCAATATTAGGTTAGGTTTAGCAATTTCATTCTCCAAATTATTTCAGTCTTGAATTATTCTTCTCATACTAATAATGGATTCATAGAAGAGGATTTGGTTCAGAAGTAAAACATCTTTATCAAGTTTTCTACTTGCTTCTGAGTATAATATCTTTATCAAGTTTTCTACTTGCTTTTGGATTTCATCAATTTCAAGTCACTTGTTTATAGATAGAGGATAGGTCATCATGTTTAAAGTTAATTGTAATTGGTCTCTTTGTAGTTTGCATCTCTTTGCTGAAATTAGATTAGATTTTGAAATGGATGAGAATTCGCAATGAGAATTATTGCTGGCATCTTGTGGAGAGTCTGCGGTAGGTGAATTTATGTTGTCTACGTTTCGAGCCATCCTTGGCTCATCATCAGGATGGCTCAAAAACATAGACAACATAAATTCACCTACTGCAGACTCTCCACAAGATGCCAGCAATAGATTAGATTTATTTCCATTTGTTTTGCTGTTACCTTTGAAAGTCACTTTGACACATTCACCCCTATTCCTATAACATTTGATACACTTCCTCAAAACCCCCACGGAGACTGGAATTAGGTAGTTTAGTGTAGTCCTGGAACATTAACTGAGTACATAAAAGTAGTTGTTGAATTCACTAAATAGTTGTAGTTTCTGTTTTAAGTCAAGCAGTTTCAAATCTCATCAAAAACAACTTTGGTTTGATTTAGTTTTGCTTCTTAAATAACATTTTCATTTCTGTATCTTTCAGTCCTTGTCCACAGAATAGAGTAGCCGAGTTCAATACTATTCTGATTTGTTAATGTAACTAGGTTTAATTAGTTCCTTTATTGTCTTTCTGAAGTTTGACTCGGTTTTTCATTTTGAAATATCTTTCGATCTTCTCTTTATTAAATCTTTCTAAGGTCTGAGAAGCCGAAACTTAGGTGCCATTCTACCTTAGCATATACTTTGCCTCAACTCTAAGATTACCAACCCCGGTTGATAATTAAATATTTAGGTGTTTTCTTTTAGATAGTAAATGCACCTCAACAGAAACCTCCATTTTGGCACTTCAACGTTGTTTCCGCTGAATGTACTCTGTATGATGATGAATCCTTGTAAGCTTGGATTCTTCTTAGTATTGGAGTATACGGACCTGCAGATCAGATCTCCATAGCTGCAAATACTGAGAGAATATTAGAGAAGAGAAGTAGAATAGAAGAATGGGGCACATCACCCATTGATTGGCTTGGGCACATCACCAAACCTTGAAAAGCTAAAATGATTCACTCATAAAATCACAATGACAAAAGTTGTCAAATGGAGTTGGAATCCTTCATTTATAGAATTGAGGGTGACCTACTGAGCAAGTTGAAGAGCTTGGTGACCTGTGAGAATAGGTCACCCATGAGTGGATATACTTTCCTTTCTTTTTCCTTACAAGCATTCCTCCTTTAGAAACTGTGCCCCCCTTTGTCTCCATATGTTTCCTGCTTTGTAAAAGTTGCTTGATTTGTAAACTGGACTCCTTTTTGGAAATTGCGCCCTCCTTCTGCTTTTTCTGGTTGTTTCCATTTTCTTTCTTTTAGAAACTCTTACACCTTTCCTTCTTCTGTTCTTTTTCTAAATCCACAAAATGCTTTAGTCATATTTATATTTTCTTGTCTCTAGATCCAATTTGGAAACCTTATCTCCATGAGGGCGCCCTCTTGGCCCACTTGATCCATTATTTAGGAAATTAATTACAAAAATTAATTAGGATAAATAAAAATAATTCCTCCATTTCACTTAGGCTAAATTTAATCCTATGCACACCTAATGAAATTAAATTATTTACCTAGGGGTTATTTTGTCCCCCTTTTTACCATGCTAACTGGATGAGCCAAAATTGGGGACATGACAAGTATGTTGTTTCAACATGAACCAATCACCTACAACTTTCTCTGGGCTAAACTGCAATAGGTATTTCATCTCTCGAAAAACTCTAGGCAATCTTTCTGAAAAAATTGCTCTATATATCTCTGACATCACAAGATTCATGAAATTGAAAATATTGTTTTCAATTTCAGCTGTAAAAACTACTTCTGGAAATGTAGATTTTCTTCAATTGAATATAAAAGCATCTTCATCAAGTATGATTGGAACCTAAAGTGTTTCGTAGTGTGGAAATTCACCAACTAAGAATGGATATTCTCAGCTAGGAATTCATCAAATTTAAGCCATAGATACTGACTAGACTCAATCTCAGGTGAATATGAACTCAATCTAAATAGTAGAATCAATTGGACTTCAGTGACAGCTTGGTCATTATCTAACCCTAGAAATTGACTAAATAATGAAATGACTAGTTGTGAATTTTCATCAAAGAAGGTAATATCTAATGGAAAAGGTGTACTATAAATTGAAATGTCGGGTTTGAGACTTTTTGACAAAAAATATTGTTTAACTTCAGGGATGGAATGCCTGTACAGGTCAATCAATTTTTCCTTGGTGAATTCTTCTAGGTTTTGGGAGAAGGATATAGGTATTTCTAAATATTTCTTAATCATTGAGGAATTGATAGGACACATGATTTTTGTTCTCTTTGAATCCATAACTACTCTTTCATATTGGGAATAATTCTTGGTACACCAGGAGATAAAGTTTGGGAAACCTAGGGTTTTTTTCTGGACAAAAGTGAATAAAATGAGATATATGAACGTTATGAACATCTATACCTTGCTTCTGCAAATCCCCCAACTTGTTTTTTATCTCATTAAGTATGCTTCTAGTGATAATCGTGTCAAACACATCCCTGTCCCCATCTTCAAAAATTTCTGCTAACTTTTCAAATTCCCCAATTTGAACCTCTACTTCACTCTGATTTTCCATTGAATAAAGTGTTGAAATATGTGTAAGAGTTCTAAAAGCCTACCTAGAAATACGTGAACTGGAAAAAGGTCTGTTCTGTCGTGTTCCAACCGCACGCGACACATCCAAATCATTCAACGCCAAATGACAAGTGTCATATTTCTCGTGCACTTTATCTTTTATAGCCTCCCAAAGTGGTATTGCAATGGCATAAAGCGGTTTTCCTTACCACCTTTTCAACCAACGAAATAACGGTGTATTGAAATGTAGCGGGTGGTTTTAGATTTCGCAACCACCCACCACTTCCTTCATTCTTGCAAGTTGGTGATTCGAAATCAACGTAATCCGTTGATATTCTTGTCGATTGAACGATGCCCATTGATTTATTTCTCACTTTAACATTAAGTTAATGGTCATTATCCACTGTCGATCTTAGTGTTGTTTTAATATGAACCATTGATCTACAATTACCTTGCATAACGTGCCATTTCTCTAATTTGAAAAGTATTTTTCTTTCAACATTGTGATTAGTATGAGATATTTCACATTGGGATTTGGCTACCATATTCTTGATGCTTTCTCCCATTATATTGTGGTCATATGGTGAAAAATCACATCATAGCCTTATGATTCTTTTTCACATTTCTCAAAATCCTTATAAAAATAGTTGTGTCAACACATCCAACCAGATTTTGGTCAGGATCATAAAAAAAATGTTGCAGGAAAACAAGAAGGCATGGCACACTAAGCTAATCTTTGCACCTTGGGCAAACAAAATCTCCACTAAAAGATCCATTTGAACTTCTACTTTCCAACTGGTATACGGAATAGAGGTTGTCTTTCACACTTATCTGAGGCTACCAGTGATGAGATTTCTTCAGGAACAAGAAGAAGATCCAGATCCTATACAGAGAAGAATTAACCAACTGATAGAGATGCAAGAGAAAAGAGAAAAGGTATGTGATGAAACCCTGCTATTTCAGGAAAAAGTGAAGAATTTTTTTGACAAGAGAGCCAAGGCTGATGAATTTCAGGTCGGATATTTGATATTAAAATGGGATTCCAAGAATGAAGAGAAGGATACAAAATTTGATCACCTGTGGAAAGGTCCATATACAATTGTTGCTTACTATGGAAGCAATGCTTTCATTATGTAGGAACAGTATGGGGAACTAGTAGGTGGAGGGCTGGTCAATGGATGGTTCTTGAAGCCTTACATAAAGTAAAGGAAGTTCCACCAACCCAATTTCATTGTAAAATATCCATTTTCATTTGCAGAATTTTTTATTTTCCATTTTAGTCAATTCGAGTTGAAGCATTTTTTTTTTCAAATAAATCCCAATGGATAGAGGCACTGGTCTACCATTCTTTGATATCTCAGAGGGAGGGTAACATACCCAGTTGGAGCCAATGTTAGCACTTGAGCATGGATAAGGGTATAATAACCTAACTGATGGTCACCATCAGCTCCCTTGGTCGGATTAGGTTAGGTTTTTATTTTTTTATTTTTGAAGTCAAGTGCCATCCACATTTCAAAATGGGGTGTTTTATTTTTGTAAGTTAAGTCGAGAGTCTTAATATTCTCTAGTTTAAAAAAAAGGGGCTTATAAAAAAGGTCAAGTTATGCCCATGCTCATATGAGTCTAGAATCAAAACCTACCACCTATGGCTACTCCTCCCCAAGAGTTGATGTATGAAATACCCACTCTCGTAGAGCCAATAAAAAAACAGAATTAAGGGTGCTACAAAAGTTCCAAAAAGTCCTGTAGCGCCAATGAAACAGAAGAACTAGGGGCGCTACAAAAGTTTCAAAAGTCATGCAGTGTCCAAAAGAGATATTAGACGAAAGGCACTAAGAAAGTTTTAAAAAGTCCGACAATGTCCAAACAAAATTCTAAAGCATGGTCATTGCAGGAGTTTGTAAAAGTGCAATCATGAATTGTTAAAATTGTCAGTCAAGATAGGGTCGTGTCACACCCACCAATTGAGTGTGAGGTTGTTAGTCGGGAATGGGGTTGCGTCACATCCATCAGTTATCATCCCAAAGTCTATCATTGCCGAATCTAAAGGTCGGTTCCCCCCCGTTACTAACAGTTAAAGTGCTTGTTCGAGTGGGGATTTTGTAAATACAATGAGAAGTCTGGTAGTTTTCCAAGTCCAAATAGGTGTCTAAATAAAACACCACCAAAGGGCCAAGTAGTGACATAGACCCAACAACAGTTAAGAAAAAGAGCAAGAAGAGTGGGGCCCTGGTATGTTTTGAACTAGGCGCGGAGTGGCTAAAGGAGAACCCTATTGCCCGACATTTCTTCCACCACGTGGGTTTCCTGAGGTTTTTTGAGAATTTGTAGGGTTATCACAAGTAGGTGGCCTATGATTTTGTGCTTAATTTCAATGGTAGGAAGACCAATGTCGGACCCTTGGAGATAGAGGTCACCACAGACTCCATAGCAGCTGCAACAAAGATACCTAGGCAAGGAGAGGAGTGGTTTAAGGTAACCAAGTTCCAGATGACAGTGTGTGACCATTTTCTGAAGGAGGAGCATAAATGAGCAAATTTGACATATGGGGTTCCTAGGGCTTGGATCACCAAACAATATGGTGATGTCTTGCTGATTTTTCATAATTTTTTCACTTGTGAAGAGAGATATGACACAACATACCGGTACCATTTCATATTATTTCTCCATTTCACAAGGAAGAGACCTTTGGACATGCCCTATTACCTCTTCATGAGCTTAGGTAATATTATTGATAAGGAATAGTAATAGGCCAAAAAATTGACGATTATATTTTCCATTTTAGTCTCATAAAGCTGTTGGTAGTGGAAGAATTGAAGAGGTTAGGGAGAGAATGGAACACTTTCCTTCTCTTGGTTGGGTATGACCCTGAAGCTATGAAATAAACACCAGTTAAGGTAAGAACCCCTGACAATGGAAAAGGGAAGGATATTGAAGAAGAGACACCAGTTAAGATAAGCATACCTGACATGGGGAAGATGAAGAATATTAAAGAAGAGATACCTATTAACATAAACACCCATGACAAGGGAAAAGGGAAGAAGAAAAAAGAGGGAATACCTATCAAAACAGAAGAAAGGCCAGCCAAATTTAAAAAGGGTCTAGACACTCAAAAGGAAATGGGAAAATTGAAAGTGAAGGAATACAAATTTACACTAGAAGTGACTAAAAAATTAATTCCCATAAATCTCTTGACTAGGGAAGCAGCTAGAAGGATGGTTTCCACAGGTCAGGAAAATCTCACAACTGCCATGTAAATTCCCCCTCACACTCTCCTTGGATCTCGCATTCAGATGGAAAATGAAGAGAGACCTAGAGTCCAACCTTCTGCATAGAGAGGTGATGTTGAGTGTAGAATTGACCAAATGGAAGCCCAACAGAAAGAGATCCAACCTTCTACACAAAGAGATGAGGCAGAATTGAAGAATAGCTAGCTGCAAGTCTAACTGAAAGTTATTGAGTCTAAGAATATCCAGTTGAAAACTCAGTTGAAAGATATTCAATCTGAGGATAGCCAGTTGAAAAATCAACTGAAAGATACAGAGTCTGAAATTAACCAATTGAAAGACCAACCGAAAGAGGCAAAGGAAGCAAAATCAAGGGTTCTCAAAGAAAGAAGAAGATACAGGGGGGAATCTTACAAAGGATTTACATGTGATAGAAGGCATGTTATATGAGACTAAAAGGATATTGGTAATAGTACTTCCCCTCATGCAACAGGTAGAAAGCCTATACAGAAGAAACACATCATTACAGGTAGAGAACATGGCACTTAGAGAAGAATTACATCTTTTCAAAGGAGGAGAAGCATCAGGGAGAAACTTAAAACTCCTGGATGAAGTGGCTTCTCAGAGGGAATGACACCTATCTCACATCCTAGCTACAGTTTTGAGTGAATACAGATCGACCTCAAAAATTACTTTTTGAAGAACTAGGGTTTCCTAAAAACAAGCCCTAATTTTGAGAAATTGTTACCTACTACTTGAAAAGGCAAGTACTCAAAGTACTTGAGTATTACTCACAAGACAAGAAGAATGGTCAGCAAGAAAAAAGGGGTATGCACAACAAAGGTAATATGCCACCTGGACCCTACTCACACAAAGCTCTAGCATTAGGGTTTCCATTAGGGTTCCATTTTTTTTGGTGGTTTGGAAATGGGGAATAATATGGAAACATGCATGGATGAAAATTAGACATAGAAGAGGGAAAGTAACAGTTTTGGAGCCCTGAGGATGGAACTTAAGAATTAATATATGAAACCATGGAATTTGGGCAGTTTCCAGAACTCCTGTAGCGCATATAAAAAAAAATAGGGAGTTTGCTACAAGAGTTCTGGAAACACACTCTTGTAGCGCATATCATGGAAAAACAGGGATTGCACTATAAGAAATATGGAAACGCACTCCTACAGCACATAGCATGGAAAAATATAGGGGGTGTTACAGATGTTACTGAAGCAGAACATAATGGGCTAGATCCATAAATTTTGGGCACCTCACATGGATTTCATCTACATCAATACAAAGTGAACAAGTGTGGGATAGCAACTGGAAGCTGACCTATTTTTAGTTCATGTTATCAGTCAGTTAGCAATAGTCAAATTTACTATTAGTTAATTTAGCAGTAGTCCATAATGTTGGAATATTCACACCATCATTTTTGTATTTTGCATGCTTGCATGCAAAACTGCATGCTGCATGCATCCAGATATCATCATGGTTGTCTCCTTAGCACCTAGAGCTCACTTCTAGCTCTCCAGAGCCTGTCTTTAGCCCTTAGTTGGCCTCCTACCTACCTAATGTGACCTCTTTGACTTATCTGCTTAGTAAGTGCACCCTTCTCACCTACCACTGTCAGTTAGAGCGCCTTATCTCACCTACCGGGAGTTATCATTCAGTTAGCGCATTGATTGATTAGTTCTTCCACTGATTGCTTGTAGCTTCTAGTTAGCTAGTTCTGGAGTTCCACTTGACTATTTGACAGCCTCATGCGCCCCCCTTGGAGTCTCCATTCCCGGATTTATGCCTAGATGGTTTTGTTAGACTCAGTTAGACACACTTGACTGGCTATTACCATTTATGACTGATACTAATGATTGGATGATGTCTCCATTGTTTCCAAGCTAGAATTTGAGTTAGAAAGCCTCATGCACCCCACTTAGAGTTCCATTCCTTGATTTATGGATAGATAGTTCTGTTAGATTCAGTTAGACACACTTGACTGACTCTTACCACTTATGACTGATACTATAGACTGGTTGATGTCTCCATAGTTATTCATGCTTGACTTTGAGCTCAGAATTCAAATGCCCTACTTGTCTAATTCGAATCCTATATGATGCCTCATCATTGATTATTGTAACACATTCTCTACATTCATTATTCATTGTATGATATTGACATTGTCCATTATTCTGTGTTTATAAGTGATTATTGAATGCATGCTTCTTCTTCTTTGCAAATAGTCTTGAGAGTTAGATTGTGAGTTTGTTACAGTTGCTAGATCCCTGCAGATTATCACATGGTATCAGAGCAGTAAGTAGCTATTCAAATTGTAGCCATTGCAGTAGCAGCAGTTGCAACATTTCTTTGAGCAGCTATCTTTTCATTTGTGCACCAGAAGCCTATGAGTTTCCACAACAAATCCTGGTGCTATTACTTGAACTCATTGGAGAAATCCATTGAGGTCTAGCCAGGTGTGAAGGAATTAGTCTATGTGCCAAGTGTCCTTAAGGTAATGTTCAGTCGAAGTGTAGCATTCTCCATCAACAAAATTTCTCTTGTTTTGCAGGTTTATTCACCCATTTAGAATCTTCTTCAACTATTCGACTTTCTCTATTTCAGATGGATCTAAAGCTCACATCTTCCAACTATGTTGAGTGGAAATCCAAGATGGCTCTCTTCATGAGAACCAAGGGCTTCACCCGAATACTCAACGGAACGATGGTAGAACCTCTTAGTGCAGTTGAAAAGTCCAAGTACTTGGATAGGCTTGATGAATCAGTTGATCTCCTCCTTCTCTCAATTTTTGATGATCTTCACTTCCATGTCATCGATCTTACATCTCCTAAAGAGGTATGGGACAACCTCGAATCCCTTTTTGGACAGAAAGATGATATGAAAGGACGCAAATTGGAGAATGAGCTCATATGTTTGAGTCCTAACAATTTAAAATCTATCAATGCCTTCCTCACCAAGTTCAAAGGCTTGATATCACAGTTGAAAAGATATGAGATAGCGAAAGAAGACAAGCAACTTATACTTTCCATTCTCTCAAAGTTGGGGGAAAACTTCTCAGTTTTTGTCTCTACTTTCCAGTCAGCTAGGTTGTCCATTCCAAAATGGAAGTTTCCCTCACTTGATGATTTCATCCAATCTCTTAATCAAGAGGAAGAGAAGTTGATCTCTATGGGAATGATCAAACCCAAATTGGATTCATATTTTACAGTTACAGAGAGAGCGAATGGTCAAGGCAAGTAAAAGATTTCTGACAAGAGATCGAATGGTACAAAGCATACAGATACTCTATATCAATCAGATGGGGCTTCGAACTCTAGCAATACCAAGCATTCTCGGAAGAAAAGACCCAAGTGCACCTATTGTCTTAAAGGTATCCATCCCGAGAGTGATTGTATGAGCAAAGTGTTAACACCCAAAAAGTGTTCACTACCTCATCTACCCCATTACATGGCTCATTTGTCCATTTTCCTACCATATTTCCCTTGAAAACCTTGAAAATCCCACTAAAAAGCCTCCAAAAGGCCTAAAATGCCTCCAAAAGGCCACAAAATCATCAAAAAAGCCTCAAAAAGGCTAAAAAACCCCTTTTCCCTCCAAAAATATCCAAAATTTCTCTAAAATAGCAAAAACCCTCTAAAAAGGGAATAAAAAATATAAAATAATGAGGAAAAAGGAGGGAAAAACCCTATACAACTGCCCTAAACCATATGGTTCCCAAAACCATGGGCCAGCACTCCACCACCAAAAAACTACAAATAGGTGATGGAGACCCCTTATTCTATATCCACAGTCAAGTATACCCTTACTCTGCCAAAATCTCTCTCGAAACCCTAGTTCACCATTGAACTACTTTCACCTTGAGAGCCCCTTTTGGCCCATTCCCATCATTTGGAGAAAGAGAAGGAGCAAGTTGGAGCTTGGAGCAACCCTCTTGGACATTGCAAAGAGATTCACCAACCTTCACATTGGAGGTAAAATTAATACAAAATCCATTCTTTACATTTTGTTTTTTCTGTTTCATGCACATGTTTAGAGTACGTTACATTTCAGTTTTAGCATAATAATTTCCATTTACTGAACTGCTACTAAGGAGTCCCTTCTCCTTAGTAGGTGCTCATTTGCACAAGCTAGGGGTAAAACCCTAGCTACAGTTTTGGTGACTCCCCTAGGTTTGAATTTCTGGTTTCAGTTTAAAAAAAATTTAGTTTTCTGCAATAATTTCCCATTTTTTCCTTTCGGCTGTCCCTTTCGGCTGCCATAAACCGCATATTTTTCCTTTGCAGTCACGTCCCGACCATGTCTTTCAGGCCTTTACCTGCGACCCGACCGCGGCTCTCAGACTGTTTCTGGCGCCCTGCCGGCGGATTCAAGTCTGTTACCTACGATCCGACTGCGGCTAATCAGCCTGTTTGTTGCGATCTGACTGTGCCTGTCGTCCATTTTCCCGCGTCCCGACTGCGGCTTTCATCCCTTTTGCTGCGACCCAACTGCGTCTGTTAGCCTTTTTCCCGTGACCCGACTGCGTATTTTTCCTTGTTTCCTGTGGTCCGACTGCCTCTGTCGGCCAAAAAGCCGTGACCTGTCCGTGTCTGTTTCCCTCAAACGCGCGGTTCGCCTGCTCAGTTTCGCCACCAACCCGCGATCTGATTTCTGCATTTTTTCCCTGGTTTGAACCCAACCCCCTTTGCTGCAATATTTTATGTACAACCATCTGTCCTACCTGCAGCCCTACTTCCCTACATCCTTTTCTGCAACATAATTTATGTTCCCTTTACAGAATCTTTTTAAAATTTCAGTATTTTAATTCAGAAAATTTTGCATGTTACAGTTGTGAATTCAGTATTATTGTTAGAAAGTTGCCCCCCTTGTGGCACTTCTATTTTGGGTTCATCACCTTACGAGCACACACTCTGTCACATAATTCAAGTGAGCCTTAAAAACTACTTAACTCAACCAATATTCTAACCCCACTTGGGGAACACAAAAGAATCTTTGTAGTTAGGTAGGATCGGGGGGATAGGTTTCCAATAACGCCCCTCGGTTACTTACACTTGAGACATAGCTGTTGTCCCATTAGGGAACCAAAATACCCTAGTACTTTTTGGCACGGTCATGACCAGTTTACCAGAGGGCCTCTCCCCTAGGAGGGTTAAAGTCACGAGACTGGTTCCGGAGGCCTGAGTGGAATACCGCACTCCATTCAGTAACCGAAGGGCTACCTTTCACAGTTCTCGGGATATCCCTGTATAGGGGTATTGCGGTAAAAGGACCAAACGGCAGATTCACCTTTCTGGATGTGTCATGAACGGGGTATCTTAGTTGCCATTCTTCTAGGATTGACTACCCGGTGTCCCTCCCGGTAGGGGGATATCTTAGCCACTTGGATTTCCTATTCATATTGTCTGACTTGTATTTCATCACCTTGCAGAGGATATGTCTAGTTGAGTCAGAATACTTTTAGTTAGGTGTTTGCATGCCCTTACCTCCTTTTGGTCTAGTGAGTCCACCATATTTTATTTCTAGGAAACCTGCTGCTTGTTGGTATTCTGACCATTTCTGTTGACACTCCACCTATTGTAGCACAGCTGTTACAGTGGGTGTTTTGAGTTGGTTGTTGGCCTGAGTGCCTTGTTTTTTGAGCTCTCCTTCTGCACACTTGGTTGCATTAGGATTTTTGAGCTGTTTTTTTTTACTCACCTCAACCCACATAGATTTGACACCATCTGTCACCATTGAGTCCCCGAGACATTCTCGGTGCCTCAAGGGCGAGCCCCCATAGCACGGTTCACTTGACACCACCCGTCATCGCCACAAATCATCATCACTTGATACCACTTATCATAGATCTCGAGCCTTGTCCCTTGACTCCACTCGTCAGTGGCATAGGACTCCGTCACCAGATATTGACGCCCCTTACTTTACCTCCAATTCTGAGGCAGAATTTGAGAACCCCATTTACACTGCCCCTACTAGCCCCATGGCTAGCACGACTTCCACTCCTTTTGTTGTAGGGACCATTGGTGGCACATCCACCACTACACCAGTTACCACACCTGCTTTGGGTATGCCCTCAATGGGGCCCCCATCTACTGTTCCCCTCACTGCACCTATTCCCGCAGCTGGAATACCTATCCCCACTCCATCAGTGGCTCACACTACCCATGGTGGTGCAGGCCCATCCTATACCACCTTAGTTCCCCCACTTGGGGGAAACATTCCAAACCCTGCCCCTCCACTTGGGGGCATTAGACCCAACTTGGTCCAACCTACTACTGTGTCACATCCTTCTTCCAGTTTTCCATTCATGGCTAGCCTCAACCTACCCGACCTAGCCAGATTGACCAACGACCCTATCCGACACGACCCTACGTGGCCTCACATGCCCACCAAGCTCCCCTCTGACATCCCTAAGTTCGAGGGCAAGGCAGGTGAGGACCCTCAAAACCACATTATGTCCTTCCATCTATGGTGTTCCTCCAACTCCATAGTGGACGACTCTGTTCGCCTCCGTCTATTACAGCGCACCTTCACTGGCTCTGTAGCTAAGTGGTATATCGAGCAACCCCACGGGACCCATGCCACCTTTGCTTCCCTTGCCTCGACCTTCCTGTAGTTCTTCTAGTTACCTGTCCACTATGATGCGGGCGTTGAGATCCTTCTGTCCTGTAGACAAAACATGGCTACCCACATCACGGACCACATTCATGAGTGGCGTCGACGCCGTAGCTTATGCAAGATCAAATTAGACGACTGCATCTTCCTAGATTGGTTCCTTAAGTCCCTTCTCCCTATCATTGCTAAGGATGTGGCATCAGAAAGACCCCAGTCTGAAGAAGAGGCCATCCTTAAGGCCCAACAGTTCGACCTCATTTACGCCCAGTCGGGTTATCTCTATACCATTATACATGACGCCCCTCGCGAAGATCCCTCCCAGCACGATGCACCGGGGGAATCCCATGCTGCAGACGGCATCATTGGCCGTGTTTCTTCGCATCCCCAACCATTTTCCATAGCACGTCCTAACCCTGGCCTCGACCTTTCGCGGGCTACCTCACAGTTTGGAGCAACCAACTCGTATGCTCCTATGACACATCACCACCATTCCCATGGACCCACTTGTCCACCTCAGTGCTTCGGTCATGCGACCCCCGCTTACACCCCCCCGGTTGCACCTCAGCCCTATTACCACCAGCAGGCTGCACCAACTCTTGCACCTTCACAAGCCCAACTTGCTTATTACCCGCCATAGGCCGCCCCTGCGGCAAACCCTCAACCCGCTTCGCAACCATATCAGCAACCCCCTCAAGTTGCTGCACCTGCGCAGCCTCCACCCACATATCATCCACCGCAGCCTGCTCCAGCACCTGCGTAACCTCAGAATCCACTTGCTTCCCAAGGGCAAGTTTACGCCCAACAAAACCCACAGCAAAACCAGAACAACCAACGCAACCAAGGCCAACAAAATCGTGGCAAGGGCCGTAATCGTGGGAACAACCAACCTACAGACCAAGCCGGTCAACCTCCTAATCCCCCCGACAATAATAATGTGGCCCCTGCTAACCAAAACCCTGATCACCCGCCCAAGCAGGCTAAAAACCCTAATTTGCGAACGAACCATCCTTGTTCTATCTTCGGGGTCTATGGCCGCTACACACATGCTTGCCCACACTTGGAGCGAGCTCGGCAACTTTGGGTTGATGATGCCCATCGCCAAGGGCATGCGGCTCCTCAAGCACCACCCAACCCCCCACAACCTCAGCAGCCACCTTTGGTGCTGCAAAACCCCTTACCCAACCAAGGCGTAGTGAACACTCAGCCGTTGGCTCTCCCTCAAGCCAATGCGCCTCCCCAACAACAAATCACTTACGTTTCTCCTGATCAACCCATGTTCGACTCAGGGACCCACCACCTGTTGATGATGTCATCCGCTGATGTCAACCTCCAGACCCGTCGGAACCAATATGGCTCCACTGCTAAAGCCCCTTTCATCGATAAAACCACTAACGCTCATCCCACTGATCAGGCGCTACGTATACCTCCACCTCCACTAGAGGGTGCTCCCAAAGCACCTCGTTTCCCACTTCGCCGTATCAACAATAACCCTAATGCGCACGCTGCGTCAAACTACAACATTGTAGATGACTTAGCCCAATCTCCCGCAGCCATGTCTGCGTCAGAAGTCTTGAAAAACTACCCTTCCCAGCACAAGAATTTACTCTCAGCCATTGGGGCTATTGACCCAAATGATTCGAATTTGATGGCATTTGATTTGGACCAGTCCGAACCCCGCCTGCCTTCCACTTTAGCATTCCAAGTTTCTGTTTCCGTTCGGAATCTTGTCATCCATCTGTGCATCATCGATGAAGGTGCCTCCACATGCATTATGTCTACATTCATATGGTAGAAGTTGGGATCCCCTACTCTTCAGCAGTCCACCACTGCGTTACGCGCCTACGACGGTCGTTCGGCTCAGCCCCAAGGCCTCCTAGCCAATGTCCCCGTCCAGTTAGGTGGTAAAACCGTACTCATTGACATCGAGGTAATCAATGCCCAACTAGATTATAACCTCTTACTTGGCCGCAGCTACATGTATTCCATGCGGGCGGTTGCCTCTTCCATTTTTTGTACCATGATGTTCCCCCATGAGGGACTCGTGGTCAAGGTCAACCAACTCACCTACTATGATCCCAATGCCCCCGCAGCACCTGAAAATGTTCTCCCCATGGTTGAACAACTTGTGTCGGGTGCCACTACCTCGTTTGTTTCCTCTATGGGGCCCGGTGTTTACACAGACGCGTCAATGACTTCCACCTTCCAATCTATTCCACCCCCATCAACCACCACTGACGTGTCTGACCTATGTACCCTGTCCCATAACACACAAACTCCTAATAATCAACCGCCCTTGTTGCCTAAACCCCCTTTGGTACCTAGTCACATTGGTGTTACACCCATCCATACCATTCCTTTCCTCATCCCTCCCTCGGGAGTAGTTAGCGCCCCGGTCATGGCTACCCTCAGCCTCCCTGGGTTAACCTTAGGATTACCCGTTTGGTATCTTTCGCCTCCCGTTCCCCCACCGACACCAGATGTCGTCCTGCAACCAGTGCAACCCATTGTCACTACTAGTCAACCACCTCCTGGTGTCGCTACCCCGTCGTCCTCCATGAACCCCCCTCCTCCTCTTACCAAGCCCACTGGGGGCAAAGGTCCACAACCTTACACTGCTGTACCACCTCCCAAGACAGTCAAAAACCCCCCAGTCTTTCGTGCTCCTCCCAAATGCTCATTGTGCGATGCGTTAGGTCATCCAACTCACCAATGTCCTCAGTTACCGGCATTACAGGAACACATGAAACTACTTGACGACGGCCCCAATATCCCCGTTGTCAAACTCGACCCCACCCCCAAGCCTAAAGATAAATCCCTGCGTACCAACCACCCCTGTGCCATATGCGGTGTTTACGGGCATTACTCACACCACTGTCCTGATCTCCCAGATTACAGAGCAGCTCTCTATGAGATGAACAATCTGGACCTTGAGACGGAACCACCCACCATTGAGGAGATTCACCCCCCAGTCTCCTCTCCTTTTGGAGAGATTAATACCATTTACATGATCTCTTCCACCACCACTCCCTCATCAACCGATTTGACGACTCTATCTTTTCGTATTGATGAGGAGATTCTTGAGGCACTCACTGCCCCGGAGTATCCTTGGGATGACATGCACCATTGTTCGTATTTCCTCCCAGAAGCATCTTCCTCTAGCACCGCTACCCAATTTGCGGTTGAATCCAAATATTTCCTTCCCACCAAGGTCGACTGGTTCAAGGACCCTATTCCTGCTCCTGATGTCTTTGAAGAAGGTAACATGGCCAATATTTCACCTATCATCCAAATTGATATCACTGCCCCAGGAAGTACCCCTGAACTCATAACTTTAGGAGCCTCCTGCAGTGAGCAATAGATTGAGGAGTACAAAAAGCTCTTCAGAGAGTTCCGTGATGTCTTTTCCTGGTCCTATACCGAAATTCCTGGTCTTGACCCCGCTATCATAGAGCACCATAGTAACACCTCTGAGTCAAGGGGCATAATTGATTACCTCGACCTTGGGATAGGGGGCATGATCAATCATTTTGACCCTACCCCATCACATTTATCTAAGCATGTCAATGACCCCCTTGTTCAAACCCACACATGTGTGATCCATAATCACAAACCCCATGCACATAGCATGGGGGCAAGTCATTAACCTTGCTCACTTATTCACATTTGTGATCTCAACCATTTTTGAGGTCACGTGTCACTTCTATATGTGATTTGATTTGATACGCATAGTTCTTTCCTTTAACCATTTTGGAGTCCTTATGACCTTCGTTTTTCGCACCATTTGCACTACCGGATTCATATTTTCGTGCCCGTGATGATGCTTGAGATCATTTCTCGCTCTCACTTGGACCAATATCAACATTGTGTCCAGACGCCACTAGTCGCCTCAATTTGCGTGCCACATCGACCGTAGCCCGTTTTTGATATCTTTTATATCGTCGGATTCATTTTCCCAAGCCGGTGATGATGCTTGAGATCATTTCTCGCTCTCACCCCCATATTTTTCGGGTATTTTTTCTGCAACCCCTCGTCGCCTTGGTTTGCGTGCCACATCAGCCGTTCTCCATTTTTCGCATATTTTATATCATCGGATTCATTTTTCCGAGCTCGTGATGATGCTTGAGATCATTTCTCGCTCTCACCTGGTACAATTTCAACATTGTGTCCCGACACCTTGCTGCCTTGGTTTGTGTGCCACATCGGCCGCCATCGGATTGTTCCACTTTTTTTTACATGAGCCATCCACTCCTGTCATACTGCAAATGTTTCGTTATTTTGCCACCATTTCATTTACCCTGCAAGGAGGCCCATCAGTGTTCCCCCCCAACCTCGTTCCTGGTCATCATAAATGTTCCTTGATTGAACACTTCCTCCTTGCCTAGCCATTCCTTTTATTCGGTATAATTTTATCCCTTTTTCAGGCCGGACAAGTCCTTTACGAAAAAGGCACTTAGGGAGTTTCCGTTAAGCTCTTTTCTGACTCCTAAAACAATGAAAAGATCACCGAGCAATCTTGCTTCCTTTCATGTTCGTTAAAGTACCTGAAAGGGCATCTATCTGGTATAAGTTTAACCCTTTTCTAGACCTGGTAGACTAATTACGAAAAAGGAATACTCTAGTCACACCGGCTAGAAGAGTTCTTCATTGCATCCTTTTATGCTTCTTCGGGCCTTGGAGACTAACACACGAAAAAGCAACCCCCTGGAGTCTTCTTATTTGCTTTCAGACTCTCTAAAATTGAAAGCAACCACGGGCATGAACTGTCCTGGGATCGTACAAATCCACACGATACTACCATTCCATTACTTCAGAGTCTTGTTATTACTTTCAGACTCCTTAAAATTGAAAGCAACCACGAGCATGAACTTTCCTGGGCTCGTATAAATCCACACGACATTATCATTTTACACACACTTATTCTAGTTCCTTAACCCATGAAGAAGTTCCCCCCCGTGCCTCCTGGCACTGTGATCGATCATCTCGGAAGCACCCCCAATCAGGTCGCCTTTGTTCAGAGTCTTCTGCAGTCTCCTGCCATATTATACCAGCTTGAGTCTCCCTCAGCCCAGTCACCATCCTTGATCCATTACAGCTATGATCCCTTTCCCACCAGTTAGTTTCATATGCTGCCCGATCATCCCCGTTATCATACTCTGAACAAAGGAAGTTTGAGTCCACCCACTCTACTTGCCCAGTGATTCCCCCCCAGTTTGTCAGTCCTACCATTAGTACTATCACATTTCAGTTCTCCACCTCGCGCTCCTGTCAAGGAAACATCATTGCCTTGATAGTTGCAGGTCTCCCTCTATCGACAACAGCCCCTCTATTCCAGAGGATAGACCCAGAGGTCCCTGCGCCTTGGACCCATCACCATCTGTGGTGAGTGCCTATGGACCATTTTTGGAGGAGTCATCATTGCCTCTCCGAATGGTTGTTTCTCACATGCTCGACTTCAGCACCTTGATCGCATCGTTGAGAATCGCGCAGGATTTACATCACTTCCATTATTTGTCGAAGACCCCAGATTTCCCCCGACTCTAGCACATTGGTGAGTCACTTCGGAACGCCCAGTTACATGTTCCTATGGATGTCCGGGCTGCATTGGAGATTGTACTCGGAAGCCATCTAGTTCTATGCTTCCTTGAGTACCCAGTCCTGTCCCAGATCAGTTCCAGTTCAGTGTACCATTGAGAGTATGACCCTTGTCACTCTGATCCAGCAGCTCATCAGTTCCTTTGCTACCACATTCAATAGCACTTCTATCATTCCAGTGCATCAGTTTTTCAGCTCAGACATGGTCAGCCCAGCAATATGTCCCAGATTTGTGTCCCTTCTGGACCCTTATGATGTACACAGTGGTTTTCTATGTATCCTACAGGTCCCTCTTTTCGGGCCTCACAGTTATTTTTATGTATCTTGATACGAGCATGGGTATGCCCGCCTTGTCCATATATTGAGATTCTTCCTCATTCAGTATTTGAGGCCATGTATATGTCAGGTCCCCATATTTTGGACCCCATTGTTATTATTATGTTATATCCTGATACGAGCATGGGAATGCCCGCCTCATCCATATGATCGGATGATTCCTCATCCATTATTGAGGTTATGTACTTTTAGTTCTTGCAGTTGGTTTGGGATCGTTGCTCCGGGCTTCAGTTTGTTTCTTCTCTTCTCCACAGCCCCGGAAAACCATACATGACTTATGATGTCCATCGGCCATACGATGAGCTCCTGCCCTCACACATCAGGGGGCAATCTGTTAACACCCAAAAAGTGTTCACTATCTCATCTACCCCATTATGTGGCTCATTTGTCCATTTTCCTACCATATTTCCCTTGAAAACCCTGAAAATCCCACTAAAAAGCCTCCAAAAGGCCTAAAATGCTTCCAAAAGGCCACAAAATCATCAAAAAAGCCTCAAAAAGGCTAAAAAACCCCTTTTCCCTCCAAAAATATCCAAAATTCCTCTAAAATAGCAAAAACCCTCTAAAAAGGGAATAAAAAATATAAAATAATGAGGAAAAAGGAGGAAAAAACCCTATATAGCTGCCCTAAACCATATGGTTCCCAAAACCATGGGCCAGCACTCCACCACCAAAAAACTATAAATAGGTGATGGAGACCCCTTATTCTATATCCACAGTCAAGTATACCCTTACTCTGCCAAAATCTCTCTCGAAACCCTAGTTCACCATTGAACTACTTTCACCTTGAGAGCCCCTTTTGGCCCATTCCCATCATTTGGAGAAAGAGAAGGAGCAAGTTGGAGCTTGGACATTGCAAAGATCTTCACCAACCTTCACATTGGAGGTAAAATTAATACAAAAGCCATTCTTTACATTTTGTTTTTTCTGTTTCATGCACATGTTTAGAGTAAGTTACATTTCAGTTTTAGCATAATAATTTCCATTTACTGAACTGCTACTAAGGAGTCACCTCTCTCAAAGGAGTCTTTTCTTCGCTCTCATATTCATGAAGAGAGTAGACTATCTCATCTCAACCACAAGCTAGCTCAAGATGTGGTTGAAGGTCTTCCCAATAGAAAGATTGCTCATGGAACCTGCAAATATTGTTCTAGGAAGATTGAGAAAAAGAGGAATCTTGAAGAAGTGCGAATGTTAGATCCAGATCCACAAGAACCTGAAGATATAGCACCTATTGGTTCAACATCCACTGTTACATCCACTAGGGATCTTATTGAAGATCCATCATTAGATTCTATTTCTTTTGATAAAAATATCACCTATGATGGCTCAAGGGAGATATCATAGATCTACATGCAGCTTAGGAAGCAGGTTCATGATGCTCCCACTTCATTAGATTCAGAATTTAAAAGTGATGATGAGGTAGAATCACTTGCTTCTTCACATGAGCTTTCAGTTTCGTAGTTTGAGAGTGATGATGAGCTTCAAGAGAGCGAATTCCCATCACATGATAGTTCATATTTGGAGTATGAGACATCGGCTTCATATGTTTCTCCTCATGAGATTTCAGATTCAGAGTTTGTATGTGATGATGAGCCAGTTCTACTTGCTTCTCCTGAGGAGAGTTCAGATTCAAATCCTGGATGTGATGAGCCAGTTCTGGATACATCTCCACATGATATTTCAGATTCAGAGCTCGGAAGTGTTGACAAGCTCCAAAAGAGCAAACCATCATCACATGGCAGATCAGATTCAGAGTATGACAGTGAATATGATGAAGAAAAAATGCTAGATCGAGATCCACAAGAACCTGAAGATCTAGCAAATGCTAAAGAGGACATGGGAGATTTAGTCTTTTATGATCTCTCAACTAATTTTCCTCCTCTTCTGAGACGGGAAGTCACTAATCCCATTGGTGATTTGGTTGATAGACAAGGAACCACATCAGGTTTTCAGGATGGAAGGTTTCATCCTTCTCACATTATTGATCCTTTTTAGATTGATCAACCCTTCTTTTGAAAAGAAGGACACTTACCTCCTTTAGGGGTGAGTGATGACATGCTACTTTAGTATCCTTCAGTCTATTTTGGGGGAGGGATTTCTTCCCATTGGGTTTTCCTTCTTTCCTCACTTATTTTATTTAGATTGATTGTATGGGGTGACCTTTGGTCTTAGTCACCAGGGCCCTATTTTTTATTTCAGTTATTTCCTCATAGTTTAGCTTGTGGGGGGGTGTTGGAATGTTCACACCATCATTTTTGTATTTTGCATGCTGCATGCATTTTCATGCCACTGCATGCATCCAGTCATCATCATGGTTGTCTCCCCAACACCTAGAGCTCACTTCTAGCTCTCTAGAGCCTATCTTTAGCCCTCAACTGGCCTCCTACCTACCTAATGTGCCCTCTTTGACTTATCTGCTTAGTAAGTGCGCCCTTCTCACCTACCACTATCAGTTAGAGTGCCTTATCTCACCTACCGAGAGTTATCATTAAGTTAGTGCATTGATTGAGTAGTTCTTCCACTGATTGCTCATTCTGACTGCTTGTAGCTTCTAGTTAGCTAGTTTTGGAGTTCCACTTGACTATTTGACAGCCTCATGCGCCCCCCTTGGAGTCTCCATTCCCTGATTTATGCCTAGATGGTTGTGTTAGACTCAGTTAGACACACTTGACTGGCTATTACCATTTATGACTAATACTATTGACTGGATGGTGTCTCCATTTTTATCCAAGCTAGACAAACTCATGCACCCCACTTACAATCTCCATTCCTTGATTTATGGCTAGATAGTTCTCTTAGACTCAGTTAGACACACTTGACCGACTCTTACCACTTATGAATGATACTACAGACTGGTTGATGTCTCCATAGTTAGTCATGCTTGACTTTGAGCTCAACATTCTAATGCCCTACTTGGCTAATTCAAATCCTATATGATGCCTCGTCATTGATTATTGTAACACATTCTCTACATTCATTATTCATTGTATGATATTGACATTGTCCATTATTCTATGTTTATGAGTGATTACTGAATGCATGCTTCTTCTTCTTTGCAAATAATCTTGAGAGTTAGATTGTGAGTTTGTTACAATTGCTAGATCCCTGCAGATTATCACACATAAGTCATAGTTTAAACTGTAGTTAATTTACGCTTATAGTCGTTATGAGGTCATTTACTATTTTTAATAACATCCGAAAAGGGTTTAGGATTTTTCTTTGATACAAACAATTGTAAGCCTATACATGGCGAGTTTTTATATGACCCAAGGGTCATAATTTTGTAGATTTGTTTTTTGAGTAACTTGGACATCTTGTTAACTTTTGAAGCTTAATGAAATATATCAATGCAAAAGTACTAAATAATTTTACTAGAGATTCATGTGTCTATTTCTCTTATGTCTGTGTTATCTTTCATGAATGTGCATCTTTCTCAATTTTTCCATTTTTCATGCATTATATTCCACGTTTGTATGAAATTATTGTTTCAGAATTCATCCTTAGCTTGGTGCTATGTTTCAACATTTTCAGACAATATTTTGTTATTATTTCTTCCACAATTGGAGTAGAATTCATCATTGATGCTTTGATTTAATATATTGTTCACCTCAATTCTGCCTCCATACCTCAACAATTTGATTGACTAGGAGATATTGGATAACTTTCCTCTACTGCCTTGAGCATTCTACAACCAGTCATTGAACACCCTCGCAATTGTTTTCCAACCTGTTGACTCCATTCACAATGGGGATTTTCTCCTAATACCACCACTTTGAAAAAATCAAAACCCCAATCTAACCACATAAGATCTATCCATTTCCCTGATTACAGAACCAACCATTGAAATACAACATCTAAAAATTGAGTTGTAAGAGAGATCCCTCTCTAGATTGGAAAGGCTATTTTCTAGTCCGCAAGTTGGTTTGAAATAGTTACCTTTTCCCCTTCCTTCCACAACCGAGGGAGTTAGCAGAGAAATCATACATATCATATCACATATTATAAAATACAAAGAGGATTTTGGGGTGATGTAGATCATCATCAAACTAGTTAGCCAATCAATTAATTTTGAATTTATGGGTATTTCAAAATTCATAGAAGTTGTTGAACATCAAGTTGTTGTTAATATTCGAGTTCTCTAAGTTTTGTAGAACCCCAAGGTGTTGACAAACAAGTGTAAGATTGCACTCGATAAAATTGTGGGCCTTGTCAGTGTGTAGGTGATTTCGAATTCAACTATGTATCATTAACTATGGAATTCATTTTTAAAAGTTTCCACTTTGGCTATTTATTCATTAATTTATGTTTGTTTGTAGGTAATCTCTTGCATTTGTTGTGAATGAATTCATCTGATTGTGTACTTTGGCTGTGTAGAAGGGATTTCTCTTTATCTATGATTACTACACTACCCTTGCTGGTAAACCAAGGACCAGGACTCCTGAATTATGAAGAGGTAATCCTTGTTTCAGTCCCTATTTTGGTTTGGTTTCATTTTTGATAAACTAGTCATTCTGATTAAGTAGTGCTTCAGAGGCTTTACCCATCACTATGTTGCTAAAGTTTACCTTTACTAGTGCATGGTCATTTCTCTCTTCACAAACTCCTTATTTAAATTTAGCCATCAAATTGGAAATCATCTTAAAGGAAGTCCTTCCAAGAACTTTAATTTATCCACATTTTTTCCATTCCACTTCTACAGTCTGGTAAAATAAGCCCAATTGTTTAGTGACTACACTTACCGCATGTTCCATTTAGGGAAGTCTCTAGCTGTTTTATTGGCACAACTCTTACAAAATTTGAAAACTGTAATAGGAATTTAGACAGTATAGCTTGCAAATTTTTTGAAGTGTTTACAATTAGTTGCATAGATACATGAACATATACAGATATTGTAGTTGAAATAGATATGCCAATTTTTTATAAAAATAGAGTATACCATATGATATGGTTAAGATACTTAAAATAGATACATATAGTCTAGTGGGATACTTTGTGTGGTTGATTTCTTTGAGATTCATGTAGGACATCTTAGGTTTGATTCTATGTGAATAGTTTATACAACATTTCATAAAATCTGAAATGCCACTGAAACCTTTCAACAATTTTTTAGAGGAGTTTCGAACAAGAAAACCAAGGTTGTTAGGAGCAGAAAGTGGGAGAAAAATGTTCAATTTTCAAAAAATATTATGGGAGCATAACATATTTTAATATATTATGATGCATATATATTAAAACAAATATGCAAAATGCGGAATTAGCTATAGAAAACATGAAAACATAGATCTCACTATTGGATTAATGATGATCATTAAATCATCAACCATTTAGTACACATATAACATCAATCATATAATAACTTATCATGTCATCAAATGATCATTTACCGACCACAAATTCAACCTTCAAGTTTCAACACATGAAATTTGATATCAACAAACTGTAACAAATAACATCAACTATGAAATGAAATAGAGCATCATATTCATTACCAAAGAGTGACAAGATGCAATCAACAATTCAAAATTTAAATATATGTTCAAACTTAAAAGTTCAAACTTAAACTGTTAATATTTGGTTGAGCTTTGATATTTAATTATTTTAGATCCTAAAACTTGAAACAATGAGACGATCAAATCACATGAAATTCATACAACCATAGCACAAGATATACCCTGGGGAAAATCCTCAAAACAATGAGAACACAAAACAAACAACTATTCTCAGTATAATATAATGGATTGAAGATAATGTCTTTCTTTTACAACATAGAAGATTTCTTTCGGAAGATAAGAGATCACGAAACACTCTTGGTGAAGATACATAAGCAATAGAGAAGATAAATCAATCAAATGTGTTTTCTGATGTGCCTAGCACATCAATATATTAAAAAAATCACTACCATGCAAGGAATAGTGAATCAATGCATGAAGCATAAGCATTCCATGCAAACCATAGCGAGTTATCTTCTTGGATAGTTGCAATTCACTTCTAGTTTCTTCAATCATGCACCACCAATGCACCATACATTTCTTCCTTAACTTGCAATCATGCTTAACTGACTTTGGAGTGGAATCGCCTCATAACTGATGTAGGATCACTTAGTTAACAAGCTAACATAAGTGTCATAATGCAATAGGAGCAAATTTAGTGTTGTAACTTAAGTGCCATCTTTTAACTTTTAGTTTAAGTAAAGTGTTGTCATGCAAAACACTTTAGTTAATTAATTCCTTTTTAACACTTTAGTTAAATTTTCTTCACTGAAAATCATGCCGATTGATTTTATTGAAGTGACCAATAAGTTCTCCTTTAGTTAACTGATTACATATCTTTAACTGAATCATTGATTGAGGCATACATTGTTACTTAACTAAAGCTTTTTAATTGAATCTTTAACAATTTGAGTTCTCTTTAATTAGTTGAAGTGTTTGCATGGGAAATTTCAAATTCTATTGATTTCTATGCTTTATCTTTTACTGCATGGTAAATATGTGCTAACTTTAATTATCTATCACATTACATTATACTAAGAATAATTATCAGATGTTGTGTTCATATTATATTATTCCAGACCAAATGATAATATGCTAAATTAATTCACTTTAGAGGTGATCAATATCTCAAGGAGACTTAATAGAAATTGGTGATCATGGTTAACAATACATCACACAACATTAAATGCTTTTAAGAAGTAAATCATGAAATTTATATGGAAGGTCCACCTCTATACGGGAGGTCCATCCCATGGATACCTTTATACGGAAGGTTCACATGAAAATCATGACTTGACACACAAGTCTGGAGCCTTGTCCAACAAGACTTTACAACATCATTACTTTGATCAATTACCTCTATATGGGAGGAATAACCTTTACATGAAAGGCAATCAAATTGCTCACGTCTATACGAGAGGATCAATCTTGGCTGCAAAATATTGGTTTGGAGAATGTCTCCCGATGCTGTAGATTTAAAATAAACTACCAGATAATTTTTACAAAATAGGCCATAACAAAGACAAAGTACTAAGTCTAAACTATAAAATCTAGAGACTACTCCTAAATAGGAAAAGACAAATAAATCTATTGTCTACTAAGACTCCCTCTTACCACATGAAATTTCTAGTTTCTTTTCTTGTGATCCATGAAAACAAGGAGGAGGATTAGTTGGAAGTGTTTTTGGAACATGAGCAGCAACTACATTCCCCCCATGCAACATTGGGCATTGTGAAGTTAAAGGAAAACCTCCTACATCTAGAAATCTATTGTTGGTTGGTGGTGGCTTCTTTGCTGCATGAATCCGATCACCGTCATGATCACCCAAAATTTCAACCTTTAAGTGCTCTAAAGCTATGGCTCGATTCTTCAAATTATCTTCCTCTAGATTGTTTCCCCAAGTCACATATGTTCTCTTGTTCCTTGCCACCTCACAATAATAGGACAGAAACCTGAAGTTGTAGTGCACATATACCAATCTTTTTGCTTGGTCTACATTCAAGTTGTTTCTCTTCATATACCATACTTGTGAGTACTAGCCAATCATACTTGCGAGTATGGTAACTATGACTTTGGGTTTTTGGAACTGAATCTTTTTGTCCATTGTAATCATATCTTTATGATAAATCAGTGAATGCAAACACCCATATAAGTGCATGGGAAGTTGGACATAATAATAGTGAAGAAGAATATTTTTTACAAATAAGAAGAATCCAGTCAAAGGGTGGTAGTGGAAAGAAGTGATGGGTCGTTTTTGATATGTCAAACAATGAACATGAAGATGAGATGTTTGGTTTAGAAATTGTCATAAGCTTGGCCTCTTCGGAGCCTCCTAAGAAAAGGCATGGTGCTAAAGTTTAACCTTAGACTGTTCAAAACATAGGTGCACATTAGGAAAGAAAATATATTGAGGGAGGGAAGGGAACAAACAAATCAAAGACTACATATGCTAGTAAATCAACAATGTCTAGCAAATCTATGAAAGGAATTCAGTCTGGGAAATATCGTGGTCAAATGAAAAAGTGAAACTAATGATTGTGCAAATGATAACAATATTCATAGGTATGGTTTGAAGGAAAAAAATATCGTTCCTCCTATAGAAGCCAATAACGAAAATGAAGTTTGTCTAGCAGAGTGCATGCCATGTGATGATGCACTGGAGCCAAAGGTAGCATCCAAGAAACATAAAGTACTCAAAACATGTATTGATGAGCGAGGGCGTGAAGGTAAATGGAATGTTTTCTACAGTTGATACATCCTTCCTCTTTGAAGTTTTACTCATACACTAAAGAGCATAGTATTTATGTGGCTAAGCGATGTGCTGATTGTCTACTTTCAGTAACTTAGGTGGCATGGGAAATTGATGGTGCTGAACCAAAAAATGCTAATGATGTTAAACATTGAACCAAGTGGATATCAGTGGCAACCCACCTCTTCCAATTGGCTCAAAATAGTCTTCTGGCACATTTGGTAATTTTTTGTTTTTAGCGATTTTTCGGATCCTAAACTTCCGGGGCCGTTTTGAGGCTCTAAACAACATTTTTTTGGGCATGTTGCGGTCGCAAAACTCCATCTAATAATGGAATTATTGACTATAGTAGTCCTTGGATAGATCTTTCCAACGAGCTATTGTGCGCCCCAAATGGAGATCATATGCAAAAGTTACGACCCCAGGAAGTTGATGTACTAACTTACCCAAACGGGGCCCACATGACTTTTGGCGCTTCATCTCCTAGGGTTAGGTTTTTGGATGTTTGGGATTCTTTCCCTGATTCTTATGATAAATAGGTGATTTTGGCCTCCTTTTGTATTTAGATTGGCACGAATGAGCAGAGAGGCCACATCTCTTCTTAGAGATAGCTAACACCATTCTAGCATTTGTATTTTATAGTCTGTTTTATTTCCGCTATTTAATAGAATATGTGTTTACTGTATCACTATGTTCTTTTCAATGTATCTGTGTATATTATTATGTATCTGCTCTTTCATTCCGTTCCCATATAAATCCTGATCAGTGGTATCAGAGCAATCTACTCTTTGATTGTTTCTCAGTGCATGTCCCTGACGAGGTCAGGATACAAAGAGTTGGGTCTCAAACTAGTTTCACTTGGGGAAGATCACTCTCGCCGCCCCAAACGGCTTGCCATGGCGGACGAAAAGAGAGATGACAAAGCAAGAGATCTATCAAGTTGTTGCTCGAGGAAGCCCTCGCATGACAGAGGAATGAGATGATGGATAATTTCACCCAGATCCTTTGACACATGCAGAAGACGACGAATACACCTTCAACGATCAGCCATTTCGGAGATGTGACTCCCTTCAAGGTACAAGATATTTTTGATATCCCTTTATTTGAAAGCTAGATTGATGACGATGCCTTAGATAAATGGTTGAATTTACTAAAAGGGTATTTCTCTATCCAGAAACTTTTTTTGACAGGGAAAAGATCATCTTTGTGCTCCTCAAGGCCGTCCCCCATGTCAAAAATTGGTGGTAAACTTATTGTGAGCAAAACTCATCAGACGAGTCTAGATTGTTTGAATATGTCAATCCCACTTGGGCCTCTTTTATAGATTCTGTCAAGGAACAATATTACCCTGTTGTAAATTATGATGACCAGTACACAAAATGGACCATTCTACATCAAGAGAGGGACCAAATGGTGTCAGAGTACACCAACAACTTTCATACCTCGTGCACAAAGATGGGTATCAAGGACTCCGACCGACACCTAGTTATAAAATATCGCAGTGGCCTACATCGGTACATATGAACAGAGATGGATTTCCTGGACATCTCTTCACTTAGATCTGCCTATCGATATGATGTTAAAATTGAGCAGACATTTCAGCAAAAGAATAAGCGTGACTTAGGACGTACACAGAAGCAAGGCAAGGGAAACTCTGGCTCGCAGAACACAGGGCAGGGAAATGACAAATAGTACCAACCACAAGTGAAGAAGGGTAATGAAAAGACAAAGAAGAACACTGGAAGTGGTGCGAGTTCCACAAAATCCCCTGACACAACATTGCTGAATATTGATCAAAACAGTCATTGGTGGCTGAGATCAAAGCTTCAGAATCAGATCCCAGTTCAATTCTGAGTCAGAACCTAATTTCATAGCCGCACAAAAAGGGAAGCAGATCATTGATGTAGAACCCAGTGCCGTTGTTGCCACCATGCAGATTCAACCAAAGGAACCTAAAGAGTCAGAGGCAGAGGAGCGCCTTTTCCACTCACAGATGTGGGTGATGGGAATTCCCCTACACTTTGTTGTGGACAGTGGCAGCCAGAAGAACCTGATCTCAACAAAAGTCATCAAGAGATTGGAGGTACCAATAACACCACACCCACAACCATACACCATTGGATGGATAATCCAAGGACGCGGGATTTGTGTCAGTCACCAATGTCGCCTACCATATGGCATCAAGCCCTTCAAAGATGAGGTATTTTGTGATGTGGCCCCACTTGAAGTATGTGATGTTCTTTTAGGACAACCATATATGTGGAAGCGTCATGTTGTATATGAATCATGACCTCGTAGTGTCATTGTCACTTTGGGAGGACAACTCTATCGAATACCAGCGACAGTTTCACCTACCCCAACCAAGCAGGGCAAGAAGATAATCTCCCACACTAGGAAATTTTCCCTATTCACAATTGCCACTAAAGGAGAACATCAGATCGCAGAGACATCCATAACCTCTGCACATTATCCCTCTACTCAACAGAAAGAAGAAGAACACAAATTCAGGGCAACATTGCCTATTCGATTACCTCTGTAGTGCAAGGGCACGCATTCAAGGTGCTCCTCCAAAAAGAAACCATCCACACCAGTGCAGACCAAGGATACCACAACAACCAAAACTGTTGAACAGCTCCAGCGCATCCAACAACAACAATTGCAACCCTCTGAAGATTTCAAAGAAAGGAAACCTTTTGCTTCAGCAAACGCTGCACCCAGAGCTCAACTCAACATAAAGTTCGACATATGATAAGGGATTTGACGCAATGGAGACCATTGCTTCCTAAGGAGGGAGGATTGGTCCAGGTGGATATTGATAGCGACCCACCTCTTCCAACTGGATCAAAACAGTCTTCTGGCACTTTTGGTAATTTTCTATTTGTAGCGATTTTTTGGGTCCTAAACTTCCGGGGCCGTTTTGAGGCCCTAAACGATGTTTTTTTGGGCATGTTGCGGTCGCACACCTCCATCCAATGATGGATTTACTAATTGTTGTAGTCTTTGGATAGATATTTCCAATGAGCTATCGTCCGCCCCAAATGGAGATCGTATGCAAAAGTTACGACCCCGGGAAGTGGATGTACTAACTTACCTAAACGGGGCCCACCTGACTTTTGGCACTTCATCTCCTAGGGTTAGGTTTTTGGATGTTTGGGATTCTTTCCCTCATGCTTATGATAAATAGGTCCTTTCGGCCTCCTTTTGTATTCATCTTGGCACGAATGAGCAAAGCGGCCACATCTCTTCTCAGAGATAGCTACCACCATCCTAGCTGTTGTATTTTACAGTATGTTCTATTTTTGTTATTTAATAGAGTATGTGTTTACTGTATCACTGTGTTCTTTTCAATGTATCTATGTATATGATTATGTATCTGCTCTTTCACTTCGTTCCCACATAAATCCGGATCAGTGGTATCAGAGCAATCTACTCTTTGATTGTTTCTTGGTGCATGTCCCCGATGAGGTCAGGATACAGAGTGTTGGGTATCGAACTAGTTTCACTTGGGAAAGATCACTCTCGCCGCCCCAAACGACTTGCCGTGGCGGACGAAAAGTGTTGAAATATTGTAACTTTTAAGAATATTATATTTGTACTTTATTATTCCCGAGATGTTTCATTCCTCCGTGAAGACCTTATTATATATCCGGAGATGTTTATTCCTCCGTAGAAATGTGGTAACTTGGGTTATTAGACTTCCCTAGTGGGGTCAGCCCAGAGTTAGTTGTAATGGGGTGTTTAACCCAGTGGTTAAAGTTGTGGCTGACCTAGTTATTGTAAAAGACAAGTCAGAGTAGTGTATGAATAGAGGAGGTGTGTTCCTCATTTATTACACTCACAATTGATTGTCTCACTTGTGATTGGTGCATAGGAGAGAGAGAGATATGTTGTGGAGGAGAAGGAGCTCATGGTTGAGGATTTAATTATTGTATTTGCTAGTCATCTATATTGAGGAATCTTTGCTGGGTTTTCTTCCCCATGAGGATTTCCTAGGATAAATTTGTGTCTCTTGTGTTTATGCTGTGCTTGTTGTTCTTTCAGTGATCCTGTATATGTTATTGTTGTGAAATGGAATGTAATGCTGATATTTTCTGTCTTAGCATATTGAGTCTTAAAATGGTATCAGAGCCAAGTTGAAGGAAGGCAATGTATGGCACTTACGACACTTGCTTCACTTGCGACAATTTGAAGGTTAGGTTTTTGTATAGCAAAAACCAGTCGTCATGGAACTTTCACTATAAACACATTTTGGAAAAGGTCCAGCATCGAAAAAATTTACAGGTCGTATATAACATACTGATGTACCATGTGTCCAAAGGACAACCTCAGATTCATTGGCCTTTGTGATTTATTATCAATACAAGTTAGGGTTTCTGCCTCTTCCAGAATTTAATCATAAACAGGTGACCTAGGGAAAAAGGTCACAACTTGGGCTAGGAATCTCCAAATGAAATTTCGTAAAAAGTGACAGGTAGAGAATAGACTGTAGTTTCTTAGGTAAATTTTTTGGAGGCCGAAGTTGAACCAGTGACACGTGGCACAACGTAGAAGTTCGCTCTCCGGTTTTATCCCATAAACAGACCACGTTGCGACACTTGGCATAACTCTCTCTCAGAAAATCCAATTTTGGTCAGACCTATGGGGTTGGAAAGAGGATAGGTCGGGCTACCACTAGAAGAAGTTTTAGAATCTGTGGATTCGTAATTACGGAGTTACACCAGAAACAATCAGGTGCATATTTCTGTCAAAACATATTTGGATTTTGAGCACCTTCATTCTTGAATCGTCACTGCTGTGGGAAATTAGGGTTTCAGAAAAAAGTTGAAATTATTGGAATCGGAGACCATGGCTGAATGCTCGTCATCAAAATCAAAATTTAGAGACTAAGATTGAAATTTTTGGTAGGTCAGAAGTGTGGGCTTGATCAAACCCTAGTTCGGGATTTTGATAGGAAAGGTGGAAAATTAGGGCTTCTGCAAAAGCTGGAAGTTTTGAAATCTGTGACCACGGCTGGAAGCTCCTCAGAAAAATCAAAGTTTAGAGATTTGGATCGAACCTTTTGATTGGGAAGAAGGGTGGGATTTATCAAACCCTAATTCGGGGTCTTGTCAAGTGAATCCAAAAGTTTCAAAGGCAATTTTGAGGGGTCAAATTTTGCAGTTTTCAAAATTGAAGTATACTAGCTTGATCAGCTCAGCAAGGCGCATCTTTCCATCCATTCAGAAGTTTGAAATTCAAAGTTTGAATTTTTAGGGTTTCCCTGACAAACCCTAATCCAGCTCCAGATCCAATCTCAGCAAATCAAAGTGGATTGGGTTAATCCTAGAAGACAATTGGACATCTACATAAGTAAAGAAGTTTCAGTTTCAGGGGGAGATGAGGCTAAGGCCTTACATAAGAAGACTACAAGAAATCTCGATAGGTATGACTTGAGGAGATACAGGTATGTGTTGAAAGATGTTCATAATTAACTTTATGATTGTCTTCATATTATTTAGGTTAGTACAATCTTGATTAATGTTAGAGTTGTCTTATTACCCTAGTAAAAGTATGAATGCATTGGAATGATAAAATACATTTATTGATTAGGGTTATGACACTTATGATTGTACTAATGCACTATGGTATTGTATGAGGATG
The DNA here is from genome assembly GCA_027924585.1 of Larix kaempferi. Lineage (NCBI taxonomy): Eukaryota > Viridiplantae > Streptophyta > Pinopsida > Pinales > Pinaceae > Larix > Larix kaempferi. The sequence goes on from BSBM01000738.1 coordinate 6,315,988, forward strand.
ATGTTGTCTGCTAAGAAGATATAGGTACATCAAGAAAGACAAATCAAGTTCTATGACCATGATGACATAAAGACAAAGACTCATCCATAGTCTTTGACCACATAGAAGCTCCACTTACGAGGTATGTATGACTTTGTTCTACTATGCTTAACCTATGAGATATGCAGGTTCTAGCACAAGGTCTCTAAATCATTGAAGAGAACAAAGAAGATATTGTTTGGGTATGTTAAGACATAACCATGATAATCCAGGTATGTTTTCCTATATCAATTTAGAATCCTACTTTGTTAGGATCTTAGGTAAGTATACCTGTGTATGAAATAATCATGACCATACATACTTAAGATTATTTAGAATTATAATGTTTTGATAATATTGAGATTATACTAATGAATGTATGTTTGTGTATGAGATCATGAGGATGACACTAGTGCACACTTGAGCATGCATAGTGGTACAGAATGAATAGAAGATCAAGCGGGAGGCAACCACACAAACATAAAAGATAAGTATTTGAGTTGTTATTTGAATCTCTAAATAGTTAATGATATTGCTCGTAATAGTTGTATGCATATTTGTATTCCTAGAATATATCATGCATAGTGTAAGCATTCATATAGCATTGAACAATATACTACTAATATGCATATGATGGGTAAGTTGGACAAACATTCCCTTGTTGCTTGTCTAGAATGAAACCTCTTTGCTGACATGCTGATAGCTGTGCACGCTCTTGATAGTATGTTCTGGTAGAGATGGAAGGCATCTAGATAACCACTGTATGCATACAGGATATGGAAAAGTGTTGTGTCAAAGTACTGGTCAAGATAGTTGCATAACTATGTGAATCATATCTGTATGCATAATAGATTATCATGTCCAACATGATTTGATGATTATGAAGTATTACTAATCATGTAATTAACTTTATTTGTAAGAACAATGAACACCGAACAAGTGATGGATGTTCAACAAGAAGATTTACAAATCAAACATACTATAGAAGGCTCGTGGCTAGAAGATTCTCTTAGAAAGAGGAAGAGGATTATGACAAGCTGTTTGCTCCAAGTGGCTAGACAAGACCATTCTCTTAATGGTGTAATTGAAGAAGAAGTGTGAATCAGGCTCTGTACGGGATCGATAGTCACTTGATGAGCTTAATGATCACCATGGGTGATGCGGATTTCAACCCTTGATACAAGGTTAAAGATGGTGTATATATTCAGATGACATTATTCTCTTAGATGAATGCAAGAAGGAACACACCATAGAGTTCGAATAATCTTGAGTCCCATATCAGTAGACCCATTTGACGGGAGATGGCACAGATAGATATGCAGAAGATCAGTCAATGCAAAGTGTGAATGATGTTCAGTTACAGAGGGAGAATTGATAGCTTTTTGACAAAGCTTGGGATTTACCAAAAGTAAAGCTGATCCTAACCTTTACCTTAAGGTTATGGATGATGAACCTATCATACTATTATTGTATGTGGATGATCTCTTTCTGATAGGGAATGAGAAACAAATCATGGAAAGAAAGAAGAAGCTCTCTGCATAATTTGAGATGAAAGATCTCGGATTGATATATTACTTCCTAGGTCTAGAAGTATGGTAAGGCCTAGAAGGAGTCTGAAGTATGGCAAGGCCCAGAAGGAGTCTTTCTCAACCAGGGAAAGATTTGATATATTGGAATGTACAACCATGGCCACTCTCATGGGTTCCGACTTGAAGCTGTTAGCTGATGACTCATCAGAGTTAGTGGATGTGTCACCTACCCAATTTCTGAAATTATTATTTTATTGGCAAAATACTTTATGTTAAATTTTAATTACAAAGTTTTGTAATTATGACCAAGTTTGGTCAAGGATGAATGTAATTACTGAATTATTATTATTTAATAAATTAAAGTCGGAGACAAACACCCAAGGGAACTATTAAATGAGTGTTCACTGACCCACTAGGAGGAATGGAAGCAGTTAGAAGACATGGGATAGATGGCAGCAATTACACTTCACCACTAGCTGTTGGTTATGGGACAACTACCCATACAAATGTGGCATTATCCCCCAGGTGGAGGGAGTGAGAAGGAAGCTCATTTAATGACCAGTAAACAACTGAAAAGGACTAGGAAGCCTACATAAGGAAAATTCGAATTGAGTAGGAAACTCTTACACAATATTTTCTGCAGAAATATTCTTCATGTGCATCAGGTGATGACTGAGAGATTTGAATATGGAGGCTATGTGAGTGCATTGTAAGTCTGCAAATTATTCTGAGAAGGAGAACCATAGGTGCCGGTGCAGGTCCCTTTGACTGGTAAGTCTTCAAGAATGGATAACTATTACTACTGCAAGTTGAGGTTGTAAGCTTCTAAGTTTCTTTCTCCTGGTGGTTCAGTGAACAGGCTCAGGGGTCCTAAGGCAAGTAACTTGGCTGTCTTCAGGAATTGGGTGGGTGGAACAGGCTCCTTGGGCTATTTGTTTCCCTACTGATTAACCAGGTTTTGTTGTTTCCTATTTTGTTTACAGTTTAATAATTATGTTTAATGAAATATAAATATAGTCTAATTCCTGCACAGTCATATATTTCCTCTTATTTCTATTCAATCAAGATAGCAAACAAATGCAATTAAAATCATACATATCATGTTTTCTAAGTAATAGTGTTTCCAAGGATTTTAATAGCTGCTAGAACTGATCAATAAATAGTTTTCTTATCTTTACACATACTGTAATTCTTCACTATTTTTTTCCTGTTTGATTTCATGTATCAATTATTTATTTCAGTAGTACCAAAACCTAATACAATGTAAACCCTAACTCTGTATACAAACATCATCTTTTCTATCTCAAAGACAAACTGTGGATATTATTCAAAGCATGATAACATTATGATTTATTAAACCCTAGTTATTATTTTCCAGAACCATATTATCTTATTTATATAGTAAGCTACTATCTAAGAATCATCTAATCGGTAGCCATAGATACAATTTACATATTCATGTTTAAATCATATTTTATAACCCTAAGTATCTAAACACATGCAATATCGAAATTATCTTATCAACGGTTTTATCTTGGATATAAACCCCAGTATAAGCCCGAAAACATTTGAAGTCACAAGAAGGATATCTTTGTAAAAATCGAAACTAGAACATAGGGCATAACCCTTTGAAATTGTTTAATAGTCGAACTATCTCAACAACTTTCCAAAATTGTAGTTATTAACAAAGAAAATGAAGTACAGACATACATTTTGCAAACTATAAACCCTCGACCAAAGATAAACATCATGGCTCGACAAATTTTCACAATCATTTTACACAGTGATTTCCTCGATTTTGTTTAAACATATTGTTCCATTGCAAGATATGAATTATAGTTTACAGAGATAAACGAGCTCTCGGCTTTGAGTTCCATACTCAACAGAAATAACCAAAAACTTAATAGAGTTCACATTTCGGACCTATCAAGGTTCTAACAGTACGAAGGAGCTTATTAACAAACATCAGACAAGATCAAATTATCCAAAAACTACACAGGGTCATACCCTTGACTCTTAGCATTACGAAAACGAGTGTTAAAAATATTATCATTGACAAGCTAGGCATCAAAACGGCCATGTAACATTATAAACATTCGAGGGTTACCCTCTGTACAATTCTTTTTATGTCAACTTAAGACATTAAAGAAAACTCAGTAGATGGCCATCGCTGAAAACAAGGTTGAACATTTTTTACTCTCGGCAACAAAATCTTCATCAAACCAAGTCCAAAGGCACCTACGAGGGTTTGGGGACCACTGGAGATTACCAAGAATTGGCTGTGTGCATTCCATTTCCAAACCCTTTCCAAGGAATTTCATTCGAAACCGGTGCCTACTAAAAACAATGTCAAGAGTTTAAAAACAAGAAAACATAAGTATGAAAGTTAAAACATAGTAACATATTTCTTTGGCTGAGTATTTACCTTTAGAATCAAGGGTTCTGAGTCCTGTACATTACGCCAGCAAAACGACGAGCTCAATAGCGTGGACAGAGGCTACGAGTTTTATTTTTTTCTACAGAAGATTTTCCTCCACTAACTGAAGAAATCAAGCTACAATTTCATCATTCGACAACAGTAGAAACCAAACATAACAATCACAAACTATATCGTATCATCATAGCACCAGGGATGAACCTGCAACTATTAAGATCACACCTATAGGTCTCAAGGTTGAAACCTCTAAAATACTTTGTCTAAACCCTATTTTCCAGCAGCCTATTGGCCTCATCACTTGAAACACTAGTTTAACAATGAAGACGAGGAACTCTCTATCAAACATTTACAACGAGATGCTAGGGTTAGCAAATCAACGATCCAGATCTAATACAATCAACGAGTAAGAGATTGACAGCGAGCTACATTGGAGGTCAGACAACCATAACATTTATTGCTTCTTAAATTACCACAACCACGACAGAGCCAACTTTGCGTACAAAGGATCATTACCATATCCAGCACGGAGGATAATAGATGTGGAAACCACATGGATTTAGATTCATAGTCATTTAATCCACCACGTTCACATGGATGGTATTACGTGGAGTGCCAACAACACTTTCCAAGATGAAGTTTGGTCCGATCCATTAATGTAGGAATGGGACACCATCAACGCCAGGTTGAAAAGAATGCCAAGCATTAAGTTTTAGAACTCCTGTCAAATTGAAATTCAATGCAAAGTTAGTATCAATATATATATTTTTTATAGTAGCAAAGATTAGCATTCATGCATCATATAACTTGATAATTTCAATCTATATAGTTGATATAGTTTCAAAGCTAATATTCACGCCTCATAATAGTAGAGTTTATGCTATGTGAAGTTACATTGTTGACATCACAGCCCTTGGCTTGTGTACAAGTCACATAGGTAAGGCTTATACATTTGTATATAGCCAAACCTTGACGAGAGTTGGTAATTGGAGATTATATGTAGATAGGATTGTTTATTTTATACAAATTATAATGCTAGCAATATATTCTTCATATTTTTATTTTATATATACATTGCAAATATTTGAAAAGGGTAGGATTTGTGCTTTTGTTCTCAAGCTAACTAACGCTAATTATTTAGCATAAAAATCATGATCATATTATTGCGTCACCCAATAGTTTTATAGTGCAAAGTATTGATGAATTGGTAGTACGAATACTACATCTACAACATACAAGTAGAACTACCTTAAGACAATGGTAAAGTCACTCAACATTAATGATGATAGTCATGATAACAACTTAGCAGCATAAGAATTAAATAGACGAAGCTTTTTCATAAAACATTGATGAGTTTGCAAGACAGCACTTGAGCTAGTTTTTAAACTAAGTAATTCATACCTCCAGTAGCTTGTTTCAAATTGAGGTACTTAGCATTTTATTAATACATCGACGTTGAATTGAAAGACACACGTACTCTTAAAACATGTGGTCGTAGAACTTCTTACCTGCTGTCTGCACATAGAAACATTCCAAATGCCTTAGCTTTTGCAGCAAAGTAAACTCCAAGGTACCTCGTAGGACACCCTTGGACATCAAGAAAACAAACCATCAGTGTCTTGTAAAAAAGAACCTGTTGCATCATATTTCTAACCTTTTAGTTAACTTATGCATTTATTGTAGTAAGCATGTTGTCAAAAGTATGATGTGTCGCTGTTATCTAAAATGTTTTTAACTCAGTGATTTAATTATGTTAGGTATGTAATGACTTCTTAATCATTGTCTTCTTAATCAAGCAATTATTATTTCCGCAACTATAATCATCACATTTAATGTTGTTTTTAAAAGTTTTAAATTTTTATGAAAATTCGGGATGTTACATGTGGTATTAGAGCTCATGTTTGAACTCTAGGCTTGAAAAAGGTCTAAGAACAAGCAACAGAAAATTTTATTACAGTAGAGAATCTTACTAATTAAAAATTTTAACTATGGTGTTATACATAAATTATTTTAAGTTACAGGTATGAAGAACTCAGCTGAACAATTAGAAGACAGATTTCAACCAAACACCCATAGCACGGGACAACACTATGCAAAAGAAGGCCACGGTGAATTGAATGACAATTCGTCAGAACTGTTACGTGCATTTTAGGAACTAAAGGCATAAATTAGATCTGTGAAACAAGACAATGAAAGAATTCTTAAGGCATAAGAAGAGTTAAACCAAGTGCTTTTTGAACAGTGCCCAATTGATGAGCAGGAAAGAGATAATGAAGATATCTCCAAGGTTGAGGATCTGCCCCATGGTAACAAAAGTAAGAAAATGAAAACCAATGATGTGAACAGTAGTTCAACATCATCGGGAGATGCTATTGAATTACGTAAAAAGAAACGTAACTATTCAAGTGATAGTAGTAAAGGAGATTACAAACCTAGAAAGAAAAGCCATAAAGAGTATGAACAGATTTCTGGGGAGTTAAAAAATATTAGACCTCCAACTTTCAATGGAGAAACTGAGAAGGGCGAGACAGCTGAAGCATGGCTGTTCGGCATGAAGAAATACTTTCAGATTTATAACTATTCAGAATCCTTGAAGGCAAAAATGGCTATATATAACTTGACCGGAAAAGCGAACATTTGGTGGCAGAACACCAAAAGAGTAAAAGGTATCAAGGATAAAGATGTAAACTGGAGTACTTTTAAACGATACTTCAAGAAGAAGTTTTTATCTGAACAGTACTATGAAGAAAAATCCAAAGAATTTTACGATTTAAAGCTGGGAAGTATGAACATGAAGGAAATGAACAGTAAATTTCTGAACTTGTTGAGATATGTGCCATATTTCGTGGAAGAAAAACCGAAGATTCAAAGATACTTGAGTTGTCTACCTTTCAATATTAAGGACAAAATCGAATATGACAGTCCAAAAACCTTGGAAGAGGCTATGAGAAAGGCAGTTTTCTGTTATGACACTAATTGAAAAAGAGAAGGAATGTCAAACTGGAAAAGTCATAAGACCAACAATTTTGAGCTGAAAAAGAAAAATTTTAGTTTCAGTGGGAATTCCGATTTCCATAAAAAAAAAATTTCAGAATCGGAATTTTCAAGGAAATAATTTCAGAAACAGTCAATAGCAGAATTCTACAGCACCCAGAAATGCTCCCAATAATACCAATACCAATGAACAAAAGGCACCTATCAAATGTTTCGAGTGTCAAGGACCTCACTATGCATCAGAATGTCCCAAGAGGAAGCAGACAGCTAACAACATTCACTCTATTCAGACTGAACCTACTGTTGGAGATGTGGCGAGGGAGATGCCCAGAATCAATGCAGCACTCGACAACAGGCAAGCAGATCATCAAATCTCTATGGTAGAGATTGAAGGTATGTTAAAAAATAATCCTGTTACTATTTTAATTGACCCAGGTGCTAGCTTAAGTTATATATCACCAGATATTGTGGAAAGTCTTAAATTAAAAATAGAAAAGTTCAGTAAATCTTGGTTAGTTAGACTAGCAACTGGAACAAAGAGGAAAGTATCAGATTTTATTGAAAGTTGTGCTTTATCCATGAATCAGTTAAAGACAAAAATCAAGTTGAATATTTTACCTTTAGGATCCTATGATATTATAATCGGATTGGACTGGTTAGAATCCCATCATGTCATTTTAAACTGTTATGAATTTTTTTTTACGTGTTTGAATGAAGAAGGAAAAACTGTAGAAGTAAAAGGTATCCCAAGAAATGTAACCCTTAGACAGATTTCAGCCATGTAAGTTAAGAGGGAAGTTAGGAAAGGATGTCAGTTGTTTGCAATAAATGTAGTAAATGATGAGTTTATTTGTAAAGAGGACAAACTAAAATTAGAAAACATACATGTCCTAAAGGATTTCATGGATGTATTTCCTGAGGAGATTCTAGGATTACCTCCTAAAAGAGATTTAGATTTTACCATCGAGTTAATACCAGGAGCAATACCAAATTCTAAAGCTCCATACAGAATGAATATACTAGAATTAAATGAATTGAAATCACTGTTGAAGGAACTGATTGATAAGAATTATATAAGACCCAACATGTCTCCTTGGGGAGCACCTGTTATATTTGTTAAGAAGAAAGATGGAACCCTAAGACTGTGCATAGATTATCGCCAGCTTAATAAGATGACAATTAAGAATCGATATTCGTTGCCCCGCATAGACGATATATTTGATCAGCTGCGTGGAGCAACGATATTTTCAAAGATTGATCTAAGGTTAGGATATCATCAAGTGCGGGTTAAGGATGAAGATATTTTCAAGACAGCTTTCAGAACTCGATATGGAAATTACGAGTTCGTAGTCATTCCATTTGGCTTGACTAATGCCTCGGCTGTATTTATGTGTTTGATGAACAATATTCTGCACAAATACTTAGATAAGTTTGTTGTTGTGTTTATAGATGACATTTTAGTGTACTCTAAAAGCAAAGAAGAGCATGATGAACATCTATGGATTATCTTACAAGTTCTAAGAGATCATCAACTATATGCTAAGTTTAGTAAGTGTGACTTCCACAAGGACAAAATTCAGTATTTAGGATGCATAATTTCTAAAGAAGGAATCTCAATTGACCCCGATAAGATAAAGGCCATTAATGACTGGCCGGTTCCTAAGGATGTGTCGAATGTAAGATCATTTATGGGCATTACTGGATATTACAGAAAATTTATAGAGGATTTTTCGAGGATTGCCAACCCCATAACTTCCTTATAGAAGAAAGGGAAGAAATTTGTGTGGGATCAGAAATGTTCTGACAGTTTTAAGAAGTTAAAGGAATTATTGACTACAACACCTATTTTGAGGATAATAGATCCTAACAAGGATTTTATAGTTTGTACAGATGCATGTAATGACAAAATCGATGGAGTCCTAACACAAGAATGGCATGCTGTGGCATACAAATCAAGAAAGATGAAAATACATGAGAAGAATTACTCTACTTATGATTTAGAGTTATTAGCAGTAATTCATGCTTTAAAAATGTGGCATCACCACCTTATTGGAAGAAAAATTACCTTGTTGACAGATAACATGGGTCTGAAATATTTATTAGATTAGGCAAATCTGAATGCTAGACAAGCTAGATGGTTAACTTTCTTAAGTGAGTATGATTTCGAAATTCAGCATATTAAAGGGAAAGAGAACAAGGTTGCAGATGCATTGAGTCATAAAGCAAAACTGAATTTTATTTCAGCCATCAGTACTTCCTCAACAGATTTAGAAAATCAGATCCTTGAAAGGAGTGAAACGGATGAAGAATACAGAAAATTAAAGGAAAAGACAGCAAACAATAGTTTTGAAAATTCTATGGCAGATTATAGACTGAAGGAAAATGGACTATTGCTATACAAAAACAGATTGTATGTGCCTAACATACCATAAATAAAAATTCTGATTTTAAATGAGATGCGCAAAAGCCATTACTCTGGCCATCCAGGTTATCAGAAGACCATTACGATGCTCAAGAAAGAATACTATTGGCCCAAAATGAAATATGAAGTAGCAGAGTACATAGCTAAATGTTTGGATTGTCAAAAAGTGAAAGTTGAACACCTACATCCCGCATGATTGTTACATCCATTACCTATACCGAGTTGGAAATAGGAAGTGATAAGCATAGACTTTATTACTTGACTACCTAAAAATCAGAAACAAGATGACTCTATCATGGTGGTAGTAGACAAACTGAGCAAAGCAGCACACTTTATACTTGTGAAGACTACTCATAAGGCTCCAGACATTGCATAAATCTTCATGAAACATATTTTTCATCTACATGGTATCCCAAAAGTTATAATTTCAGACCATGACTCTAAATTTACTGGAAACTTTTGGAGATCTCTGTTTAAAGGGTTGAATACAACCTTAAATTTCAGCACAGCATTTCATCCATAAACGGATGGACAGACAGAAAGGGTGAATCAAGTTTTAGAAGACTTAATGAGAATGTATGTTAAGGATCAACCTGTTAAGTGGGAAGGCTACTTACACTTAGTAGAATATGCATATAATAACCATTATCATGCATCATCCAGACTTAGCCAATTTGAAATTATTTATGGTAGGAAATGTGATACACCTGTTTCTTGGAATGACCCAATAAATAGAGTTGTTTTAGGACCTGAATTGTTGCAGGAGTTAGAACTAATTGTGAAACATATACAAGGAAATTTAAAAGCTTCCCAAGATAGGCAAAAGAGTCAAGCAGATTTAAAAAGAACTCATAAAGAGTTCCAGGTTGGTGAACATGTGTTCCTTAAGGTAAGACCGAAAAAGAGTTCTTTGAAATTGGGAAGCTGTGCCAAGTTGGCACCCAGGTATTGTGGTCCTTTCGAAATATTGTCTAGGGTTGGACCAGTGGCATACCAACTGGCTTTGCCACCAAATTTAAAAATACATAATGTTTTTCATATATCATTTTTAAAGAAGTATGTACACGATGCTACTCATGTTGTAATCTAGAATGATGTACAGGTGGGACAAGACGATGATTTTCAGGTGGAACCAGACTGTATCCTCGAAAGGACGGAAACTCTGCTCTGGAATCGCACCATTGGGCAAGTGAAGGTGCAATGGAAGCACCTTAGCCTGGAAGAGGCAACCTAGGAGTTGGACAGTAGTATGCAGGAAGCATACCCAACTCTGTTTCAGGAACACTCAGAGAGTGATTGACCAACATCGAGGACGATGTTGAGACTTAAGGGGGGGTGTATGTCACCCACCCAATTTTTGAAATTATTATTTTATTGGAAAAATACTTTATGTTAAATTTTAATTACAAAGTTTTGTAATTATGACAAAGTTTGGTCAAGGATGAATGTAATTACTGAATTATTATTATTTAATAAATTAAAGTAGGAGATAAACACCCAAGGGAACTGTTAAATGAGTGTTCACTGACCCACTAGGAGGAAATGAAGCTGTTAGAAGGCATGGGATAGATGGCAACAATTGCACTTCACCACTAGCTGTTGGTTATGGGACAACTACCCCTACAAATGTGGAATTATCCCCCAAGTGGAGGGAGTGAGCAGGAAGCTCATTTAATGACCAGTTAACAACTGAAAAAGCCTAGGAAGCCTACATAAGGCAAATTCGAATTGAGCAGGCAGCTCTTACACAATATTTTCTGCATAAATATTCCTCATGTGCATCAAGTGATGACTGAGAGATTCGAATAGGGAGGCTATGTGAGTGCATTGTAAGTCTGCAAATTATTCTGAGAAGGAGAACCAGAGGTGCTGGTGCAGGTCCCTTTGACTGCTAAGTCTTCAAGACTGGATAACTATTACTATTGCAAGTTGAGGTCCTAAGCTTCTAAGTTTCTTCCTCCTGGTGGTTCAGTGAACAGGTTCGGGGGTCCTAAGGCAAGTAACTTGGCTGTCTTTAGGAATTGGTTGGGTGGAACAGGGTCCTTGGGCTATTTGTTTCCCTACAGATTAACCAGGTTCTGCTGTTTCCTATTTTGTTTACAGTTTAATAATTCTGTTTAGTGAAATCATCAAACTCTGTTTTGTAAATGTATTTATTTCTGATCTTTGTTTAAGTTTGAATGATAACCTTTGTTAAAAATATGATTAGATAATCATCTCTATATTTTTCCACATGCTGTTATTTGCATCGTACTCTAGCATAGAGAAGCAAATTAAATGATAGATGAGAGATAGGAAGATTGCCATTGATTAGACAATTAATTACAGTAAGTGCTATGATTACAATTCTATCCTATATCTAAACATATTAAAAATTTACTGTATAGTATCGACAGTGTTATAGGATTCTTTTGTTATTTCATGAAATATAAATATAGTCTAATTCCTGCACAGTCATATATTTCCTCTTATTTCTATTCAATCAAGATAGCAAACAAATGCAATTAAAATCATACATATCATGTTTTCCAAGTAATAGTGTTTCCAAGGATTTTAACAGCTGCTAGAACTGATCAATAAATAGTTTTCTTATCTTTACACATACTGTAATTCTTCAATACTTTTTTCCTGTTTGATTTCATGTATCAATTATTTATTTCAGTAGTACCAAAACCTAATACACTGTAAACCCTAACTCTGTATACAAACATCAGCTTTTCTATCTCAAAGACAAACTGTGGATATTATTCAAAGCATGATAACATTATGATTTATTAAACCCTAGTTATTATTTTCCAAAACCATATTATCTTATTTATATAGTAAGCTACTATCGAAGAATCATCTAACAACTAGCCATACATACAATTTACATATTCATGTTTAAATCATAGTTTATAACCCTAAATATCTAAACATATGCAATATCGAAATTATCTTATCAACAGTTTTATCTTGGATATAAACCCCAGTATAAGCCCGAAAACATTTGAAGTCACAGGAAGGATATCTTTGTAAAAATCAAAACTAGAACATAGGGCATAACCCTTTCAAATTGTTTAACAGTCGAACTATCTCAACAACTTTCCAAAATTGTAGTTATCAACAAAGAAAATGAAGTACATACATACATTTTGCAAACTATAAACCCTCGACCAAAGATAAACATCATGGCTCGACAAATTTTCACAGTCATTTTACACAGTGATTTCCTCGATTTTGTTTAAACATATTGTTCCATTGCAAGATATGAATCATAGTTTACAGAGATAAATGAGCTCTCGGCTCTGAGTTCCATACTCAACAGAAATAACCAAAAACTCAATAGAGCTCACATTTCGTACCTATCAAGGTTCTAACAGTACAAAGGAGCTTATTAACAAACATAATACGAGATCAAATTATCCAAAAACTACACAGGGTCATACCCTTGAATTTTAGCATTACGAAAACGAGTGTTAAAAATCTTATCATTGACGAGCTAGGAATCAAAACGGCCAAGTAACATTATAAAATTTTGAGGGTTATCCTCTATAGAATTCTTTTTATGTCAACTTAAGATATTAAAGAAAACTCAACAGACAGCCATCACTAAAAACAAAGTTGAACATTTTTTACTCTCGGCAACAAAATCTTCATCAAACCAAGTCCAAAGGCACCTACGAGGGTTTGGGGATCACCGGAGCTTACTAGGAATTGGATGTGTGCATTTCATTTCCAAACCCTTGCCAAGGATTTTCATTCGAAACCGGTGCCTGGCAAAAACAAAGTCAAGAGTTTAAAAACAAGAAAACGTAAGTACGAAAGTTAAAACACAGTAACATATTTCTTTGGTTGAGTATTTACCTTTAGAATCAACGGTTCTGAGTCCTGTACATTACACTAGCAAAACGACGAACTTAATAGCGTGGACAGAGGCTACGAGTTTTATTTCTTTCTACAGAATATTTTCCTCCACTAACTGAAGAAATCAAGCTACAATTTCATCATTCAACATCAGTAGAAACCGAACATAGCAATCACAAACTATATCGTATCATCATAGCACCAGGGCTGAACCTGCAACTATTAATATCACACCTATAGGTCTCAAGGTCGAAACCTCTAAAATGCTTTGTCTAAACCCTATTTTCCAGCAGCTTGTCAACCTCATCACTCGAAACACCAACGTAACAATGAATACCAAGAACTCTCCATCAAACATTTACAACGAGATGCTAGGGTTAGCAAATCAACGATCCAGATCTAATATAATCAATGAGAAAGAGATTGCTAGCGAGCTATATTGGAGGTCGGGCAACCATAACATTTATTGCTTCTTAAATGACCACAACCATGACAGAGCCAGCTTTGCTTACTAAGGATCATTACCATATCCAGCATGGAGGAGAATAGACATGGAAACCACATGGATTTAGATTCATAGTCATTTAATCTACCACATTCACATGGATGGTATTACATGGAGTGCCAACAACACTTTCCACTATGAAGTTTGGTCTGATCCATTAATGCAGGAATGGGACACCATCAATGCCAGGTTGAAAAGAATGCCAAGAATTAAGTTTCAGAACTCCTGTCAAATCGAAATTCAATGCAAAGTTAGTATCAATATATATATTTTGTATAGTAGCAAAGATTAGCATTCATGCATCATATAACTTGATAATTTCAATATGTATAGTTGATATAGTTTCAAAGCTAATATTCACGCCTCATAATAGTAGAGTTTATGCTATGTCAAGTTACATTGTTGACATTGCAGCCCTTGGCTTGTGTACAAGTCACATAGGTAAGGCTTATACATTTGTATATAGCCAAACCTTGATGAGAGTTGGTAATTGGAGATTATAGGTAGATAGGATTATTTATTTTATACAAATTATAATGCTAGCAATATATTCTTCATATTTTTTTTTTATATATACATTGCAAATAATTGAAAAGGGAAGGATTTGTGTTTTTATTCTCAAGCTAACTAACGCTAATTATTTAGCATAAAAATCATGATCATATTATTGTGTCACCCAATAGTTTTATAGTGCAAAGTATTGATGAATTAGTAGTACGAATACTACATCTACAACATGCAAGTAGAACTACCTTAAGACAATGGTAAAGTCACTCAACATTAATGACGATAGTCATGATAACAACTTAGCAGCAGAAGAATTAAATAGACGATGCTTTTTCATAAAACATTGATGAGTTTGCAAGGCAACACTTGAGCTAGTGTTTAAACTAAGTAATCCATACCTCCAGGTACTTAGGTACTTAGCATTTTATTATTACATCGACATTGAATTGAAAGACACACGTACTCTTAAAACATGTGGTCGTAGAACTTCTTACCTACTGTCTGCACATAGAAACATTCCAAATGCCTTAGCTTTTGCAGCTAAGTAAACTCCAGGGTACCTCGTAGGACACCCTTGGACATCAAGAAAACAAACCGTCAGTGTCTTGTAAAAAAGAACCTATTGCATCATATTTCTAACCTTTCAGTTAACTTGCGCAATTATTGTAGTAAGCATGTTGTCAGAAGTATGATGTGTCGATGTTATCTTAAATGTTTTTAACTCAGTGATTTAATTATGTTAGGTATGTAATGACTTCTTAATCATTGTTGTCTTAATCAAGCAATTATTATTTCTGCAACTATAATCATCACATTTAATGTTGTTTTTAAAAGTTTTAAATTTTTACGAAAATTTGGGATGTTACA
This sequence comes from Larix kaempferi, assembly GCA_027924585.1. NCBI lineage: Eukaryota > Viridiplantae > Streptophyta > Pinopsida > Pinales > Pinaceae > Larix > Larix kaempferi. The sequence continues at coordinate 6,331,110 of BSBM01000738.1, forward strand.
GGATGTAACTCTGTACAGACAGATTATTGGGTCATTGATGTATCTGATGAATACCAGGTCAGATATATGCTTTGTTGTGAACACCTTGAGTCAGTATCTAGCAGAACCTAGGCATGCTGCAAAGCATGTGATGAGGTACCTACAGGGTACGATAGACTTTGATCTATGTTATGTTGGAGATCATGACTTCAGATTGTATGGCTACACAGATGTTGATTGGGCAGGAAGTGTATAAGACAGGACGAGCACATCGAATGGATGTTATTGTCTGGGATATTCCCTTATCTCGTGGTTTAGCAGGAAGCAGTATAGTGTGGCTCTCACTAAAGTTGAAGCGGAATATATAGTTGCTTGCTCTGCTAGTTGTGAAGCGGTATGGGTTCGGAAGTTGTTATCAGGATTGTTTGACTTAGATATGGACCCCATTGTGATCCTATGTGACAACCAGAGTTGTATCAAGATGACAGAGAATCCAGTGTTCCATGATAAGTCAAAGCACATAAAGATCCGATATTTCTATATATGGGGTATGGTGCAGAAAGGAGCTATCAAGCTCGAGTATGTGAGCACTGACGAACAAGTTGCTAATGTATTGACCAAACCTTTATCTCAAGTAAAGGTTGAGTATTTCCGAGACAAGCTTGGTGTAGTTCAGAAGGACCCTCCTCGAAAGGGAGATTTATATGCACGGGGGCTTCACTCAATAAACCACTATCATAGCACATTCATTCGTGGCATATGAAACAATATCCCTAATTTCACTAAATATTGGAAAATACCTTCCAAAATCGTTTTTTTTTAACCCCCTCCCAATATGCCTTCCCAATTTAAAAAAATCCCTATTTTCACTAGATATTGTATGTATCAATTTTTTCATTAACATTTTTTATACCCCTTTATATTTCTACCTAGTATATTGATATGATACCCCTCTTATGACCCCACATGCACCTTGCTTCTTTCGATGTATATTGTGGATGCACATTATTTCACCCACAATGCAATTACTCAACCACATATAATTATGATTTGCAACATCTAATGTACTAGCGAAGAGATAGGAGATCACTTCTTGTATGTCACTAGAGCTAATGCACATAGTATAACATTTAGATTGCATGTTGCAGTTCCCCAATCGCTGACTAAGCTTGTTGTGGGCTAGGTATCCAAGCCCCCAGGGCCTGTAACAATCTCTAGGAGGATGACTAAACCTCCCAAGGCCTGTAATAGGCATGAGTGGTTGGGTATTCAAGCCCCCAAGGCCTATCGAGGGCCTATAACAGGCCCTGGAGGCTTAGATCCTCCCAAGGCTATTGGTAACAATTGGTTGAGTGCTATTGGTAACAATTGGTTTTCAATGACCACTATGTCTCGACTATGATCGACTAGAAACCCACTCCACCATGAAACCCCTGGCCTCAAGCATGCCTCAAGACGCGATTTCCTTGCGTACTGGTAAGCCCAAGCCTTGCCTCAACTCGTTTTCTCATCCGGTCGTGATCCCTCCATCTCCTTTTGGCGGATATTTGTTAGCCCGCCCATATAAAATAGACCCCAAAGTACTTTTTGTATTGTTACATTAAATAAAAAACCCTTTGCCCCTTAATATATAAGCAATATAATTTTTAGGTTTTCATGAATATTTAATACCGCAATATGAATGAACGTGATATTATATTGCCTTCTAGTGAAGCCCCTATGGTTATATGGTCGATAATGATATTTTGAGGATACTGTATCGATGATGTGGATACTGTATTGATATGGATACTTGTATTGATGACGAGGATACTAGTGTCGATGACGAGGATACTCGTATTGATGATGTGGATACTTGTATCGATGATGAGGATACTTGTATTGATGATGTGGATACTTGTATCGATGACGAGGATACCTGTTCCGATGATGAGGTCGATGATGAGGTTACCGGTTCCGACAATGAGCTCGATATATGGTCCTTAGACTTTGTCTAAGTGGACGAGGTGGGATGGTATCATCCTTGGACACATGTCCTAAAAGAGATCCGTAGACATATGTCTCCGAGAAAGTGGTCCCTAGTGGACGTGATAGGACTGCATCGTCCTTGAATGTTTAGTTCAAAATGTACATGATAGGACTGCATCGTCCCTGAACATTTAGTTCAAAATGTACATGATAGGACTGCATCGTCCCTAAACGTTTAGTTCAAAATGTACATGATAGGACTGCATCGTCCTTGAGCATTTGGTTCAAAATGTACATGATAGTACTGCATCATCCCTGAGCGTTTGGTTCAAAATGTACATGATAGGACTGCATCATCCCTAAGCATTTGGTTCAAAATGTACATGACAGGATTGCATCGTCCTTGGACTCATGTCCTAAAGTGATAGGGATTGATCATCCCGTAAGTGGATCAGGATTGCATCGTCCTTGGACTCATGTCCTAAAGTGATAGGGATTGATCATCCTGTAAGTGGATCAGGATTGCATCGTCCTTGGACTCATGTCCTAAAGTGATAAGGACTAATCATCCTGTAAGTAGATTGGGATTGCATCGTCCCTAGACATGGCAAGGTGTCTTAAAGTGATAAGGACTAATCATCCTGTAAGCTGATTTGAGATTGCATCGTACCTAGACATGGTGAGGTGTCTTAAAATGATAAGGACTAATCATCCTGTAAGCTGATTCGGGATTGCATCGTCCCTAGACATGGTGAGGTGTCTTAAAGTGATAAGGACTAATCATCCTGTAAGCTGATTCGGGATTGCATCATCCCTAGACATGGTGAGGTGTCTTAAAGTGATAAGGACTAATCATCCTATAAGTTGATTCGGGATTGCATTGTCCCTAGACATGGTGAGGTGTCTTAAAAGGATAAGGATTGATCATCTTGTAAGTTGATCTGGATTGCATCGTCCATATACATGAGAGATGTCTTAATTTGAGAGGGATAGATCATCCTGTAAGTGGATCAGGATCGTATCATCCTTGGACCTATGTCCTAAAGTGAGAGGGATTGATCATCCCATAATAGGATCTTGTACATTGTAGAGTAAGCTGCTATGTTCATGTTGTTGATTGAGAGGATCCAGATGTTGATCATGATGATCTAGATGACGATGTTGCTGCTCGTGATGGTCTAGATGATGATGTTGCTGATCGTGATGGTCTAGATGACGATGCTGCTGATCGTGATGGTCTAGATGATGATGCTATGATCGTGATGGTGACAGATGACGATGTTGTTGATCGTGATGATCTAGATGACGATCTTGTTGATCATGAGGATCCAGATGATGATGTTGATCAGTAGATACAGATGATGAGGCTGTTGATTGGGTGATCCAGATGATGATGTTGTAGTTGATCAAGTGCTGCAGAAGATGAAGACTCAATACTGATGATGTTGATATTCCAGTATTGATTATGTTCCAGTAACTGCTTGAGTTACTGATGATGTATAAAGAAAGCTTCCAATGATTTATAGATGTATCATGTATGATGTTGATGACTCCTTGCTCATGAAGATGTTGTTATAATATCCTTCTCGTTAAGGGGGAGTGTTGAAATATTGTAACTTCTAAGAATATTATATCTGTACTTTATTATTCCGGAGATGTTTCATTCCTTCGTGAAGACCTTATTGTATATCCGGAGATGTTTATTCCTCTGTCGGAATGTGGTAACTTGGGTTATTAGACTTCCCTAGTGGGTTTGGCCTAGATTTAGTTGTAATGGGGTGTTTAAACCAGTGGTTAAAGTTGGGGCTGACCTAGTTATTGTAAAAGACAAGTCAGAGTAGTGTATAAATAGAGGAGGTGTGTTCCTCATTTATCACACTCACAATTGATTCTCTCACTTGTGATTGGTGCATAGGAGAGAGAGAGATCTGCTATGGAGGAGAAGGAGCTCATGGTTGAGGATTACATCTTTGTACTTGTTGGTCATCTATATTGAGGAAGCTTTGCTGGGTTTTCTTCCCCATGAGGGTTTCCTAGGATAAATCTGTGTCTCTTGTGTTTATGCTGTGCTTGTTGTTCTTTCAGTGATCTTGTACATGCTATTGTTGTGAAATGGAATGTAATGCTGATATTTTCTGTCTTAACATATTGAATCTTAACAAAAAGAGAGACGATGGAGCAGGAGATCCTATCAAGTTGTTGCTTGAGGAAGCCCTCGTGCGACGGAGGAACGAGATGATGGATAATTTCACCGAGATCCTTTGGTGCATGCAGACGACGATGAATACACCTTCAACGATCAACCATTTCGGAGATGTGGCTCCCTTAGGGGTACAAGTTAATTTTGATATCCCTTTATTTGAAGGACAGATCAATGTCGATGCCTTAGATAAATGGTTGAATCTACTAGAAGGGTATTTCTCTATCCACAAATTTTTCGACAGGGAAAAGATAATCTTTGTGCTCCTCAAGGCCATCCCCAATGTCAAAACATGGTGGAAAACTTATTGTGAGCAAAACTCATCAGATGAGTCTAGATTGTTTGAATATGCCAATCCCGCTTGGGCCTCTTTTGTAGATTCTATCAAGGAACAATATTATCCTGTTGGAAATTATGATGACCAGTACACAAAATGGACCATTCTGCGTCGAGGGACCAAACGGTGTTGGAGTACACCAACAACTTTCATACCTCGCGCACAAAGATGGGTATAAAGGACTCCGAGTGACACCTAGTACTAAAATATCGCAGTGGCCTACACTGGTACATACAAACATAGATGGATTTCCTGGACATCTCTTCACTCGGATCTGCCTATCGATATGCAGTTAAAATCGAGCAGAAATTTCAGCAAAAGAACAAGCGTGACTTCGGACCTGCACAGAAGCAGGGCAAGGGAAACTCTGGCTCGCAGAACACAAGGTAGGGAAAGGACAACTAGTCCCAACCACAAGAGAATAAGGGTAATGAAAAGACAAAGAAGGACACTGGGAAGTGGTGCGAGTTCCAAAAAAGCCCCTTGCACAACATTGATGAATGTCGCACAAAACAGTCATTGGTGGCTAAGATCAAAGCTTCAGAATCAGATCCCAGTTCTGATTCTGACTCAGAACCCAATTTCACAGCCGCACAAAAAGGGAAGCAAATCAATGATGTAGAACCCAGTGCTGTTGTTTCCACCACATAGATTCAACTAGAGGAACCTGAAGAGTCGGAGGAAGAGGAGCGCCTTTTCCAATCACAAATGTGGGTGAAGGGAATTCCCCTAAACTTTATTGTGGACAGCGACAGCTAGAAGAATCTAATCTCAATAGAAGTCATCAAGAGATTCGAGGTACCAATAACACCACACCCACAACCATACATCATTGGATGGCTAAGCCAAGGACGAGGGATCCGCGTTAGTCACCAATGTCACCTACCATATGGCATCATGTCATTCAAAGATAAGGTATTGTGTGATGTGGCCCACCTTGAAGTATGTGATGTTCTTTTAGGACAACCATATATGTGGAAGCGTCATGTTGTATATGAATCATGACCTCGTAGTGTCATTGTCACTTTGGGGGATGACAACTCTATAGGATACCAGCGATAGTTTCACCTACCCCAACCAAGCAGGGCAGGAAGATAATCTCCCACATTGGGAAATTTTCCCTATTCGCAATTGCCACTAAAGAAGAACATTAGATCGTAGAGACATCCACAACCTCTACACATTGTCCCTCTACTCATCAGAAATAAGAAGAACACAAATTCAGTGCAACATCGCATATTTGAGTACCTCTGCAGTGCAAGGCCACACATTCAAGGTGCTCCTCCAAAAAGAAACCATCCACACCAGTGCAGACCAAGGATACCACAAAAACCAAAACTGTTGAACAACTCCAGCACATCCAACAACAACAATTACAACCCTCTGAAGATTTCAAAGAAATGAAACCTTTTCGCTTTAGCAAACGCTGCACCCAGATCTCAACTAAACACACAGTTCGACATATGATAAGGGATTTGACGCAATGGAGACCATTGCTTCTTAAGGAGGGAGGATTGATCCAGGTGGATATTGGTGGCAACCCACCTCTTCAAACTGGATCAAAACAGTCTTCTGACACTTTTGGTAATTTTCTATTTTTAGTGATTTTTCGGGTTCTAAACTTCCGAGGCCGTTTTGAGGCACTAAACGTCATTTTTTTGGGCATGTTGCGGTTGAAATATTCCATCGAACGATGGAATTTTTTACTATTGTAGTCCTCAGATAGATATTTCCAACGAGCTATCGTGCGTCCCAAATGGAGATTGTATGCAAAAGTTACGACCCCGGGATGTTGATGTAGTAACTTACTCAAACGGGGCCCACATGACTTTTGGCGCTTCATCTCCTAGGGTTAGGTTTTTTGATGTTTGGGATTGTTTCTCTCATGCTTATGATAAATAGGTCGTTTCGTCCTCCTTTTGTATTCAACTTGGCACGAATGAGCAGAGCGGCCACATCTCTTCTCAGAGATAGCTACCACGATTCTAGCTATTGTATTTTACAGTATGTTCTATTTCCGCTATTTAATAATATATGTGTTTACTGTATCACTGTGTTCTTTTCAATGTATCCGTGTATATGATTATGTATCTTCTCTTTCATTTCGTTCCCACATAAGTCTAGATCAGTGGTATCAGAGCAATCTGCTCTTTGATTGTTTCTCGGTGCATGTCCTTGACGAGGTCAGGATACAGAGAGTTGGGTCTTGAACTAGTTTCACTTGGGGAAGATCACTCTTGCCGCCCCAAACGGCTTGCCATGGCAGAAGAAAAGAGAGACGACAGAGCAGGAGATCCTATCAAGTTGTTGCTCAAGGAATCCCTCGCGTGACGAAGGAACGAGATGATGGGTAGTTTCACCCAAATCCTTCGACGCATGCAGACAACGACGAATACACCTTAAACAATCATTCATTTCGGAGATGTGACTCCCTTCAAGGTACAAGTTAATTTTGATATTCCTTTATTTGAAGGCTAGATTGATGTCGATGCCTTAGATAAATGGTTGAATATACTAGAATGGTATTTCTCTGTCCACAAATTTTTTGACAGGGAAAGGATCATCTTTGCACTCCTCAAGGCCGTCCCCCATGTCGGAAATTGGTGGGAAACTTATTGTGAGAAAAACTCATCAGACGAGTCTGGATTGTTTGAATATGCCAATCCCAGCTGGGCATCTTTTATAGATTATGTCAAGGAACAATATTACCCTGTTGGAAATTATGATGATCAGTACAAAAAATGGACGATTCTGCGTCAAGAGAGGGACCAAACTGTGTTGGAGTACACCAACAACTTTCATACCTCATGCACAAAGCTGGGTATCAAGGACTCCGAGCAACACCTAGTACTAAAATATCGCATCGCCTATTCGAGTACCTCTGCAGTGCAAGGCCACACATTCAAGGTGCTCCTCTAAAAAGAAACCATCCACACCAGTGCAGACCAAGTATACCACAACAATCAAAACTGTTGAACAGCTCTAGCACATCCAACAACAACAATTACAACCCTCTGAAGATTTCAAAGAAAGGAAACCTTTTTCCTTCAGCAAACATCGCACCTAGGGCTAAACTCAACACACAGTTTGACATATGATAATGGATTTGACGCAATGGAGACCATTTCTTCCTAAGGAGGGAGGATTGATCCAGCTAGATATCGGTGGTGACCCACCTCTTCCAATTGGCTCAAAACAGTCTTCTGGCACTTTTGGTAATTTTGTATTTTTAGTGATTTTTTCGGGTCCTAAACTTCCGGGGCCGTTTTGAGGCCTTAAACGACGTTTTTTGGGGCATGCTGCGGTCGCAAATTTAAATTGAATGATGGAATTTTTGGCTATTGTAGTCCTCGGATAGATCTTTCCAACGAGCAATCATGTGCCCCAAATAGAGATCGTATGCAAAAGTTACGACCCCAGGAAGTTGATGTATTAACTTACCCAAACGGGCCCCACATGACTTTTGGCACTTCATCTCCTAGGGTTAGGTTTTTGGATGTTTGGGATTCTTTCCCTCATGCTTATGGTAAATAGGCCCTTTCAGCCTCCTTTTGTATTCATCTTGGCACGAATGAGCAAAGCGTCAACATCTCTTCTCAAAGATAGCTACCACCATTATAGTTGTTTTATTTTACAGTATGTTCTATTTCTGCTATTTAATAGAATATGTGCTTACTGTATCACTGTGTTCTTTTCAATGTATCTGTGTATATGATTATGTATCTGCTCTTTCATTTCATTCCCACATAAATTTGGATCAGTGGTATCAGAGAAATCTGCTCTTTGATAGTTTCTCGATGCATTTCCCCGACGAGGTCAGGATACAGAGAGTTGGGTCTCGAACTAGTTTCACTTGTGGAAGATTACTCTCGCTGCCCCAAACGGCTTGCCATTGCAGACGAAAAGAGACACAACAGAGCGGGAGATCCTATCAAGTTGTTATTCGAGGAATCCCTTGCGCGATGGAGGAATGAGATGATGGATAATTTCACCCAGATCCTTCAACGCATGTAGATGACGACGAATACACCTTCAATGATCAGCCATTTCGGAGATGCGACTCCCTTCAAGGTAAAAGTTAATTTTGATATCCCTTTATTTGAAGGCCAGATTGATGCCGATGCCTTAGACAAATGGTTGAATCTACTAGAAGGGTATTTCTCTGTCCACAAATTTTTCGACAGGGAAAAGATCATATTTGTGCTCCTCAAGGCCGTCCCCCATGTCAAAAATTGGTGGGAAACTTATTGTGAGAAAAAATCATCAAACGAGTCTGGATTGTTTGAATATTCCAATCCCACTTGGGCCTCTTTTATAGATTCTGTCAAGGAACAATATTACCCTGTTGGAAATTATGATGACAAGTACACAAAATGGACCTTTCTACATCAAGAGAGGGACCAAACGATGTTGGAGTACACCAACAACTTTCATACCTCGCGCACAAATATGGGTATCAAGGACTCTGAGCAACACCTAGTACTAAAATATCGCATCGCCTATTCAAGTAACTATGCAGTTCCAGGCCACGCATTCAAGGTGCTCCTCTAAAAAGAAACCATCCACACCAGTGTAGACCAAGTATACCACAACAACCAAAACTAATGAATAGCTCCAGCGCATCCAACAACAACAATTACAACCCTCTGAAGATTTCAAAGAAAGGAAACCTTTTCGCTTCAGCAAACGCCGCACCCAGAGCTAAACTCAACACATAGTTTGACATATGATAAGGGATTTGACGCAATGGAGACCATTGCTTCCTAAGGAGGGAGGATTGATCCAGTTGGATATCGGTGGCGACCCACCTCTTCCAACTGGCTCAAAATAGTCTTCTGGCGCTTTTTGTAATTTTCTATTTTTAACGATTTTTCGGGTCCTGAACTTCCGGGGCCGTTTTGAGGCCCTAAACGACATTTTTTGGGGCATGTTGCGGTTGCAAATTTATATCGACTGATGGAATTCTTGTTTATTGTATTCCTCGAATAGATCTTTCCAACGAGTAATCGTGCGCCCCAAACAGAGATCGTATGCAGAAGTTACGACCCCAAGAAGTTGATGTACTAACTTAACCAAACGGGGCCCACATGACTTTTGGCGCATCATCTCTTAGGGTTAGATTTTTGGATGTTTGGGATTCTTTCCCTCATGCTTATGATAAATAGGCCCTTTCGGCCTGCTTTTGTATTCAGCTTGGCACGAATGAGCAGAGTGTCCGCATCTCTTCTCAGAGATAGCTACCACCATTATAGTTGTTGTATTTTACAATATGTTATATTTCCTCTATTTAATAGAATATGTGTTTACTGTATCACTGTGTTCTTTTCAATGTATCTGTGTATATGATTATGTATCTGCTCTTTCATTTCGTTGCCACGTAAATCCAGATCAGTGGTATCAGAGAAATCTTCTCTTTGATTGTTTCTCGGTGCATGTCCCCAACGAGGTCAGGATACAGAGAGTTGGGTCTCAAACTAGTTTCACTTGTGGAAGATCACTCTCGCTGCCCCAAACGGCTTGCCATGGCAGACGAAAAGAGAGACAACTGAGCAAGAGATCTTATCAAGTTGTTACTCAAGGAAGCCCTTGTGCGACGGAGGAACGAGATGATGGATAATTTCACCCAGATCCTTTGATGCATGCAGACGACGACGAATACACCTTCAACGATCAGCCGTTTCGGAGATGCGACTCCGTTCAAGGTACAAGTTAATTTTGATATCGCTTTATTTGAATGCCACATTGATGCCGATGCCTTAGATAAATGGATGAATCTACTAGAAGGGTATTTCTCTGTCCACAAATTTTTCTAAAGGGAAAAGATCATCTTTGCATTCCTCAAGGCTGTCCCCCATGTCAAAAATTGGTGGGAAACTTATTGTGAGCAAAACTCATCAGACGAGTCTTGATTGTTTGAATATGCCATTCCCACTTGGGTCTCTTTTATAGATTTTTTCAAGGAACAATATTACCCTGTTGGAAATTATGATGAGCAGTACACAAAATGGACCGTTCTGTGTCAAGAGAGGGACTAAATGGTGTCAGAGTACACCAACAACTTTCATACCTCATGCACAAAGTTGGGTATCAAGGACTCTGAGCGAAACCTAGTACTAAAATATCACAGTGGCCTACACTGCTACATACGAATAGAGATGGATTTCCTAGACATCTCTTCACTCGGATCCGCTTATCGATATGCTATTATAATTGAGCAGAAATTTCAGGAGAAGAACAAGCGTGACTTCGGACCTGTGAAGAAGTAGGGGACCTGCGAAGAAGCAGGGCAAGGGAAACTCTGGCTCATAGAACACGGGGTAGGGAAAAGACAACTAGTCCCAACCACAAGCAAAGAAGGGTAATGAAAAGACAAACAAGGACACCGAGAAGTGGTGTGAGTTCCACAAAATACCCTGGCATAAACTGATGAATGTCGCTCAAAATAGTCATTGGTGGCTGAGATCAAAGCTTCATAATCAGATCCCAGTTCCGATTCTGACTCAGAATCTAATTTCACAGCCGTGCAAAAAGGGAAGCAGATCATTGATGCAAAACCCAGTGCCATTGTTTCCACCACACAGATTCAACCAAAGGAATCTGAAGAGTCGGAGGCAGAGGAGCGCCTTTTCCACTCACAGATGTGGGTGAAGGGAATTCCCTAAACTTTGTTGTGGACAAAGACATCCAGAAAAACCTGATCTCAATAGAAGTCATCAAGAGATTGGAGCTACGAATAACACCACACCCAAAACCATACACCATTGGACGGCTAAGCCAAGGACGAGGGATCCACGTTAGTCACCAATGTCGCCTACCATATGGCATCAAGCCCTTCAAAGATGAGGTATTGTGTGATGTGGCCCCACTTGAAGTATGTGATGTTCTTTTAGGACAACCATATATGTGGAAGCGTCATGCTATATATGAATCACGACCTCACAGTGTCATTACCACCTTGGGAGGACAACTCTATCAGATACCAGCGACAATTTCAACTACCCCAACCAAGCAGGGCAGGAAGATAATCTCCCACACTAGGAAATTGTCCCTATTCGCAATTTCCACTAAAGGAGAACATCAGATCATAGAGACATCCACAACCTTTGCACATTATCCCTCTACTCAGCAGAAACAAGAAGAACAGAAATTCAATGCAGCATCGCATATTCAAGTACCCTTGCAATGCAAGGCAACACATTCAAGGTGCTCCTCCAAAAAGAAACCATCCACACCAGTGCAGACCAAGGATACAACAAAAACCAAAACTTTTGAACAGCTCCAACGCATCCAACAACAACAATTACAACCCTCTAAAGATTTCAATGAAAGGAAACCTTTTCGCTTCAACAAACGCTGCACCCAGAGCTCAACTCAACACACAGTTCAACATATGAAATGGATTTGATGCAATGGAGACCATTGCTTCCTAAGGAGGGAGGATTGATCCAAGTGGATATCAGTGGCGAACCACCTCTTCCAACTGGCTCAAAACAATCTTCTGGCACTTTTGGTAATGTTCTATTTTTAGCGATTTTTCAGGTCCTAAACTTTCGGGGTCGTTTTGAGGCCCTAAATGACGTTTTTTTTTGCATGTTGCAGTTGCAAAATTCCATCTAACGATGGAATTCTTGACTATTTTAGTCCTCGGATAGATATTTCCAATGAGCTATCGTGTACCCCAAACAGAGATTGTGTGCAAACGTTACGACCCCAGGAAGTTGATTTACTAACTTAACCAAACAGGGCCCACATGACTTTTGGCGCTTCATCTCCTATGGTTAGGTTTTTGGATGTTTGGGATTCTTTCCCTAATGTTTATGATAAATAGGCCCTTTTGGCATGAATGAGCAGAGAGGCCACATCTCTTCTCATATATAGCTACCACCATTCTAGCTATTGTATTTTATAGTATGTTCTATTTCCGCTATTTAATAGAATGTGTGTTTACTGTATCACTGTGTTCTTTTCAATGTATCTATGTATATGATTATGTATCTGCTCTTTCATTTTGTTCCCACATAAATCTAGATCAGTGGTATCAGAGCAATATTCTCTTTGATAGTTTCTCGGTGCATGTCCCCGACGAGGTTCGGATACAGAGAGTTGGTTCTCGAACTAGTTTCATTTGGGGAAGATCACTCTCGCCGCCCAAAACGGCTTTCCATGGTGGAAGAAAAGAGAGACGACGGAGCAGGAGATCCTATCAAGTTGTTGCTCGAGCAAGCCCTTGCATGACGAAGGAACGCAATGATGGATAATTTCACCAAGATTCCTCGACGCATGCAGAAGACGACGAATACACCTTCAACGATCAGCCATTTCGGAGATGCAACTTCCTTAGGGGTACAAGTTAATTTTGATATCCCTTTATTTGAAGGCCAGATTGATGCCAATGCCTTAGATAAATGGTTGAATCTACTAGAAGGGTATTTCTTTGTCCACAATTTTTCCAACAGTGACTAGATTATCTTTGTGCTCTTCAAGGCCGTCCCCCATGTCAAAAATTGGTGGGAAACTTATTGTGAGCAAAACTCATCAGACGAGTCTGGATTGTTTGAATATGCCAATCCCACTTGGGTCTCTTTTAAAGATTCTATCAAGGAACAATATTACCCATTTGAAAATTATGATGACCAGTACACAAATTGGAACATTATGCATCAAGAGAGGGACCAAACGGTGTAAAAGTACACCAACAACTTTCATACCTCGAGCACAGAGATGGGTATCAAGGACTCCGAGCAACACCTAGTACTAAAATATCGCAGTGGCCTACAGTGGTACATACGAACAGAGATGGATTTCCTGGACATCTCTTCACTCAGATCCACCTATTGACATGCTATTAAAATCGAGTAGAAATTTCAGCAAAAGAACAAGTGTAACTTCAGACCTATGCAAAAGCAGGGAAAAGGAAACTCTGGCTCGCAGAACACGGAGCAATGAAAGGACAACTAGTACCAACCACAAGTGAAGAAGGGTAATGAAAAGACAAAGGACACCGGGAAGTGGTGCGAGTTCCACAAAAGCCCCTGGCACAACACTGATGAATGTTGCTCAAAATAGTCATTGGTGGTTGAGATCAAAGCTTCAGAATCAGATCCCAGTTCCAATTCTGACGCAGAACCTAATTTCACAGCCACACAAAAAGGGAAGCAGATCAATGATGCAAAACCCAGTGCCGCTGTTGCCACCACACAGATTCAACCAGAGGAACCTGAAGAGTCGGAGGTGGAGGAGAGCCTTTTCCACTCACAGATGTGGGTGATGGGAATTCCCCCACACTTTGTTGTGGACAGCGGCAGCCAGAAGAACCTGATCTCAATAGAAGTCATCAAGAGATTGGAGGTACCAATAACACCACACCCACAACCATACACCATTGGATGGATAACCCAAGGATGAGGGATCTACGTCAGTCACTAATGTCGCCTACCATATGGCATCAAGCCCTTCAAAGATGAGGTATTGTGTGATGTGACCCCACTTGAGGTATGTGATGTTCTTTTAGGACAACCATGTATGTGGAAGCGTCATGCTGTATATGAATCACGACCTTGTAGTGTCATTGTCACTTTGGGAGGAAAACTATATCATATACCAGCTACAGTTTCACCTACCCAAACCAAGCAGAGTAGGAAGATAATCTCCCACACTGGAAAATTTTCCTTATTTGCAATTGCCGTGAAAGGAGAACATCAGATAACAGAGACATCCACAACTTCTGCACATTATCCCTCTACTCAGCAAAAACAAGAAGAACACAAATTCAGTGTAGCATCGCCTATTCGAGTACCTCTGCAGTGCAAGGCCATGCATTCAAGGTGCTCCTCCAAAAAGAAACCATCCACACCAGCGCAGACCAAGGATACCACAACAACCAAAACTATTGAACAGCTCCAGCGCATCCAACAATAACAATTACAATCCTCTGAAGATTTCAAAGAAAGGAAACCTTTTCGCTTCAGCAAACACTGCAATCAGAGCTCAACTCAACACCAGTTTGGCATATGATAAGGGATTCGATGCAATGGAGACCATTTCTTTCTAAGGAAAGAGGATTGATCCAGTTGGATATCGGTGGTGACCCACCTCTTCCAACTAGCTCAAAATAGTCTTCTGGCACATTTGGTAATTTACTATTTTTTGCGATTTTTCCGGTCCTAAACTTCCAAGGCCGTTTTGAGGCCCTAAAAAAGTTTTCTGGGGCATGTCGTGGTCGCAAATCTCCTTCTAATGATGGGATTCCTTGACTATTGTACTCTTCGGATTGATATTTCCAACAAACTATCGTGCGTCCCAAATGGAGATCATATGAAAAAGTTATGACCACGGGATGTTGATGTAATAACTTACCCAAATGGGGCCCACATGACTTTTGGCGCTTCATCTCCTAGGGTTAGGTTTTTGGATGTTTGGGATTCTTTCCCTCATGCTTATGATAAATGGGCCCTTTCGGCCTCCTTTTGTATTCAGCTTGGCATGAATGAGCAGATCGGCCACATCTCTTCTCAGAGATAGCTACAACCAATCTAGTTGTTGTATTTTACAATATGTTCTATTTCTGCTATTTAATAGAATATGTGTTTATTATATCATTGTGTTCTTTTCAATGTATCGGTGTATATGATTATGTATCTTCTCTTTCATTTCATTCCCACATAAATCCGGATCAGTGGTATCAGATCAATCTGCTCTTTGATTGTTTCTCGGTGCATGTCCCTGATGAGGTTAGGATACAGAGAGTTGGGTCTTGAACTAGTTTCACTTGGGGAAGATGACTCTCGCCGCCCCAAACGGCTTGCCATGGCGGAAGAATAGAGAGATGATGGAGAAGGCGATCCTATCAAGTTGTTGCTCAAGGAATCCCTTGCGGGACAGAGAAATGAGATGATGGATAATTTCACCCAGATCCTTCGACGCATGCAGACGACGATGAATACACCTTCAACGATCAACCATTTCAGAGATGCAACTCCCTTAAAGGTACAAGTTAATTTTGATATTCCTTTATTTGAAGGCCAGATTGATGCCGATGCCTTAGATAAATGGTTGAATCTACTAGAAGGGTATTTCTCTGTCCACAAATTTTTCGCCAGGGAAAAGATCGTCTTTGCGCTCCTCAAGGCCATTCCCCATGTCAAAAATTGTTGGAAACTTATTGTGAGAAAAACTCATCAGAAGAGTTTGGATTGTTTGAATATGCCAATCCCACTTGGGCCTCTTTTACAGATTTTGTCAAGGAACAATATTACCCTATTGGAAATTATGATGACCAGTACACAAAATGGACCATTCTGCGTCAAGAGAGGGAGAAAACGGTGTCGGAGCACACCAACAACTTTCATACCTCGCGCACAAAGTTGGGCATCAAGGACTCCGAGCGACACCTAGTACTAAAATATTGCAGTGGCCTTCACCGGTATATACGAACAGAGATGGATTTCCTAGACATCTCTTCATTCGGATCCACTTATTGATATGTTGTTAAAATCGAACAGAAATTTCAGTAAAAGAACAAGTGTGACTTCGGACTTGCGCAGAAGCAAGGCAAGGGAAACTCTGGCTTGCAGAACACGGGGCAGGGAAAGGACAACCAGTCCCAACCACAAGCGAAGAAGGGTAATGAAAAGACAAACAAGGACACTGGGAAGTGGTGTGAGTTCCACAAAAGCCCCTGACACAACACTGATGAATGTCACTCAAAATAGTCATTGGCGGCTGAGATGAAAGCTTTAAAATCATATCCTAGTTCCAATTCTGACCCAGAACCTAATTTCACAGCCACGCAAAAAGGGAAGCAGATCATTGATGCAGAACCTAGTGCCATTATTGCCACCACACAGATTCAACTAGACAAACCTGAAGAGTCAGAGGTAGAGGAGCGCCTTTTCCACTCATAGATGTGGGGGAAGGGAATTCCCCTACACTTTGTTATGGACAGCGGCAGCCAGAAGAACCTGATCTGAACAAAAGTCATCAAGAGATTGGAGCTACTAATAAAACCACACCCACAACCATACACCATTGGATGGCTAAGCCAAGGACGAGGGATCCGCGTCAGTCACCAATGTCGCCTACCATATGGCATCAAGCCCTTCAAAGATGAGATATTGTGTGATGTGGCCCCACTTGAAGTATGTGATGTTCTTTTGCGACAACCATATATGTGGAAGCGTCATGCTATATATGAATCACGACCTCGCAGTGTCATTGTCAATGTGGGAGGACAACTCTATCGGATACCAGTGACAGTTTCACCTACCCCAACCAAGCAGGGTAGGAAGATAATCTCCCGCACTGAAAAATTTTCCCTATTCGCAATTGCCACTAAAGGAGAACATCAGATCGCAGAGACATCCACAACCTCTGCACATTATCCCTCTACTCAGTAGAAACAAGAAGAACACAAATTCAGTGCAGCATCTCCTATTCGAGTACCTCTGCAGTGCAAGGTCACGCATTCAAGGTGCTCCTCCAAAAAGAAACCATGCACACCAGTGCAGACCAAGGATACCACAACAACCAAAAATGTTGAACAACTCCAGCGCATCCAACAACAACAACTACAACCCTCTGAAGATTTCAAAGAAAGGAAACCTTTTCGATTCAGCAAATGCCGCACCCAGAGCTCAACTCAACACAAAGTTCGACATATGATTAGGGATTTGACGCAATGGAGACCATTGCTTCCTAAGGAGGGAGGATTGATCTAGGTGGATATCGGTGGCGACCCACCTCTTCCCATTGGCTCAAAAAAGTCTTCTGGCACTTTTGGTAATTTTGTATTTTCAGCAATTTTTCGGGTCCTAAACTTTCGGGGCCGTTTTGAGGCCCTAAACAACGTTTTTTTGGGCATGTTGCGGTCGCGACTCTTCATCGTGTGAGGGGATTTGTAATTGTTGTAGTCCTCGGATAGATATTTCCAACGAGCTATCATGCGCCCCAAAAGGAGATCGTATGCAAAAGTTATGACCCCGGGAAGTTGATGTACTAACTTACCGAAATGGAGCCCACATGACTTTTGGTGCTTCATCTCCTAGGGTCAGGTTTTTGGATTTTTGGGATTCTTTCCCTCATGCTTATGATAAATAGGCCCTTTTGGCCTCCTTTTTTATTTAGCTTGGCATGAATCAGCAGAGTGGCCACATCTCTTCCCAGAGATAGCTACCGCCATTCTAGCTGTTGTGTTTTACAATATGTTCTATTTCCGCTATTTAATAGAGTATGTGTTTACAGTATCACTGTGTTCTTTTCAATGTATCTGTGTATATGATTATGTATCTGCTCTTTCATTTCGTTCCCACATAAATTCAAATTTGTGGTATCAAAGAAATCTACTCTTTGATTGTTTCTCGGTGCATGTCCCCGACGAGATCAGGATACAGAGAGTTGGGTCTCGAACTAGTTTCACTTAGGGAAGATCACTCTCACCGCACCAAACGGCTTGCCATGGCGAACGTAAAGAGAGTCGACGGAGCAGGAGATCCTATCAAGTTGTTGCTCAAGGAAGCCCTCACATGAAAGAGGAACGAGATGATGGATAATTTCACCGAGATCCTTCGACGCATGCAGACAACGACGAATACACCTTCGACGATCAGCCTTTTTGGAGATGCGACTCCCTTCGAGGTACAAGTTAATTTTGATATCCCTTTATTTGAAGGCCAGATTGATGCCGATGCCTTAGATAAATGGTTGAATCTACGAGAAGGGTATTTCTCTGTCCACAAATTTTCGGACAGGGAAAAGATCATCTTTGCGCTCCTCAAGGCCGTCTCCCATGTCAAAAATTGGTGGGAAACTTATTGTGAGCAAAACTCATCAAACGAGTATGGATTGTTTGAATATGCCAATCCCACTTGGGCCTCTTTTATAGATTCTGTCAAGGAACAATATTACCCTGTTGGAAATTGTTGCTTGGTTTTTCAACCAAGCATGTGCAAGGATGCACCTATTAACTTGTAATAGCAGTTTCAATATAAAACAAAAATAACTATGAATAAACTAATATAATCTGATCTAACATGAGCATGTGCAAATAAATAAATAAACTAGATTTCAAAACATAAGTAATAAGATCTATGGAAAAATAATAACTTGAAAAATATTTGATTTTGTATCACCTCAAATGGTGAAGATGATGGGTGTTGAGCAACTCCAAGGTTGAGAAGCTCCAATATCCAATGGTCTCTTCTTCTCCAAAGCTTCAATGGGGATCTTCAAACTCGAAATGGGAGGCAATGGCTCTCAAGGGGAATTTGACAGCATAAGGATAGGATGAAATGTGGATGAAAAGTGAGGAGCCCCTATCACCTTTTTATAGCTTTTGGTGATGGGGAATACGATTATGGTTTTAGGAAACCAATGGTATTAACAAACATGGTTTAGGTCTCTTTTTTCCTCTTTTTCCCTCTTTTTCCTTTTTTGAATATTTTTTATATTTTTATTCCCTTTTAATATTTTTTGGGAATTTTGGACCCTTTTTTAGGGTTTTTTGAGGAAAAATATATATTTTGAGGGGAAAAAAGTGTATTATGGACTTTTTGGTGACCTTTTGATGGTTTTAGAGGCTCAAATG
Source organism: Larix kaempferi (assembly GCA_027924585.1). NCBI lineage: Eukaryota > Viridiplantae > Streptophyta > Pinopsida > Pinales > Pinaceae > Larix > Larix kaempferi. The sequence goes on from BSBM01000738.1 coordinate 6,350,175, forward strand.
GTGGGAAAAGTGGACAAATGGGTCATGTGAATAAGGGAATGAGCTAGTGAGTACTTTTTGGGTGTTAACAAATTGCCCCCTGATGTGTGAGGGCAGGAGCTCATCGTATGGCCAATAGACATCATATTTTTTTTTTGTGGTGTGGAGAAGAGAAGAGACCGATTGGAGACTGGAACAACGGTCCCTTGGAAGTTGCAAAGACTGAAAAAATACATGGCCTCAAAATGAATGAGGAATAATCTGTGATTATGGACGAGGTGGGCATACCCATGCTCGTACCAAGACATATACATAACTATTAGTCCCAAGAAGGGGGACCTGAATAATACATAAAACTCTGTTGGTACATCATAATGGTCTAGAGGGGACACAATTCTGGGATGTACTCATGGTCATACCATGACTCATCTCAATGATTGATACACTGGAAAAGAGCAACAACCATTCTGAATAATGTTTCAAAAGGGTGGACGAACTGTTGGAGCTGAAGGTGTCCAACATCTGTAGGGACTCAATTAGACTTTCAAATGTGGTAGAGTCAATAAATGAGTCAACTTCTGAGGAGTATTTGTAACTGTATACTCGAGGGAGTATAAAACTGGGGTACATCTGAATACTGTTGCCAAGCGCAACCCGGATATCCATAAGAAAATGTAACTGGTTGTTTCCTCAATTAGACTCTCAAATGTGATAGAGTTAGGTGATATATGGGGTCTTCAACAAAAAACTGAAAGAACCGATACCCTGTACGAGTCTCAACGATGCGATCAAGGTGTTGAAATTGAGCATGTGAGAAACAATCATTCAGAGAGGCATTGATGACTCCTTTCAAAATGATCCATAGGCACTCATCACTAATGGTGATGAGTCCAAGACACAGGGACCTCTAGGTCTATCCTCTGGAATAGATTTGGTTGGCGTCAACAGAGGGAGACCAACAACTACCAAGGCAATGATGTTTCCTTGATAGGAGTGCAAGGTGTACAATAAAACTGTGATAGTGCTCATGGTAGGACTGACATACTGTGGGGATGTGGAAAAAATTGGGGTCATAGAGTGGGTGGACTCAAACTTCCTTTGTTCAGAGCATGATGATATGGTTGACCTGGCAGTATAGGAAACTGACTTTTAGGTGTGAGGATCATAGCTTTAAGGGATCAGGGGTATGTATTGCAGACTGGAGTGACTCGGGGGACAAGCTAATGGATGCTATTGGGAGGCTCTCAGGGTGACATATTGCAGAATGCTCTGAACAAAGGAGACCATATTGGGAAAGCTTCCGTATGAGTAGAGATGATCTGTTGTGGTACTGAAAAGTACCATTGGGTCCTTCTTCATGTTTTTAATGAGCTTTAAGAAGGGATAAAAGTTTGCTCTGAAATGGTACTGTCCTGTGGTTTTTACAAGCCCAGGACTGTTCATGCTCGTGGTTGCTTTCAAATTTAGAGAGTCTGAAAGCGGTAAGTAGACTCCATTGGTGTTCTTTTTCGTATGTTAGTCTCCAAGGCCCGAAAAAGTATAAAATGATGCAGATGGAGAACTCTTCTAGCTAATGTGACTAGAGTATTCATTTTTCGTAATTAGTCTACAAGGTCCGAAAAATGGGTAAACTTATACCAGGTAGACGCCATTTCATATACTTTTAGCGAGCATGAAAAGAAGCAAGGTTGCTCGACGATCTTTTCATTTTTTAGGAGTCAGAAAAGAGCTTAACAGAAACTCCCTAAGCGCCTTTTTCGTAAAAGAATTGCTCAGCCTGAAAAAGGGATAAAATTATACCAAACAAAAAGGTATTGGTGAGAGCGAGGAATGATCTCGAGCATCGCCACGAGCGCAAAAAAATGAATCCGACGACATAAAGATCGTAAAAAATGGACCACGGTTGATGTGGCACGCAAACCGAGGTGATGATGGGTGTTTTGGAGAAATGCCCAAAAACTATGGGGGTAAGAGTGAGAAATGATCTCAAGCATCGTCACGAGCACAGAAAACTGAATCCGGCGATATAAGATTTGTCAAAAAACAGACCACAGCCAATGTGGCATGCAAATCGAGGCGACGAGGGGCATGGGAAAAATGCCCAAAAAATATGGTGGTGAGAGTGAGAAATGATCTCAAGCATCATCACGAGCATGGAAAACTGAATCCGGCGATATAAGACTCGTAAAAAATGGACCATGGCCGATGTGGCACGCAAATTGAGGCGACGAGGGGCATGGGAAAAATGCCTGAAATATCTGGTGGTGAGAGTGAGAAATGATCTCAAGCATTGTCATGAGTGCGGAAAACTTAATCCAGTGATATAAGACTCATCAAAAATGGACCACGGCCGATGTGGCATGCAAATCGAGGCGACGAGGGGCATGGGAAAAATGCCCGAAAAAGGGACCTAGTGGAATCGGGAAAAGAAGTGGGCTGTCATGAAGTTCTCGGAGCGCTGATTCCAACAGTACCAATGGTTTGAAAAACAGACATCGTATGATGCTGAAATGGTTGATTGAAAAATGGTCAAATTTCTATAAATAGTAAGTGGGCCCAAGGTGACAAGTGTCATTTTCACCCTTGAGTTTCACAGAGTAATTGAGTTGGGTTAGATAATTTTCTCGCTTTGTGGGAGATTCGACCATTGGTTTTTCATTCTACGAGTTTCAGGTAAGCCTATGTGCCTTAGCCTTTTAAATTATTTCCTTTCTGTTTAGTGTCAAGGTCCTGAAGGTTGTGTAATTCCATGTTGGCTTCCCAACGTGGAATATCCACTACTACATTTTTGGCCTTTAGGGGGGGTTGTCTTCCGCCCCCAAAAGTGACCTATGGGGGGGGGGGTTGGGTTTGGGGGCAGTTTTGGCAAAACCGCCCCTAAAGGCACCGATGTTAAAAGTTTTGCCCTTTAAGGACGGTTTTTGATGAGATTGGAACCACCCCCAAAAGTGACTTTTGGGAGCGGTTTGTGACCCCCCTCATAGACATCTACAAAGGCGGTTTTAAACCCCCCTCGTAGACCCCTTCATAGAGACCTACGAGGGCGGTTTTGAACCCCCTTCATAGAGACCTATGAGGGCGGTTGTGAACCCCCCTCATAAGCCCCCTCATACAAACCTACAGGGGTGGTTTGGAACCCCCCTTGTAGAGGACTATAGGGGTGGTTTCAAACCCCCCTCGTAGAGACCTATAGGGGCGGTTGTGAACCCCCCTCATATAGTCCTATAGGGGCGGTTTGGAACCCCCCTTGTAGAGGCCTATAGGGGCAGTTTAGAAGCCTCCTCGTAGAGGCTTATAGGGGCGGTATTGAACCCCCCTTGTAGAGGCCTACAGAGGCATTTTGAAACCCCCCTCGTAGATGCCTATAGGGGCAGTTTGGAACCCCCCCCCCCCGTAGAGGCCTACAAAGGTGGTTTGAAACCCCCCTTAAAATTTCTTATTACAAACCTTTTGGGGCGGTTACAAACCCCCCTCATAGGTACCTATGAGGGCAGTTCTAAACCCCACTCATAGGTACCTACGAGGGTGATTATAAACCCCCCTCATTGTAACATACAAGGGCAATTTCAAACCCCCTTTGTAGTGACATATGAAGGCAGTTTAGAACCCCCCTTGTAGCAACATACAAAGACGGTATGAAACCCCCTCTATAGCCATAATAAATCATAATAAAATACATTTTATTAAAAATACCAATATTGAATTATCAATAGGGCACGGAGGAATCAAACCACCAACCTCCTGCTTGTAAGGCAGGCGCTCTTCCATTGAGCTAGAACCCTTTCAGAATTGGGGAGAGGAGCATATGAACACCCAGATTGCATCATTTGTAATTCTAAGAAAAGACAATAATATCCAAATACAACCATGCTTAAGACAACAAAAATGTGAGTGGTCTTTGCTGTGCTATCTCAATCAAAGAAGAATATCCTCTCACAATCACATACACAAACCCTAAGATGTTTAAGACAACCAAGGACATGAGAGACCGAGTTACCGAAGATAGATTGCCTCCCCTATAAGTTCAACAAAAATATCTAGTGGATCACTAGGAACATTTTTTTTGTATATTTTCTGCAATTCTTTAGAAGCATCAACCATAAGGGACATAACAATTTGAAAATGAGGACAACAATAACAAATCTACAACAATCAATCACATGTCTTCCATTAACTAGAAGAAGAAAAATACAATGCAATAGCTCAAATACATATATGCATAATCATATGAATGATGAACCCCATCTCTCCTTTAGAAAATAGGATGCCTGGGGTTTATAATTAATTCCAACCATCCTTGTGGTGTTCCTAGGCTAGGTCGGGAAAGGGCCTCACCCTAAATCTACATAGTGCAATGTGACCAACCTATATGAGAGAATGTCTAGAGTAGAGCAGCCAACTAGAGAAGATTGTTTGCATGCATGCATCTTTTAGCATTGGGAAAATTGCCCCATCAAAGTCTAGAAGAATCCTCTCTTGTTCATCTTGTCTAAAGTTAGAACAACTAACTAAATATTAAAAAAAAACTTATAATTCTAAAGAAGCATGCTCAATAAATACAAGCATGCATGTACCCTATAAAAATGTCTACTTGACTGCACCCTACTCATTAATGGGGCTTAACTAACAACGATCATGGTTGCATACAAAAACTAAGAGAAAGATCTATTGAAGCATGTCGATGCTAGAGGAAAATCAACAACTGAGCAAGAAGTAAAGCTAACATTGTCACCACATCCTTATCTCTCTTCCTTCACATCTTGTGCTTTTCTAGCTATAGTGGGTTATGCAGCATGCCTAAATGTTGTTTTTGATATTCAGATTAGGCTCAAATGTTGTTTCCATGGGTTGACAATTGGGTTTGTTTGTTTTCTCTAGAAATATCGATTCAATTCATGATTTTGAAATGCTTCTTTGTGTTGTGTTGGTATTGACTAACATCAACTCTAGGCACTTAGAGAATTATAAAAGGATGCAAACTCTTAATCTTATTGCTTGTTTGGTCAATTATGATGTCACAGGATGTTGGCCACTCAATTTTGGAAATCTACTCAAGGGTGTTGGAGAGCCTAGCCTTCAATATCCTGTCACAAATGAATGATGTTATTCATGAGGATGATTTCATTATGGCTTCATAGAGAAATCCAACAACTTTGGTCTCTGGAAATAATGAGATTACAAAGCCCTGTGTCTTCCTTCCTTCATTGAGGAAACCCAAAATCTTGAACCTAGATTGCTTCCACTTTCCATGAGATCCCTTCACGTACACTCTCTCTGAGCCCGATCATGACACCTGAACTAGGGCTACATCACCAACCAGATACATCCAAACTAGGTGCCCTTGTTGGGGAGGCTTTGCTCAACTATGTAAATAGAGAATCATGCTTCTCAGAATCAGATTACAAGAATGCTTCTGAGGAAATGCCTACTAGTGCAAGAAAAATCAATGTTCATCCTATTTCTCCACGTTTAGCCAATGCCTGGTGCTGTGGTAGAGAAGTTTGGAGTCTCTGTTGTACTAATTCTCCCTGACAACTATATATGTGGATGGAAGCATATTGGAGCTCTGAATTGGGGGATGTAAATAAGACAGCATAACCTAACCTATGTTTTTCATTCTATTTTCTTTGATGTCCACGTGATTTTCTTGATAGGAAATTTGTGAAATAAATGCCCTCCATTTATAAATATTTGAATTTGAATGCGTTATGTGCACCAGGGAGGAAAACTACACTGTCATGAACAAGTGTACCGCAAACAATCAGACGAGTCTGTATCATGTACAAAGACCATTAATGAATAGAGACTTGGACATCAATAAAGCCTCTATGTGTGCATGCAACTAAATCCTTGAGGCACATGTGGCTTCCATCATGCTCCTTCCTTAACTCCACTTGTGAATAAGGAGTTTAAGAAACCTCCCAACAAACTTTGACCAATAAAATCATTTTTTTATGATTGAAAAGTGCACACCCTTGATAAATGATTGCTTCCATTAAATGAGAGGGTGCTCCATAGCATCTAGAATCTTGGCATGTAATGGTCATCTTCTAAGTGTGAGCTAGGGCGTTTTAGCAATCAGCCTCCATGTGTCAAAACAGGAGTAAAATCAACAATTAAAATGTGAGCTAAAAATGAACTCTATGCAATCTTTGCCATGTTCTTAAAATCAAACAAGATCTGCAGAAAACTCTTTTGGCATAATACTTGGTAGCTGATTAAAGGGACTAGATTAGAAAAATAAATATTTTTAAAGAATTGAAGAATCATGAATGTTCCATTGATTTAATGGAGCATTGCTAGAGTGAAGACCATAAAGGAAGGCCAGGTAAAGTATGGCTTCCATATAAAATAAAAATATTTCATGTAACATAAGAAGAAGAGACATTGCTAGCAAGCAATTGCAATAAACTTGTGAACTCAGGATCTGTGCTGCCCCATATCTATGCAAGAACAATATTTTATGCAACTTTGTGAGACCAATCTTTCTCAAATATTCCTTATGTCATATCAAATTTGAAAATACCTGTAGCTGTGGCATTCACTTTGATATCATATCTCCCAAGCTCCAGATCCTTAATCTGCAATAACAATGAGTAATTATCACAAGATGAATCAGGCTTTAACACATTGTAGCTTTTCAAAATACATTTAGAAAATTTCTATAAGTGATCAACCACCATTGATTTTTTCTTGGTAGGTAGGGGTTTTAATCTCACAAGCATGCTACTTGGGCTAAAAGTCAACACTATCAATATGAAAGGAAGCCATTTGGTTTATGAAGAAAAGAAAAGCACATAAACCCAACTGATGCCATCCACAACAAACTTTCTTTCATCATCGTCCATTTGCTGATATGTCACTCTTCAAATTCAGAATAGTTTGATCCGAATTCCATGTTGTTGGGGACTATTGTGGGGTGGATATGAATTCCTGAAAAAAAAATGATGTCCACACCAAAAGAAAGATTTCCCATCCCAACATGAAGAGGTAGGGAAAAGCATTAGAGATTGAAGTAATTGATGGACAACCTCCAGTCCATGCATAGCAGCGTTGAAATTTGATGGCATACCATGCATGCCAACAAAAATGGACATGACAATTAAAATATTTTAATACATTTTTTTTGTAGCCTACAAGTATATAGACACTAAGTTTATATATATATATATATATAGGAAAGTATATATATTCTTAGCTTTGTTCACCAAAGAGAGTGGAATTTGAAGGAATACCATTATGGATATGGAAGGGAATTAATTGCAATGCTATGAAATGTTGGAAGGTCTAGTTGAAGTGATCAAAGTGAGAGCACATAATGTTGCAAGAATCCAGTGGGATTAGAGGACATAAAAGGGTATAAAAAAAGTTGTAAGATGCTACATTATGTTTTATGGTTTACATTTGTGGATGTATCCTTGTTAATTTTCCATAGAGTGCACTCCCTTCTAGAATATGTTTGGTGGATGGATCTTCATGATGGTGTTACCCCTCTAAGTGCTTGACATTCTAAGAGTTTTTCTAGTAAAATTGCAGCCCTAAAATGGGCCAAATTGTTAGCACAAAAATGAATCTGTCACTTATGTTTCAGTGCTCTTTGAAAGGGTGTTAATATTGTAATTAAAGAGGACTCTATCATGGTTGTTTATATGGAGTAGGTTAGCAAAATCTAGGAGAATATTTTCAGTAGCTATGTAACTGATAAATGATTGCAAGAGGGCGCTACTACTGCTGACCCTTAACAGGTAATTTATAGGAAGAATATTTATAACTCAAACCTTTATTTCAAATCGATAATCTAAAAGGTTTTAAATTATATTTTAAAAACGTTTAATGAATGTTATTTTAATCCATATAGCTTTCTAATTTTAACCTTTAAATTATATATTTTGTAAACATCACATTAACATGTTCCTTATGGTTAAAAAAAAGGTTTGGAAAATAAATAAAAACTTTGTATCTAAGCCACGTCATAACTCAAATTTTTATTTCAAAACCATAAGCTCTATCTTTGGTTTTGTTGTTTTTTGTAAAAGTTCTTTTTGGATATTGATTTCAAATCCCATACCACCAATCAACCATTTGATCACACCACCAAGTGCTTGGTCAAAGTCCAAGCCCAACGAGAGCACACAAATGGAGCAGCAATATAAAGGACTATTTTGCATAACATGTCGGCCAAGGAAGGAAACGCTGTTGTATATGAAAGCATGAAATGTTTTTATTTTCATGTATGTGGGATAATACATCTCATGCATTTAAATATGCAATTGCCATTTGAACATGAGAAAACACCGTATGCAAAATCTAAACCAAATGATCGACTCTAAGTACCAAGTGTTGAAGGCTATTGACAGCAAAGAACTGAAGATGGAAAACAAACATGTTCATTGTCAGCTGTTGAGTACTCATCATAATTCCAAATGAAAGAGAAAACCAATCAATTCGATGCTTTCAATCTTTTTACATCACCTATGAAGGCACGCAGTTTATTGGTTTTGTTTATTGAATCCAAATCCAATTTTGAAGTCATTCCAAATGTCAAAATGTCACCATGTTCAAGCCAAGTGACATGCACAACCTCATCAACTATTGTCTGAGTGAAAGATGATACAAATATACCATCATTTAAATAGCTTATGTTTTGCAAAGGCCATTGTTTCACCTCAAAGAGAAGCACCTACAAAGACTGCCCAAGTGTCAAGAGTTCAGACCAAGATTCATTCAATAATACACTTGGCTGCAAGCAGTGGAAATTACTCTAATGGCTGTCGTTGACTTTGTTTCCCATCCTTTGAGCATGGTAATGTTGTATGCTCATAAATTTGTTTAAGTTTACAATTGGGCACTAAAAATTGAAGTTTCTTTTGAATACCAAATGAAAAATATTAAAAGAAGACTAGTGGCCAAATATTCCAGAATTGTTGAGATAAAAAGCAGGTTCTTTCAGTTTCAAATGCGGTCAACTAATTTAAGTAAAGCTGCAGAGATTTTGGCTCTTGATTAAAGGTCTATGAAACAATAAAAATAAGGCCTGGGTTTCACACATATATGAAGGCTACTCTGGCAAAAATGCCTTCTAAAGAAGTCACTCTTCGAAAAGGTAACATGTGGGTTATTCATAGATTTGGAACACACGCATGGGAACTGCTGAAAAATTATGGAATGTGGCTGGAATTATCTGAGGGATTCATCGGAGAAGAAGGTGTGATTGTTATATTTGCAATGTCAAAGGTGATAGATAACTTGTATGATTTTGTGCTCAAGGCTCAGGCCCGTAACACTTCTTATACATCTGCTCTGGATCAAATGTATGAAAAGCACAAAGAAACAACTTGTCATCTATTGTTAGGAGATGATCTTGATAAATTTCTCTTTCAGCTTCAAACTGATGTGAATAACCTCAAAGTAATGCTTCATGCCAATTATATAGTAGGACATGCTACAGAGTCCTTTTCAAACTTTGTTGTTGGGCATAGAGAGTTGTAGTTTGCACAGATATTGGCTGCTACTATCAGAAAGCCTGGACTACCTTGTCTGTAGATAGGCACAAAATAGGTCCTCCTTGTTAACCTAACTAATTCAAATTTGGGAAAATTTAACAGTGGTAAAAGGACTAAATAAGACTCTATGTTCACAGTGGACTATCATTTTGCAGACTGTCAAATTTTTGCAGACTTGATATTTGGCAGATCTGATTGGTTCATTCAATTCACATTGCTACATTTGCTTATAGATCTTGAAAAGCATCATAATTGATCCTCCCTGAATGCTTCAAGTTTGCTCATTGAACCTGCAAAACTAAGTTAAACGAGTTAGGGCTGATCTGTTAATCATTTCTGAAGTGGTGTCTAAATTCAGCCTTGGTAAAGGGTGTGTATTTCTCTTAGAGCGAGCCTATTTGAAGGTTTAATATGCCCCTTCAGGGCTGGTTAAGTCTGCTGCTGAAGAATGCTAACATGTATTGCTTGCATCTTATTCCCATTGTACACTAAATGTTAATGCTGTGGCTATCTGTCCTGTTGATAAATCACTGATGAACTACACCTGCTAATGATGATGTTATGAGTGCTGATCATTGTTGTTAATACTTACTAACGATTATTGCTGCTACTACTATCATCGCTGACATCTACTGTGACAATCAATGGCTGATGTGTGACTATTATTAAAGTTGTTTTGTTATTCTTTTGAAGGCCAAAATAGATTGCTGATATCTACCTTTTTATAGCTGAAAGTGGTAAATGCTAAACTCCAGGCGTTAATACTAATACTTAGTGCTTTATGATTAATAATTCGCATTGCTACTGTTTTAAGCGTGATTTTATACTGATATCGACTACTACAGAACTACCGGAATATAATACTGACGTGGAAGATTAATATTCACTGCTTTTCATACCTGATAATATTGATACAAGTACCAATGGCAATTATTGACGTCAATCTTCAGTGTCTTACTGCTAAGAGTTTCTTATATAAGTGATGATGATAACAAGTGTTGGTAACCCTTGGATGATAAATGCCTGGTAGTGATCACTGCTCATTTCTATTAGCTGACTACTGTACTATTGCATCTCAAGATAGAAGACTGTTTGAAAGAGGTCCTAGAGGGATTAGACGTTGGTGCTTGGAAGAGGTCGATTGTTGTTGGGGCATGGGTGATCTTGTTTGATCGATGGTATGGGAATGGAAATGCCGCTAAGGCCTCCAGGAGGTGGGGATAGTGGGATAGTACCATAAGCCCGCAATGATATGAATTGGATTCAGGGCCACTATTCGTCTGCCTCTTGGTGCCCCTTGTAGATGGGAGCACAATCAAAAAGGAAGTGATCATCGAGGTGGAGACTAGTCTACTAGGTGGTTGGAGAGTATCCCAACTCTTGATTAAATCCCAGGCATTGATGCTAGGGGTTGTGCTCTTCATTTCCTATTTAAAGGAAAGAGCAGCTCATTGTACTTCTTCTTGACACTTGGCTCTTGGATTGCATAATAGAGAGAAATTTACAGCTCTAAAAACTTGTGTTCTTTCATGGTGAATGACTGAAATATTGATTGCATGTTGTTTATCCCTTGCAATAGAGGATCTTTGGTGTTGTTTCAACTATTTTCGTGGTGAAATTTATTTGCATACAGAGGTAGCTAAGTAGAGGGGGGCGCACTTGTGGGAGGACCCCCATCTCTTTCTCTTTCACTTGGTTGTAACTCTGGGAGTTATTTTGTATTTTAACATCATTATTTCCTCCATGAATCTCATGTATGTGATTTTTCTCTCTTCTTAGAATCAAACTAACTTCCGATTGTTTGCTTGGCAGGAGGAGGGCGCACTTCTTCACTTGGGGAAGATTCATTTGAAGCGGGACTTCACCAAAATCTTCTCTGGTGATCTCCATGTGAACAAATTGTCAATTTTCAGCCATAGCTCTAGGAACCAAGTATTTAACTCATCTCTCTCATTGTCATTTCCATTCAAATAGTCAGCTGAAATATTTCACTTAACTAAACCACCATAAAAAGTTCGGCAAGTTATCTACTAGGAGTTTTGAAATTCTAGCATTTGGGTATTTTTGTGCATATCATAAAACCTCTAGAGGCTGGTTACTATCCTATTTTGACTCCATTTACCCTCTAGAACATGGCACCGATCTGTTAGCTAATGCACCGCCTTTGCTAGTGACCTAGGGCTTCTTGTGCATGACTTGTATTGCTTGTGCTTTTCAACATTTCATTTATGTATCATCCAAGCAACAATTTTGGAGTGTGAAACCAGGCCCTTTACCTACTGATTTAAATCTTATCTTGGGTATTTCGGGTTCACTAAGCCAACCCCATAGGGTAGCATTTTATCTATTCACTTCTGGCACTCATTTTCAGCCTAGATCTGTCACTAATTCATAACTTACTGAGAATTTCAAATCTGGTTTTATTCATTGTTATTATCCTTTGTACTCGAATTGGACTTCCCAAGTCGCCACTTAGTAGCTTACATTATGATCTAGGGTCAACTCTCCAAGGTATCTATGTTTTGCCTTGTTCCTGCTATCTATATCGATGTCTTGGTCTTGTTTCAGTTAGTCTTTCCTTGGTGGAAGACCAAGGGTTTCCCCCTTAGCCATCTCACGAGTTGACAAGTACCTTACCCGGAGTGACAACCATTTCAATAGTGGTGGATTTGGTACTTGAAGTGTCACCAAATTGGCTACCCATACCTCTACCGTCCTAGATAGGATCTTACTAAGGGGCAGCTACAGTGTGTGTGATAAGTTGATAACAACACCGTAGGTACAACCATTGCCACATGGACTCATACCCATGAACCAATGCCTACAAACTCATAAGTACAGCCATGTCATTGTACGGTCATCAATACAACTACCTAAACAAAACTTGCCACCTCAACAGTGCACTATGGTCATTACCACATCAGCAATATGGCCAATGACATGTGGCACTTCTACAATATGCCATGTCATCATACAGAAGCCACATGGACTAATAGTACCTTGCCACATTAGCACAACGTACAGTCAACAATCCAATCATCATACAAAATTTTGCCATGTGGTGCCTCATTGCCACATCATTCATCCTAGGCGGATTTGTAACTTGAAATTTCAAGGTGATTTTGTAACTGTAATACATTTTGACTCCATAGTCCATTTGCAATGCAGTTTTTTTTGTTGGGTTCAATTATCTACCTACTTCACAGTGGTATAGGTTGTTTCTGCAAATTGTTCCTTTCAATGTTTCAGAAGCCTTAGTTTTGTCAAAAACACAAGCTTTGTCCTCAATTTGCACATTCAATAGGCCATAACTCATTCATATTAACACTGTTTTGAGTGAAAATAATTTGAAATTGCTTAATTTTTCACGTAGATTCCAGTTTTGCAGTGAGATTTGACAAATTCTGCAATCTCACCTCAAATTTGGTTTTACAAAATAGCTTTAGTTTGTTAATGTTCCATAATTAAATGATTCTAATTACAAAATATGGAAGCAAATAGACTCACTTAGCTCTCCCAAAAGCACAAGGGGTATGGGGTCTTATAAATATATTTTTCTTTACAAAGGCCCCTGCTGCAAAGAGCATTTTTATGCACAGGAAGTATATTTATCCAAAACTTATTGTTGATTGGCTGAGACACCCAAATGTCTCCTTGCAATCTGCTTCCACGATATGGAAAGAGCTTGTTAATTCTCTCCTGCTTATTAGTAACTGATTATGCTGGAAGGTCGGGAACGGTATGTTGATCCAGATTGGATTAGATCCATAAGTTGGTTGTAATGACAGTCACACATTACCAAATAGAATGATTTTACACCCACGTACTAGAGGTATCTTCTCCTTATCCCAGGTGGCGGATATGGACCCTTCCATATGGCATCAAGCCTAGAAGACGAGCAAAACTTTCGTTTTTAAGCCAAAAGATAGTGATATTTGGGATATATATGTTGCTCAGTTGTGCTCCAACCAGGTGCATATCAAAGAAGAAGATGATTCTTTGCCATGGACAAAGCTCCAAAATATAGTTCTAAAGTTTTGATTGAGCCAAAAATTCAAGAGCTGACCAAGTGGAGGTGGAAAAGTATATGGAAATTCCATTGTCCATCTAAAGCCCGCATTCTATGGTGGCTTCTTCTTAAAAATAAGGCCCTTGCATGCGATATTCTTTAGAAAAGGTCTTTTGCTAGTCCTGGAAGATGCAATTTGTGCTTAAACCAGCAGAGATCCATCTTAAACCCGTATCTATCAAGTACCGAGAGGGATCCAATTTCTTGAGGTGTATTTTTTTTAAAATTTAAACTCAAGAAATTTGATTCCTCTCAGTGCTTGATAGATCCGGATTATAGACGAACATCGATTTTTTAATTACTTTTCGTAATATTTTATTTTATGAGCCAACATGGATTTTTTTAAATACTTTCCATAATTTTTTATTTTAGGAGCCGATGTGATTTTTTTAAATTATTTTGTTAGGAACGAACGTTACAACATCTCCTCCATACTGGGCTGTAGAACACCTCGCTCCTCTCGGGAAACAAACTTTCATTTGGTTGTTTTGTGCCCCTTTTCTCTCAATGTGGGTTGAATTAGCTGGTTTGAATTAGAAGGTGACTCCATTGAGGATTGTTTGGCCAAGTGGTTCCGACATGACTGAACCAAAGATCTCTGTGCCCTCCCATTGACGGTAGCTTGGGACATTCGGTTGGCTCAGGACCAAGCCATTTTTTAGGACACTAATATCAACCTATTGGCAATCACAATACAAGCTCACAATGTAGGACACTACTATCAATCTGTTGGCAATCACTAAAGAATATAGTTCACAACCCACTCAAAAAATCCCAAAAATTCCAGTGGAGGAACATGTAGACTATACAAAGCCCCAAGGTGATCTTCACTCAACAGGAACCGACATTATTGTGCATATCTCAATGTAACACGCCATCAAATTCAGGGCTGGTCTAGGCGAAGGATCTAACAACTTTACAAAATTATGGGGTCCTCAAACTTGTGCTAATTTTGGTTGTGGAACATGATCTCAATTCCATTCAAATCTTTGGGGACTCACTGATTGTCTCCAACTAGATTTCTTGTAAGATCAGATTGAGATATTTTAATTTACAAGCACTCCTAGATTAAACATTGCTATTATACAATGCCCTTCCATTCCATTCCTATACAGGGCCCAATATAAAACTGTATGCGTCTTGAGATCATTTGCAGGTATTCTAGAAGGGCTCTCCCCTGGGTGAATAATCCCAAAGTTCGAGGGGTTAGACCGAGGTGACATTGGGTCTAGGCTTCCTCTCATATGCTTGCCAAATCGTGCCCTGCTAGTTTAATTGATAACAGACAGCTAAATTAAAAAATGGCAAACAACTGAGAGAACAAAAAACGATAAGCAACTTTCTCAATTCGACAGCATGAGACTGAAAATCGACGGACGCAGGAGTTGAAAAGGCATCTTAAAAATTTGTTGACAGCTACATGCAACGAGCAGTGGCTCAGCAATTCGATGTGATCAAATTATGGCAGTTAGGCAACGAATCAAAAAATACGGTGGCTACGATAGTGATGAGCAGGTGAAAAAAAATTGCATGATTGAGCGAGAGATCGACAGTCAAAGATTAGAAGGGATTAATTCAACATCTACAGGCAGTAAGATGGATATGAATGCTATTTTTGGCAGAGAATTAAGAATCAAATCCATAAACATTTGTCAAGTGGTAGAGTAACAGAAGACAGAGGATTAGATCGAATTCAACAGGCATTCAGTTCCAGATTTCAAGCAGTATTCTCAACGAGTAGCTCCAGATTCAGATACAGATGGTAGAACATTTCAGACATTAAATTAGTATATCAGGCATAGGATTGGAGCAATCCCTAGATTTAAAGGAAGCATCCCCAACTATCCTAGATTTAAAGGAAGCATCCCCAGCTGTCCTGGATCACACCATTTTTTGTTTGCATTTAACATAGAAAATGATTCCTAATACATGGAAGTTAACAATAGTAAAATAAGCACACCATTATTGTAATAGTAATAAGGAACACTAACAAACTCTTTTTTATTTCATTTTCTGACCTGGTATACTCACAGTAGTTGTCTTCCCTTTGTTGGGAATGGACCGTCTCTCTCTATTCATTCAAAGTGTTGTAGATGATGGTGCCAAAGAGGGTACAACAGTTAGCAAATGATGGCAGCGAACTCCTTCCGCAATGATCTACATAGTCCTGTAGCTGGTGGAAGGTGCGATGGTATCTTTATTTGTGCTACAGCCCTCTTGAAAACACACAAACTATTGTAGTTACCCTGTAACAGCACATATATATGATTGTGTTTGTACCCAGTGGTGCGCCCTCTGAAAACTAAGGTAGCTAATAATACGTGAAGCCCTTACTGGTGTCCAAATCTCTCCCCCAACGACTGTGCCCCCTATTCCTAAGATAATCATGCCCTCACACAGTGAATCTTTCTTCTCAAGTGGACCCTCTAAGATATGACCGAGAAATATGCACTCCGTGTTTTCTCCTTCAGATCTTAGTAGTCATCCCTCTCAACAGTCTTCTACCAATGCAAGCGAGGGGGATTAGAAATGTGCCCCCCTTTCAAATCCAAACTGTAGTTGGAAGCGGCCTCTTTGTCAGGGTGATCCTCAGTACAGAGCGATACTCACCCTCCCTTTTAGAGTCCACATAGCCAGAGTCCACATAGCCACACACAAGAAGATGAGAAGGTAAACCCCATGATTCACACAAGCAAGTGTTCCCAGTCTCTCAGTAACATTGAAAATATATGTTATCTCTTCAAATTTGGAAATAAACTTGTATTCTGTCTACTGTAATGAGCACGATAAAGAGATTTGAGTGATCTCCCTCAGATATTTTCTCTCCCTTGGTTGCTCTGTTCTGCTCTATGCGGGTCTCTTTGCTGCAAATTTGGTATTGAATACTAGTGTTATGAACAGGAGGAAAGTAGTGTTATGAACAGGAGGACAGGGAAATATTGTGATAATAAAGAGCGGAAGTGGAGGTAAACGAATTGTTTTTTTTTTAATTTGTGCTTTATATATATATATATGAAATGAGTCTTATTAGTGCAAGTTGTATAGCTGTATAAACTTATTCTAATAAAAAAAAGAGAATTATTATTAAAAAAGTGTTGAAAATAGTGGAGATGGGTATTACTAGTATAACATGACTAGGTGTATTAATCCATTACAATAAAAATTGGAGGGTTTTTATAAAAATATGTTGAAAATAACATAGATGAATCTTACTAGCACATATGTGGAGAATTTTATCAAAAAAGTATTGAAATAATGGGCATGAGTTTTAATAGCACATGTATTGAGGTATTGACCCCATTTCATTGAAAAATGGGGAGTTTTATAAAAAAATGTGGAAAATATTGGATACGAGTCTTGCAAGCATAACACATCTCTTGGTATTGACCCCATTCTAATGAAAATGAGAATGTTTTATAAAAAAGGGTTGAATGATAATGGAGATTCATCTTATAGCACAACTTGTCTCAAGTATTGATCTCATTCCAATTAAAAATGGGGATACTTTATATAAAAAAAAAGTTTTAAAAGAATAAAGATGAGTCTTATTTGCACAACATGTCTCGGTGTATTGACCATTCCAATGAAACATGGGGATTTTTTTATCAAAATAAATTCTAAAATAATAGAGATGAGTCTTACTACCACAATGTTTTCCACTATTGACCTGATCCCAAAAAGGAAAGGGGAATTTTTATCCAAAAAAATTGAAAATATTATAAACAAGTTATACAAGAAAAACTTTCTCATGGTATTGACACCATTCCTATGAAAAGTTGGAATCTTTTATCAAAAAATTGTTGAAAATAGTGGAGTTGAGTCTTACTAGCACAACATGTTTCGTGGTATTGACCTAATCCAGTGAAAAAGAAGATTTTTTTATCAAAAGTTTGTTGAAAATACTGGATATAAGCCTTACTAGAACCACTTGTGTCTCAACATTGACCCCATTCTAATGAAAAATGGGGACATTTAACCCCTCAAAATGAAGAAAATAGCAGAGTTGAGTCTTGTTAGCACAATTTGCCTCAAAGTACTAACCTATTCCAGTGAAAATGAGGAATTGCTATAATAATGTGTTGAAAATAGAAGAGATGAGTCTTACTAGCACATGTGCCTCCTTGTATTGACCCCATTCCAATAAAAAATCATGAATTTTTATCCAAAGAAAGTTGAAAATCATAGACATAAGTCTTACTAGCTCAACTCCTCTTATGGTATTAACACCATTCCAACGAAAAATGAGGATTTTTTATCAAAAAAATGCTACAAATAGCAATGATAAGTCTTACTAGTTTTGACCCATGCCAATAAAAAATGGGTATTTTGTATATGGAAAAAAGGTTGAAAATAGGAGATTGTCTTATTAGCACAACTTATATTAGAGTAGTGACCTATTCCAATGAAAAATGGTGGATTTTTATCAAAAAAGGTTGACAATAACATAGATGACTCTTACTGCCCGCACGGGTGTGGCTCATTGGTGTTTCGCTTGTTATGAAGTCACTTGTTGTAAAGAGATGTCACGAGTTCAAATCACACACGGCTTTACCTGTGTCCCATGCTTGCGGGGTGTGTGGGAACCTAGGGTTATAGTGGTAGCGGGGATTGATCCCTGGACCTCGTGTCACGCGAGTACCAGCCCAGTCTCCAGTTTTCGATTGCCCTAGTAAAAAAAAAAAAAACATAGATGACTCTTACTAGCATGACTTGTCTTGGGGTATTGATCCATTCCAATGAAAATGGAGATTTTTTTATCAAAAAACAATTGAAAATAGCTGAGATGATCCTTACTAACAAGACATGTATCCTCAGGTAATAAAAGATGGAAAAATGAAGATGAGTCTCACTAGCACAACTTGTCTTATGGTATTAATACTATTCCAGTGAAAAATTATAATTTTTTATCAAAAAATTGTTGAAAAGATCGAAAATGAGTCTTACTAGCACAACATGTTTGAGGGTATTGACCCACTCCAATAAAAAACAATGATTGTTTATATATAAAAAAAGGTTTAAAGCAATGGAGATGAGTCTTATTAGCACAACTTTGTTTGGGGTATTGACCTTTTTTTTCCAAATATGGAAAAACCTATCATATCTCACCATTATTCAAGGAATACCAACCAACTGAAATAACTTGCAATGAAGACAACCATCACTTCCCACTATTCCCATTTTGATTGTTATGATGTTTTGGGTCACATTGTAAATATTTGGCTTCATGGACCTCATACTTTGGATGACCATTAGAAAAGGATAAGTATTGTTATGAGAAGTGATAGAATATATGAGATGTGTAAAAGAAGGGGAAGCATGACTAGAGAAAGGCAGCACCACAGGAAAATATCAACAAGGCATTTATCATTAAAACTAGATTAGAATAAACAAGACTGCACAAAAATATGAGGACGTACCTTGCCCTTTCAAGGTTCTTCAATTACCATGCCAATTGAATGGATCACCTGCTTTGAGAGCCGGCCCCAGTGCTAGCGTCTATGGTAATGCCAGTCCCAGATCTGAACAATGCATTTTGTTGTGTCTAGTGAGATGGATGAAGGATACCAAGTGCTCATACAAATAGTGATGGATGAATGATACTACAAAAAGACATAAATAGATATAAAAATTTGTTTCTAAGAAATAAATAGGATTATTCCTAGAGCTATTACTGCATTCACTGAAAAATCAATAAATAGAGATAAAAATCTGAGCTGGAGAAGATGCACTAGCTCTCATGAATTGGAGGTGAGGCAGTCTAATGAGAATAAAAGAAGAAGAAATTGGGATATACTTTCACTACCTTTCTATATTGAAATGACTCGTAATAGAACCAGTCTGACCAAGTGCTCGGGAACCAGTCTGTCCAAATCGCGAACCAGTAACCAGTCTGTCCAAATAGCGCGGGATTGAACCAATTTCTCAGAAAAAATCACAAAATGGAGTGGCGGGAACCACTATTCCAAATGATGGCGTGGGATTGAACCAATTTCTCAAAAAAAATCACAAAATGGAGTGGCGGGAACCACTATT
The DNA here is from genome assembly GCA_027924585.1 of Larix kaempferi. Classification (NCBI taxonomy): domain Eukaryota; kingdom Viridiplantae; phylum Streptophyta; class Pinopsida; order Pinales; family Pinaceae; genus Larix; species Larix kaempferi. The sequence goes on from BSBM01000738.1 coordinate 6,369,759, forward strand.
CCAAATGATGGTGCGGGATTCCTAAACATGATGGGAATGCATCTTACATTTTTTGCAAGGTTTTATAGGAGACACATGTTGGAAGTTTCTTTTGGTTTATTGGGTGTTTGTTTTCAAAGAAATCACATGTTCACTTATTATGAATTAGTATCTTTCCTATGTTAGAAATTTTGAAATTTTAAATGTTCATTTGATAACACAAATTTTTAGGCCCTCAAAACTTTGAATTCTATTAACTTTCAAACCCAAAATTCAGAACAAGCCTAACACATACTATTGACCCCTTTTGAAACTCTAAATCATGTGAATATTCAAGTTCATTTGACGCCAATCATATGAATCTTGATACTTTGTTATCAGTTCCTTTTTCATGTTTGATTTTTGAAGTTGAAAAGGAGGTCGACATACACATTCAATCGAACTTCACATATTTTTACCTCGACAACACTAGCTATCAATCCTTTTTCCGTGTGTACTTTTCAAATTTGCAAAGGCACCTAACAACATTGGCTTTTGAGCCATTTTCCAACTTAAAATGTTTATAACTTTCCAAATAGCCCGAAGTTGGATTGTTAACAAAAGCCCAACACCATTCATTAGGCTTCTTTTCATGTTCACATTTTGAAGTTAAAAGGGCACTCGATAACATTGTCCATGGGGTCTCTTTTAAACATAATGATTCAAACCTTTAGAAGCTGAGTACAATGTTACATTCTTGCTTGAAGCCCAATGAGAAGTTATAGTCCCTTGTTTCACATTTGAACACTTTTTTCAAAAGAGAGTTGAATGCCTTTTATTGGGTTCCCTCCTATCTTTGACATTTTAAGTTTGAAATCACCTTAATATACTCTAATGGGTTGTCCTTTTGAATTTTTGAATGTTATTAGGTCCTTTATGAAAATGGATTGCTAACTCCATTGGGTCAAGTTTTGAATTTCAAATATTTCGAACATTAGGATTGACCTATGAGGAATTGTTTAGAAGCCTAATAACTATGGAGGATTTCACCAATCAAAGTTTGAAATGATTGGATATGCACTATTCAAGGTCATTATAACAACCTAAAAGTTGGAAATTAAACATTTTGATGCTTCAAATGATTTATTGTTTAAAAAAAATGCTTGGTACCTGATTGCTTGGTTATTGCTTGGCTACTAACAATTAAGGCTATGACTGAAAAATTGGATTTCCACTAAATGGAAACAAGTTTTGGGCTACTAGCTACGGTTCAATTTACTGTCCAACTATTGGATTAATTTCTACTTCTTGTTAGTGGAGGATTTGGAAAATTTTGCAGAAAAAACTTGGATTATAGACAGAGGGGTGCTTATGGTTAAGCGTTGGTCTCTGGGTAATTATTTCAACCCTTTTACGATGTTGATCTTCCAAAAGAGATGCTTATGGATACTAATGCCCGACCTCCCCATTGAATACTTGGATCTAGTGGTTTTGAGAGGGATAGGAGATGTTGTTGGCAGATTTGTTTTCTTTGATGAAAGGGACCTAAGGTGGAATAACAAATGCATGGCCTGGATTTTAGTGGAGTTTGACATGGACCTAGGACTGCCAAAAGAAGTTGAGATTGTCATTGAAAAGGGGTCCTTCATTCAAACCCTAGAGTATTGGGGAGAACCCTTTCGGTGTCATGCATGAAGATCCACTAGACATATAAAAACAAATTGTCCTTCAATGGTTGGAGTTGGTTTCAAAAGTAGGAGAATAAGACTTAAATGGGAGGACTCAGAATGCTTAGATGGAGACCGTGCCCAGTCAATTCCCCTCTACTGAATCTTTCATTGGTAAGTTAAAGATTTTCTTTCCAAATTTCTTTAGTACTTCTTTAACTGAATAAGACATTATTTTGCTAAGTAGTAATGAGGAGTGGTTGGTCGATATTTTTGAGGGTTTCTGGGAAATTTTATTGGAAAATTTTAACAATTCCCATCCCTTTACTTCTCATTTGAACCCTGTCATCTCATAAAACGCTCCTTTGATTTCCCCCTCATCGACAGAACAGTTGGTTGTTACAAATCCCAAAAGCCCTATTTTGATTGAGACCTCTCCTCAGGGACCTCACACTACCCCTCATTTACATAGTGAATGCACCTTGGCTTCTCTCCCTCCATTGGATACAAATATTTTTACAAAACCCTTGGAACCCTCATACAAAGAAGTTCTTATTAATAAAGCGCCTCTTCAGACCTATAACATCTCCTTTGTAGATGGAGCTAGCCTTGTGGATATTGCAAATGTCACCATCAGGAAGAAGCCTAAAAACAAATCCACTAACAGGAAAAAAGACATGGGGGTTGTTGATCAGGGAAGGTTGGAAACATACCTCGGCCCATAATGGTTTCTTCAAATTACCCAGTTTCTTTTCCTTCTCCTTCTGGGCAACTTAGAGCATTGAACCTTGATATGAGGGTTCCTTAATGCTAGTCTTAATCTCTCTTAACATTAGGGGGATTGTAGGTTCCTAGTCCAAGATGCTAGCCGGCCTCAAGGAGCTTTTGTCTACAATTAAACCTGATGTTGTGTTTCTTCAACAAGAGACTATGTTGGATCATGTTAGAGCTAAAGATTTTTTTCTAAAAGTTTGTCCGACATGCATGGAACTGTGTTGTGACAACCAGTTGGACTTTCAGGGGGGTTACAATTTGGCAAGATGGAGTTTGATAGCAAAGCCAAAAAATAAGGGAGGTTGGGGAATAAGAGATCTCAATCTCTTTAACAAGGCCCTAGCTAGCTACCAAATCACTGTGGAGGGAACTTTTTCATGATGGTATTTGGAGTGTCACTATGATCAGAAGGAAATATTTGAAAGGAGTTGATGTTGCAGTATCATGGCTGAGGTCGAAGAAACACTTTGTTGTCCCAATAGTCTCCATTATCTGGAAAAATATATTGACTTCACTACTTGTGGTTAAGCAGTGGATTGCTTGGAAGGTTGGTACAGGTACGAGAGTTCCTTTAGGCTTGGATCCTTTTCTGGGTGGAGTATTTGTAGGTTTTATACTATGAGAAGAACTACTACCACACCTACACAGTCAAAGCCTTTATTATCTTGCATATATACATAAGACAAATATCTCCAACTTGACAGGTTCTAGTATTTGACTCTCTGCATAAGATCTCGAAGTCACAGGAACTCTAGCCAGTGAATGGCCGAACACATACTGCATACGGAGAATTTACCAAAATGGGATCACTTGTCTGTCTACAGAACCAGATAGGTTGGCTTGGACTTGGAACAAAATAGAAGGGATTGTGCAGACAATAAAAGAGGCCGATATTAATGCATTTATATATCTTTATGAGAATGATGATTTGAAGTGGTGGTATATAGTGATATGGAAAATCAAAGCTCCTTCAAAACCAATTCTATTTATGTTGTTATGCTTACGAAATAAAGTCTTAACAAGGGAGATTTACAGAGAAAGGGGTGGAATTGGACCTTCAGCCTATCCATTATGTTTGAGTAGTGAGGAGACCATACAACATCTTGAAATAGACTATAGCATTACTCATGAGCTTTGGACTTTGATTTGTAACATTCTTCAAGTCAAAAATAATTGGCATCTACAGTGCCTAAGAAAATTTAAAGCTCTGGTTTTTAACAAAACCCAAGGTAAAATCAATTCCCTTTATTGTCACATGGGGCTTATATTATTGGATTTTAATGAATGCCATTCTTTTTTAAGGCTACAGACAAAACCTAGAGGAGGTTGGGAGAAGGATTATTAAAGCATCAACATAATTTGTCATAGATCTAGGTGCAGACAAAGTAAAACTTTTGATAAATCGACCAATTTTATTTTGTAATTCAACCATGGGATTCTTCGATGGCGCAACAAATAAGGATCAAAGTGGAATCGGGATTTTGGTGAAAGACACCTCCACTCACTGTTTTAAGGCACACATGGCAACTGATGAAGTTGAATATAGCATCAACCCTAACCAATGTATTTAAATTTTGGTTAACTTTAAAATTTTGTCTCCTCGTATTTTATTAGATTGGGTCCAAAGCTTCGTGTTAAGCTTCATCACTCAAGAGTTCAATTCAATCATGAGTTTTAAGGGGGGGTTCCAAAAAAACAGCCTCCCAAAGTTCAATTCTCATGACTTTTAGGGGGGGTTTTGACAAACCACCCCCAAAAGTTATGAGAATTGGGCTTTTAGGGGGGGTTTTCAAACAACCGCCTCCAAAAGTTCAATTCTCATGACTTTTAAGGGGGGTTCCCAAAACACTGCCTCCAAAAGTTCAATTCTCATGACTTTTAGGGGGTGTTTTGACAAACCACCCCCAAAAGTTATGAGAATTGGGCTTTTAGGGGGTTTTTCCCAAAACTGCCCCCAAAAGTAAAATTTCAGGACTTTTAAGGGGGGGTTCCAAAAAAACCGCCTCCAAAAGTTCAATTCTCATGACTTTTAGGGCGGGTTTTGACAAACTGCCCCCAAAAGTTATGAGAATTGGGATTTTAGGGGGGTTTTCCCCAAAACCGCCCCCCAAAAGTAAAATTTCAGGACTTTTGGGGGCGGTTTTAAAAAAAACCGCCCCCAAAAGTCCAATTTCCATGACTTTTAGGGGCGGTTTTAGATGACTACCTCCAAATGTCTGAAAAAAATTTTAGGGGGGGTTTTACAAAAACCCCCGCAAGACAAAACCACTCCTAAAGGGCTATTTTGTTGCAGTGATCGCGGGTTTCGGGTCATTTTCCATGATGCACATCGTGGGTATGGGATTGATAGCTGCGATGTGCATCGCGGCTATGGGGTCTGACAGTCGCGATGTTCATCGCGGCTGTGGGGGATGACAGTCGCAATGTTCATCGTGGATGTGGGGGCTGACAGCCGCGATGCCTGTCGCGACTATGGGGATGATACCCGTGATGTTCATCGCGGCTAAGAGCTCGAAAGTCGCGATGGGGTTTATGGGAAAAAATTTTGTTTCTAAAAACATTTCCTTTGTTTTTCGGCAGGATGTTGAGGAGGCCGCTGGTGTCATGGAGGGAGAGGGAGATTGATGTGGAGCTGATGGGAAGGATTCGGGATGATCCAAATGTGCGGGCGTCCTTGGATTTGGGTGGACTACTAAAGTTTGCTCAGATTCCTATTATGCATTTAGTTAGAGATCTGCTGAACAAGTTGGTTGAATTCTAGGTCCCGGAGGAGGTGGCTTTCATGGTGCAAGGTGAGCAATTAGAGATCACCTTGACTGATGTGTACTTTCTTACTGGCTTGCCCCATTTGTGTGAGATAGGGGAGCTGCAGTCGAGGATTTCGGCTGGCATGGATATTGAGGATCTATTGGAGAGATTCTGCGTTACGGGGGCCTGTATACAGAACAGTGCATTGAGTGTCTATGATCTGTGGGAGCCCAAGATGCAGGTGGTGGCGGCTAATGTTTTGTGGGTTCTTGGTGCACAGGCACCCCATCATTTGTCTGGGGGAAAAATGATGATGGTAGACAGTGTCCTAAAGGGGACCTATTTTGCTTGGGGCCAGATGTTTTTGGCCTATGTTTGGCGAGAGTTGAACAAGGTTAGTGAGGAGGGAGGAGAGTTGAACTATGCTTCTTTCCTTTGTTGTTTCTTTTTTGAGCGGGTACCTACCTTGCGGCCACGTGTGCCGGTTCGGGAGGGGTTGAGGAGTGAGCTGCGTATGGTGCGATGGGGGGAGATGATGCCCCGGGGTGGTGGTGGCATCCAGCGGTTCTTCTCGTCGGAGATGTATGACCAGTGGGAGCAGACGCCTGTTGTTATTGATGACTATCCATATGCAGGTATGGACTTTCGAGGAGACCCTGAGATGCCTAGAGCTCAGGGACAGGCTTGGGGGTTGGACGGTACGTCTTTGTTTTTGTTTCTCTATTATATCATGTTTAGATGTTTTTGTTATGAGTATAGCCACAAATGTTTTATGTGATACTGACTTGATTCACTGTGGGATTTTTGCAGATGTTGGTCCGAGGCCACTAGTGGATCATATAGGACATCGGGGATGGATGGTGGTCGTGGCACCTCTGCCGGTAGCAGCACCACTGCCTCGTGCATGAGGAGTTGTGCACCTGCGAGATGACGCCCTAGAGGATGTATGTGATACCTTAGAGGGGCTTCTAGTGGGTGCACCAAAGTAGGGTTGGAGGGATCTAGACCGGCCTACTATCGAGCGTTGTTTCGATGCTCCACGTGAGTGGCGGTCGATCCTGCTGAGAGTAGCTGTGGTGATGACCGAGAGGAGGGCTCGGGATCAGTATGATCCGGAGGAGCCAGAGGAGGAGGAGCTAAAGGATCCTGGTGATCATGATGATTAGGTGATCTTATACCTGCCCCCAAATGCTGATGAGCATATGGGGATGTATTTTGTTGATACACATTTTTGTACGACTTAGTGTATTTTTTGTATATTTGGGTGCTGAGGGCACTCCTGACATTATGACTCTTATGATGATATATATATATATATGTTTTGGTATATAGTCGTGTATGCACGTGGATGCACATCTTGTCTTTTCGTTTACATTTTGTTGCACGTGGATGCAATTGTAGTTTGTTTGTTTGCCCGTGGAAGCATGTTTTATTTTTTGTACACCCGTGGAGGCATATGTTATGCATGTGGATGCAATGTTTTGATTTTTTGTACGTCCGTGGAGGCATATGTTATGCACATGGATGCAATGTTTTGATAATTTTATAATGCCTATGTGATGCATGTCATGATGTCCTACATGTTTTGGTTGACGTGCCAATCTAGAATGTTGTTACCCATTTGGTGTGTTACAGTGTTATGATTTCTTGGGACATGAGTGAAAGAGATGGATTCAAAATGTCGAATCATTTGTTTAGTACGCAGGAATTTTTTAAATAGACAGGGATCGCGTACCTGGTAACAATTGTTGAGTTGGGAAACAAGGATCTGGGAGTCCAGGAAAACACCAAGGTGACTTATGCCCATTTGGAGAGTAGCGGCGAGGAGACCGGTCATGACATCGTACTCAGCTTGGTTGTTTGTGGCAGCACCTATGCACACTCTATCGAGGTGGATCAACTCATGTGAAGGGGAATAAATTACCCAAGTTGCTGACACGAGATTTGGAGACCAACAACTTGCGCCATCGGCAAAGCCGATGTGGTAGAGTGGAACAGGATCCATCTGTGTTCATGCAGGAAAGAATGGAAATGTAATGTTTTGAAAATTTACAGTGAAATAATCAATTAAAAAACTGTACAATATGGACTATGGTGTCCAGGAGTTTTTATGGGTAGAATCTTTTGAGGTACAACCCGTTACAGGGGTTGCACATGGGATTGCCATCTAAATCGGTCAAAATGTATGCTCCATGTTCAAGGCAAGTGTGTATGATATATGGGCCTTGCCACATGGATTGGAACTTTCCTTTGCCTGTTTTGTCATGGGCTTGGTCGTAAACAAGTACCAGATCTCCTTCACTAAATGCTCATGGGTGAACATGTTTATCGTAATGAAGTTTAGACATGTTCTTGGCGGCTTCGATTGTTTGGAGAGCTGTGCGGCGATCTTCGTCAGCCTACTCTAAAAGAAGTAAAAGTTCTTCAATTAGTGACGTATCAAGGAGAAGTTCTACGGAAATTTGTAATGTTGGTATCTAGCATTCAATGGGAAGGTCAAACTCCACGCCATGAACTAAATGGAATGGGGTGAAGCCGGGTGGCGGTTTTAGTCGACATGCGGTATGCCCATAATGCGGGAAAAAGCATATGATGCCAATTGGATTTATGTTTGTCAACATTGCACTGGAGGATGGTCTTCAAAATTTTGTTAACAGCTCCGACTTGGCCGTTCCCTTGGGGGTAGTAGGCGGAGGAGAAATGATGCTCAAACTGAAGGAGTATTGACAATTCTCTCCAAACAGAGTCGAAGTGAGAGCCATGGTCTGAGACAAGTTGTTTTGGTACTCCGAAATGAGCAATAACATGGTTGAGGAAAAAATGGGCTGCAGTGTCGGCTTTGCAATTGTAAGTAGACATGGCTTCTTCCCATTTGGTAAAGTAATCAACAGCCACAATAACGTGTTTGTGGCCGCCGACTGATGTGGGATTGCAATCCATGAAGTCGATGGCCTATTTGCAAAATGGTCCAACGGTGACGACTGGATGAAGGGGGGGCGGGGGGGGGGGGTTCTTGCCTTAGGTGCAAAGAGCTGGCAGTTTTGGAAATGTTTCACTGCTGTGATACAATCAGTGAATAATGATGGCCAAAAATAACTTGCGCGAATTACCTTTTGGGCGGTGGCCATTCCAGAGAAATGGCTGCCACAGGCACCGCTATGACAGTCGTTAAGGACTTGTTCTACTTCGTCTTGGGAAAGGCATCGTCATAGGATTGTGTCGACGCCACGTTGATAGAGGACATCACCCAAGAGGAGATAACGGGGGGCATGGCGACAGATGCGATGGTGTCCGTCACGGTTGATATTGGGTCGAAACTTTTGTGTGTGGAGGTATACCAAAATGTCGTCGTACCAAGGGTCATCAGACGAGATGATGAACAAATGTTCATTGATTATTTCAGTGTGGATAGCTGGTGATGATGACGAGGATGATAAGTCCGTAATGAGTTGAGCGAGTGCTAATGATTTTGTTCTCTTTGGGGTTTTAAAAGTTAGGTCATATTCTTATAAGATAATCACCCATTTGGCAACACGGCCTTGTAGAAGGCGGCGATTCAAGAGATAGACCATTGGGTTGGAATTGGCCACAACCATGGTGTGGCTAAGGAGAATGTAATGTCACAGCTTTTGTACTGAAAAGACGACGGCGAGGGCCATTTTCTCTTCGTGTGGGTAGCGTAGTGGTGGGCTTGACAAGGTCTGGCTCACATAGTAAATGACATGTTCTTGACGAGTGGAGTCTTCTTGGACGAGTACTCCGGAAACGGCGTAATTTGATGCCGAAATGTACAGGGTAAAGTCTTTCATGAAATATGGAGGAGAAATCAAGGGGGCACTCGTAAGCACTTTTTTCAGGTCTGTGAAAGCCCCTTCTGCTTGGTCGTACCAATAAAAATGGGTATGAAGGCGGAGTAAACGGAGGAAACCATGTACTGTGGTGGCGTAATCTGGGACAAAGCGACGAAGGAAGTTGGACTTCCCTTGGAGGCTTTGTAGTTGTCTTAATGTACGAGGTGACGGTATGTCTACTATGGCTTGGACTTTTAAGGGTTCGATGGTGATCCCTTTTTCGGAAATGACAAATCCCAGCAGGCGACCTGGTAGAATGCAAAAGACACACTTGAGTGGGTTCAGGCGTTGTATTTTTGACAACGCAAGAAGACTTGTCAAAGATCATCTAAGTGGTCGGATTATTTCTTAGATCAAGCCGTGAGGTCATCTAGATAAACTAATATGATTTTATGTAGATCGTGGAAACAATAAGTCATGGATCGTTGGAAAGTGACTCTAGCGTTCTTGAGACCGAAAGGCATGACGCGATAGGCAAAGGTGCCCCATGGGGTAGTAAAAGCGGTCTTGTATTGATCTTCTTTACGGATTTTGATTTGGTTGTATCCAGAGAAACTGTCCATAAAAGAAAGTACCTCATGCCTCGCACACTCATCAATTAGTTGGTCAATAAATGGTGTGGGGAAGTTGTCTTTGGGACAAGCTAGGTTGAGGTCACGGAATTCAGTACAAACACAGATAGTGCCGACTTTCTTATTGATTGGTACTAGGTTTGAAACCCAGGTGGTGTATGCAATAGGGTATATGAAACTTGCTGCTCGAAGCTTCTCAATTTATGCTTTGATGGCTGGAAGCTTGGATGGGTGAATGGGATGTTGTTTCTGGCGGATCGATGATATGTTGGGTCAAGTGTCTATGTGATGTTCTACGATAGTAGGCTCAAGACCAGGCAAAGACATCTCGAAATTCTTGGAAGAGTTTTTTATAAGCTTGGGTTTCTTTTTTAGTGCATGATGCGCCCAAATATATAAGCTCAGATTTTCCAGGGGTGGTGGAGATGTCGATTTTTATAATGGGTGAAATGTTAGCCATGTTACCTTCTTCGAAGGTTTTTGGAGATGGTATTGGATCTTTGAACCAATCGACCTTGGTTGGTAAGAAGTCCTTGGTTTCAATAGATAGCTGGTTTTCCATGGTGGACGTAGATTCCTCGGGGATGAAGTATGATCGATGGTGCATATCATCCCAAGGGTAGTCCGACGCAGTGAGTGTTTCTAGAATTTCCTCATCAGTGCGGAAGTAGTGTGTCATGAAATTAATTGGTCCAAGTTTATAGGTAGTTGAAATCATATAAATGGTATTGCTTTCTTCTGAATGGGAAGATTCTGGGGGGAATATTTCCTCAATAAGTGGTGGGGATATCTCTAGGTCAGCATTATTCAACTCATATAGTTCTGCTTTGTAATCTGGGAGATCAAGGCAGTGATGTGAATAATGGCCGTAGATGTCGCATATTGCACAAGGGTGGTTTGTGTGCAATGATTTATCATGAGGCTGAGGGGGGAGTTCTAGTTTGACGATTGGAACGTTGGTGTCATCATCCAACATATTAATGTGTTCTTGAAGTGCCGGTAGTTGTGGACATAGATGGGTGGCGTGGCCTATATCGTTGCACAAGGAGCACTTAGGGAGCACACGGGTTGGGGCGTTCTTAGCTAATTTGGGAGTCAATGGGGGGGTGTGAGTTGTGGGTGCAGTGTTGTAGGTTTGTGGACCTCTTCCCCTAGTGTGGCGGGATTGAGGGGGGACATAACTAGATGTCAATGTAGTGCCCCCTGTTGAAGGTTGTTGGTTTTGGGGGTTTGAAACACCTGGTGGTGGACGATTTTGGGGGTTGGGTATGCCAGGTGGTGGATGGTTCGACATATTCATGGGCTGTACCGGTTGTAAAAAAATAGTTGGAGTCAATGGGGGGGTTGGGGCAGTCAAGTACCATACAGGTAATCCTAACGTTAAACCTGGAAGGTTGAGTGTAGCCATTACTGGCGTGCTGACAACTCCTGAAAATGGAAACAAGAATGGGATAGTATGAATCGATGTTGTTCCGATATGACTAGGCATGATGGGTGCTTCTGGTGGTGGTTGAGGTTGTTGAGGATGTTGTTGTTTGTTGTGCAATAGGGTGCACAAATCGGATACTTCAGTTACTTGGAGAGGGGGTGGGATAGAAGGGAAAGTGGTGGTCATGGGATTATCCGAATATATCCTAGGTGCGACTGAGGAGATGAACGATGTAGGTGCATTCTGAACGGGTTGTTCGATCATGGGAAGAACATTTTCAGGCGTTGCGGGGGCATTGGGATCATAGTATGTAATCTGGTCAATTTTGACTACGCGTCCTTCATGGGGGAACATCATGAGGTAGAAAACTGAAGAAGCGACAACTTTCATTTTATACATGTAGCTTCATCCCAGAAGGAGATTGTAATCAAGTTGGGCATTAATGACCTCTATATCTATGAGAACCAATTTTCCCCCAAGCTGTATGGGTACGCTCACTAACAAACCTTGAGGTTGAGCTGCACGACCATCGTAAGCTTGCAATGCGGTAGTTGACGGTTGTAGCGTTGGGGATCCAAGTTTCTGCCATATGAAAGTCGACATAACACAGGTGGACGAACCTTCATCGATTATGCATCGATGAACGATGAGGTTGCGAATGGAAATAGAAATTATAATGACCAGTACACAAAATGGACCATTCTGCGTCAAGAGAGGGACCAACGGTGTCGGAGTACACAAACAACTTTCATACCTCGTGCACAAAGCTGGGTATCAAGGACTCTGAGCGACACCTAGTACTAAAATATCACAGTGGCCTACACTAGTACATATGAACAGAGATGGATTTCCCGGACATCTCTTCACTCGGATTCACCTATCGATATGCTGTTAAAATCGAGCAGAAATTTCAGCAAAAAAACAAGTGTGACTTCAGACCTGCGCAGAAGCAAGGCAAGGGAAACTCTGGCTCACAGAACACGGGGCAGGGAAAGGACAACTAGTCCCAACCACAAGTGAAGAAGGATAATGAAAAGACAAAGAAGGACATCGGGAAGTGGTGTGAGTTCCACAAAAGCCCCTGGCACAACACTGATGAATGTCGCTCAAAACAGTCATTGGTGGCTGAGATCAAAGCTTCATAATCAGATCCTAGTTCGAATTCTGACTCAGAAACTAATTTCACAGCCACAGAAAAAGGGAAGCAGATCATTGATGCAGAACCCAGTGCCGTTGTTTCCAGCATGCAGATTCAACCAGAAGAACTTGAAAAGTAGGAGACAAAGGAGCACCTTTTCCTCTCACAAATGTGAGTGAAGGGAATTCCCCTACACTTTGTTGTGGACAGCGGCAGCCAGAAGAACCAGATCTCAATAGAAGTCATCAAGAGATTGGAGCTACCATTAACATCACACCCACAACCATACACCATTGGATGGCTAAGCCAATGACGAGGGATCCGCGTCAATCACCAATGTCGCCTATGATATGGCATCAAGTCGTTCAAAGATGAGGTATTGTGTGATGTGGCCCCACTTGAAGTATGTAATCTTATTTTAGGACAACCATATATGTGGAAGCGTCATGCTGTATATGAATCACGATCTCGCAGTGTCATTGTCACTTTGGGAGGACAACTCTATCGGATACTAGCAACAATTTCACCTAACCCAACCAAGTAGGGCAGGAAGATAATCTCCCACATTGAGAAATTTTCCCTATTCGCAATTGCCACTAAAGGAGAACATAAGATCGCAGAAACATCCACAACCTCTGCACATTATCCCTCTACTTAGCAGAAATAAGAAGAACACAAATTCAGTGCAGCATCGCCTATTCGAGTACCTCTATAGTGCAAGGCCACGAATTCAAGGTGCTCCTCCAAGAAGAAACCATCCACACTAGTGCAGACCAAGGATACCACAACAACCAAAACTGTTGAACAGCTCCAGCGCATCCAACAACAACAATTACAACCCTTTGAAGATTTCAAAGAAAGGAAACCTTTTCGCGTCAGCAAACGCCGCACCTAGATCTCAACTCAACACAGAGTTCGACATATGATAAGGGATTTGACGCAATGGAGACCATTACTTCCTAAGGAGGGAGGATTGATCCAGGTGGATACCAGTGGTGACCCACCTCTTCCAACTGGCTCAAAACAGTCGTCTGGCACTTTTGGTAATTTTCTATTTTTAGTGATTTTTCGGGTCCTAAATTTCCGAGGCCGTTTTGAGGCCCTAAACGACGTTTTTTTTGGGCATGTTGTGGTCGCAACATTCCATATAATGATGGAATTCTTGACTATTGTATTCCTCAGATATATCTTTCCAACGAGCTATCGTGCGCCCCAAATGGAGATCGTATGCAAAAGTTACGACCCCGGGAAGTTGGTGTACTTACTTACCCAAACGGGGCCCACACTACTTTTGGTGCTTCATCTCCTAGGGTTAGGTTTTTGGATCTTTGGGATTCTTTCCCTCATGCTTATGATAAATAGGCCCTTTTTGCCTCCTTTTGTATTCAACTTGGCACGAATGAGCAGAGCGGCCACATCTCTTCTCAAAGATAGCTAGCACCATTCTAGCTGTTGTATTTTACAATATGTTCTATTTCTGCTATTTAATAGAATATGTGTTTACTGTATCACTGTGTTCTTTTCAATGCATCTGCTCTTTCATTTCGTTCCCACATAAATCTAGATCAGTGGTATCAAAGTAATCTGGTTTTTGATTCTTTCTCGGTAAATGTCCCCGATGACGTCAAGATATAGAGAGTTGGGTATCGAACTAGTTTCACTTGGGGAAGATCACTCTCGCTGCCCCAAATGACTTGCCATGGTGGACGAAAAGAGAGACGACGGAGCAGGAGATCCTATCAAGTTGTTGCTCGAGGAAGCCCTTGCATGACGGAGGAACGAGATGATGGATAAATTCACCGAGATCCTTCGACGCATGCAGACGACGACGAATACACCTTCAACAATCAACCATTTTGGAGACGCGACTCCCTTCAAGGTACAAGTTAATTTTGATATCCCTTTATTTGTAGGCCAGATTGATGCCGATGCCTTAGATAAATGGTTGAATCTATGAGAAGGGTATTTCTCTGTCCACAAATTTTCCGATAGGGAGAAGATCCTCTTTGCACTCCTCAAGGTCGTCCCCCATGTCAAAAATTGGTGGGAAACTTATTGTGAGCAAAACTCATCAGACAAGTCTGCATTGTTTGTATATGCCAATCCCACTTGGGCCTCTTTTATAGATTCTGTCAAGGAACAATATTACCCCGTTGGAAATTATGATGACCAGTACAGAAAATTGACCATTCTGCATCAAGAGAGGGACCAAACGATGTCAGAGTACACCAACAACTTTCATACCTCGCGCACAAAGCTGGGTATCAAGGACTCTGAGCGACACCTAGTACTAAAATATCACAGTGGGCTACACAGGTACATACAAACAGAGATGGATTTCCTAGACATCTCTTCGCTCGGATCCACCTATCAATATGCTGTTAAACTCGAGCAGAAATTTCAGCAAAAGAACAATCATGAATTCGGACTTGTGTAGAAGCTGGCAAGGGAAACTCTGGCTCATAGAACACGGGGCAGGAAAAGGACAACCAGTCCCAACCACAAGTGAAGAAGGGTAATGAAAAGACAAAGAAGGACACAGGGAAGTGGTGCGAGTTCCACAAAAGCCGCTGGCACAACACTGATGAATGCTGCTCAAAACAGTCATTGGTGGCTGAGATCAAAGCTTCATAATCAAATCCCAATTTCGATTTTGACTTAGAACCTAATTTCACAGCCGCACAAAAAGGGAAGCAGATGACTGATGCAGAACCCAGTTCTATTGTTTCCACCATGCAGATTCAACTAGAGGAACCTGAAGAGTCGGAGGCAGAGGAGTGCCTTTTCCACTCACAGATGTGGGTGAAGGGAATTCCCCTACACTTTGTTGTGGACAGCGGTAGCCAGAAGAACCTGATCTCAATAGAATTCATCAAGAGATTGGAGCTACCAATAACACCACACCCACAACCATACACCATTGGATGGCTAAGCTAAGGATGAGGGATCCACGTTAGTCACCGATGTCACTTACCATAAGGCATCAAGCCCTTCAAAGATGAGGTATTGTGTGTTGTGGCCCCAATTGAAGTATGTGATGTTCTTTTAGGACAACCATATATGTGGAAGCATCATGCTGTATATGAATCACGACCTCGCAGTTTCATTGTCACTTTGGGAGGACAAGTCTATCGGATACCAGCGACAGTTTCACCTACCCCAACCAAGGAGGGCAGGAAGAGAATCTCCCACACTGGGAAATTTTCCCTATTCGCAATTGCCACAAAAGGAGAACATCAGATCGTAGAGACACACACAACCTCTGCACATTATCCCTCTACTCAGCAGAAACAAGAAGAACACAAATTCAGTGCAGCATCGCCTATTCGAGTACCTCTGTAGTGCAATGCCACGCATTCAAGGTGCTCCTCCAAAAAGAAACCATCCACACCAGTGCAGACCAAGGATACCACAACAACCAAAACTGTTGAACAACTCTAGCGCATCCAAAAACAACAATTACAACCCTATGAAGATTTCAAAGAAAGGAAACCTTTTCGCTTCAGCAAACGCCACACCTAGAGCTCAACTCAACACACAGTTCGACATATGATAAGGGATTTGACGCAATGGAGACCATTGCTTCCTAAGGAGGCAGGATTGATCCAGGTGGATATCGATGGCGACCCACCTCTTCCAACTGGCTCAAAACAGTCTTCTGGCACTTTTTTGTAATTTTCTATTTTTAGCGATTTTTCGAGTCCTAAACTTCCGGAGCCGTTTTGAGGCCCTAAACGACATTTTTTTGGGCATGTTGTGGTCAAAACATCCCATATAATGATGGAATTCTTCTCTATTGTAGTTCTCGGATAGATCTTTCCAACGAACTATCGTGCGCCCCAAATGGAGATCGTATGCAAAAGTTACGACCCCGGGAAGTTGATGTACTAACCTACCCAAATGGGGCCCACATGACTTTTGGTGCTTCATCTCCTAGGGTTAGGTTTTTGGATGTTTGGGATTATTTCCCTCATGCTTATGATAAATAGGCCCTTTCAGCCTCCTTTTGTATTCATCTTGGCATGAATGAGCATAGCAGGCACATCTCTTCTCAGAGATAGCTACCACAATTCTAGCTGTTGTATTTTATAGTATGTTATATTTCCGCTATTTAATAGAATATGTGTTTACTGTATCACTGTGTTCTTTTCAATGTATAGGTGTAGATGATTATGTATCTGTTCTTTCATTTAGTTCCCACATAAATCCGGATCAGTGGTATCAGAGCAATCTAGTCTTTGATTGTTTCTCAGTGAATGTCCCCGACGAGGTAAGGACACAGAGAGTTGGGTCTCGAACTAGTTTCACTTGGGGAAGATCACTCTCGCTGCCCCAAATGGCTTGCCATGGAGGACGAAAAGAGAGACGACAGAGCAAGAGATCCTATCAAGTTGTTGCTCGAGGAATCCCTCGCACAACGGAGGAACGAGATGATGGATAATTTCACCTAGATCCTTTGACGCATGTAGATGACGACGAATACACCTTCAACGATTAGCCATTTTGGAGATGCGACTCCCTTCAGGTACAAGTTAATTTTGATATCCCTTTATTTGAAGGCCCGATTGATGTCGATGCCTTAGATAAATGGTTGAATCTAATAGAAGGGTATTTCTCTATCCACAAATTTTCGCAGGGAAAAGATCATATTTGCGCTTCTCAAGGCCACCCCCCATGTCAAAAATTGGTGCAAAACTTATTGTGAGCAAAACTCATGAGACAAGTCTGGATTGTTTGAATATGCCAATCCCACTTGGGCCTCTTTTATAGATTCTTTCAAGGAACAATATTACCCTGTTGGAAATTATGATGACCAGTACACAAAATGGACCATTTTACGTCAAGAGAGGGACCAAACAGTGTCGGAGTACACCAACAACTTTCATACCTCGTGCACAAAACTGGGTTTCAAGGACTCCAAGCGACACCTAGTAATAAAATATCATAGTGGCCTACACTGGTACATATGAATAGAGATGGATTTCTTGGACATATCTTCACTTGGATCCGCCTATCGATATGCTGTTAAAATCAAGCAAACGTTTCAGCAAAAGAACAAGCGTGATTTCGGACTTGCGCAAAAGCAAGGCAAAGGAAACTTTGGCTCGTAGAACACTGGGCAGGGAAAGGACAACTAGTCCTGACCATAAGCGAAGAAGGGTAATGAAAAGACAAAGAAGGACACCGGGAAGTGGTGTGCATTGTACAAAATTCCCTGGCACAACATTGATGAATGTCACTCAAAACATTCATTGGTGGCTGAGATCAAAGCTTTAGAATCAGATCCCAGTTGTGATTATGATCAGAACCTAATTTCATAGCCACACAAAAAGGGAAGTAGATCATTGATTGCAGAATCCAGTGCCATTGTTGGCACCACGCAGATTCAACCAGAGGAACCTGAAGAGTCAGAGGCAGAGGAGCGCCTTTTCCACTCACAGATGTGGGTGAAGAGAATTCCCCTACACTTTGTTGTGGATAGCTGTAGCCAGAAGAACCTAATCTCAACAGAAGTCATCAAGAGATTGGAGCTGCCAATAACACCACACCCACAACCATACACCTTTGGATGGCTAAGCCAAGGACAAGGGATCCGCTTCAGTCACCAATGTCGCCTACCATATGGCATCAAGCCCTTCAAAGATGAGGTATTGTGTGATGTTGCCCCAATTGAAGTATGTGATGTTCTTTTAGGACAACCATATATGTGGAAGCGTCATGCTATATATGAATCACGACCTCGCAGTGTCATTGTCACTTTGGGAGGACAAGTCTATCGGATACCAGCGACAGTTTCACCTACCCCAACCAAGGAGGGCAGGAAGATAATCTCCCACACTGGGAAATTTTTCCTATTCGCAATTGCCACTAAAGGAGAATATCAGATCACAGAGACATCCACAACCTCTGCACATTATCCCTCTACTCACCAGAAACAAGAAGAACACAAATTTAGTGCAACATCGCCTATTCGAGTACCTCTGTAGTGCAAGGCCACGCATTCAAGGTGCTCCTCCAAAAAGAAACCATCCACACCAGTGTAGACCAAGGATACCACAACAACCAAAACTGTTGAACAACTCCATCTCATCCAACAACAACAATTACGACCCTCTAAATATTTCAAAGAAAGGAAACCTTTTTGCTTCAACAAACGTCGCACCCAGAGCTCAACTCAACACACAGTTCGACATATGATAAGGGATTTGATGCAATGGATACCATTACTTCCTAAGGAGGGAGGATTGATCCAGGTGGATATCGATGGCGACCCACCTCTTCCAACTAGCTCAAAACAGTCTTTTGGCACTTTTGGTAATTTTCTATTTTTAGTGATTTTTCGGGTCCTAAACATTCAAGGCCGTTTTGAGGCCCTAAAAGACATTTTTTTGGGCATGTTGTGGTCACAAAGTTCCATATAAAGATGGAATTCTTGACTATGGTAGTCCTCGGATAGATCTTTCGAACGAGCCATCGTGCCCACCAAACGGAGATCGTATGCAAAAGTTATGACCCGGGGAAGTTAATGTACTAACTTACCCAAAGGGGGCCCACATGACTTTTGGCGCTTCATCTCCTAGGGTTAGGTTTTTGGATGTTTGAGATTCTTTCCCTCATGCTTATGACAAATAGGTCCTTTTGGCCTCCTTTTGTATTCATCTTGGCACGAATGAGTAGAGCGGCCACATCTCTTCTCAGAGATAGCTACCACCATTCTAGCTGTTGTATTTTACAGTATGTTCTATTTCCGCTATTTAATAGAATATGTGTTTACTGTATCACGATGTTCTTTTCAATGTATCTATGTATATGATTATGTATATGCTCTTTCATTTCGTTCCCACATAAATCCGGATCAAACATACAATAAATAAACCCTCTTTGCTTTGGCATGTTGATAACATGTAAGTTTGTTTCTATGGTACTGAAAATCATTGTATTTTTTAAGTATATGAATCTATATATCTACCCACTGCTAAGATTCAACAATTGAGGTATAATATATAGACTTGATTAGCTAGAATGGTCTTTACTTAACTTCCATTGAAGTTGGTTTTGATATACTTCTATAAGTATAACGACCTTTTCTCATCTAGTCTTGTATTATGTTAAAAATGTATAATCCAGGAATACATTTCAGGAATTTGGTAACTGGAAAAGGACCATCCGTGGAACAGTCACGTCTTGCTAAACCAACAACTAAGCCTAGTACTAAACATACAAAAAAGGGTACAGGGAAAGATGCATGGTAGGGAAACATTCTTTCATTTTTGAAAAAGAGTTGAAATGAATTTTTAAACTTGATGCGTCTATAAAAATAGTTTCCTTATAATATTATTGAAATTGTACATGAGGTAAGTCTATCTCCTATGATACATGATCTTGGGATGTGTTCAATGTATATATTGGTTCATTACTAATTTTTCATAATTACATCTGTGATCAATGCTAGCATGAACGACCAAAAAATTGGTTTTTTTGTCATAGCTAGTGGAATCTTTTGTGCTCATAAAGGAACATGCTAGTGGAAGGAAGCTCAATGGAATATGACATCATAGTCTCTGTTGTTCTTTATTATCATTTACAAATGTTGATAGCCACTTCTTCAAGAATATGTGAATCAAGTGGATATATACTAAGTTAAATGTATTAGTTGGAGCTTCATTCCTTCTTATTATGAAATCCCTATATGTATGCATTCAGTTTAATGTCTAACATTATGTTCATTTATGGTCATAGCAATATGTTTATTTTTTTTCTAGGGTCACAAGTCTAATAGCTTGTATAAACACAAGGAAATTGTTTGTCAAGTCACAAAAGTTGAACAACCATTGGAAGATTAGTTGTAAATTGTTAATGTACATGCTATATACCTTCCAAGGATAAGTTAAAGGTACCAAATGGTGTCCTGCAATAAAATCTTGTGCATCTCATATAAAAATTACTAATTTAGTAACATCATAAGTTAGCCTTCATGTGACACGTTAAGGTCGTGTTTGGTTCTTCCAGGAAATGACTTCCTAATAAAACATCTACTCTTGCAGTGTGTCAAGGTAATTTTTAGTCTTAAAGTCCTTGACTTGGTAGAATTGGGGGTCAATAGGTTTAGATAATGATGAAGTAGGTTACATGTTCCTTCAACATGGTTACAAGTTTTAGATATTGATGAAATAGGTTACTTGTTCATCCAATGTGGTTAATTAGTGTGGTTATCCCAATTGTATCACTAAAATGAGTGCCATAGATGCTACCCTGAGTAAGAGTCCACAAAGGGATGGAAAAACTGGTAAGTATTTTTTTTGTGGTGTTTTCACACTCCAACAGGTGAAAATGGGAGTTCAACTAGCTTGAGGAAGTCGAGGTAGAGAGCATGCAAGAGGGTGTCTCTTGTGATTGTGTGTGTGAAGGATGTGCAGTAAAACCAGGTAAAAAGTAGTAAACTAAGAACCAAACTATGCAAATAGGAATATAACCTAATGTAGGATGGCTTATGAGATGTAAATGCAAATACTAACATGCATAAAATCAATCATAAATATGAATGGTAAAACAATAACTATTTAATTTAAACAACATCTATTGCAGTGAAAACCAAAGCACACACATAAATTTCCTTTCATTCACATTAATAAACCATGTCTACAAAAGAATCATTTTTCATTATTTATCATAAATGGCGTTACATGAACATAGTTACCTCTCTAGGCATATGGGCCCTTGTGATTGAGAAACTAGCAATCCTCGACTGAGAAACTAGCAATCCTCCATTGATGGTTCCATCCTTCAAATGGCCACCAAACTCAACCAGATGTAGTATATCAACTCGAATGGTATCAGGGAGCCAAGGGTGCTCAACCAGCCAAGACGATTTGTAGAGTGGGATATTGATGGTGGAGCTCTGTGTGAATGGAACAATGGAAGATAGGTAAATGGTTCCAAAATGGGAGAGATTCCAATGATAGGTTTTCGAATAGTATATATCAAATGGGGGGGAAAATATCATATGTATTGGGGTTTAGGGTTTTGAAACCCTAAAACCACTTTTGGTTTTTCCTTTTTGAATCTTCCTGCTGGTAAATTTTGAATTGGGGCAGGAGTTTGTATTTGTCGGGACAACCCCCCTATTTTGGTTGACACCTCCTTTTTAAGGGATATTCCCTATTTTGGTGGAGGTTTTCCAAAGGGGGTTTAGAACTTAGGATAAATGGGTTTTTATGCAAAAATGGGTTTATTCTTTGGGAATAAATGTCCATAACATGTCATTTGGTGTGTGGTCACCTTTTTTGTGTTAACAGATTGCACCTTGGTGTGTGAAGTTAGGAGCCAATAGTATGATCAATAGACATCATAGGACCTTATTTTATCGTGGGAGAGTGTGGCGTTCTTGTGGAGGACAGAGTTTTGTTGCAGAGGAGGACTACATACGCTTCACATAACGTCACGGGCCATAATTTGCAAATACAATACTCATAATGGGTGAGGTACATATAATCTTAAATATACATGGACTAGGTGGGCATACCCATGCTTGTATCAATGTCTCAAGATACATAAATAATACTGAGGCCCAAAGGGGACCTGAATAATACATAAAGAACTGTTGTGTACATCATAATGGTCCAGAGGGGACACAAATATGAAATGTGATCATGGTCCGACCATGACTGATCTGAAGAAATGATAGATGGGAACATTAACATCCATCCTGAATGCGGTATCACAACAATTGATGCTCTGTTGGATTTGAAGGTTTCCAACAAGTATGGGGACTCAACGTATGAGATTCAGAATCTCAAAGGTACATGTACTACATTTGAACTGGATACTCAAGGAAGCATGTGGCTGAAGGGATTCCAAACACTATCACCAATGCAGCCCATATATCCGCAAGAACATACAACTTGGGGGTTCCGAAGAGACTCACCAATGTGCTAGAGTCAGGGGATATCTGGGTTCTTTGACCAATGAATGAAGGGACCAATACCTTTTATGAATATCAACGGTGCGATGAGGGATTTGGAGTCGAGCATGTGAGAAGCAATCAACTGAAGAGGCACTAAGGACTTTGTTAAGCCATAAATATGGGCACATTTACCCCTATATTTTGGTTCATTACACTAGTTTTGATGTCAGATTTGGTCCATTAGTGGTAATTTTCATTAGTATGGTTATATTAGTTATGTCATCTTTGGTCAATTAGTTGGGATTGTACCCCTTAGTCTCCTATATATAGGAAGGATACCTTTCATTTGGAGTATCTTGTCTTGTCTTGTCTTGTGTACTTAGTACATTGTGTAAGGAGGTTTCCCCCTCGAAGAGGATTTTTATTAAGCTATTTTATTCAATCAAGTCATGGAGTACTCTTTCTGATCTATTTATGCTCTTTTCATACTATTTTTGGAATCTGTTGCATAACATTTGGTATCAATGCCCTTTCCTCGAGACTGGTTTCTTCAAAATGAGTCTTCTTGTAATTTTACCTATAATTTTTTTTCTATGATGGTTCAGAGAGAGAGAGACTTAAAAACCATATATAAAAAAGGCCGAACTAATTATGGTCCAAGTTTCAGATCCTGAAAAATTACAGGTTCGAAGATATTCGCTCTAGAATATAGGGCTTCTGACTAGTCCAAAAACTAGTCTAAAACAGGTGTTCTGAGAAAAGATGCCATATCTAGTGCATGCAATATCCGAATTGAGTGAGACCTGTTGAATCTAAAATAAGATGGACCAAAGTATCTGTGGTAGGGTTTTCAACATCAAATACACAAAATTGAACACGTGCAATACAATACACGTTCTCTATTTTGGAAAGACCCAAAATAAGAGGTGTTGGGATATTTACAATAAAGTATTTTTTGTAAATACAAATTAGATCAGACCCGTGGCATTGGAAAGAGGACACATCAGTATATAACAATGCAAAGTTTCAGACCCAAAGGAGCAGAAAGTTAAAATTTACATCAATTTCAAGTCAGCCTTAAAATTGTCTTCCAATCAGGGTTTGAAAAGGCACGCCATTTTTAATTTTGATTAAATTTGAGTAGAAGGATATAATTTTGGTGACACATAATGTGTGATATATATTTATATGGTTCAAAATGCCTCCAAAAGTAAGTGTAAATACCTACACTCCATCCAAACCCCCAGAGGATCCATCCTCAACGCATGATGAAAGGGAAGACCTCTCTTTTAGAGTGTCCCAATTGGAATATATGATTAAAGGGTCTGTGAAAAAAATTGATTTGGGTAATTTAGAGGAGAAGTTGAATAAAATGGAGGAAAATATGAAAGTTTTAGTGAGAACAATTGATTTACTCAATCTAGAGGAGAAGTTGATGGGGAATATGTATTAATCTCATACAAAGTTCAAGGGATACTCTTCATACCGGTAATGATGTGTTCCAGGATACTCAGGAGGATAAAGATAATTATCATGTTGAGAAACATTCCATGAATACGAATATTCCAAGAGGAAATGATTTTGGTAATGGAAGTCATCATGATGGTCACCAAGGGGTACACAACTTCCCAATATTGACATGAGAAAGTTTGATGGCAATTATCCAATAACATGGATATTCCAAATGGAGCAATTATTCGATCTACACCAGGTTCCAACATTGCAAAAGGTAACTATTGCATCATTATATTTAGATCCTGATCAATTTTCATGGCACCAATGGATTTGTGACCATAAAAAAGACTCTATTATATCTTGGTCTATATTCACCGAAGAATTGATTGCACATTATGGGGATATTAATAGCAATCCTTCTTTATCCAATTAATAAATCTCAAGCAAAAAGGTCTAGTTGCAGAGCACATCAAATAGTTTCAGAAGCTAAGTCTTAGAGTGAAGAACATTCCAAAAGATAATATGTTGGATATCTTCATGGGCACCTTGATGGATAGCATTCAACATGAGGTGGGTCTCTTTGAACCACCAATCCTTGGAAAAGGCCTTCATGATGGAAAGGGAGGTTGAAAGTAAAAATATGATGATGGTTACTAGAAAGAGAACCTCCAACACATACCGAGATAATACTGTTACTTCTTATAACACACCTCAAAGGTTGACACCTCAACAAATAGATGAAAGAAGAGAAAAATGCCTATGTTTTAATTGTGATAGAAAGTATAGTAAGGTACATAAGTGTGGTGAGAAGAAATTATTTTACATAGAATGTGAAGAGGAAGAACCACAGGAACAAGAACCATCTCCAGATGAAGAAATAAAAGATACTACTTCAGAAGAGATTACTCCAACCATATCATGTCATGCATTGGATGGAATTAACACTCCTCAAACTCTCAAGATTGAAGGATTTATCAAAAAGAAAGGTAACAGTGCTGATTGATTATGGTAGTACTCATAATTTCATTCACTATAAATTATCAAAATCTCTCAATTGATTTGTATCTAGCACCAGAGTTTCAAGTAATGATTCCAGATGGAGGTACTATCAATTGCTCAGGGAAATGCCATAATATAAATCTTACTATGGGAGAATATGTATTGAATAGTCCAATGATTGCTATTCCAATGGGTGGTGTTGATGTTGTCTTAGGAGTTCAATAGTTACAATCTTTGGGAACTGTGGCTTTTAAGTTTTAGAAGATTTTCATGAAATTCTTATGGGAAGGAAAGGAATATGAATTACAGGGCATCACAGGGAAACCAAGCAAGGTGATAATCTCTAATGATATGACAAAATTGATGAAAAAGAAACATCGAGGTGTAATTGCACAATTATGCTCATTAGATGTTCAAACATCTAAGCCTCCTATTTCCCCAGATCTCCAAAGGGTCATTAATAAGAATTCCAAGGTATTTGAAGATATTCCAAAAGTTCTTCCACCTATCCAAGATTTCGATCATGCTATTCACTTAATACCAGGAAGTGTTCCTCCTAACATTAGACCTTACAGATACCCATCTAGACAGAAGAGTGAAATTGAGTGTATGGTTGAATTAATGCTAGAGGCTGGCATATTTAGGCCTAGCCAAATTTCTTACTCTGCACCAATGGTAATGGTACACAAGCTGGATGGATCATGGTGTATGTGTCCATATTATAGAGAGATCACCAAGATCACCATTAAAGATAAGTTTCCCATTCCTGTAATTGATGAATTGCTATATGAATTGCATGGAGCAATTGTATTCACAAAGTTGGATGTTCATTTTGGGTATCATAAAATTAGAATGAAAGATGAAGACATCCCAAAAACAACATTCAAAACTCATGAAGGTCATTATGAATTTCTAGTCATGCCATTTTATCTCACTAATGCACCTTCCACAATTCAGGGTTTGATGAATTTTATTTTCAAGCCTTTTCTTAGAAAATTTGTGCTAGTATTCTTTGATGATATACTAATCTATAGCAAGTCTTGGGAAGAACATGTTCAACATGTTGAAATGGTACTACAATTACTATAGGAGCAACAACTATATGCAAAACCTTCCAAATTTTTCTTTGGGGTGAAGGAGGTAGAGTATTTGGGTCATATTGTATCTCATGAAGGTGTCAATGTAGACCCTAACAAAATTAAAGCCATGATAGACTGGCCGATTCCCAAAAAACTGAAGAATATTCGAGGATTCTTAGGTCTAATAGGGTACTACCGCAAGTTTGTTCAAAATTATGGAAGAATAGTAGCACCTCTAAAAACATTATTGAAGAAAGATGCATTTTCTTGGACTCCGGAGGCAACTCAAGGTTTTGAACAACTTAAACAGGAAATGTACACAGCTGCTGTATTGGCCACACTAGAATTCACAAAAAACTTTATTGTGGAATGTGATGCTTTAGGAAATGGCATTGGCGGTGTTCTAATGCAAGAAGGACACCCACTTGCTTTCACAAGTCATCCAATTAAGGGAAATAACTTACAGAAGCCCATTTATGAGAAGGAAATGTTGGAAATACTACATGCTCTTAAGAAATGGCATCCTTATCTAATAGGTAGGCACTTAAAGGTCAAAATAGATCATGATAGTCTTAAATACTTCTTGGAACAGAGACTATCTTCAGAAGAGTAGTAAAAGTGGGTAACCAAGGTGTTGGGATATGACTTTGAAATCATCTATAGAAAAGGGAAACATAATGTGGTGGTAGATGCACTTTCCATAAAAGATGAATATGTTGGGGCATCAATTTGTTCCATTTCCATTCTACAACCAGATTGGATAGTAGAAGCAAGGGAAGAATGGAAAAAATACCTATCTGTGTGGACGCTCATTCAAAAGCTACATGAATGATCCCAATGTATCAGATACTTTTGTGTTGAAAAATGATTCACTATGGTATAAGGGTCGCTTATATTTATGCAAAAACTCCCAGCTCAAGCATAAGGTCCTTTCTAAATTACATGCATCTCCTATAGGTGGGCACTCAGGATTCCTGAAAACTTACCAGAGGGTTAAGAAGGAATTTTTTTGGGAAGGTCTTAAATCTGATGTTCAAAGGTTTGTGGATGAATTCTTGGTTTGAAAACATAATAAGGGTGAAACAATTAAGACCCCAGGACTTCTACAATGATTAGAAATACCTTGTCAGCGCTGGGAGGAAGTCCCCATGTATTTTTATCACAGGCCTGCCCAAGTCAGAAGGAAAGAATTTTATTATGGTGGTTTTTGATAGACTCACTAAGTATGCACACTTTTTTGCACTCGCTGACCCTTTTAATGCAAGCACAGTAGTTGCAGCCTTTATGGAAATTGTTCAGAAGTTACATGGAAATACGAAGATTATTGTAAGGGATAGAGATCCAATTTTCACTGGAAAATTTTGGACTGAATTATTTTCCTATTTGGGCACTCAATTGGCTCACAGTTCATCTTATCACCCTCAATTTGATGGGAAAAATGAGATCGTGAACAAGTGTTTGGAAGGCTATCTTCATTGCTTTGCATTTGATAAACAAACACAGTGGGTTAAATGGTTGTCTTTGGAAGAATGGTGGTACAATACTTCCTTCCATACATCATAAAAAATGTCCCAATTTATGGCACTTTATGGGTACCAGCCTCCATCTATCACATATCCCTTAAAAGGAAAATCTAAAGTTCAAGTCATGGAAGATCACATAGAGCACTAGCAAGAAGTTCTCCAAATATTTAAGGACAACCTGACTATGTAAAAAAAAAGACGAAACAACAAGATGATCAACATTGCAGTGAAAGGAGTTTTGAAGAAGGGGATTGGGTACTTATAAGGCTATAACCTTACAAGTAGATGTCTCTCAAGCTATTAAAGAAGGACAATAAATTAACAACCAAGTATTATGGTCCTTATAAAGTGTTGCAGAAGATTGGTAGTATGGCCTACAAATTGGAGCTCCCTTTATTTTCAACAGTACATCCAATTTTCCACGTTTCTTACTTAATAAGGTAATAGGAGACAAGATCCCAATTCAAACAATCTTGCAGGAGCTTGATGAAGAAGGAAAAGTCATATTGGAACCTGAACAAATCACTGAAACAAGGACTAAAAAGCTACGGAATCGGGCTATTAATGAGTACCTTATAAAGTGGAAGAACTTACCAGTTGAATATTCGACATGGGAAGATGAGTCCTTCATACAGAAGCATCCACAACTAATCAAGCGTTGAGGACAACAATTGTTTGAAGGGGAGGGGCATGTTAAGCCCTAAATATGAGAACATTTCCATTAGTGGTAATTGTCATTAGTATGGTTAGTTATGTCGGCTTGGGTTAGTTAGTTGGGATTGTACCCCTTAGTCTCCTATATATAGGAAGGATACCTTTAATTTGGAGTATCTTGTCTTGTCTTGTGTACTTAGTACATTGTGTATAGAGGTTTCCCCCTCAAAGAGGCTTGTTATTCAACTATTTTCTTCAATAAAGTCATGGAGTACTCTTTCTGATCTATTTCTTCTCTTTTCATACTATTTCTGGAATTTTTTGCATAACAGACTCCTCTCGGATGATCCATAGGAAATCACCACTTATGGGGGTGAGGCCAAGATAAAGGGACCTCTAGGTCTATCCTTTGGAATAGATGTGTTGGTGTCGATAGAGGGAGACTCGTAACTACCAACGCAATGAGGGTTCCTTGATAGGAGCGCGAGGGATACAACCAAGATGTAATAGTACTGGACCTGAGACTGAGAAACTGTGGAGGGAAATGAAGGCCGTGGAGTGATGGAACTAAAACCTCCTTTGTTCAGAGTATGATGGCAGGGCTGACCTGGTAGCATATGAAACTGACTTCGGGGGGAGAGGACAATAGCTTGGTGATCAGGAGCTGTGGCGGAAATGGGGGAAACTCGGGTGGGGGGGAGAGATGATTAGTGATATAAGGAGACTCCATAGATGACTCAGCATAGAATACTCTGAACAAAGGTGACCGTAATTAGAGATGCTACCATAACATGGTGCTGTATTTGATTTGTTGTGGCATCGAGAGGTACCGTTTGGGCCTTCTTCATGGTTTAAGGAGATCGAAGAAGGGACAGAAGTGTGCTCAATATGGTACCATCGTGTAGATTTTAAAAAGCTCAGGACAGTAAGTGCTCATGGTTCCTTTCAATTTTAGAGAGTCTGAAAGAAATAAGAAGACTCTAGGGGGTTATTTTTCGTAGGTTAGTCCCCAAATCCCGAAAGGCATAAAAGTATGCCATGGAGAACTCTTCTAGCTGGAGAGACTAGAGTATTCCTTTTTCGTAATTAGTCCATCCGGTCTGAAAAATGGGTAAACGTATACCGAATAGACACCCTTTCAGATACTTTAACGAGCATGAAAGGAATCAATATTTCTTGGCGATCTTTTCATCCTTTAAGGAGTCAGAAAAATCTTAACAAAAAATCCATGACGGGAGCCCAAGGAATGGCCAATGAGCGATGATATGAGGAACTACATGTGGCTTCAACTCGATATGTCAAACTATAGGGGATCCTAATCCTAAAAGGGAATTGAATGAAATTGGTGGTAAATGCGAGGGGTTCTAAAAATAGTCATCCATGTGGAGGGAGGATCTACTTCCGTGCATGGGAAAATGCAAGGGTGGTTGGGTGGTGCCACTTACTCAGGAAGAGGGGGGTCCTACAGGCGCAAGGGATAAAACAGAGGCAATGCATCAAATTTTTAGAGGGAAAGGATGTCCTATATGCAAGTCAAGGGGTGATAACTGTGGAGATTAGTTGTCGACTGAAACAAGTGGAGCTCAACATGACTTGGACATGTACACATGGAAATGATACCAAAGCATAAAATGTGCATCTTGAAATCAAACCAAATATACAAGTGATGTGTGACCTTGTAAATGGTCAAGATTACACATGATCCAGGTGGATATTGGTGGCCACCCACCTTTCCAACTGGCTCAAAACAGTTTTATGGCAATTTTGGTATTGTACTATTTTTAGCAGTTTTTTGGGTCCTGAATTTCTGGGGCCATTTTGAGGCCCTAAAAGACCTTTTTTGGCAATTTGGGGGGCCAAATGGTTGTCTCTGACATGCATTAGGCCCCGATCGAAAGTTGTAAATCTCGGATAGACCTTTCCAACGGGATACCGAGCGCCCCAAATGGAGATCGTATGCAAAAGTTATGACCCCGGGAAGTTGATGTACTAACTTACCCAAACGGGGCCCACATGACTTTTGGCGCTTCATCTCCTAGGGTTAGGTTTTTGGATGTCTAGGGATTTTGACATTCCTGTTTATTTTAAAAGGCCTTGAGAGCCTCATTGTAACCATCTTCTTGCGAAATGAGCGCAACCGTCATATCTCTTCTGAGAGATAAGCAGCCACCATTCCAACAAGCTTATTTTCCGCTGCATTTTACAGTTCTAGCTTATTTCCTTATTGAATAGAAAACCAGTTTTACTGTATCTCTGTTATTTTGTGTTAAGAATTTGATAATAATCTGTATTCATTTCATTCTGCTCATAAAATTCAGATCAGTGGTGTCAGAGCGGTCTGCTCCTTGTCGTCTTAATGCATGTCCCCAACGAGGTCTGGGTACAAAGAATTGGGTCTCAAGCTTGTTTATCTTGAGGACAAAAGCTCTCGCACGCCCAAGCAACCTCTCATGGCAGGAGAAAAGAAAGATGACGGGACAGGAGATCCTATCAAAATGTTGCTTGAGGAAGCCCTCACGCAGCAGAGGAATGAGATGATGGATAATTTCGCGCAAATCCTTCGGCGACTACCAATAAGCGACACATCTTCCTCGAGCGGAGATGCCGCCCCCTTCAAGGTACAAATCAACTTCGACATCCCTATATTTGAAGGACAGATAGACGCAGATGCTGTAGATAAGTGGTTGAATCTACTAGAAGGGTATTTTTCTGTCCATAACTTTTGGAATAAAGAAAAGACTACTTTTGCGCTCCTCAAAGCCGTTCCCCATGTCAAAGATTGGCGGGAAACATTTTGCGAGCAAAAGGACAAAGAAGAAGCCTCATTATTTTCAGTCACGACCACCTAGGAATCATTCAGGGATGCTATTAAGGAACAATACTACCCTGTTGGAAGTTATGACGACTTGTATACCAAATGGACCACATTGCGACAAGAAAGAGACCAAGCAGTGCAGAGTTCACAAATATCTTCCATACCTTGCGCACCAAGCTGGGTATCAAAGATTCAAAGCGACATCTGGTGCTCAAGTATCGCGGTGGGTTGCATAGATACATCCAGATCAAAATGGAATTTCCTAGACATCTCTTCCTTGGGCGCGGCCTACCGATATGCCGTCAAAATCGAGCAGAAGCTCAAACAAAAGATGCGGCAATTTGGGCCTGGGAACCCTTCACAACAAAAGACAGGAAAGGGAATCCCCAACCCACAGAATAAAGGACAGAGCAAAGATGGACAGTATCAAGACGACCAATCCAAGCCGCAAGCAAAGAAGGACACCGAAAAAACAAAGAAAGATACCGAGAAGTGGTGCGACTTCCATAAGAGCCCTTGGCATAACACTGCTGATTGCTGCTCAAAGCAGTCACTGGTGGCCAAAGTGAAAGCATCTGAATCAGATGTGGGTTTTGACTCTGAGTCCGAACCAGAAAGGGGAAGACGGATCATTGATGCAGAACCCAGTGCCACCATTGCTACCACCAAGCTCCAACCTGATGAACCAGACTAGCCAGAAGAAGGAGAACGCCTCTTCCATTCACAGATGTGGGTTAAAGGCACCTCGCTGCACTTCATCGTTGATAGCAGTAGCCAGAAGAATCCCATCTCAGCAGAGGTCCTCAAGCACCTAGCCCTGCCGACAACGCCGCACCCACAACCCTACACCATTGGATGGCTCCGCAAAGGAAGCGATCTCCTCATCAGCCAACAGTGTCGACTTCCATACGGTATCAAGCCCTTCAAGGATGAGGTATTTATGTGATGTTGCTCCTCTTGAAGTTTCAGATGTCCTTTTGGGCCAACCTTATTTATGGAAACGTCATGCTTTATATGAGTCTAGGCCTCGTAGTGTTATTATTTCTTTTGAACAAGAAATTGTACAGGAGACTCGAGGCAGTCCCTCCTAGTGCTATTTCCTTGATCTCTGCCAAGCAATACAGCAAGGTCATCTCTCAGACTGGGAAATTTGTCTTCTTTGTGATTCGCTCTCAGAGTGAAAGAAAGATCGCAGCCACATCCTGGGCCTCCACGACCGATCTATCCACACAACAGAAGCAAGTGGATAAGGTGGTGGAAGGATACTCACATATCTTCTCCTCTCCAACTGGGGTACCTCTGCACTGCCAGGTCAAGAATCCATCGATCTGACCCCAGGTGCACTGCTACCCAATGGGCCAGTCTATCACCGTTCTCTATTGGAAAATGAGGAGATCAAGAGGCAGATCCAAGAATTTCTCCACAAGGGGCACATCCATCCCAGTTCATCACCTTGTGGGAGCCCAATCGTGCTACCGCAGAAGAAAGATGGGACCTGGCAACTCTGCATTGATTACCGGGCCCTGAATAAAATCACATTCCACAATCGGTACCCGATTCCGCGCATCGACGACCTCCTTGATCAGCTCATGGGGGCCAAATACTTTAGTAAGATTGATCTGAAGTTTGGCTACCACCAGGTCCCAATAGAACAGACAGATGTATGGAAGACTTCCTTCAAGTCAAAAGAAGGTCTTTTTGAATGGCTGGTCATGACTTTTGGTTTGACAAATGCTCCAACAAATTTTATGAGGATGATGGATGATATCCTACCACCTTTCACCAACAATTTTGTAGTGGTGTATCTAGATGACATCCTCATCTACAACAAGACTTGGGGGGAACATTTGCAGCATATTCAGCAGGTTCTGCACACCCTGCGGAAGCACAAACTATATGCAAACTATGAAAAATGCTCCTTCAGCATGGAGAGGGTCCATTACTTAGGCTACATCGTTGATCGACATGGTGTGCATGTGGATCCAGCCAAGATCCAGGTCATCTGTGACTGGCCAGCCCCAACTACACTCACTGAACTTCGGAGCTTCTTGGGCCTCACCAGTTTCTATCACCGGTTCATGCTGGGATTCTCTCATATCGCATGGGCCCTCAGCCAAGTGACCAGGGGTGGTGGTAAGGAAAAATTTGTGTGGGGCCTATCCCAACAACAAGCCTTCGATGACATGAAGAAGCGTTTGTGCTCATCGTCGGTACTCTCATTACCGAACCTGCAACATCCCTTTGAGATTGAGACAGATGCTTCAAATTATGCTGTGGGCGCCGTTCTCACCCAACACGACCACCCCGTGGCATATCATAGTGAGACACTCTCAGATGCTGTCTGCAAGTACCCTACCTACGACAAAGAAATGTACTCCATTGTACAAGCCTATCGCCAGTGGAGACATTACATTCTTGGGAAGGAGACAGTCATCCACACTGATCACAAGCCACTACAGTTCATGCAGACCCAAGGAAAGTTGCAGAATGACCGCCATCAGAAGTGGTCAACATATTTACAGCAGTTCCACCTCAACATCAAATATAAAATAGGGAGTACCAACCGAGTTGTTGACTGCCTCAGTCGACCTCCAGTCGCGGCACTTACCACGGTGCTAGAATCTTGTGGCCACGAGACCTTTGGATGGCCCCACCTCTACGAGACAGACCCTGAATTCTCCGCCACCTATCAAATGTTGGGCACCAACTCAGTGGTTGCTAATTTCCATCTTCAGGATGGGTTGTTGTGTCGTCTGGGCCATCTCTGCGTTCCATCAAGCGAGCGCGCGAAGATGATTTGGGAAGCTCACTACAGTCGGGTGGCAGGACACTTTGGCGTCGAAAAGACAGTGGCAGTGTTGCAAAAACATTTCTACTGGCTGAAACTTCGACAGGATGTCGGCAAGTATATCAGGTCCTGCATTGCTTGCGCTATTGCCAAACCAACCACTAAGAAACAGGGCCTATACACCCCTCTGCCTACTCCTAACAGGCCGTGGGAATCCATCTCAATGGACTACATGTCGCGCCTCTTGTCCACCAAGAGGGGAAATGACTGTGTTTTTGTGGTTGTTGATCACTTTTCCAAGATGGCGATTCTAGCCGCTTGCAAGAAGAACATCACAGCAGAAGCCACTGCCAAGCTCTTCTTTGAACGAGTATGGGTACATTTTGGGATCCCACAGACCATTACCTCAGACCGTGACAGTCGGTTCCTCAGCTCATTCTGGTCAAGCCTCTGGTCACTGCTGGATACCAAGTGAACCAAATCCACTGCCTTCCACCCCCAGACCGATGGACAAACGGAGGTCATCAACCGGATTGTCGTACATATCCTGCACATGTACAATTCAACACACCCCCGTACATGGGATGAGAGTCTCCCCTATGTCCAACATAGCTACAACCAAGCCCTACATAGCTCAACTGGCCACAGCCCCTTTCAGGTGGGATTGGGATTCCAACCATTGGGCCCCATGGATGTTGCACTTCCCCTTGTGACCACCTCAGTCGACTCGTCCCCAGAAGCTGAAAAATCCGCTCGGTTCATTGAACGGATCCAGCATATCTGCCAACAGGTTCAGGATATTCTACAGAAGTCTAATGCCAAGTACAAGCAGTGCCATGATCAACATCGGGTGCCACATATTCTACAGAAGTTTGGTTGCATTTGCAGAAAGAACGCCTTACAGGGCCCCATCGAAAGCTTTGCCCACTCTGTTATGGGCTATACACCATCACCAAGGTGGTGGGTGACAATGCTTTTGAGCTCCACATTCCCCCCTTCCTTGGTCTGCATCCAGTCTTCAACGTGGCTCTCCTTCGGCCATATTTCCCACCACTATTAGACACCTCAGAGATAGCAAAGAAGTTGACACCAACAGAGCTCAACCCTGACTGCCTACAACAAGCATCCAGTGATCATATTGCAGACACACAGATCAAGGGCACTCGACATCAAAGGATCTAGCTTTATCGAGTTGTCAAAGCAGGGCAGCTCCTGCACCAAGGCAAGTGGCTCACCCGAGGCCAAATTCAGCAGAAATTTCCTCATCTGATGGGGGAACTCAACGCAATGGAGACCATTGCTTCCTAAGGAGGGAGGATTGATCCAGGTGGATATTGGTGGCCACCCACCTTTCCAACTGGCTCAAAACAGTTTTATGGCAATTTTGGTATTGTACTATTTTTAGCAGTTATTCGGGTCCTGAACTTTCGGGGCCATTTTGAGGCCCTAAACGACCTTTTTTGGCAATTTGGGGGGCCAAATGTTTGCCTTAGGCATACATTTTCCCCCAATTGAAAGTTGTAAATCTTGGATAGACCTTTCCAATGGGCTACCGAGCGCCCCAAACGGAGATCATATGCAAAAGTTACGACCCCAGGAAGTTGATGTACTAACTTACCCAAACGGGGCTCACATGACTTTTGGTGCTTCATCTCCTAGGGTTAGGTTTTTGGATGTCTAGGGTTTTTGACATTCTTATTTATTTTAAAATGCCTTGAGAGCCTCATTGTAACCATCTTCTTGCGAAATGAGCGCAGCCGTCACATCTCTTCTCAGAGATAAGCCGCCACCATTCTAGCAAGCTTGTTTTCCGCTGCATTTTATAGTTCTAGCTTAGTTCCTTATTGAATAGAAAACTAGTTTTACTATATCTCTGTTATTTTGTGTTAAGCATCTGATAATAATATGTATTCATTTCGTTTTGCTCATAAAATTCGGATCAGTGGTATCAGAGCGGTCTTCTCCTTGTTGTCTTAACGCATGTCCCCATCGAGGTCAGGGTACAAAGAATTGGGTCTCGAGCTTGTTTCTCTTGAGGACAAAAGCTCTCGCACACCCAAGCAACCTCTCATGGCAGGAGAAAAGAAAGATGACGGGACAGGAGATCCTATCAAAATGTTGCTTGAGGAAGCCCTCACGCATCAAAGGAATGAGATGATGGATAATTTCACGCAAATCCTTAGGTGATTACCAACAAGCGACGCATCTTCTTCGAGCGGAGGCACCGCCCCCTTCAAGGTACAAATCAACTTCGACATCCCTATATTTGAAGGACAGATAGACGTAGATGCTGTAGATAAGTGGTTTAATCTACTAGAAGGGTATTTTTCTGTCCATAACTTTTGGAATAAAGAAAAGATTACTTTTGCGCTCCTCCAAGCCGTTCCCCATGTCAAAGATTGGTGGGAAACATTTTGCGAGCAAAAGGACACAGAAGAAGCCTCATTATTTTCAGTCACGGCCACCTGGGAATCCTTCAGGGATGCTATTAAGGAACAATACTACCCTGTTGGAAGTTATGACGACTTGTATACCAAATGGACCACACTGCGACAAGAAAGAAACCAAGCAGTGCCAGAGTTCACAAATATCTTCCATACCTTGCGCACCAAGCTAGGTATCAAAGATTCAGAGTGACATCTGGTGCTCAATTATCATGGTGGGTTGCATAGATACATCCAGACCGAAATGGAATTTCTAGACATCTCTTCCTTGGGCACAGCCTACCGATATGCCATCAAAATCGAGCAGAAGCTCAAACAAAAGACGCGGAAATTTGGGCCTGGGAACCCTTCACAGCAAAAGACAGGAAAGGGCAGCCCCAACCCACAGAATAAAGGACAAAGCAAAGATGGACAGTATTAGGACAACCAGTCCAAGCCGCAAGCAAAGAAGGACACCAGAAAAACAAAGAAAGATACCAGGAAGTGGTGCGAATTCCATAAGAGCCCTTGGCATAACACTACTGATTGCCGCTCAAAGCAGTCGCTGGTGGTTGAAGTGAAAGAATCTGAATCAGATGCGGGTTCTGACTCTGAGTCCGAACCAGAAAGGGGAAGACGGATCATTGACATGGAACCCAGTGCCACCATTGCTACCACCAAGCTCCAGCCTGATGAACCAGACGAGCCAGAAGAAGGAGAATGCCTCTTCCATTCACAGATGTGGGTAAAAGGCACCCCACTGCACTTCATCGTTGATAGCGGTAGCCAGAAGAATCTCATCTCAGCAGAGGTCATCAAGCACCTGGCCCTGCCGACAACGCCGCACCCAGAACCCTACACCATTGGATGGCTCCGCAAAGGAAGCGATCTCTGTGTCAGCCAACCGTGCCAACTGCCATACGGTATCAAGCCCTTCAAGGACAAGGTATTGTGTGATGTTGCTCCTCTTGAAGTTTCAGATGTCCTTTTGGGCCAACCTTATTTATGGAAACGTCATGCTGTATATGAGTCTAGGCCTTGTAGTGTTATTATTTCTTTGAATAGGAAATTGTACAGGATACCCGAGGCAGTCCCTCCTAGTGCTATTTCCTTTATCTCTGCCAAGTAATGCAGCAAGGTCATCTCTGAGACCAGGAAATTTGTCTTCTTTGTGATTCGCTCTCAAAGTGAAAGAAATATCGCAGCCACATCCTGGGCCTCCACGATCGATCTATCCACACAACAGAAGTAAGTGGATAAGGTGGTGGAAGGATACTCAGATATCTTCTCCTCTCCGACCAGGGTACCTCTGCACTGCCAGGTCAAGCATCCCATCGATATGACCCCAGGTGCACTGCTACCCAATGGGTCAGTCTATCGCCGCTCTCTATTGGAAAACGAGGAGATCAAGAGGCAGATCCAAGAATTGCTCCACAAGGGGCACATCCGTCCCATTTCATCACCTTGCTGGAGCCCAATCGTGCTGGTGCAGAAGAAAGATGGGACCTGGCGACTCTGCATTGATTACCGGGCCCTGAATAAAATCACAGTCCACAACCAGTACCCGATTCCCCGCATCGACGACCTCCTTGATCAGCTCATGGGGGACAAATACTTCAGTAAGATTGATCTGAAGTTTGGCTACCACCAGGGTCCCAATAGAACAGACAGATGTATGGAAGACTTCCTTAAAGTCAAAAGAAGGTCTTTTTGAATGGCTGGTCATGCCTTTTGGTTTGACAAATGCTCCAGCAACTTTTATGAGCATGATGGACGATATCCTACCACCTTTCACCAACAATTTTGTAGTGGTGTATTTGGATGACATCCTCATCTACAGCAAGACTTGGGAGGAACACTTGCAGCATATTCAGCAGGTTCTGCACACGTTGCGGAAGCACAAACTATATGCAAACTTGGAAAAATGCTCCTTCGGCATGGACAGGGTCCATTACTTAGGCTGCATCGTTGATCGACATGGTGTGAATGTGGATCCAGCCAAGAACCAGGTCATCCGTGACTAGCCAGCCCCAGCCACACTCACTGAACTTCGGAGCTTCTTGGGCCTCGCCAATTTCTATCGCCGGTTCATGCTGGGATTCTCTTATATCGCATGGGCCCTCAGCCAAGTGACCAGGGGTGGTGGTAAGGCAAAATTTGTGTGGGGCCTGTCCCAACAACAAGCCTTCATTGACTTGAAGAAGCATTTGTGCTCATCGTCGGTACTCTCATTATCGAACTTGCAACATCCCTTTGAGATCGAGACAGATGCTTCAAATTATGCTGTGGGCACCATTCTCACTCAACACGGCCACCCCGTGGCATATCATAGTGAGACACTCTCAGATGCTGTCCGAAAGTACCCTACCTATGACAAAGAAATGTACTCCATTGTACAAGCCTGCTGCTAGTGGAGACATTACATTCTTGGGAAGAAGATAGTCATCCACACTAATCACAAGCCACTACAGTTCATGCAGACCCAAGGAAAGTTGCAGAATGACCGCCATCAGAAGTGGTCAACATATTTACAGCAGTTCCACCTCAACATCAAATATAAAACAGGGAGTACCAACCGAGCTGCTCACTGCCTCAGTCGACCTCCAGTCGTGGCACTTACCACGGTGCTAGACTCTTGTGGCCACGAGACGTCCGGATGGCCCCACCTCTACGAGACAGACCCTGACTTCTCTGCCACCTATCAAATGTTGGGCACCAACTCAGTGGTTGCTAATTTCCATCTTCAGGACGGGTTGTTGTGTCGTTTGGGCCTTCTCCGCGTTCCATCAAGCGAGCACACGAAGCTGATTTGGGAAGCTAACTACAATTGGGTGGCAGGGCACTTTGGCATCGAAAAGACAGTGGCAGTGTTGCAGAAACATTTCTACTGGCCAAAACTTTGACAGGATGTCGGCAAGTATATCAGGTCCTGCACCGCTTGCGCTATTGCCAAACCGACCAATAAGAAACAGGGCCTATACACCCCTCTGCCTACTCCTGACAGGCCGTGGGAATCCATCTCAATGGACTACATGTCGGGCCTCCTGTCCACCAAGAGGGGAAATGACTGTGTTTTTGTGGTTGTTGATTGCTTTTCCAAGATGGCGATTCTAGCCGCTTGCAAGAAGAACATCACAGCAGAAGCCACTGCCAAGCTCTTCTTTGAACGAGTATGGGTACATTTTGGGATCCCACAGACCATTATCTTAGACCATGACAGTCGGTTCCTCAGCTCATTCTGGTGAAGCCTCTCCTCACTGCTGGATACCAAGCTCACCAAATCCACTGCCTTCCACCCCCAGACCGATGGACAAATAGAGGTCGTCAACTGGATGGTCGTACATATTCTGCGCATGTACAATTCAACACACCCCCCGCACATGGGATGAGAGTCTCCCCTATGTCCAACATAGCTACAACCGAGCCCTACATAGCTCAACTGGCCACAACCCCTTTCAGGTGGGATTGGGATTCCAACCATTGGGCCCCATGGATGTTGCACTTCCCCTTGCGACCACCTCGACCGAATCGTCCCCAGAAGCTGACAAAGCTACCTGGTTCATTGAACGGATCCAGCATATCCGCCAACAGGTTCAGGATATCCTACAGAAGTCTAATGCAGAGTACAAGCAGTGCCATGATCAACATCGGGTGCCACATATTCTATAGAAGTTTGGTTGCATTTGCAGAAAGAACGCCTTACAGGGCCCCATCGAAAGCTTCACCCACTCCGTTATGGGCCGTACACCATCACCAAGGCAGTGGGTGACAATTCTTTTGAGCTCAACATTCCCCCCTTCCTTGGTCTGCATCTAGTCTTCAACGTGGCTCTCCTTCGGCCATATTTCCCACCACTATTAGACACCTTAGAGATAGTAGAGAAGTTGACACCAACAGAGCTCAACCCTGACTGCCTACAACAAGCATCCAGTGATCATATTGCAGACACACAGATCAAGGGCACTCGACATCAAAGGGTCCAGCTTTATCGAGTTGTCAAAGCAGGGCAGCTCCTGCACCAAGGCAAGTGGCTCACCCGAGGCCAAATTCAGCAGAAATTTCCTCATCTGATGGGGGCACTCAATGCAATGGAGACCATTGATTCCTAAGGAGGGAGGATTGATCCAGGTGGATATTGGTGGCCACCCACCTTTCCAACTGGCTCAAAACAGTTTTATGGCAATTTTGGTATTGTACATTTTTTAGCAGTTTTTCGGGTCCTGAACTTCCGGGGCCATTTTGAGGCCCTAAACGATCTTTTTTGGCAATTTGTGGGGCCGAAGTCTGCCTTTGGCATACATTTGGCCCCAATCAAAAGTTGTAAATCTCAGATAGACCTTTCCAACGGGCTACTGAGCGCCCCAAATGGAGATCGCATGCAAAAGTTACAACCCCGGGAAATTGATGTACTAACTTACCCAAATGGGGCCCACATGACTTTTGGCACTTCATCTCCTAGGGTTAGGTTTTTGGATGTCTAGGGTTTTTGACATTCCTATTTATTGTAAAAGGCCTTGAGAGCCTCATTGTAACCATCTTCTTGAGAAATGAGCGCAGCCGTCACATCTCTTCTCAGAGATAAGCCGGCACCATTCCAGCAAGCTTGTTTTCCGCTGCATTTTACAGTTCAAGTTTATTTCCTTATTGAATAGAAAACCAGTTTTACTGTATCTCTGTTATTTTGTGTTAAGCATTTGATAATAATCTGTATTCATTTTGTTCTGGTCATAAAATTTGGATCAGTGGTATCAGAGCGGTTTGCTCCTTGTCGTCTTAATGCATGTCCCCAACGAGGTCAGGGTACAAAGAATTGGGTCTCGAGCTTGTTTCTCTTGAGGACAAAAGCTCTCGCACGCCCAAGCAACCTCTCATGGCAGGAGAAAAGAAAGATGACGGGACAGGAGATCCTATCAAAATGTTGTTTGAGGAAGCCCTCACGCAACAAAGGAACAAGATGATGGCTAATTTCACGCAAATCCATCGCCGACTACCAACAAGCGATGCATCTTCCTCGAGCACAACTTCGACATCCCTATATTTGAAGGACAGATAGACGCAGATGCTGTAGATAAGTGGTTGAATCTACTAGAAGGGTATTTTTCTATCCATAACTTTTCGAATAAAGAAAAGATTACTTTTGCGCTCCTTAAAGCCGTTCCCCATGTCAAAGATTGGTGGGAGACATTTTGCGAGCAAAAGGACACAGAAGAAGCCTCATTATTTTCAGTCACGGCCACCTGGGAATCCTCCAGGGATGCTATTAAGGAACAATACTACCCTGTTGGAAGTTATGATGACTTGTATACCAAATGGACCACACTGCGACAAGAAAGAGACCAAGTAGTGCCATAGTTCACAAATATCTTCCATACCTTGAGCACCAAGCTGGGTATCAAAGATTCAGAGCGAGATCTAGTGCTCAAGTATCGCAGTGGGTTGCATAGCTACATCCAAACCGAAATGGAATTTCTAGACATCTCTTCCTTGGGCGCGGCCTACCGATATGCCGTCAAAATCGAGCAGAAGCTTGAACAAAAGACGCGGCAATTTGGGCCTGGGAACCCTTCACAGCAAAAGACAAGAAAGGGCAGCCCCAACCCACAGAATAAAGGACAGAGCAAAGATGGACAGTATCAGGACAACCAATGAAAGCCGCAAGCAAAGAAGGACATCGGAAAAACAAAGAAAGATATCGGGAAGTGGTGCGACTTCCATAAGAGCCCTTGGCATAACACTGCTAATTGCCGCTCAAAGCAGTCTCTGGTGGCCGAAGTGAAAGCATCTGAATCAGATGCGGGTTCTGACTCTGAGTCCGAACCAGAAAGGGGAAGACGAATCATTGACATGGAACCCAGTGCCACCATTGCTACCACCA
This sequence comes from Larix kaempferi, assembly GCA_027924585.1. Lineage (NCBI taxonomy): Eukaryota > Viridiplantae > Streptophyta > Pinopsida > Pinales > Pinaceae > Larix > Larix kaempferi. Next base: position 6,411,411 of record BSBM01000738.1, read on the forward strand.
AGCTCCAGCCTGATGAACCAGACGAGCCAGAAGAAGGAGAACGCCTCTTCCATTCACAGATGTGGGTAAAAGGTACCCCGCTGCACTTCATCGTTGATAGCGATAGCCAGAAGAATCTCATCTCAGAAGAGGTCGTTAAGCGCCTGGCCCTGCCAACAACACCGTACCCACAACCCTACACCATGGATGACTCCGCAAAGGAAGCGATCTCCGCGTCAGCCAACAGTGCCGACTGCCATACGGTATCAAGCCCTTCAAGGACAAGGTATTGTGTGATGTTGCTCCTCTTGAAGTTTTAGATGTCCTTTTGGGCCAACCTTATTTATGGAAACATCATGCTGTATATGAGTCTAGGCCTCGTAGTGTTACTATTTCTTTGAACAGGAAATTGTATAGGATACCCGAGGCAGTCCCTCCTAGTGCTATTTCATTGATCTTTGCCAAGCAATGCAGCAAGGTCATCTCTCAGACCAGGAAATTTGTCTTCTTCGTGATTCACTCTCAGAGTGAAAGAAAGATCCCAGCCACATCCCGGGCCTCCACGACCGATCTATCCACACAACAGAAGCAAGTGGATAAGGTGGTGGAAGGATACTCAGATATCTTCTCCTTTCCGATTAGGGTACCTCTGCATTGCCAGGTCAAGCATCCCATCGATCTGACCCCAAGCGCACCGCTACCCAATGGGCCAGTCTATCGCTACTCTCTATTGGAAAACGAGGAGATCAAGAGGCAGATCCAAGAATTGCTCTACAAGGGGCACATCCGTCCCAGTTCATCACCTTGCGGGAGCCCAATCGTGCTGGTGCAGAAGAAAGATGGGACCTGACGACTCTGCATTGATTACCGGGCCCTGAATAAAATCACAGTCCGCAACTGGTACCCAATTCCCCGCATCGACGACCTCCTTGATCAGCTCACGGGGGCCAAATACTTCAGTAAGATTGATCTGAGGTCTGGCTACCACCAGGTCCCAAGAGAATAGATAGATGTATGGAAGACTGCCTTCAAGTCAAAAGAAGGTCTTTTTGAATGGCTGGTCATGCCTTTTGGTTTGACAAATGGTCCAGCAACTTTTATGAGGATGATGGACGATATTCTACCACCTTTCACCAATAATTTTATAGTGGTGTATCTGGATGACATCCTCATCTACAGCAAGACTTGGGAGGAACACTTGCAGCATATTCAACAGGTTCTGCACACCCTGCGGAAGCACAAACTATATGCAAACTTGGAAAAATGCTCCTTCGGCATGGACAGGGTCCATTACTTAGGCTACATCGTTGATCGACATGGTGTGCATGTGGATCCAGCCAAGATCCAGCTCATCCATGACTAGCCAGCCCCAACCACACTCACTGAACTTCGGAGCTTCTTGGGCCTCGCCAATTTCTATCGCCGGTTCATGTTGGGATTCTCTCATATCGCATGGGCCCTCAGCCAAGTGACTAGGGGTGGTGGTAATGCAAAATTTGTGTGGGTCCTGTCCCAACAACAAGCCTTCGATGACTTGAAGAAGCATTTGTGCTCATTGCCGGTACTCTCATTACCGAACCTACAACATCCCTTTGAGATCGAGACAGATGCTTCAAATTATGCTGTGGGCACCGTCTCACTCAACACTGCCACCCCCGTGGCATATCATAGTGAGACACTCTCAGATGCTATCCAAAAGTATCCTACCTACGACAAAGAAATGTACTCCATTGTACAAGCCTGCTGCCAGTGGAGACATTACATTCTTGGGAAGGAGATAGTCATCCACACTGATCACAAGCCACTACAGTTCATGCAGACCCAAGGAAAGTCGCAGAATGATCGCCATCAGATGTGGTCAACATATTTACAGCAGTTCCACCTCAACATCAAATATAAAACAGGGAGTACCAACCGAGCTACTGACTGCCTCAGTCAACCTCCAGTCGCGACACTTACCACGTTGCTAGACTCTTGTGGCCACGAGACCTCCGGATGGCCCCACCTCTACGAGACAGACCCTGACTTCTCCGCCACCTATCAAATGTTGGGCACCAACTCAGTGGTTGCTAATTTCCATCTTCAGGATGGGTTGTTGTGTCGTCTGGGCCATCTCTGCGTTCCATCAAGCGAGCGCGCGAAGCTGATTTGGGGAGTTCACTAAAGTCGGGTGGTAGGACACTTTGGCGTCGAAAAGACACTGGCAGTTTTGCAGAAACATTTCTACTGGCCGAAACTTCGACAGGATGTCGGCAAGTATATCAGGTCCTGCACCGCTTGCGCTATTGCCAAACCGACCAATAAGAAACAGGGCCTATACACCCCTCTGCCTACTCCTGACAGGCCGTGGGAATCCATCTCAATGGACTACATGTCGGGCCTCCCGTCCACCAAGAGGGGAAATGACTGTGTTTTTGTAGTTGTTGATCGCTTTTCCAAGATGGCGATTCTAGCTGCTTGCAAGAAGAACATCACAGCAGAAGCCACTGCCAAGCTCTTCTTTGAATGAGTATGGGTACATTTTGGGATCCCACAGACCATTATCTCAGACCATGAGAGTCATTTCCTCAGCTCATTCTGGTCAAGCCTCTGGTCACTGCTGGATACCGAGCTCACCAAATCCACTGCCTTCCACCCCCAGATCGATGGACAAATGGAGGTAGTCAACTAGATGGTCGTACATATCCTGCGCATGTACAATTCAACACACCCCTGCACATGGCATGAGAGTCTCCCCTATGTCCAACATAGCTACAACCAAGCCCTGCATAGCTCAACTTGCCATAGCCCCTTTTAGGTGGGATTGGGATTCCAACCATTGGACCCCATGGATGTTGCACTTCCCCTTGCGACCACCTCGGCCGACTCGTCCCCAGAAGCTGACAAAGCCGCTCGGTTCATTGAACAGATCCAGCATATCCACCAACAGGTTTAGGATATTCTACAGAAGTCTAATGCCAAGTACAAGCAGCACCATGATCAACATCGGGTGGCACATAAGTTTCAGGTGGGCGATAAAGTTTGGTTGCATTTGCAGAAAGAACGCCTTACAGGGCCCCATCAAAAGCTTCGATCACTCCGTTATGGGACGTACACCATCACCAAGGCGGTGGGTGACAATGCTTTTGAGCTCAACATTCCCCCCTTCCTTGGTCTGCATCCAGTCTTCAACGTGGCTCTCCTTTGGCCATATTTCCCACCACTATTAGACACCTCCGAGATAGCAGAGAAGTTGTCACCAACAGAGCTCAACCCCGACTGCCTACAACAAGCATCCAGTGATCATATTGTAGACACACAGATCAAGGGCACTCGACATCAAAGGATCCAGCTTTATTGAGTTGTCAAAGCAGGGCAGCTCCTGCACCAAGGCAAGTGGCTCACCCGAGGCCAAATTCAGCAGAAATTTCCTCATCTGATGGGGGAACTCAATGCAATGGAGACCATTGCTTCCTAAGGAGGGAGGATTGATCCAGGTGGATATTGGTGGCCACCCACCTTTCCAATTGGCTCAAAATAGTTTTATGGCAATTTTGGTATTGTACTATTTTTAGCAGTTTTTCGGGTCTTGAACTTCCCGGGCCATTTTGAGGCCCTAAACGACCTTTTTGGCAATGTGGGGGGCCAAATGGTTTCCTCCAACATGTATTTGGTTGCATTCGAAAGTTGTAAATCTCAGATAGACCTTTCCAATGGGCTACCGAGCGCCCCAAACAGAGATCGTATGCAAAAGTTACGACCCTGGGAAGTTGATGTACTAACTTACCCAAACGGGGCCCACATGACTTTTGGCGCTTTATCTCCTAGGGTTAGGTTTTTGGATGTCTAGGGTTTTTGACATTCCTGTTTATTGTAAAAGGCGTTGAGAGCCTCATTGTAACCATCTTATTGAGAAATGAGCGCAGCCGTCACATCTCTTCTGAGAGATAAGCCGACACCATTCCAGCAAGCTTGTTTTCTGCTGCATTTTACAGTTCAAGCTTATTTCCTTATTGAATAGAAAACCAGTTTTACTGTATCTCTATTATTTTGTGTTAAGCATCTGATAATAATCTGTATTCATTTCGTTCTGCTCATAAAATTCGGATCAACACATGCGAAAAAATTGAGCAGGGTTAAGGTCCGACCCCCATGCTATGGGCATGGGGTTTTTTATTATGGATCACATATGTGTTGGTTTGAGCGATGGACTCATTGCAATACTGAGATAGATGTGATGGTGTAGGTTCAAAATGATTAAGCATGCCTCCTATCCCACGGTCGAGGTAATCGATTATGTCCCCTAGCCTAGAGGTCATGTGGTGTGGATGTTGTCTCGAAGAGAGATCATCATGGCGTCGACCAACTGCTGGTAGGGGGGTGTACCATGAGGTTGTTGGCCATGGTGGCATACTGAAGTGATGATATGATGATGGGGGATTCCACTTGCGGGGTATATGCCTCGAGTATTTCTGATGAGAATGAGGATGATGATGAGTAGGAAAGCTTTTGGGCCTGCCCCCATGTTGTGGACATGTGATTTCCTCGTCTATTCGAGAAGGTTGAATAGATAGGTCAGAGGGATCAGTTGAATTTGACAACGTTATTGTGGTGTCGATGGTTGAAATATTATAAAAAAATGTTTCCCTCGACCGACAAGGATTCCTTGGGGTGGACCTCCTCAATAAAAATAATCGAGGACTCAAAGATGGTTGTTGCAACTCATGGAGCACCAACTGGTACTTTGGTAAGCCGGGGCAGTGATGGGAATAATGGCCATAGATGCCACAAATTTCACAAAGATTGATTTGTGTTCAGTGACTTGTTGCATTCCTGCGGGGGGGTTGGAGGTTGAACAACTGGAATGTTCTCGTTATCATCCAATGAATCCATATGGGTGTGAAGGTCGAGTAGGTGCAGAAAGTTGTGGGTAGCATGACCCAAGGTATCGCATAAAGCACATTTCACAGGTGCACATGCTTGAGGAGGGGGGTTCACAGCTTTGTTCATAGTTTTCAGGGTGCCGGTTTTCATGGCTTTTCCCCCAGCCCTTTTGGGAGGCTAGGGAGTGGGGTCGTGGGAAGTTGTTTCTGACACACTAGGAGGTGGGTGATTGGCAATGTTGATTGGTTGGACTGGTTGAAGAATGACCTGGGGGGGTGGTGCGGACTTAGGTGCCGGTAGGTACCAGACAGGGATTATTAATGTCAATCCTGAAAGGTTCAGCGTTTCCGTGATCGACATGCTTACAGATCTTGATGGGGGAAACAAGAAAGGGATTGTGTGGATTGGGGTGGCTCCCAGGTGACTAGGTACTGACGACGGTTTAGGTTGAGCTAGTCCCTGGGATTGTGGTGGAGGTACCGGTTAAGCTATAGGCTGTGCTGCAGGAGTTGGTTGGCCTAATGAAATAGTGCAAAAATCCGATATCTCGATGACCGGTGGGGGTAATGAGACAAAGGTGGAAATTATCAGGGCCTCGGAGTAAAGACTCACCCTACAGTTGAAATCAAATGAGTAGGTGCACCAATTATAGGTTGGTCGAGCATGGGAAGGACATTTTCTGGTGTAGTAGGAGTGTAAGGGTCATAGTAGGTAAGTTGGTTGAGTTTGGCGACCAATACCTCATGGGGGAACATCATGAGCTGGAACATGGATGAGGAAACAAACTTCATTGCATACATGTAGTTGTGGCCTAAAAGAAGGTTGCAGTTGAGCTGATCATTTACGAATTCAATGTCAGTCAAGATGGTTTTTCTGGCTAGTTGTATGGGGATGTTAGCAAGTAGGCCTTGCGGTTGGGCTACGCGACCATCGTAAGCTCGAAGTGCCGTCATTGATGCTTGTAAAGGAGGGGATCCTAGTTTTTTCCATACGAACGTGGACATGACGCATGTAGAGGCGCTGTCATCAACTATGCATCGGTGTATAGCCAGGTTCGAATCGAGAGGAAGATATGAAATACAATGGATGAAGGCATGTAGGGTTCTGACTAATCTAAGTTGAATGCCATCAATCACAACTCCGAAGGGTCGATCGAAGCTAAAGTGGATAACATTTCTTTTCATTGTCCTGGGTAGTTTTTTAGAATTTCCAAGGCTGACATGTCAGCAGGGGATTGGTCCAAGTCATCCACGATGTTATAATTAGGGGCAACACGAGCATTAGGGTTATTAGTAATGCAACGCATAGGGAATTTAGGGGATTTAGGGGCTCCTTCATTTGGTGGTGGTGGAAGGAGTTCTGACTCGGCAACAAGGGTTGAGGTGGTTTCCTTATCTGCAGGTATGGTTTTTGTAGCTGAACCATATTGGTTACGACGAGTCTATATATTGATGTCGAATGAGGACATGATTAGGAGGTGGTGAAATCCTGACTCATAGATCCGACTTGAGGATGTGCCATAGGTGGCAGGTGGTTGTGTGATGAGGACCCCTTGCGTGGGTAGGGAGTTTTGCAAGTTCACAGGTTGCATTGTGATGACCCTTTGGGTGGGTAAGGGGTTTTGCAACACCAGAGTAGGTTGTGTCGTTTGAGGTGGTTGGGGTTGTTCCTGAGGGGCGACGGTGGTGTTGTGGTGGGTTATCCTTGTCCCAAAGCTGGCGGGATGCCACTAAGTGGGGACAATGGTGAGTGTAGTGGCCATAAACATTACAAAATGAATAAGGGTAATTGGTTCAAAATGGTGGGTTCTTACCCTATTAGGGAGGTTGATTGGGGCCTTGATTCACGGGATTTGGGCCATTATTAACTAGGGGTTTAGGAGGAGTTCCGCCCCTCCCCTGGCATTGATTATTTTCACGATTCCATCCACCTCTTCTGTCTTGTTGGAATTGTTGGTTATTGGGGGCGGGTTGGTTTGGTTGTTGGTTATGCTGAGCATAAACCTGTTGTTGAGGTACAGGGGGAACCTGAGGTTGGGCGAGTGCGAGGGGGACCTACAGTGGACAATACGTAGGGGGATATTGAGGTTGGGGGGAGCAGGAGCAGGCGATGAATGGTAGTAAGCCGGTGAGGATGCATGAGGGGGGTACACTTGCTGGTTATGACCATAGCTAGGTGTCGCGTATGTGGGCCCATGCGTTTGAGGATTGTGGTCCAGTGGCACATACGAAGGTGTTGCTCCATAATGAGATATTGTATGTGAAACGTCGAGACCGCAGCTCATAGCGGGTTGTGCAGGTGTTGAAGGTATATGCACAGGGGGTCGGTCAGTGGACGAAATGTGGTCGATGATGCCATATGCAGCATGGGATTCCCTCGATGCATCCTTTTGAGAAGTATCGCTGGGGCATTGGGTAATATGGTGTGTAGGTATCCCGATTGGGCGTAGATAAGGTCGAACTGTTGGGATTTAAGGATAGCCTCTTCTTCGGTTTAGGTTCGCTCGGATGCCACATCCTTAGCATGGCTGGTATAAGAGATTTAAAGAACCAATATAAAAAGATGTGGTTGTCTAATTTAATCTTTCACAAACTGCGGCATTTACGCCATTCATGGATATGGTCCATGATATGGGTAGTCGTATTTTGTCTGCAAGATAGGAGAATCTCAACACTAGCATTGTAATGAACTGGTAGCTGGAAGAACTGCAGGAAATTCGAAGCGAGGGATGTGAATGTGGAATGGGTCCCATGGGGATGGTCAATGTACCACTTGGCTATAGCGCCAGTGAATGTTTGTTGTAATAGACGTAAGCGAATAGAGTCATACACTATCGAGTTAGAGGAACACCACGCGTGGAAGGACATGATATGGTTCTGGGGTTCTTCACCCATATTCCCTTCGAACTTGGGTATGTACAAAGGGATCTTGGTAGGCATGAGAGGCCACATGGGATCATGTCGAATTGGGTCGTTGGTCAATCTAGCCAGTTCAGGGAGGTTGAGACTGGCCATGATTGGAAAACTTGCAGGAGGGTCTGACATGGATTGGTTGACCTGTGTGCTGGCTATGGCGGCTATCGTGGGGCCACCTCCATCGAATGCGGATACATGTGCGTTAGTCATAATGGGAATAAAGGAATTACCTATATGGGGGGGAGGGATATGAAATGAAGGGGTGGTGCCCCTAAGGGTAGTGATAGTAACTAGAGGGGTTGTGGTTGTCGGAATGAGACTTCTACCTGTGGGTATGGATGCAGTGGCTGGGTGCACAGTGGTTCTAGGGGTAGGTCCTGCGATAGCATGGATAGAAGGTCCCGTGGATCCCATAGCTGGGATAGATGCTGAAGTGGTGACAGGGCCACTAGCGTGTCCACCCCCAACGATCCCTCCGTAAAACTGGTTGGGGTTCATGTAGGCCATGGGGATAGATGGTGCTGTAGGTATGTGTGACTTTGATTCATAATCATATGTGAAATAAGGACCATCGGGATGAATATATTCCAACTAAAACGTGCATCTTAGGAGAGCATGATGAGTGGGGTCTAAAGGACCGCGTTGAGGGGACTGCACTCGCAGTATATGGGAGTATCTGAAGGGATCACTGATGACTGATTCCATGAGTGCAGAGGAGGTTAAAAAAAATGCTCAAAACTCCAACTGTTGCCGTGTGTGCAGAAGGAGAGCACTCAACAAAGTGGTGCTCAGGATAATAACAAACTCTAAAACTCTATTGTGATTGAGTGTCAGAGCAGGCGAGTAACAAGGAGTGGCCATAATGCCAACAAGCAACACTACCTAAAAATTAAAACTCACTAACCTAAGGGGTATTAGAGCATGCAAACGCCTAACTAAAAGATATGGAAGCTCACACAAATCATATCCCCTACAGGGTGATGAAATCCATAGTCAAAGAATATGAAATGGAGAATCGAATAAATAAGGGATATGCCTCTACTAAGAGGGATCCCGGGTAAAAGATCCCTAGGAGAATGGAAACTAGGCTACCCCATTCATGACACGTCCTGAAATGAAATTCATCTTTTCAACCCGTTGGTTGCTACACCCTTGGTATAAAGGCCTAGTAATGTAGAAAGGACTACGATTAGGTGTCGTTCATAACTAAGTGGAGAGAGGAAGTCCACCTATCCTTCCGGAATCAGTCTCACGAATTTCCCTCCTAAGGGAGAGGCCTTTCTGACAAATCGGATTTAACCGTGTCAAAACGTACTAAGGGGTTTTGTTTCCCTAAGAGATCACTGTTATGTGTCAGGTGTAAAATGGAAAAGGGGAGTTATTTGGATGCCTACCCCCAGTGCCCTACCTATCTATAAGATTTTTTTTGGTCTCCAAGTGGGGTTAGATGTTTGTTTGATTAAAAAAAAAATTGGTCTCACTTTTGTGTTTAGGGTGTGAGTGGGTGCACGGGTGGCATGTATAACTATGCTAGATGAGCAAGAAATAAACCGTAATGATAACTTGAAAGAAACTGAACTGGAATTCTTTTATTTCAAACTAAAATATACTTCCAAGAATTAATAAGAGAGATTGATCATGCTAAAATCAACAAGTAGAGATAGTAAAAATTATGTTGCAATCAGTCGAATCTGTAACTAAACAATCAATCCAAATCGTGAAAGGGGACAAACAGGGGGTTTGGAGTGTTATAAGTCAGTATTAGGGCACTTCTGTCTGAGGGACATAGGCGTTCTGGGGCGCACACTACGCAAAAATACAAGCGCAACCAAAACAGAGTGTTATAGTTCCGGAGCTCACCTTTCGGGGAGAAAGAAGCACTCTTAACTAGGCAAAAGGGGCACCCTAGGGCACACTTAACTGGCAGAAAGCTGCCACTCTAGGACTGGTTTTCAAAAAATTGAAAAAAATCTAAAAAAAGGGGCTGAACAAGGGGTCTTAGGGTTGGATTAGGACGGTTTTGCAGGCCAAAAGTTAACTAGGGGACTAACAGTACTCATAAATACTCAAACTAAGAGATCTAACAAGCAAAAAATCTACAGTAAAACACACTCAAAGAAAGATAAAAATCAATTGGGGATCTGTAGAGATCGACCCAGTATGGTCTCCAGTTCTGTTTGTGGTTCTTTCGCACTCTAACAGGTGAAAATGGGAGTTCTACCGACTTGAGGAAGAGGAGGTAGAGAGCATGCAAGAGGGTGTCTCTCGCGGCTCTGTGTGTGAAGGATGTGCAGTAAAATCAGGTAAAAGAAGTAAACTAAGAACCAAACTATGCAAATAGGAATATAACCCAAGGTAGGACGACTTATGAGCCATAAATACAAATACTAACATGCAAAAACTCAATCGTAAATATGAATGGTAAAACAATAACTATTTGATTTAAACAACATCTACTACAATGAAAACCAAAGCACACACATAAAATTCCTTTCCTTCAAATCAATAAACCATGTCTACAAAAGAATAAATTTTCATTATTTATAATAAATGGGCTTACATGAACATAGTTACCTCTCTGGGAATATGGGCCCTTGAGGCTGAGAAGCTGGCAATCCTCCATTGATGGTTCCATCCTCAGAATGGACACCGAACTCAACTAGATGCAGTATATCAACTCGAATGGTAGCAAGGAGCCATTGGTGCTCAACCATCCAAGGGGATTTGCATAGTGGGATATTGATGGTGGAGGTATGTGTGAATGGAATAATGGCGGATAGGTAAATGGTACCAAAATGGGAGAGATTCCAATGATAGGTTTTCAAATAATATCTATTAAATGGGGGGGGGAATCTCATATATATTGTTGTTTATGGTTTTGAAACCCTAAAATCACTTGTGGTTTTTCCTTTTTGAGTCTTATTGCCGGTAAATTTTGAATTGAGGTGGGTTTTGTATTTGTCGGGACAACCCCCCTGTTTTGGTGGACACCTCCTTTTTAGGGGAGATTCCCTATTTTGGCGTAGGTTGTCCAAAGGGGGTTTAGAACTTAGGATAAATTGTTTTTTTGGGTTTTTATGCACAAATGGGTTTATTCCTTGGGAATAAAGGCCATAACATGTCATTTGGTGTGTGGTCACTTTTTTGTGTTAGCAATTGTGACTTTATGTTTTCACATATTTATTTCTTTAAAAAAATTCAATACCAAGACTAGAGTTAGTGAGAACTTTGTCCCTCAAATATAACAAAAAAAAAACTATCAACTACTTCAAAGACATCAGGGATGAAAACCACCTCATAGGGATGCTCCAAAGGTTGCAACTCATCCACAGGCTAGAACAAATACCTTTTTGAGGCCAAGTTTTGGATCTCGAACAAACAAAAAGACGATACTTTGGATGGAGGTGGCTGGAGCCGTAATCCCTCAAGATAGTACTACTCAAGGATGCTAGAGAGGAATGGATGGAGTCACTGAATTTGATTAAAAATGGTGATATTTATCAACTTTCTTATGGTGAGATAAAATAAATGTTCAAAAACTGTTCAATAGATTCCAACAACAAAATTTGTGGCTTGCACATGTCAACTCTAGGGCACATTATGTACATTTGTGGCTTACACATGTCAAATATTATTCTCATATTATTTGACTAAAAATAAATTTGATCCATAAATATTACTCTCATATTTTGAAAAACACACCTTACACTAAATAGACAATGTTTACAAAGGTTGGAATCTAGAAGAGTATATACAATGGGTAGATGAGAGAAACACATCAAGAATTCTCTCATTGGATCAATTTTTTTTTGCTTCTTACATTTTTGTACACATGTCATAAGTGTGCCATCAATTTGCACCCACCCGCTTCTTGAGCCTTGTTTTTTTCTTGATTGGCTTTGCGTCCTCCCACGGAGTGTATGTCTGTGTTAGGAATCATAATGTGGAGGTTTCTATGAGGTTGTGTCATTGCATACAATAAAAATAATAATTAAATTAATGAGGTCAGCTATTAATCATTGAAAAATTTCATTAATTAAAAAAACATTTGCAATGTTAATTACCTAGTTCACTGGTTAAGACCACTGGAATGTTTGGCATGTGCTCCTCTACTTGCAGAGGAACTTCAACAGCATGCTCTGCCATTTAAACAACACAAAAATTTGTAAGTACACAATCATAAATGTATAAGTATACAAAAATTCAAAAGTACAATAATTAAAAGTACAAAATCAATAAGTCATATGATTTTATAGACACAATGTTATTTACCTTATGCACTAGTAGAGATTGTTGGAATTATTGGCATGTGCTCCTCTTCTTGCAAAGGAACTTTAGCTGCATGCCCTTCCATTGAAACAACACAAAAAAATGTAAGTAGACATTAAATGTACAAGTATACAAAAATTCAAAAGTACAATAGTTAAAATTACAAAATCAATAAGTCATATATGATTTTATATCCACAATTTTATTTACGTAGTGCACTAGTAGAGACCGTTGGAATGTGATCCTCTTCTTGCAAATGAACTTTACTTGAATGCCTCGCCATTGAAACAAATAAAAAAATTGTAATTACACAATCATAAATGTATAAGTATACAAAAAATGAAAATTACAATTATTAAAAGTACACAATCAATAAGTAATATATTATTTTATATCCATATTACCACCGTGAGAATGCGTAGCACTATCATGGGGCTGCTGTCCACTATCATGTGACTACACGAATGAACCATGTTTTGGCTACAGTCCACTACCTCAATGATTCTGTCCACTCGTGGCATTGTCTTGATTGGTGCTCCTCTGCTATAAACAAAGAATCACAATCATATTTTGGTGATATCAAACATGATTTCATTTTATAAATATTGAAGGCTTAAATTAAATCGAGGTTTATTTACTGTTTCTTGCCGATTGGATAAAGGGATATCCCCCAGGATTTTTCAACGTTCAACCACAAATTGAAATCCAAACTTGAAAGTGAGATGATTGTCTTCCTCCATGATTGCGGATCCAAACATACCCCCATGTATTGCATAAGAGATTGGAGAGTGAAATTAAACATAAATTGGATGGTGATATGAATGATTTTGTTTAGATGTTTCGTTACTCACAATTATTGGTACTAACTTCATATAGCCACCTTAGCCAAGTCTGTGCTGGCCATGTTTCTCAAGCCTTTATTTTGTGGCTTTTGAAGTGTCAGGGAGTCTGCAAAAAGTTTCAAATGTGTTATCAATCACAATCTTATTTAAAACTAAATAAAATTTGATGTATTAAATTCAAAATGTAATGTACCTTGGTGGATCGGGTGGTGTTTTCCTTATTTTTTCATTTTCTTTTCCTCTGCATCCCTAATAAGGGCCCTCCACTCCTTCTCATGAAACATGGGTGGCCGCTCATATCTAGGGTTCTTTTGCAATTGAACCCTATACATTTCCCTCACAAATTTTAAATAACTGTCAGCCAATGAGAGTACCCTGCTTCTATTGAATTTATTTTTCCTAAACAGATATTCAAGGTAGTCCGCAAGGGCATTTTTCAAGTTGTATTTTTTGGAATTCCACCTTGTGAGTATGGTGGGACCAAACAAATCGAACACCTTATCATTCATGTAATTATAAAAGAGGTTGTTTCCTACATGCATAATGATTGCATCATTAATTTAGAAATAATAATCTAGAATATATATGTTTGAGGAAGATAACATGTAATAGTTGAAACATTCAAAATTACCTGGGACCTTTAGTCCCTTCATTGGAACAAGGTGCTTATTCACCGAAATTGTTCCTTGATGTGTCCTCATTCTTTGAACACATTCGATCCAGGATATGAAAGGATATCCTTAGCAGAAGGGTCCCCTCCATCATCATGACTTGTAGGGCTTAGAGATGTGACATTCTTGGGGGTCATGTCAAGGGGCACTGAAGGTGGAGTCCCTCCCTGAGAATGGGGACTATCAGTGAGAGGTGGAGAGGAGGGTAACCTCGTTGGTATATGTTGGCTTGTGACAGGATGCTTTGGAGACTATGCATCACTATTTCCAACACTAGGCTGAGGAGCTGATGCTTGTGTGTAAGGCTCCAAAAAATCCTACATAAGAAGGAAAATGTTAATTCCTTTAGATAATTTAAAAGTTAAATAAATGAATATCATAATTGAACATATGTTATAAAAATATCTTTCAAAGGTGGTGTTTACCTTATATCTATCTATAGATTGCATCACCTCTTTGACTCGTTGTTTGTTCTTAGGCGTTTGTTTAAGTTTGGTCAAATAAAGAAGTTATTTGTTCAACTTTGTGACATCCTTTTTAGACTATTTGGATTGATTCGAGTGAATCAAACAACTCATCATCATCAAGCTCTACATCAGGAACATCATGTCTAGTGGACTGTATATTTCAACAAAAAAAATTAATTCTCAATTATATATAAACATAATAATTTTCACATTATTTTGAACTCGAAATTGTTTACCTGTTCTTGGGATGGTGCTTTCCCACGATCATGAAATTTCCATATGAGACCTTAGTAATTAGAATCGTGAAAAAAAAAAATAGAAGATGAAAAGATCATATCAATGTATGACAAAAGTATTGAAGATGACAAGATATTCAAGTGAAATATATTCTTATAGGTGGTACTTCTTTTTTCATGTTTAATATGATATATTTTTTATGCTAATCCTATTCCATGAATACATGCTTCCCCATTGGCTATATATTGCCTATTCAAATCATTTTTTTTTCTAGTATGCTTATGCCTTTTCATTGATAAGTTCATTTCAGTTCGCAAGATTGTCATTAGATCACATCATCATATCACATTGAAAAGACACTAGTTCTCAATTCCACTAAGAAATTGTTAGTGCCATGCAATTGTTAGTACTAATATATAGGGATTAAAAATATAATAGTCCAAAAACTATAATTCTCATGCCCAAAAATACCAAGAGAACCATGAAATGAGAAAATAGGTCATAACTAGTCATAGTTCTACAAGTGCATAAACACAATTGCTAACAACAATGTATTTATTAACATTAACGTATAGCCTTTACAATGCAACAATGAACAAATCTTATTTGAATGAAAGGGTTTATTTATTAGTTTACCTTGAGGATCTTGGCCTTCCAACTTGATATGAACAACAAAGTTTAGTTTAATTTATTTTAGGATTATTTATGAGTAGTTGAAGAGAATTGCATGATGTTGCAAGGAAATCCTTATTGAAATAGACCTCATTGCATGTTTTTTCATGGAGCCTTACTCTAAAACTAAAATATCCCGTCTTTTACTTATTGGACCATGGTCTCACATGTTATAATTGAATCATTTCCTTTCCATGTTTTACAAATGAGAAAAATGAGAGGATGTTGGGACCCTCTTCAGAGGTTTTATGTTGCCAGGAATAATCTTGGTAGACATTCAACAATTTGGATTTTTAGAGGAATGTTTTGGGATATATAACATATACCAAAATCATATTGTTTGTGTGAATCTATTGTGACAAAACATAATATTGTGTTTATTTCTACTGCTACAAATAGACTTGGAAAGACGATTCTTAGTTACACTACTTTGACAATTATGATTTGTGACTTGTAATTAACACATAGAAAGGATAGCAAATTCTATAAAGATCATAAATAAAATGGATATATTAATTGGATGTATGCTTGCACATCTTAGAAACATATTTAGTGTTTGCACTTGTCCATAGTGTTACATTGTATTTGCTAGTAAGGGGTTAGGATAATGCAATAAAAGTATGTTGTCTTGTGTTAGGTTTGTTGGATTTGATTTGAAAATTCATATGTGGTTTGACATATGGATTAGAATTTGTTATTACCTATGAATTAGTGTTTGTAACATCAACCTCCTCACGCATTTAAATCTTTGATGGAGAATGTTATGAATTGAAAAACCTAACATGGTCATCAAATTTCACATCTCTACTCGCTATCATATTTTGTTGTGATGGAATGTGGATATTGTAAGCCATAGAAGTATCATTATATCCATCAACACAACATGTTATCATAACATATTAAACCTTTATAATTTTTTTACCACCAATGAATATGAATAATTATAGCTCTAGATCATTAACAACCTTGCAAACTCCATCATTACTCAAGTCAACGTCATGGGTAGACTACAATCATTGATAGTGCAATGTTTTTCTTTCAATTGAAACTCTCCACTAGCGATATTCCATACAAGAAACTAAAAGAATATTTTTCTTCAACCTAGGAGCAAATAAAACATTACCTGATGGTAGCTAGAAGTAAATGGAGCCCACTCCCCTCACAAGATAAGTAGAATCATTTCGTAACTACACACTCATACCTCCCTCTTGTTCTTGAAGCCTTCTAAATTGTAACACCCCTGGTTTGGAACCCCTAGTCTACCTATGACAAGATTTAATTTTTGTTTATAATGTCTATAATGATGAACATATTGTATTTTGTAAATATTAATACTAAAAATCCACAACTGGATGTGCTGAGGTAATATGCTAAAAAGATCGGGGACATATGTATTCACCAGAGACAGCGAGGGGGTTAAATGACTTAGGTAGGGAAAACCATGCTATAACCCTTTCAAATATTTAAGTCCCTAAAGTTTATCCTAATTATTAAATCCATTTAAATGAATTTAGTTTATATTTTTAATCATAATTATTAATTATTTATGATTAAGTGGGATTTTGTTGTTTTTATGTTTTTACATAAAAATAAAAAAATGGTTGGGAGAGCCCACGTGGGTTCCAAATTGCATGCAAAGACTTATGCATGCAAGGAAAAGTGGGTATACAATTGAACTTTGAGAAAAATTGCACATGCCTAGGTGTGTCTGAGAGAATCAAGGAGGTAATTATTATCTGAGAATGAAAATTGATATGAATCCCTGAACCTGTGATCTAAATTGTTGTTAATTTTATATTGAAATTCTATCCATTTTTTCTATGGTCATTTCAGTGAAGTGGAGAATGGTGTAAGAATACGACTTGGTGGAATTCTGAGCACACAGTGATGTGTCTCATTGTTGTGCAATCAGAAGGAAATCGAGGAGGTTAAGTGCACTGTTTGGCATGGAATTGGATTTAAACCAAATTTACTGATTTCCAAGTGTTTAACTATGAAAAATTATGGGAACTGGAGACATGTATGTCTAGTGAATGCACAAGTCCCAGCTCAAGGGTGGTGCTATGTTGAGAAATTAATGAGTAGAATTACCTACGGTTGGGTGGAGCGCGGAAGCCACACAACCATTTTCCCACTCAAGTGTTTAACATATAAGTTTAATTCATGAGAATTATGTTTTTAATTTTCAATATTAATTCATGATAAAAATTTGCCATGGTTTTCTGTTTAAATTTATGGATTTGCATAAAAAGAAGGAATTCATGAGTTGCTTGGTTGAATTCCTATACAAATAAATTGGTACAAGTTTAACTCTGCAATTTATTTGTTTTCTGTTTGAATTTATGGGTTTGAAATAAAAAAATTGAAGTCACAAATTTCTGGGTTTAAATTTATGTATAATTTTGTCTTGTATTTGTTGAAATTTTATATATGACTAGAAATGTACTTATGGGAAACTATTTTTCATAGATGAACAAGTTATAAATTTTGGAAGTCTAGATGAATTTTTGGAATTTAATTTCATGATGTTATGCATAAATCCATAGGGGCGATTTTGCATACCCATTACTTGTGTTTTTTTTCTTTTCCATATAACATTTTGGGCATGCCCAACCAATGTGCATTATCCATTAAAACATTTTTTCTATGCCCATATATTTTTATACATTTCCAAAAAAATATTTTATGCCCAGTAATTGTAAATCATCCCAAGAATCAATGTTTAAGTGCCATTGAATCTCTGGTTTAAATGACAGTATACATTTTTATACTTAGTTGGAATTGCATGTTTCATTAAAAATATATATGTCATTAAATGATAGAAACAAAGATGAAATATTATTCCTCAAAATTAGTGAATTTGAATTTCTATCATAGTACATATCTATCATAGTTCATTTCTGTCACAGTTATTTATGTCACAGTTCATTTCTGGCATAGTTCATTTCTGTCATAGTTATCTCTGTCACAGTTCATTTATTCCATAGTTATCGCTATCACAAAAATTTATGTCACAGTTCATTTTTGCCACAACTGTTCATTTCTGTCATAGTTGTCTCTGTCACAGTTCATTTCTATCATAGTTATTTCTGTCACAACTCATTTTTGTCACAGTTCATTTATGTCACAGCTCATCTTTGTCATAGTTCGTCTCTGACACAATTCATCTCTGTCACACTTCATTTTTGTTGAAGTTAATATCCATCGCAGTTCATTTCTGTTGCAATTCATCCCTGCTGCATTTCATCTCTGTAACAGTTCATACTGCATAGCTCTTAGGAACGTGTTAGTACATAGTTCCTAGCAGGGTATTTTATAAGGATTATAAAAGTATACTTAACTATAGTATTCTAGGCGATTATTTTGGATTGAAAAAAACATATATATAGATTGGTAGGTGAATATTAAATATTAAACCTACAATTTACTCCTGAAACTAGTGAATTTTGGCGAATATTATGATAAAAAAACATATTTCACATAAATATAAGCAATATTAGAGACTAAAAATGACCAAAAAGCGAATTTATTTTTCGAAAAAATGCCCCAAAAATAGTCATTTGGCGAAATTTCGCCCCTAAAAAATTCCCTAGTTCCTAGGAAGGAGTATACTGCACAATTATTTGTGTCACAATTATTTTTTACATGTGTCATAGTTATTTGCGTCACAATTATTTTGTGTCACAATTCCCCTATGTCATAGTTATTTTGTACCTATGTCACAGTTATTTTGTGTCACAGTTACTCTGTGTCACATTTATTTGTGTCACAGTTCTTCTGTGTCACAATTATTTTGTACCTGTATCACAGTTATTTGCATCACAATTATTTTGTGTCACAGTTATTTTGTACCTGTGTCACAGTTATTTTGTGTCACAGGTACCCTATGTCATAGTTATTTTTTTGTCACATTTACCCCGTGTCACAGTTATTTGTGTCATAGTTATCTTGTGTCATGATTCCTAGTAAAGAAATATATTGTTATACTTAAAATTACCCTAAAACAAAATATGTTATGAATTTATGGTTTGGCTTGGTGTAATGTAAGCTGATCCATTATGTGGATCTACTATGTTTCCGTTGAAATTTTTATCTTACTAATCACTTGTTAACCATTATGCGTGTAACTTTATATATAAAAAATGTGTTTTAAGAATGGTGTAATGTGGGGTGCATTACAAATTGGTAGCAGAGTTGAGGAAACAACTCTTGAGCCTTTTGGGTCTTTTATTATATCCTTGAATTGAATATTGCATGTTTGAAAGATAAAATAAATATGCAAATAATCATTGATGTGAACTAACAATTATGGATGAATTTCAGATTGCTAGTGATAACAGACTTTTTCAGGCCATTGTACTTGTAGATTGCTAGTAAAGTAGGCAAGCAATATGGAAAAGATGGCAGAAGAATATGCACTATCCAAATTTGATGAGGAAGTTGGTATGGATGTTCAAAGAACTGAATCCAATGGTCATCATACTAATATGGGAACAATGGAAGTGTTCCAAACCTTGATGGACATACAAATTGGGAATGGAAAATTTTTACAGAGGCTGGAACAAAAAAACCAAATAAATCAGCAAGTGATGCAGAATCTGGTACAGTTACAAAATTAGATGAAACAAGTGTCTTCCCTTGTAAGAAGGGAAGAAGAGGAACCAATGAATAGAGAATTTCATGATAGATATCAACATTCCAGAGATAAAGATGAAGGCAAAAAGGAGTTCCATTGCCAAATTATATCAAATAGTTGAAATTCATCATGGGAATGCGATGCTTGAAATCAAACATGATACTCATACTAAAAGGCATTATAAGAGAAAACATGATGGAAATACATTACAGGGAGAACTTAGGAAAATTAATTCTCCCACTTTCGATGGAGAAATATATGGATAAATTGCATAGATTTGGCTTCTAGAAATGAATAAACATTTACAATTACATGATTATTTTGATAATCGAGAAGCTTATATCGCTATATATAATATTCAGGGAAAATATTATAGGTGGTGGAAGCATCTGAACCAAGTAGAAATCTAGATGAAAGGAAAATTTCATGGAAGAGTTTACAAAGTATTTCAAGGATGAATACTTGTCCCAACAATACTATGATAAGAAAATACAAGATTTCTTCGAACTCAGACAAGGAAATATGACTATGGAAGAATATGAGAAAATATTCCTAGAATTACTAAGCCATGTTGAATTTATTCAGAATGAAAAGGTTAAGATTCAATGATTTCTCAGTGGTTTACCATCGTTCTACAAGGACCAGATAGCTTATGATGAACCTCACACTTTGAAGGAATGCATTAGGAAAGCTAACTGTTTGTATAAGCAATGTAAAAGTAGACAAGATAAGTGTAATGTTTGGAAGGCTAAACTGAAAGATAAGCAGGACCAAAGGAAAAATGGGTTTAAGCCTCTTGATGCTAAACAAGATCTGTTTAATTCTTTCAAACAGTCAAATATGAAAGGTGAATCAAGGGTGATTGAGTTTGTAGGACAAAAGAAACCATTCCAATTAAATGATGGAAATGTGGAGGTGACCACTACCTCAGTAATTTTCTTGAAAGGAAAAATAAAGGTGTTGGTATGTATAATGTGAAAAAAATTCTATAGTGGGAGATGTTTCTAGAATTTTTCCTCGCATATACGTAGCTTTAAATAATTTTCAGGTACACCACTAGTCATCAATGATTGAAATTGAAGGTGGAACCCGAAGGGGAAATCCAAGTACAACCAGTTTACATATTAGATAGAAGAGTCAAGATTCTTAGGAATAGGGTCATAGGACAATTAAAAGTATAATGGACCCATTACAATCTTGAAGAAGTGACTTGGGAAACAAAAGATGTGATGTAGGAAGAATACCCGTATTTATTTTGAAATTTTGTAAATATGTAATGTAAATAAGTTTTGAAATTTGTTTGTTATATGTTTTGGACAATGAAACATCGAGGACGATGTAGACTCTAAGGGGGAGGGGAATGTAACACCCCTAGTCTAGTTATGCCAAGATGTAATTGTTGTTTATAATTCCTGTAAGGATGAACACATTGTATTTTGTAAATATTAATACTAAAAATACACAACTGGATGTGCTGAGTTAGTACGCTGAAAATATCCAGGACTTGTGTATTCAATAGAGACATCAAGGGGGTTAAATGACTTAGGTGGGGGGTGGGCACACAAATATGCTCCCAAAACCATTGCAACCGGGCCTCACTAGCAAAAACATTAATGCACACGAACACACCTACAGAAGCGTGCACATGAATCTAGGTTCGGTACCAAATAGGGGCGCATGCATGTTACTGGTATGTACGCTCCCAAAGGCACACATGCGGGCCTACTAAACACAACTAAAAAAAACAAGCTCGTTCGTGACCCATTTCATAATGGCGCAAGGTAGATTCACTCATAAAGCCGGCATGTATGTGGACCAAGGGAGAAAATCCACTCACCAATTCCATCAAGGCATTGGATAGGTAAGGTCATGCTTTTATTTGTGATTTTATTGATTTTTTTATTGTTTATTAAATTTTAAATAGTTCCGAAATTAGTAACAAAATGGATTTTTTTTCATTTTCAGAGTATAAACCTATACAATGAATGAAGAAAATGTTAACATGGATTCCAGTGGAGCCCAAGAAGCACAAGAAAATCTAAATCTTGGACCCAATCAAAACACCCAACAAAATTTGGACCATGATGACTTGAGCCATTACCTAAATGAAATGAGAGTGCACAACTGATAATTAAGAGACACATGGGGACCATCTTGATTGTCCCTTGCCATCTCAATTGAGATTTCAATTGAATCCCTTAGCGATGCACATCGCTAGTTGACAGACATGACTGAATATAGAGCTAGGATGTGAGAGTATTATTCCACTAGCATTTCTAAGGAAGAGATAATAACAGTAAATATTACGAAGTCCTAATTATATATTATGTTCACCGATAGAAGAACACAACAACCACCAGATACTATAAAGCCACGTGTCTGCATGGATTGGTGTCATTTCCAACCATGGAAGGACAGTTAGGTGCAGAGGTGGTTTATGGTTTACGATAAACCTCCCTGCAATAATAGGGAGGTTTCACAATACTTCATTCAACCACTCTGGGTTGAGTTTGTGCTCAATTTACATGTCAAATATTTTGACATTACCGAGTTCCAAGGTGTTGGACTTGGCTCTTCCCAAGATCGGCCTGCTTCCAGGAGGAACCCATTGAGAGGGTTGTTACACCTAAATTTTGTCATCATGAGTCTCATGTTAACTCAGTTCCCTAATCCCTGAAGTTCCCTTGATCAAGAAATTCAACTGGAGCAAGTTGTTGGCCTTTCTCCACAAGTTCTAGTTGGGCCGGCGTAGGTTTCCCTCTAGCAGAAAGCGCCCAACTAGGTCAGGCGCAGACTTTCATCTGACAGACTACGTTGGTGGCTCAAGTTGCCTTTGTGCAGCCCACGCTTTCCCTCTCAGGTGCAAGTTTCCTTCATGTAGCATGCACCGGAGTTAGTTAAAGTGGATAAAGGGGACCTTCGAGCGAATTCTCGAAGGTGGATGAGGTGGATATCTATCCCTAACTTGTAGGTGAGATGGCCTACGGTTCCCTAACCTCTAGGAAGGATCCCTTAATCCTCTCACACCATTTCTCAACCTACTCTATCCTCTTGGTCCTATAAATATGAAGCTCTTCTCCATTCCAAAAGGAGGAAGTATATAGAACTTACATGCTTGTGGAATTAACCTAGAATATCCCTATCCATCTCTTGGGAGGCATACAATTCCTTTGGAGGCATTGGCTTGGCTTGTTGGAGGAGGATTGCAACGTTAAGGCTTGGGTTGTAATTGTCACTCTTCTTTGTATTTCTCACTTTATTGACAGTAATATAATCTCTTTCCATAAATTTATTTATGTTTATTGATATTTGGAGTTCACTTCCTTAACCATTTACTTAGATCAGTTAGTGTTTAGATGTACTTTAACTGCTTGTTTTGTCTCTATATGCTTTGATAGGTCTTACAACTATGGATTTGACGACCACGGAGCTTCGAGCGATAAAGAGGAGGAAGATCTACAGATATGAAGGTAAGACATCTATTTGACCTGATCTCTAGTTGTTCTAGGAAACTAGTGTTACGTTCTATTTCCTTTTGTTCTAGATTCACCTGAACTAGGGAGATCATGCTCGCGTCCGCTCTGTTAGTATATTTAGACACTTAGGAGTTAGTTAAGATCAACTTGTGTAATATATCTGTTAGGTAAGGTGTGTTTCTTTAGTATGCATTACTATGCATTTGTAAATATTTAATCTGACGGTCACGATATGTTCTAGACATAGAGTGATCCGACGGCTCAACTTCTCTTAGATCATACCTACCCTTGATCTATGGCTTAACACCTGATTGGTCCATGATATCTATTTAAATAGCATGGAGAGTCATGTCTAGTTGATCGATTATGAGAAGCTCATTTGTAACTTTCTTTCTTTTGCATAATAAACTGCTCCGTAGAAGCTATTTGGCCAGGGCTGTGGAGTGTTTCCCTCTTGAGGGTTTAAACCACGTCAAAAAATCATGTGTCGATCTGTGATCTGTTTGTGTGAAGTGGTTTCTCTAGGTGTTCGGTCTTTTGGGAGTACCCTGTGTACCCGAACATGGTATCAGAGCTTTTATGAAGAGCCACTTCCGGTTATGATCTAGATCTTGAACCGTTGTTGCCGAAACTTGAAAGGGTTTATGGTTCTGGAGTTTATATGCATTTATGGGTTGTGGGAGGTGTTCCATTGCATCCAGAGTGTCATTTCCATTGGAAAATAGTTTTCATTTGATCGAAAATGGTTTCTGGTTGCTTCAGAAACGCGTATTTCATCAGATATGAAGGTATAATGTTACGGTGACGTTTGTACGATCTTGGAGAATCAGAAACATAAAGGGAAAGGGGGTTTCTTGGTTGTGTATGCTCTTTGCCATGCAGCTTGTGCGGTCTCTACAAATCAGAAATAGAGAGAAAACATAGACTTTTCGGGAAAGCTAACGAGATCTAACCCCATAATCATGGAAACGTTGTTTTGTTTCGGTTTGTGGTGTGATTTGTAGGAAAAGAGGCAAGCACGGAAACCGAGAGACGAGAGTAAAAAAAAAAAAAAAGCCCCCTTCCTCCTTCCCTTCTTTTACGTACCTTTTAATATTATCTCACTTGGTTCAAAGTTGTTTTATTCCTTAATAGGTCTTGAGTTCAAGTCTTATTAAGTTACTTTTAAACAAAGGTGCATGCAATTTCTAATTTTAAGTTACTTTATTGTAAAAGTGCATCTCACTTAAATAATAAAAAAATAAAAAGTGAGTCACTTAAGTTCCTTTTTTGCTACACTATTTAAAGTAACATCATTGTAAAAGTGAAAATCACTTATTTTACAAAAGTGATTCAATTAAAGCAACTTTCTTGTAAAATGATTTTCAAAGTCTCATCTTGGGAAGAGGGGGGTTCTTTTTTTTAGCTGAACATTCTCTATCTGCCACGTCACTATTGGGGACATCTTCAACATTTTATTTGTTTAAGCATAACTTCATTATACAGAGTCAGTTTTCAGTGCTGTTTTTTTTTAATCTGCCTTTTTTTTGGAGCTCTTCACATACAGACTATTGGTTTCTTTTTTTACAGCCATTACTTTACAATATGGCCACCCCTTGTGATATTCTACTTACCAGTTCTAACTATTTCTCATGAAAATCTCGTATGGAGGATGTTCTACGAAGTAGGGGACTTTTCAAAATTACCTCAGGGAAAGAAAAGAACACACTGATGATGATAAGAAAATAAAATAGGAAAATAGATGTGACGAAGCTCGTGGATTGATTGGGATGTCAATCTCAACTGATTTGCAATTCCACATATTTGGAATTGATGAACCTGATACTGCTTGGGACAAGTTGGAAGCTGTATTTGGTAAACACAATGAAATTCGAGGTCATCAACTCGAAAATGAGTTGATTTCTTTAAATCCAAGTGATTTTTCATGCATTCACGATTATTTATCTAAGTACAAAACTCTTAAACTCTTATGTGAAGAATGCAAGATTAAGAGGGAAGACAAACAATTCATTTATCATATTCTTTCAAAACTTGGACCTGGATATTCTATTTTTGTATTTACATTTTACTCCATAAAAGAATCCCTGAATGCAGCTAGCTATTAAGAGCCCAGCCTTGAATCCTTTTGTGATTCCTTGATTAGAGAGCAAGATAAGCTCATCCATCTTGGAATGATCAACAATGCAGATACATCTGGGAAAGCCTTATTGTCCCAACAAAAAGAAAAGTCCAAGCCTCCCAAGAAAAAAAAAATCACAATAATAAGTCAAACAAGGGTCCCAAACCGTCTCAGTTAGCTCCTTCTTTAAAAAATAACAAAGGATCCAAGCCAAAAGGAAAGAATACTGAGCGTCATTGCAACTATTGTAGGAAAGATAATCATGATGAATCTAAGTGTTTCAAGAAGATGGCAGCCTTGGAAGCAACAATGAAGAAGCACCACATTACCCTAGATTCACCTTCAGAATCTAACTCTCATGGACATGCACTTTGTGCTTCTGGTTATTCTTATACTGCATCTTCTCCTTCTACTTCAATGAATGGCTCATTGATTCTAGAGCATCTTATCATATGGCTAAGGATCAAGCCATCTTTTCTACTATGCATGAATGTAACACCAAACAAATATTTGTTGGTGATGATAGATCTCTAAGTGTTGTAGGATCTAGAATAGTTCCAGTAGATAATGGTCATTTTAGTGATGTACTATGTGTTCCAAGAATTTCTTGCAATTTGTTATCAGTCTATCAAATCACTCATTCCGGTGAAGGTAAAATTGTGACATTTGTTCCGGTTGTGTACTCGAAAAACATCATCGGGATAGTTTTGACAAACATGCCTCTTGGCACGCCTCGGTTCCCTTGGATCTTGTGCATAGTGACTTGTGTGGTCCTCTTCCATATGCTTCCTTTTATGCTTTCAAATATTTCTTAACTTTCATTGATGATTACTCCAGACGCACTTGGTTTTATTTCTTAAAACTTAAGAGCAAAGTATTTAACATGTTCTTGGCCTACAAGGCCCTTGTTGAAAAACAATCTGGTCATCAAATTATTAAGTTAAGATCCGACAATGGAGGAGAATATGTTAACAAAAAGTTCACTACTTTCTGCACTGAATAAGGAATCCAACAACAAAACACTGTTCCATATACACCACAACAAAATGGTGTAGCTGAACAAAAGAACCGCACTTTAAAAGAAATGGCTAATTGTATGATCCAATCTAAGGGACTGAGTCTTCAATTTTGGGTTGAAGCCATAAATTCTGCAAATTACATAGTTAATCGCACCCCCACTAAATATTTACAAGGTATTACACCAGAAGAAGAATGGAGTAAAACTAAACCCGATGTAAGTCACTTCTGTGTGTTTGGTAGTGAAGCATGGGCTCACATTCTGGATGAAAAATGGAAAGCATTGCAGCTTAAAAGTGAAAAGTGCATATTTGTTGGATATTCTGACGATGTAAAAAGTTATATACTTCTTCAACCACATTATCATGATATAATCATTAGAAGAGATGTTAAATTTGATGAAAATCTCTTGGCCTGCGAGCCTAACTCGACAATTATGCCATCTTTGGCCTACGAGCCTGATTCGACGATTGTGCCTTCTTCTACTTCCAACTTCTTTGACAGATTTCCAACTCCAGTTTCTGATGATGACAGCGAGGATGAAAATCCACCTCCGCCTTCTCATGTTCCTCTAGTTGCACTAGCACAAGTGCTTCCTCGATGGGTTAGTTCAACATGTGAAGCAACTGGTGATCTTGCCAGTGATCCTAGAGATCAACGTCGAACACGTTCTCAGTTTCAGCGAGCTTCTTCTCTTTTGGCTCAAGTTTCCAAGAATCATGATCCAAAAACTTTTGCATAATTTTCAGGAAATCCAGATTGGGATGTAGCTATGGATGAAGAATATTGTTCCTTAATGGAAAACGATACTTGGGATCTTGTACCTCTTCCAAAAGGAAGAAAACTTGTCAAATGTAAATGGGTCTATAGAACTAAGTATGCATCAAACAGAAGTGTTGAACGACTTAAGGAAAGGTTAGTTGCCAAAGGTTTTTCACGAGTTGAAGGGATTGACTACAATGAAACCTTTGCTCCTATTGCAAAAATGAACTCCATCCGCCTTGTTCTTTCCCTTGCATCCTTACATAACTGGGAAGTCCATCAAATGGATGTCAAGTTTGCATTATTACATGGTGATTTATAGGAGGAAATTTGCATGGAACAACCTCCTGGATATGTTCAGAATAACTCTAGCCTTGTCTGTCACCTTAAGAAATCCTTATATGGCCTTAAGCAAGCTCTTAGAGCTTGGTATGCCAAAATGGATAGCTTTCTCCTTGACATAGGTTTTTCTAGATTCCATTTTTGACCCCAATGTCTATACCAAGAAAGTAGGAAACCATCTCATCATACTTTTTCTATATGTTGATGACCTTATTCTTACTGGTAGTGACCCTAAGCTTTTAACCCATGTGAAATCCAGTCTTAAGAAAATTTTTGAAATGTCAGACCTAGGACATTTGCATTATTTTCTTGGTCTCCAATTCCTGCAAACCAAAGAAGGAATATTTCATTCTCAGTCTGAGTATGCTTGTGACCTTCTTCGTCATTTTCATGTGGAATATTGTACACCAACCCCTTCTCCTTTCCACTCTAGAGTCAAACTTTCTGCCACTTGTACTTCACCTGAAATAGATGCCACTTTGTATCATCAGCTTGTTGGTAGTCTCTTATACTCGACTCATTCCTGTCCTGAGCTTTCCTTTGTCATTGGTCATGTTTCCTGTTATACGCAAACACTTTATGAAAGTCACTGGAAAGCAGCTAAAAGAATACTTCGATATATTCAAGGTACAATTTAGTTTGGGATTCATTACAATACAAGGGGGAAACCTTTGTTGGTTGGTTTCACTGATTCAAAGTGGGCCGGTGATCCTGGTGATCGAAAGTCTACTGCAGGTTATGTTTTCAGTCTTGGATCTGGACCTATCACTTGGGCTTGTAAGAAACAACAAGCTCTTGCTCTTTCTTTAGCAGAGGGAAAATATCGAGCCGTAGTTAATGCCAGTCAGGAAGCTTTATGGCTTTGACATATCTTTTTAGAGTTTGGATTCGAGCAGCAACAGCCTACTCCACTTTGGTGCGAAAATCAAAGTGCCATCAAGCTTGCCAAATATACAGTTCTACATCAATGTAGAAAACACATTGAACTACATATGCACTTCATCATAAATCTTGTTCATGATCATGTTCTTGAAGTGCTCTTTTTCCCTATAGATGATCAAGTTGTAGACATCTTCACCAAGTCTCTTACAGAAACGAAGTTTTCTAAACTTCGATCTATGTTAGGAGTTTAGGAATTTTTCATTAAGGGGGGATAGGCTCTAATGCCTCCTTCCTTCTCCTAATAGTGTCACTTTTGTAAATCCTTCAATTCTATCCCCAGTTTTTCTTAAGGGGGGATGTTAGGATATTTAGACACTTAGGAGTTAGTTAAGATCAACTTGTGTAATATATCCGTTAGGTAAAGTGTGTTTCTTTAGTATGCATTTGTAAATATTTAATTCGATGGTCACGATATGTTCTATACATAGAGTGATCCGACGGCTCAACTTCTCTTAGATCATACCTACCCTTGATCCGTGGCTTAACACCCGATTGGTCCATGATCTCTATTTAAAGAGCATGGAGGGTCATTGTCTAGTTGATCGATTATGAGAAGATCATTTGTAACTTTGTTTCTTTTGCATAATAAACTGCTCCATAGAAGCTATTTGGACGGGGCCGTGGAGTGTTTCCCTCTCTAGGTTTTAAACCACGTCAAAACATCTTGTGTCGATCTGTGATCTGTTTGTGTGAAGTGGTTGCTCTAGGTGTTCGGTATTTTGGGAGTACCCTGTGTACCCGAACATGCTCGAGTATATTGTCTGATAAAAAGGACCACTAGCTCCTAGGCATGAGCCTAACCCCCTTCCTCGGCCACCTCATTTACCCCATAAAATTTATCACATTGAGGGGGCGATGAGGAGCGTTTCACGTAGATTCCTCAGACACACCAGGTTTATATAAGCGACTACAATGGAGAGACAGGTTGACCCTGAGAGAGACTCAGGTGAAGGGAATTCATGACATAGTTAGGATAGACTAGTGACTGGTGGTAGCTAGGATGGGCCTTCTAGTTCGACGGAAAAAATGCCACATCTTTGTCCCCATTGCAAGCACACTTTCCCTGACCTGATCGAAGGTTGCTATATGGAGCAGGTTGACACTTTTTTTAATGTGTTTTCAATCATCACTTGAGAATTTTTAAAGTTATTTTAAAGTATTTGTGTATGAATTAAACTGTTATTTCAAAGTACAATTATTTAGAGCCAAGACGCCGCCATGGGAGAACATAGGATCTCCGAACCTGGATGCAGCAATGGAAGCTGCAACTGAAATTGTGGCACCTCACACAAAGGTATTTTCAGTACCTCAAACAATATTGTTACTTCCATTTTAAGTTTACTTTTGCATCATTTTCAT
Source organism: Larix kaempferi (assembly GCA_027924585.1). Taxonomy (NCBI): domain Eukaryota; kingdom Viridiplantae; phylum Streptophyta; class Pinopsida; order Pinales; family Pinaceae; genus Larix; species Larix kaempferi. The sequence goes on from BSBM01000738.1 coordinate 6,440,979, forward strand.
TACTTGCTTATGTCATTTCTATTATTTATTTATTTATATTTATGACATACATGGTGATAGTTCCTACAATATTTGTTAATATTTTGATTGTCTAAATAATTACTTGTTTAATATTTTCATAACGTGCACCCATTTCGGTATCCACAGGTATGTACAGACTATGATGACTAGCCATCTCCACCAGGGGTTGGCAGGTCACCGTACACACAGGTATGATGTGTAGTTAAAAGCACACTTTTAATTTGAATTATTATGACTTACTATGGTTTATTTTGATTTTTTTCTACTAAACTATTGTTAGCACTCGAAATGTACCTTAGGTTGTGGGAAGGTCACTTCAAGGTAACCACAAAACCAACTTTAGGAAAGAGATTTGGCTTCTGTCTTTCCAGAGAGGGATCTCTTGTTGATTGTTTAACAAGGCTAGATATATGAATACAAATTAAGATCAGATTGTTTGTTTGATTGAAACAAGGTAACCATTCATTGGGAAGTGGAGTCAAAATAAACAAATATATCAAACAATAGTGCTGCTGCATGGAAATTTATAACAGAGGCAAGGTAGCCATTTAGTCACAGTCAAAATGATTTGGTCTGGTGCGAAAGAAGAAATAAAGAACAATCCATTAACATGAGCATCTAACAAGGATGAATTCAATGTTAACTTTAGTGGAAATATTTTGTGAGTATCTGAAACAATAGATAGAGCATATAAGTGTGAATTTTGTACTATTAAATACTCATTTCAGACATGAAGGAAAACATTTTGGAAGTAATAAACAAGATACACATTCACATAAGAGAAGGAAAACAGACTGCAACATAAACAACACATGAATCTCTGCAAAAAAGCAGCTTCACCGCTGTGATTTTATTAAAGGCAAGTCTCAAAATACACAACACAGTTCTCTCGGGTTCCAACCCTTTTTCCTCTCTATTACATATGAATATATAGGAGATGATAAACTCAGTTGTCCAGCTCGAATTATTCTAACTTAGCCTCCAAAACAAAAATCTGTTACAAAAGTGATGACACCTATACAGACAGGTCCATCATCCTTGATAATTAGTTACAATAGAAATAACAAGTGCTGACAAGCAGGCCTAATTGCCTTTACTTGTGTCAATGATCATTCACTAACTAGTCACTAATCCTAGTAAATAAACAAAGCCTAAGTAACTAATTCTTTAGACTGCAAATCTCCATGATCTTCAAAATCCTTATGCATGCATCATTAGCTTGGCGTTTTGTAACGTCCCCTCCCATCATACCAATGTGATGGAGAGAACATGATGCTAACGATGGGCATCTGGCCCCATAATTACTAAATAAAGATTCACATAATATAAAGAGACATATGAAGATGTATAAATGTAAGAAACACAAAGGAAGTAAATTCAATTACACATTTATCACACATTCAAGATATTCATGATATTCATCAAATAAATACATTGCGGAGTTAACACAAGAGAGTACTTATCTTATAACAAAGTAGTCCCGGGAAATTGGCTATGTATCTGCAACGTTCCACCCAAACATAGGCCAGTTGTGGTCATCAATTTCTCAACAAAATTTCCACCTCCGATATGGGCATGATCTCTACAAGAAAAAAGGGAATAGCAGACTCACACATAGCCCAAAGATACACCAAAATCAGCCAAGCCAATTTACAATTGGGTTTATCAGGCTGCTAAGGCAATGGAAAGGTAGAATTGCTAAGTTAGTGAGCTCAATCCCAGATATATGGACACCCTCTGCAAGATCTATCTAGCTTGGTCCCCACAATACCTACACACCTGGCACAAGGAAGTATTCCCTTCACTAATACACAGTCCCTCGGGCCATACCTTCCATTCTAGTGTTCTTCAAGGTGTACATAGAAGAGAAACCAGTCCTTTTGATATTCTTGAGAGGTTACCTACTCACTAGGTTTATCAAGCCAATTTTGGTCCACTTCCACTCCTAATTCTTGCTCACAAGTTCCAACCAAAACAGGGATGCACACAACAGCAAAATCACAAGTGCTGGGTATGAAGAAAAATGTGGGCAACCAAAAACGAAGTGGTAGATTGGGAATCAACCATGGGAGAGAAAAATAGTTTCCTGAAAACGTTCAGGGGCATTCCAGGGGTAGAAACGACCTCCATAAACTCCCAAAATGTGGCTCCCTTTCTCCCAGCCACTGTGCAATACAAAAAACGAGCTCCCAGCTATGGAAAATGTAGGAAAATGGTAGAAAACGTGAAGGTAAAGGACCCAGATAGCTCAGACTACGTGAGAGAGCAAAGAACATGGGTGAAGAATGGATTTGGGCACAATTTCATGGGTGTTTTCTTGCCCAAGAAGCAAAAATACGTTTTCCCAGGTTGATGGCTTTCCCATGCACGAAATTGGCTTCCACACCTCTTCATTCCCAAGGCACTAATTACCTCAACCAACTCTTAGAAGAATTAAATGATTGGGTGCATACGTCAAAATGGGTAGTTGGGGTTCATTCATTGACATTTGGCTTATCACCATTGGCTCAAGGGTTTGAATAATTTCCCTCCCTATTCCTTGTGGAATCATGTCCCCATCTCTTGTTTCATTGCATAGCTAGTTGTGGGTATTTCATTAGAATTTGCATTTACATGATGTCTTAATTTACATTGTGCATGTCCGACACAAGAACCATAAGCATCTATTTTTAATTGCCGATACATAAAATGCTAAATCGATGGTGGGGCCTTGTCCATGAGCTCCTCACCATGATTTAATAACGATATTTCCATCATTTACAATTTTAATGCAATAGGGCAAGATGGGTACGTTACACGTTTCCATATTTCTCCACAATCTTCCATTGGTCGGCAGCTGGCAGATCTGAAGTAGCCACCTCTTTTAGCAATACTCGTAGCTCTACACGATCTCTGTATGAATAGTTCTGTAGGTGTGCACATGCCTCTTTGAAAATCAAAACCAACTCAAACTCCTTTGCCAGCTTGTCCACAACTGTTTTACGAGACAGTGATTGGTTCATGTCAGCAAAGCTTGCATGATCTAACTTGCATTCCATCAACCTATCTTGATACTCTTTTTGAGTCAGCATGGTACCATCTTCTTCCCAAAAGAGTGGAATCCCTTTCTTGAACAATGGGTCAAACATATCTCTGAAGAGCTTCAATTGGTGTGCCATAATATCTATCCTGACCTGAATTGTACCTAATTGATGATGTTTATTTACCACCTTCCTAGCCCAAACAATGGTAGATAATCTATCTTTTATGCCCGCTTCTTTCAATTCACCCTCAGTTAACCCATTTAAAAACTATATAACATTTTTCAGCACATTCAATGGGCTTCTTATTCAACTTTTCTTTCACTGCTGTTACACCTTGTTTGGAAAGTTTGATTACAGTCTCTTTGTCCAAAACAAAGTCAAGATAGGGTCTAAATCAGTGTATTTTTTAAGTATTATAAAAGTATACTCAAGTATAGTATTCTAGGCGATTATTTTGGATTGAAAAAAACATATATATAGATTGGTAGGCAAATATTAAATATGAAACATACAATTTACTACTGAAACTTGTAAATTTTGGCGAATATTATGACAAAAAAACATATTTTATGTTAATATAGGTGATATTGGAGACTAAAAATGACCAAATAGCGAATTTATTTTTTGAAAAAAAATCCCGGAAAATAGCCAATTGGCGAAATTTCGCCCCTAAAAATTTACCTGGTCTGAATTTTTCTGCCTCTGCAATGATATCATCCCAAATTACCTGCTTTGCTTCCTGCAATGATGTTTGACCTGGAGCCTACTTCAACAATTCTTCATTCTTAACCTGTACCTCTTGGTATTTGGCTTCCCAAGCCTTTTTCTCTTGTTCTTCCTTTGAAACCATGCTTTCCATGTTTGTGTTCTATTTTTGCAACTTCACTAGTTCCAAGTCCTTTAGGCTTACCTGTGCCATAGCTTGTACAATGGAGAAATCACTGGATTCAATGGAGGAAGAGGTGACCATACCCTCCAACTCTTTACCTTTCTCTTGTAATTTCTTTTCCAAATCTTCATATTTAGACTTTAGACTCTTCTCGCTCTCCACTATAAGGGACATATCCTTTTTCCACTGCTTTTCTTTCTCTTCAAACTTCAATAATTTGGATTTATAGTCTATTAATTCACTTTTCATCTCTTCTCTTTTCTTCTCTAGCTCTGTCAGCTCAGATGCTTCTACCAACTGAGTGGAAGGAATTTTTAGTTTCTTCTTTAGTGCTTGAGTAGTATTATCCTTCTCATTCAATAGATTTTGTATACTTTCCGTTTTGTCTGCTTGGCCTTCAGTAGCCAACAATTATGTTTGCAACTTTTTTATTTGTGCCTTGTGAGCTTTATTCTCCACCCTTTCCTGTCTAAGCTGATTCCCAACCTTATCCTTACTGGATTGTAATTTGTACAGTTCTAATGTAGCTTTCAACAACTTAGCATAAATAATATCTCCAGTCTCGTTATGCAGATGGATCATATCAAGAATGGGAATGTCTTTTAGGTTCATTTTCACCTCAGTGGCCTTATCTTTGGTTGTTATGGCCAAATTCAAATTGTTCTAAGCATGGATCCTGACAGTGACTAAGGACACATTCTTGTTGGAGATATTTCTAACCTCTACATACAACTTTGATTCTTCTGAAGCTGCATCTTCATTCTCTTTATATTCATCCAACAACTGCTTTATCAAATACATACTCCTTGATTTCCAAGGCAGGTACTTTGGCCTTCACCTGCTTCTTCTTACCTCGACCATTTTTCACCTGTACGATCTGCTACCCTGCCTCTTCCACCTTTTGTCTCTTTAGGGCTATTTCTGTGTCCTCATATTCTACATCCATGGAATCAATGACCTCCACTTCATTCGATTTCTCAGAGCAACTGGCAAGGGGTATAATTGCTCCAACTGTTGGGACCAAGCTGGAGGATCCAGGCAGTGGTGATGTGGCTTTCTGTACCAAAGAAGTGGAGTCTTCATGTGTATCTACATCCATCTAACCTTTAATGGGATATTCCATTAACCAATTAGTAGTCTCTGCCATACCTGCAAGCTCAAAGTGCACAAAGACCTTTCTTTTATTGTCTTTCCTTCTGTTGGAGATAATGTGATGGGGGTCATAGTTAATGGCATCTTTTGTTTGAAATCCCATTTCTCTTAATGAACACTCAATGGATGAAACAAAAAATTTATTCTTAATGATGAATGGGCCTATAGCCCATAGAAATGTGATGTTTGGATCTTTCTCATGATCTAGAAAATGTTCAGTTTCTACACTTAAATTTTTCCTGATCAATTACAAGGAAAACACTCTAGGAGTTAAAAATGTTGGTAGTACGTAAGGTGAATGAGAAAACCCATATGCTCTGATCACTATGCCGTGTTTCAAGAGAAACATATCTCCAATTTTCTTCTCAAGATAAGGTTGCAACATCTCCTTCATCTCTGTTAACAGCTTGGGAAATCTTTTCTGATAAAAAACATTGTAAACCTCTGATATGAGGTTGTTCATGAACTTGCTGTAATCCGTGTGCATTTCCTTTGTGAGCATCATCTCAGGAAGCTGCAAATATTCTTCATTAAATGACAAGATCATCCTCAACAAATATGCTTGGAACTTGACACTTCTGGTCTTGTGGAATTCCACTAGCTGAGAATGGATATTCCCAGCTAGGGACTCATCAAACTTAAGGCAAGCACACTGGACTAAATTTTGACCTTTGATAAATCTGAATTCAGTGCAGGAGCTTGTAGATTTTGCAATACATATATAATACTAGTGTACCATGGAGACATAGAAAAATCTGTCATTACCTTTATCTCTGTGTCAAGCTGGTTTGAATGACTGGTTAGGAAGTTGAGTTGTAAATATTCACAATTAGCATATGTCATCATTTTGGCAAGTCCTTGTCCTTTAATCAACTTGGAAGGCTTGATTTCAAGGTCATACTCCAATAATACAACAATCCACTTTGCTCTCCTCCCTTCTGGATCTGGTTGGGTAAGAATGCTCTTCAATGCATTAGTTGGAACATATGCAACAATGTGTGAATGTAGAATATACACTCTGAAATCTTTCAAAGATTTTACCAAGGCATAGGCCTGCTTTTTCATGATATCATATTTCAACTCTCCATGTCTCAATACCTTACTGAAAAATGCTATAGGCTGCTCAACATTTTGACTATTTTTCTGCAATAGGACTCCAGCTATAGTATGCTCAGATGCATAAGAGAATACTAGGAAACCTGTAGTGAAATATGGACTTGCCAAAACTAGAGTTTCAGTGATGGCCCTTTTAATACATTTGAAATATTCTCTAGCACCTTCTGTTCATTTTATTTGATTCTCCTTCTTCAACATGTTAGTAATAATCCTCAATATTTAAGCAAAGATGGGAATGAATCTCCTCTGGAAACCTACCTTTCCAACAAATGATTGAACTTCCTTCTTTCTCCTAGGCTCCTCAACCTTTAAAATTGCACTAACCCTTTCTAGATCAATCTTAATACCATCCTTAGAAATAATATGTCCAAGTAATTTCTCTTCTTCTAGTGCAAAATTACATTTTTGGGGATTTAGTGAAATACGATATTTCCTGCACTTCATAAAGACTTTCTCCAAGTGCTTTATATGTTCCTTGTCAGAACTGGAATAAACAGTGATATCATCCATGTAAATAACTACAAATTTATCCTTTTCTTCTGCAAAAGCGATGTCAATAGGACGCTGAAATGTAGCTCCTGCATTCATCATCCCAAAGGGAATTTTGGCATACATGAGTGTACCCCATGGTGTAGTAAAAGCGGTCTTCTCTTGGTCCTGTGGGAGTACTTTAATCTAGTTATAGCCTAAGAACCCATCCATAGTTTAAATCCTTTTAGACCCTACCACCCTTTGAAGAATGTGCTCCATCTTTGGTAATGGGTAATTATCCTTCAAAGAAACTCTGTTGAGATTCCTGAAATCAATACAAAGTCTAATCTCACCATTTTTCTTTATAACAGGCACCAAGTTAGATACCCATTTTTAAAACCTCAAAGTTACAATAATCTTATCATTGAATAATTTTTTGATCTCTTTTTCTATCAAAGGAAACAACTTGGCGTTTAATCTTCTCAACTTTTGCCTGAAAGGTTTTTCTCCGGGTTTTATTGGAAAGGTATGCTGTATGATAGAGGTGTCATACTCTTTCAGGTCTTCATAGCTCCATGCAAATACATCTGTATATTTCTTCATCAAATTGACATATTCTTCTTTCTCTTTTGCAGGTAATTTCTTGGACAACTTTACGATTCGTGGTGCTTCTTCAGTACCTAAGTTATGATCTTCAATGACATCATCACCAGGTTTAACTTTAGCATCCTTATCAACATCATTCTGATCAAACAAGTTCTCTAGGGGAATCAGGCCTCTTGGAATAAAATTGATCTTCAACTATATTATGTCTTTTCCTCCTAACATATTCTGCCATTCTTTGCTTTCAAATTTTAAATCTTCAGTCGATTCATCATCCAGGAAGATCTCTAAATTTTCATTTTCTATATCAATATGAGTATTCACAACTTCATCAGACATTTCCAAAAATCTCTTTATTTCCATATCGTCATAAAAAACTTGCCAATATTTGGAGTTGTCTGGTATTGAGGGTCTATTTACAATTTCAACTTCATACTTTTTTTCTGGGACTAAATAGGAGCCTTGAAACCACTAGCAGTTGTAGTCAAAGAATCTGCTACTTGGTTGTCCATTCTGGGAACCACTCTGAATTTGTGTTCTGTAAAGTAATTTCCAAACATGTCCCACACCTCATTCCTTTATGCTCTCATTCTGGGATGTTTGGTTTGGTAACTATCATTCACCTGATTTGCCACAAGTTCCGAGTCCCCAAATACTTCTATTCTTTTTGCCCCCATATATTTCAAATCTTGCAAACCCAAAAGTAGATCAGCATATTTAGCCACATTATTGGTACACTCAAAAGTCAATTTATAAGATAAAGCTTTAAATTCTCTGACTGGGGATATAATCCAAACACTTGCTCCAACCCTTTTTTTACTTAGAGACCCATCAAAGTACATAGTACACAATCCTTCTTCATTTTGTTTCTTCTCCAAGGCCTCTTTTCTTTTTGCAAATTCCTTATCCTCCTTAAATTCAATCTGTCTAGGAACTTCAGGAACAGTGTGTGGTCCATCATTGAAAAATATAGAAGATCCCAAATCAGTGTCAACAGCATAAATAGGATGATTTTTAGGCTTATCTTGACTACTGACCACATAGGCTAACCTTCTGTTGCCTCCAAATAAAGGTGTAGTGGCATATGACATATCCATTTGCAAATTTCCTTTGAACTTCGATGCCCAAGACCTTGATAACATCATGCCAAACTTGGGAGGAATGTCAGCCACTACAACATCGATCACAATGCTTTTAGCTGGAAGTTGTGCAAGGGTTACCACCATATCCTTTATCAATCCTAGACATTTGACCTTTCTAGAATCAAAAGAGTATAGGTCTTTGTAGGGTCTAGTAACCTCCAAACCCAAACTTTCCACTACTATATTTGGCATTATATTATGAGATGCACTAGAATCTAACATTGCATTGTGAAAAATCATATCATGGATATTCAAACTTAGATAAAATGGGGGAACTTCTTCATCATCTGTTTCTTCAATTTTAAGTCCAAAGAAAATAGTGGGAGAATCATTTGTTACTTCAAAAATATCTGGTTGATAATGACCCTGATTTTTGACCATTTTAGTAATTTCTTCTTTGTATTCATTGTTCCTCAACAACTCATTAAAGGGGATAGAAATTTTGACCTTTGATAACTTTGAATTCAAATTGAAGGATGAAATTGGTATGTCTATATCAATGGTCCTTGACTATTTACTTTACTTTGGTTGCTGTTCCTTATTTTCTGGGTTCTTTTGTACAATATCATCCTTTTGGGTTTCTTTTTGTTTTTCTAAATTCAATTGGGTGTTGGAAAGCTGGATTGGGCTAGGCTTTCCTTTATTTGTTATCACATCAAAATTTCTCAGTTTTAATTTTCTCTGAAAATCATCAATTGCATTATGATATCCTCTCTGATATTGTTCTGAATCTAACTCCGAAACATGACTATCATTTTCCTGGGCGAATAAATTATGTTCTTTTTTAGTTAAGTATATTTCAGAATCAATGTCATCAAAGTGATGAATCTGTTTATCCATTGGATATTCTTGTCCTTCCTCATCAACCAAATTTTATGGGAATGGTGGTCTTATCTGCTAATCTTCAGGATTTCTTTGGTTTCTTTGAGGAAATGGTCTCCTAAAATTTTGATTCCTTATTTGAGTCTTAGGTGGCTCTCTATTAGGTGGTATGTTATCTAGGGCTAACATGTCCATCAATTTCTCCATATTTTTCATCATCATTTCAAATTTAACATCACTTGTAGATGAAGAGGCATAAGTGGATGGTGGGTTTTCTTGTCTCCTCGTATCTGTCTCTACTCTATTTTTCAATTTCCCTGAGGCCATTAAATTTGATTCCACCTCTAGAGCATCCTTTAACATAGCTGACAAAGTAGCTAACTTCCTCTCTCTCAACATACATGAAAAATATCCATTAAAAGCATCTGCATAATGAAGCTTGGAAGCACCTACCAAGGGTTTAATATCAGCTAGAATGGAGTTGTATACCCTCATAAATCTGCTAGAAAATTCATGTACAAAATCAAAGTTTCCTTTCTTTAAATGGTCATATTGAGATAATATTTGTAAGGGACTCTTTTTTTCCTCCCACCTATCCAAAAACAGTGTTTGAAAAGCTTCAAAGGTAAGGATAGATCCTGCTGGTAAATATTTAAACCATCTCTTTGCCTCTCCTGACAAACTATGAGCAAACAACCTCATTTTCACATCATCATAATATACTTCTTCCAGATCAATGAAATCTTCAAATCTATCCATGTGATGTCTTGCTGTAAAATTTCCATCTTCATCATATAAAGAAATTATATGTGAGTAGTTCTGAGGGAGATCGTGCAAAGCAGCTGGAAAAGACAGAGGTGCAAACCTAGTTTCCATTGGTCTAGGTGGAATATGTGATACAGGAGGGTTCTGAAGAGGATTTTGAGTAATTTTAGGAGGATTATGTTCAAGGTTTGTAGAATGAAGTTGAGAGGTTTGAAAATGAGGGTTACTTTCTTCAACTTTTAAAGTTTTTTGCAAGTTATACCACAAGTGATCTAGCAAGTATGACTCAAACCTATTTGGATTGATTTCTGTTTGCTTTAGGTATGAGTCTAATTTTGATCTTAATAAATACTTTCTAAAAACTTCTAAATCCAAATCTTGAAAACCATAAAACTCTTCTTGAGATAAAGACCTTTCAGTATTAGAAGTGTTAGTTTTTCCTTTTCCACTTCGATGTCTAAACAAACTTTCTGGGTTTTCCACACTTTGTAAAATCTCAGAATTAGGATTACCTCTTGTATGGATCCTTCTAGAGGCCAGGATTCCTTCTCAAACCTTCTTTCAAAATCAACGTGGAGTCACCAGGGAAAATGTACAACCTTCTCCAATGTAAGAATCTATGTTTTCCGACAGAAATCCTTCTCCCCTTGAAATTTGGAACTCTTTGTCATTTCTCCCAGGGACAATACAACTTTCGCTCCCCGGTAGTGGTAATATGTTAGCACTCGAAATGTACCTTAGGTTGTGGGAAGGTCACTTCGAGGTAACCACAAAACCAACTTTAGGAAAGAGAGATGGCTTTTGTCTTTCCAGAGAGGGATCTCTCACTGATTATTTAACAAGCCCAGATATATGAATAAATTAAGATCAGATTGTTTGTTTGGGTGAAGCAAGTTAACCATTCATTGGGAAGTGAATTCAGAATAAACAAATATATCATATAACAGTGTTGCTGCTTGGAACTTTATAACAGAGGCAAGGTATCCATTCATTCATAGTCAAAATGCTTTGGTCTGGTGCGAAAGAAGAAATAAAGAACAATCCATTAACATGGGCATCTAACAACGATGAATTCAATGTTAACTTTAGTGGAAATATTTTGTGAGTATCTGAAACAATAGACAAAGCATATAAGTGTGAATTCTGTACTATTAAACACTCATTTCAGACATGAAGGAAAACATTATGGAAGTAATAAACAAGATACAAATCCACATAAGAGAAGGAAAACAGACTACAACATAAACAACACATGAATCTCTGCAAAAAGCTAGCTTCACCACTGTGATTTTATTAAAGGAAAGTCTCACAATACACAACCCAGTTCTCTCCGGTTCCAACCCTTTTTCCTCTCTATTACATATGAATATATAGGAGATGATAACCTCAGCTGTCCAGCTCGAATTATTCTAACCTAGCCTCCAAAACAGAAAGTTGTTACAAAAGTGATGACACCTATACAGACAGGTCCATCATCCTTGAGAATCAGTTACAATAGAAATAATAAGTGCTGACAAGTAGGCCTAATTTCCTTTACATGTGTAATTGATCATTCCCTAACTAGTAACTGATCCTAGTAAATAAACAAAGCCTAAGTAACTAATTCTTCAGATTGCAAATCTTCACGATCTTCAAAATCCTTATGCATGCAGTGTTAGCTTGGATTTTCCATATTTCTCCACAATCTTCCATTGGTCAGCAGCTGGCAAATCTGAAGTGGCCACCTCTTTTAGCAATACTTGCATATCTACATGATCTCTACATGAATAGTTCTATAGGTGTGCACTGTTAAATTTTGAGCATTAATTCACAATACTCTTGGATCTTTACTGAGAGAATAACATATACAGTATATCAATGCATAACAATCACAATAAGCATGACAAGCATCACAAGAATCAAAAGCATAAGAGACAAGAGACACAGAGTTTCTGTGGGGAAAACCCTAAGGTGAAAAACCCCACAACTTCCTCAGAGATAGAGAGAGCAATGGCTCAACCAAAGTACAACCAAAATACACTTGAGATAGTCTCCTAGAGCAGATGATCCTCCTCCTCACTAGTGTGCCATTTTCTGAGTGAGAGAAGTGTGTCTTTCTCAATGATCCAAATAGAGATCTCCCGATCTCTATTTATACTTCACCTGTTTTCCCAGTGACCATATGGGGCCGACTTGTCTATCTAGATACATCCACAATATAATATATATTTTAGGGCCGACCCCACACATGGTGGTCTAATAACCCATCGACAAGTACACACACTTGCGACACTTGTCAATCCACATGACGACACTTCCTTATAGAGGAATAACACATCTCTTATAAGGGTACAATAAATATATATGAAATACATAGATGAAATAATTCCGAGGTTACATATACATCAACACTCCCTCTTAACTAGGAAGGTATTTCTCGACATAGTTATGCTAGACAAGTCTTCTTCTCGGGATCATCGTCATCGATGCATCGTCATCGTCACTGTCACTGCTACTGCTATCTCAACCAATATCTAAATCTACTCATCATAGGAAGTTCTACAGAGCCAGTCCTTTTTCATACTGGATGTAGGCCCACCACCTACAAGTCTTTATCATCTGTGCGAACGGTCTGATAGAGGTGGCCTCTCAGGACTAATTTTATATGCGGATGCAATATCAGAAAGAGTATCTGAGGAACATTTATGTGCCTAAGCACGATCGGCAAGATCTCCCAGGACTGATTACATGCATCTCCTCCATAATACCTTTAAAGAGCATCTCAGGAACATTTATGTGCCGTAGCACGATCGGCAAGATCTCAAAAGAGCATCCTAGGACTTATTACGAGCACACAGCTCAACCTCTCGGATCTCCAGGACTGATTACATGTGGATAGATAAAACCTTTAAAGAGCATCTCAGGAACATTTATGTGCCGCATCACGACCGGCAAGATCTATAAAGAGCTTCCCAGGACTAATTACGAGCACACAGCTCAACCTCTCGGATCTCCAGGACTGATTAAATGTCTCCGTAGTAATACCTCATCCCAGGACTGATTACAAGCACAGAGCTCAACCTATCAGATATCTGAGGACTGATTACATACTACATAGCAATACCGGAAAGAGTACCCCAGGAACATTTATGTGCCCCAGCACGACCAGAAAGATCTCCCAGGACTAATTACATGCTATTTGCACAACCTGCCACATATCATCTCTAACCTCCAAGTATCAACCTGATACTCATGATCCAATGGATCATCATCGCATGAGGCATCATCCTGATGCCCATGATCATACAGATCATCATCACTTGTACCATCCTGGTACATATCATCTGGAGCAACATCCTGAAGCTCATCATCATGATCAACCCGATCATACAATGCATCCACCTGATGCACACCAAGTATCTACTTGATACATATCATCATACATGATCCACCTGATCATATAGTGTATCCACCTGATACAAATACCAATACATGATACATATCAACATACATGATCTACTTGATCATACAAAGTATCCACCTGATACATATACAGATACATGGTCCAAGCATCCAACATGATGCATATACAAATACATACAAATGATCTAACCGATCATATCCAACATCCAACATGATGTGTACATACATATAAATGATCCAACTGATCATATCTAGCATCAACACAATGCGTACATACATACAAATATAAATGATCCAACTGATCATATCCAGCATCAACACGATACATACATACATACAAATATAAATGATTCAACTGATCATATCCAGCATCCAACATGATGCATATATAGAGCAGTAACTGGAGCATCGTCTTGATGCTCATCATCCAGCACTTACATCCATAGCCATGTGAAGGATCCTCCTTCCAACATGCTTGGAATGGCTTCAGCAAATGTGACCATCACTTCTTCCTCGAAGTGTCGTCGATCTGAAGAACACCAAGCCTCTCCCTGAAGTACTCAAACTTCACCCTAGCTAGTGGCTTCGTCAACACATCTGCAATCTGCTCGTCTGTCGCAACATACAGGAGCTTCACTGCTCCTCTCTGCACCATATCCTTGATATAGTGATATTTTATCTCTATGTGTTTCGACCTATCATGAAACAATGGGTTCTCAAACAGCTTCACACAACTCTGGTTATCACAGAAGATACTGGTAGCATCCAACAGGAGATCAAATAACTCAGACAGTAGCTTCCGGAGCCATACTACCTCACAACTAGCTGAACAGGCTGCAACATACTCTACCTCAGCTGTACTCAGTGCTACGCAGGACTGCTTCCTTCTAAACTAAGAGATCACACCTGATCCCATACTAAAGTAGCACCCAGATGTGCTCTTCCTATCTGCAGCACTGCCTCCCAATCTGAATCAACATAACCTTGTAGGTTAAACTTTTGATTCACTTCATACTTGAGCCCATAATCAACTTTACCCTTCAGGTACCTCAGGACATGCTTTACAACAACCAGGTGAACACTCCTCGGATCCATCAGGAACTGGCTCAATGTGTTCACCGCAAAGCAAATATCTAGTCTCGTGTTCGTCAGCTACATCAAGGACCCAATCATCTGACGATACATAGAGACATCAACCGAATCAGATGAAGCATCACATAGAAGCTTCAGATTCGATGCCATGGGTGTGGCCATGGCCTTGCAATCCATCATCCCGAATCTCTTCAGGATATCTACTGTGTACTTCCCTTGACTAAGGAAGATCCCACCTGAATTCTGCCACACCTCCATACCTAGGAAATAATGCATCATTCCCAAATCTTTCATATCGAACTCAGCAGCAAGCTTCCTCTTAGTATCTGCAATCAATCTGTCATCTCCTGTTACAAATAAGTCATCCACGTACAGAAGTAGAATCATAGGATTTCCTTCCTCAACCTTGTAGTAGAGGTTGGAATTTGCTTTACTCTTGCTAAAGCCCAAGCTAGATAGGAAACTGTCCATCCTACCATACCAAGTTCTGGGAGCTTGCTTCAAGCCATACAAACCTTTTTTCAATCTGCACACATATGATTCCTTGTCATGTGTTTTGAAACCAAGTGGCTACTCCACATATACTTCCTCTTCAACTACACCATTCAAGAAAGCAGTCTTGACATCCATCTAGTGTATTTTCCATTTCATTGCTGCAGCTAGGGCAAGTACTGTTCTGATGGAAGTATACCTGGCTATAGGTGCAAAATTTTCTTTATAATCTATTCCCTCTTTCTGAGAGAAGCCATGAGCTACGAATATTGCCTTGTATTTCTCTACGCTGACATTTGCAGCATGCTTGATTTTGATAGATCCATATGGAAGTCATAACAAACTTCTCTTCAGGTCTTGGGACTACATCCCAAACATCATTCTTCATGATCGACGGATCATGGCATTCTTCCCATATCCTGGGAACTTCAATATCTTCAATATATATCTTTG
Organism: Larix kaempferi; assembly: GCA_027924585.1. Taxonomy (NCBI): domain Eukaryota; kingdom Viridiplantae; phylum Streptophyta; class Pinopsida; order Pinales; family Pinaceae; genus Larix; species Larix kaempferi. The sequence continues at coordinate 6,456,422 of BSBM01000738.1, forward strand.
TTGTTGGAACAAATGTTGTAGTCCTTCTTTCGTAGGTGAAGGTATACGGTCTTTCCTACAAAACAAGTTAAATTGCATGATTAGAAACATCTCATAATTTTCAGAACAAATTCTTACACATAAAGAAATATGTCACACAGTCATGCAATTATTTTAGCCAATGCTTCAATACAACATTTATCCATATCCTGTAACTTTTCTAGATGCTTGCCAATCTCTACCAGAACATTGTTAAGAGTGTGCACGACTCTCAACATGTCAGCAAAGAGGTTTCATTCTAGATAAGTAGCAATGGAATGTTATACAGTGCCATAGGCCACTTACCCACCACATGCATATCAGTAGTATACTATTCATTAATGCAATCATTCTAATATGCACAATTACGTAAACAAACAAATATGCAAGAAATGATAATTGAAATGCTTATCTTTGTTTGTTTGTTGGGTGGACTCCCTCTGAGTGTTTGCTTCCTTGCAGGAGCTGCTGAAGAGCTTCTTCTACACCTTTCTGTTGTGAAATGTAGAGGGATGGTCAACTCCCTCTGGATATCTGCATCCTTGCAGAAACTACTGGAGTGTGCTCCCTCTTGATCTTTGCTTCCTGGATTACCTGTCTTTGAACTTATATACATCCTTGGTCCCTATGCATGCTTGTTAGTATCATCATTGTGTTAACCTCAAGGTCTCATACATAATCATTAGTATAATCTTAATATTATCAAAACGCAATAATCTCAAGCATGTATAGTCAGGATCATTTCAAACAGAAATAATAAGCATTCTTATGGTTAGTCATAAACATAATATACCTAAACCCGTGATTACTCAAACCTATGACTCTTTTGGTTAGTCATATCATTAATTAAGGTAAGAAACATAATATGCATAAGTCCTAGATTACTCAAACTTGTAACTTCAAGAGTAATCATTATCAATCATACAAAAGTATACGATATATATAACAAAACATACCTGGTCATCATATTTGCTAGTTATGTCTAGCAATGTGTTCTTGTTCTCTTCAATGACCTGCATAACTCATTAGTTAACTTTTGCAAAAACAAATTATACATACCTCTATGTGATCCATGACTATGGATGAATCTTTGTCTTCATAGCATGTTCAGGTTGTCCCTTTAATTTGTACAATCCTCCCTCTTGCTCTCTAATCACTACTGCATCATCTATGGTCTTTCCCTTTGGCCACATTAGAACTTGGCCATCCACAAATGCAACCCTCATACCTTTTGCATCCAATGCAGAGATGGAGAGTTGGTTCTTCTTGAGTCTGGGTACATAAAGGACTTCTTTCATCTTCAAAGATTTTCCAGAATCTAGGTTGTAGGAGGCTTCACCACTTCCTTTGATGGGATATTGATAATCATCCCCAAGTTTCACTTTATGGGGTGATTCATGTTCAGATAGATTTACAAAGGATTCTTTAAACCCAGTCATGTGTTTGGAAGCCCCACTGTCAATTAAACAATCATTACAACCATGGGAGATAGTACCTGTGAGAGAAGAGATTAGAACATACTCTTCACTTGATGAGTCATCATCACTATCATCACTTTCTGCCCTAGCCTTCTTCTTTGGAGGCTCATCATCTTCGGCAACATGAGCATGGTACCTTCTTTTGTTACCCTTCTTCTTCTTGCTGGAGTTGTTGTTGTGGTTGTCCCTTTTGTTCTTGGGACATTCTGAAGCAAAGTGACCCTTCTCATTACAAGTGAAACACCTTAGATCTTTCTTGTCTTTGTGAAAATGACGAGAAGATTTCTTCTTGTGATGGGATGGCTCCCTCTTGAACTTTCCCTTCTTAGTGTGAGCTGTGAGAGTTTGATCTTCATTTCCCATATTCTATTCTCTTGCCACAAGCCTTGCTTCTTCTTGAGAACATTCCTCCCATAATCTGCTAAAGGAGATTAACTTCTTTCTGGCATAGATCCCCTGGATAAAACAGTCCCATGACCTAGGTAGGCCATTCAAAGTAGTCATAACAATTTCACCATTCTCCACCATTTCATCTATAGCTTCAAGTTTTTCCTTGATCTGAGAGACCTTGGAGAAATAGGATTGAATGGTTTCTCCATTCGACATCTTGACCCCTTTCAATTGATTCCACGGGGTCATCTTCCGATTTATGTTCTTTCCTTCAAATAGCTTGGTCAAAGAGTCAAACATAGCCTTGGGTGTCTTTAGAGAAGACACATGGGGTATGAGATGGTCTTTGATAGAATCAGCAATGATTCTCTTTTCCTTGACCAAGTTCTTCTTATGCAATACCTTAGCCTATTCATCCTCTAGGATAGGGATGTCTTCTTTTATATATGAGTCCAACTCATTCTCTTCCAAGATTAACCCAATCCTATACTTCCAAGCTCGGAAGTTATCAGCCCCTTCAAGCTTATCCTCAAGCTTGGTGTGGTGAGACATCTTAAAGAGTACTTCAAATGGAAATAGAAAATATTTAGGTCTTACCACTTGAAATGCTGAAAACTGGATCTGGTCCCGGATTAGGGTTTGTCAAAAAAACCCTAAAAATTTAAAATGTGAATTTCAACTTTCTGAAAGGATAGAAAGATGCACCTTGATGAGCTGATCAGCCTGGTGTATTCAGAATTTGAGATCAACAAAGTTTTACCCTTCAGATTTGCCTTTTTGTCCTCCCGGGTTCACTAGGGAGAGCCCTGAATTAGGGTTTGAGTTTCCTGGAGATCTACCCATCCAAAAATCTAGATCCAAATATTTAAACTTCGATTTTTGCAAGGAGCTTCCAGCTATGTCTTCAGATTTTAGAAATTCCTATTTTTGTGGAAACCCTAATTTTTAGGGCCAAATCTGAAAATGCTCAGAATTGAATTCTGATTGGACTAATAGATTCTCCTTGATGAGTAGAGTCAATCTACTATACTGCTTTTCCAAAAACTATGGAGAGAAATCCAATAAACAAGAAGCTCAAGTTTTCGTCACTGCAAAATGTCTTCTTCTCAGGTTAGCTCTGATACCATGTTAAATTTTGAACATTAATTCACAATACTCTTGGATCTTTACTGAGAGAATAAAATATACAGTTTATCAATGCATAACAATCACAATAAGCATGACAAGCATCACAAGAATCAAAAGCATGAGAGACAAGAGACACAGAGTTTCCGTGGGGAAAACCCTAAGGTGAAAAACCCCACAACTTCCTCAGAGATAGAGAGAGCAATGGCTCAACAAAAGTACAACCAAAATACACTTGAGATAGTCTCCTAGAGCAGATGATCCTCCTCCTCACTAGTGCACCACTTTCTAAGTGAGAGAAGTGTGTCTTTCCAAATGATCCAAATAGAGATCTCTCAATCTCTATTTACACTTCACCTGTTTGCCCAGTGACCTTATGGGGCCGACTTGTCTATCTAGATACATACACAATATAATATATATTTTAGGGCTGACCCCACACATGGTGGTCTAATAACCCATCGGCAAGTACACACACTTGCGACACTTATCAATCCACATGACAACACTTCCTTATAAAGGAATAACACATCTCTTATAAGGGTACAATAAATATATATGAAATACATAGATGAAATACATTCCGAAGTTACATATACATCAATATGCACATGCCTCTTTGAAAATCAAAACCAACTCAAACTCCTTTGCCAGCTTGTCCACAACTGTTTTACCAGACAGTGATTGGTTCATGTCAGCAAAGCTTACATGACCTAACCTGAATTCCATCAACCTATCTTGATACTCTTTTTGAGTGAGCATGGTACCATCTTCTTCCCAAAAGAGTGGAAGCCCTTTCTTGAACAATGGGTCAAACATATCTCTGAAGAGCTTCAATTGGTGTGCCATAATATCTATCGTGGCCTGAATTGTACCTAATTGTTGATGTTTATTTACCACCTTCCTCTCCCAAACAATGGTAGATAATATGTCTTTTATGCCTGTTGCTTTCAATCACCCTCAGTTAACCCAATTAAAAAATCTATAGCATTTTTAGCACATTCAATGGGCTTCTTATTCAACTTTTCTTTCACTGATGTTACACTTTGTTTGGCCAGTTTGATTACAATCTCTTTGTCCAAAACATAGTCAAGATAGGGTCTGAAGTTGTCTTCCTCTGCAATGATATCATCCCAAATTACTTGCTTTGCTTCCTGCAATGATGTTTGACCTGTAGCCTACTTCAACAATTCTTCATTCTTAATCTATACCTCTTGGTATTTGGCTTCCCAAGCCTTTTTCTCTTGTTCTTCCTTTGAAACCATGCTTTCCAGGTTTGTGTTCTATTTCTACAACTTCACTAGTTCCATGTTCTTTAGGCTTAGCTATTCCATAGCTTGTACAATGGAGAAATCACCAGATTCATTGGAGGAAGAGGTGATCATACCCTCCAACTATTTACCTTTCTCTTGCAATTTCTTTTCCAAATCTTCAGATTTAGCCTTTAGATTCTTCTCGCTCTCCACTATAAGGGACATATCTCTTTTCAATTTCTTTTTTTTCTCTTCAAACTTCAATAATTTGGCTTTACAGTCTATTAATTCACTTTTGAGCTCTTCTCTTTTCTTCTCAAGCTCTGTCAATTTAGATGCTTCTACCAACTAAGTGGAAGGAATATTTTGTTTCTTCTTTTGTGCTTGAATAGTATTATCCTTCTCATTCAACAGATTTTGTATGCTTTCCCTTCAGTAGCCAACAATTCTATCTGCAACTTTTTGATTTTTGCCTTGTGAGCTTTATTCTCCACCCTTTCCTGTCAAAGTTGATTCCCAACCTTATCCTTACTGGATTGTAATTTGGACAGTTAGAATGTAGATTTCAACCACTTAGCATAAATTTGATCTCTAGTCTCCTTATGCATATGGATCATGTCAGGAATGGGAATGTCCTCCGGGTTCATTTTCACCTCAGTGGCCTTATATTTGGTTGTTATGGCCTAATTCAAAGTCTTCTGATCATGGCTCCTGACAGTGACTAAGGACACATTCTTGTTGGAGATCTGTCTAACCTCTGCAAACAACTTTGATTCTTCTGAAGCTGCATCTTCATTCTCTTTATATTCATCCAACAGTTCTGATCTACTTTTGCCCTGTGCAGCAAGCTTAGTAGCTGCTTTATCAAATACATACTCCTTGATTTCGAAGGAAGGTACTTTGGCCTTCACTTGCTTCTTCTTACCTCGACCAGTTTTCACCTGTACAATCTGCTACCGTACCTCTTCCACCTTTTGTCCCTTTGGGGATATTTCTGTGTCCTCATATTCTACATCCATAACATCAATGACCTTGTTATACCTCTATGTTTCACAGTGTCGCATCTCCATCACAAAACGAGTTGACGACACTTTGCCTACTATTTTAAACCATCCAGAAGAGACAGATGATGAGTCAACCTTGAAGGTGAATCTACCCTGACAAGTTTTGACCCACCTTAGACTTTATCCACATACACTACCGCGCCTTGCTCATCTATCAAAATGTGGTACTAGGTACTACCGCGCTATGCTATTTCCCCAAGACGCGGCAGTGCCGCGTTCTGCAGTCTTTGCAGAACGCGGTACTCTTTTAATAGCCTTTTTCCCTTGGCTTGTGGGATTTTGGATTTTTGAAGATAATGGAAGATTGGGGTCCCTGATTCGATCTCAACTCATCTCCTTCGATTAGAAACCCTAATCCACTTATCTCTCCTTAGATCCACCCATCTCTCTTGTTGGTTAACCTCACCATTCATTATAAAAGAGAGGCATTCCATTGGGGAAAGGGAGGACTCTTGAGAGTACCAAACTTATGGTCTTGCAGCATTGTGGAGATAGCTAGAGGAGAAGACACTTGGAGCTAGAGGATTGGCTTGGACATCAAGCACCTTTTGTAAGTATTCTTCAAGTTGTAATGGAATAACTTGTCTTGTTTTCCCAAATCATTCGTGTTAATCTTGTTTCAATTATATGATTTGTATCTTTCATAAGATTTAGATTCTAACTCATGTTTCAGGTTGCTAGAGAATAGTGTATTCTTGTGTCTTGGTTCCATTTTGACAGGTTCATTCGCGAGGGCTTGGAGATTGGAGCAACTACAAGAACAAGCGTCTGGATAGAAGGTTAGTTAAATTTCTTCTTCTCTTTCTAGCATTTTAATCCTGAGATGTTTGTTAGATCTAGGGATTCAAGGTAGCATTTGTTTTGACTTGTTTCTTGCTTTAAAGTTAGTTTAAAGTCTGCTTTAAAGTTAAGAGAGTTTTGGCTTATCCGTAGGACAAAATTCTACATAACAAGAATGGTGACTCCGCTGGTTTTGATTACTGCTTGATTGATTCAATTCACAGTCATTTATTTTTGCATTGTGAGTTTTTGTTGCACTTCAAACCAGTTTGAATCTTGGTCCTTTTTGACCTTTATTCACTCCTCCTCGCAGTATTTATCTCCCTGTTTGATCACTGAGTCCCCTGGGTTAGCAACAACCCTGAAAACTTTATTTTTTCTTCTCAAGTTGCGCTTTTCCTTCCCTTGCCATAGTACCGCGCCCTCAGAACTACTTCCAGCGCGGTAGTACCGCGCTCTCTGCCTTAGTACCAGAGCGGTACTGTCACAGTGCCGCGCTTCAGCCAGACCATCACCCGCGGTACTGTCTGCAAGCTTTTAAATTTTTTATCTTTGCTTGGTTTCCTGAGTTTCTCTCTGCCTCAGGTAGTCTTTACTGTTGCCTGTTAGCATCCTGGTTAATTTCCAGTCTGTATGGTGTGCTTATTACCCAGTTTGTGAGCTTGATTGTTGATTGAATTAGTGGCACTTTTGACATATGGGTCATTTTTCCAGTTTGATTGCATTGACTTGATTTTTTTTCACCACAACCAACTCAACACCACTGTTCTCTGTTACTAAATACTGTAGTTTTTACAGTCATATTATCATTATCATTTTCAGTAAATTGAAAAGATTATTAGTTGAGAGCAATTTTGTCGTTTAAATTGAAAAAGTCTAGTGGTATTTTGCATAGGGAAATGAACCATTGATTTTGCCACAAAAATTCTCATTGTAGAAGCATTGTAGATTGTAAAATCAGTGCATTGAAAAGAGTGTTTACTTCAGTTTGGATTTGTTTATAAATCGAAAAGAAAAGAAAAATCTTTTACTTTGGTTTTTTGATTGCTTGTGAAAAATTTCATGCATATTGAATCGAAGAACCTCTATCTTTACCCTAGCTAGATTTCATCGAAGACAAAGGCTAATTTGTGATTCATTCTCATTTGCATGGTTTGAGTCGTCATAACACCATCAAGTTTCACGTCCACTACCTGATTGAGTAAAGACAGCCAGTAAAATTAATCACCCTAATTAAACCAACCTTAACCTCACTTGAGGAAATTAAAAGAATTTGGTAGTTAGGTAGGACACCGGGGATAGGCATCAAAATAATTCCCCCTTGTCATTTTCATCTGAGACATAGTCATTGTCTTTAGGGAACTAAAATCCTCTAGTACTTATTGACACGGTCACAGCTAGTTTGTGGAGGGGCCTCCTGACTGTTTCCAACTTTCAGGGGTTAAACGGCCGCGAGATTGAGAACCAGACGGACTCTGTGGAATACCACACTCCACTTAGCCCTAAGGCAACATCGATCGCTGTCTTCTTCGGAAGGCTGAAGTGCCCAAAACATTTTCCGACGTGTCATGAACGAGGTGGCTTAGTATCTATTCTACTAGGGCTCTTTTACCCAGGATCCCTTTCGGTAGAGGGATATCCTTCTTATATCGGTCTCTCATGTTGTATTGTTCGACTTGGATTTCATCACCTTGCGAAGGATACAGCCTGTTGAGGTCTCTAGCTCTTAGTTAGGAGTTTGCTTGCTATCTCATCTTTGTAGAGGGTCATTTTTTCTTTATAGGGACTGCTTGTTGGCATTCTGGCCATTTTTGTTGATCAGCTCGCTTATTGAGACACCGGTCTCAGTATAGATTTTAGAGCTTGCTTTTTTGGCCTGCGAGCCTTGCTTTTTCTAGCTCCTCTTCTGCACACTCGGTTGCATTAGAGTTTTTTGAGTTCTTTGTTTACGATACTGCCCCTGATTTTCATTTTCCTGTCACCATGTCAGATCTACCACGAAGATCACGAAGACAACAGGGCCAAAGCCCTCCACCACCACCACCGCCACGGACTTCTGGTCCACCTCCATCATGCATTCCTGCTCCTCCTGGACGCGGTGCTGGTCGAGGGAACATTCCACTGCCGATACGTACAACGGCTTCAGTTCCACCCGTAACTGCCACTCACAGCACAGTCTCAGAATCTATTGCAGCTTCTACAACCACTAGCATATCTGAGACCTCCACTGTCACTTCACCCACTGTCATTCCGGATTTATCTGTCACAGTGGACACAGTTACCGCAACTGAACCTAGTACAACCCAAAGTACTAGACCCGAAGTCATCCTTCTGCCGGATGTTAGCACTTCCCATCCATCAGACACTTTTCACAATGATACAGATGGATCTGTTGGCACCACAGAAGGGTCCGACCAAGACATACCTGGCTTGATTTCAGTCCCAGGCGGCTACGTTGAAATCGTTGAAGATACTCGACTTCCTGACACACCCTTTGAACCTGATTATGGTTTCATCACTTCCCAGGTGGACCTTCCGCCTGTTATCACTACGTCACCCAGTGTTCATCCTCAGGAGACAAGTTCCTCTAGCAACGTACATCGTACTACAGCTCTACCCAACCTCCCTCCGGGACATGAAATCATGCCTTCCATCCAGTCTAGTATGGTTAGCCTAGCGAACTCTCCATTAGCATCGGCACGGTTTAGACACAGCACAGAGCAAATGCTTTCGTCAGCCTCTCGATATCCCCCTGACACTCGTCCTTCTGACTATAGGGATCCCAACATCCCGTCTAGCACGGAGTTTCGACACTCCTTTGCAGACGACATAGGACCTTCAGATGTTACCATACCTAGGTTCCTGCCGGATCCCCAAAACCTTTTCCAGGACATGAACTCAGACCCAGTTTTCGAGGGTCCTCCTACTATTGAACATGTTATGGACGACGCTAATAACCCTGGGCTAAATTCCCCTCATTTGCTGTCATCACCTATATTTGGTGCACATTCTATGAGGGATAACCCAGTTTTTTCCTCGTCCTCACCTGTTCGATATAGACGACCCCCTCCGCAAATCGGTACTTTTGGTGCCGTTGGCCAATCCACATTATCATATTTGACCAGCGGCGGAAGAACGCTTAGTAACACTTCTGGATTTTCCGGTTGGACCGGAGGATCACCCTCAGCCACCATTTACACTATTTCAGGAGGTGGACAACCGACTATAGTGGTCCCCAACTCTAACTACCAAATTCCCCCTGGTGGGCCATCAACCCAACCAGTAGGTGGACAACCTTTTGTTGGGAACCCTGTTCCGAGTCAACAACCTCCAACTGGTGGACCATCAACCCAACCAGTTAGAGGACAACCTTTTGCTGGGAACCCAATTCCCAGTCAACAACCTCCTCATATAGGGCCATCCAACCTAACTGCTGGCGGACAACCTATTGGCTCGTTCCAACAAACCTCCCAACCAGCAGCGTCTACTCAGTTCGGTATGTACAATCCACCTGGCAGTGGGAAACCTTATTCCGGTGTTCCAACCGGACCTTACTCTCAACAACCCCTGTCAGGCATGCTTCCTTCTTGGGATCATCAAATCCCATAGAGTGGGGGGTACTCACTTTTTGGAAACTGGAACCAAGCTGGGGGGCAATCTCAGATTTCTCCCAAATTGAATTCTGGCTTTCCTTACCCTTCAGCTGCTACAACTCCATGGAACCCATCACTTCAATTTCCACTCACTCCTCAAGCAGGAACAAGTCTTCCATGGACACCACCGTCACAGCCACCCCCCAACCCTGCTATGGGAAATCCTCCACTTGCACAGTATAGTGGTAACATCCCTGGAACACAACAATTCCAAGGAACTTTTCCCCAACAAGGAACAACAACCATTCCTGGATATCAACAGCCTCAGGGTACTATACCCACTCAGCAGAACACTCACCAACCGGTTGCTTACAATCAACCGGTTAACCAGATGGATTACCATTCACAGAATTTCCAGTAGTATCCCGCGGGAAACTCATATGGGTATAACACACAGCAGTATGCTATGCAGGGCCCTCCAGGGTTCTCGACACCACATGGTTATTACTCATTCCCGCATACCAACCGTCAACTTCCCTTTTTGGCCACACTTGATCTACCCGATTTGTCGAGGCTTATCAGCGATCCTATATGGCATGAACCTCACTGGCCACCTATTCCAGCCAAACTACCATCGGACATTCCTAAGTTCGATGCCAAGCCCGGGGAAGACCCCAAGAACCACGTGATGACCTTCCATCTTTGGTGTTCATCCAACTCCTTGATGGATGATTCCATCCGACTTCGGCTCTTCCAACGCACGCTCACCGGAACGGCAGCAAAATGGTATATCGAGTTGCCACAACACTCTTTTCGTGATTTCAACACTTTGGCTATGCAGTTTCTGACACATTTCCAGCTCCCCATTCAATATGAGATTGGAACAGAACTGCTAACTTCACTGCGTCAAACCACTTCTACACATATTTTGGATCAGATCCACGAGTGGCGAAGACGCCGTAGGCTAATAAAGGCACCTATTCTAGATTAGCTACTTGCTGATTGGTTTACAAAATCCTTTTTGCCTCCCATAGCCAGAGATATTGCTATGCGCGGACCGGTTACAGAAGAACAAGCCATCTCGGCAGCACAGTACATGGATTTGGTATATACTCAATCCGGTACTTTACATGAACTTCTTCCACATGCCTCCCGCGTTCACACTGATCCAACAAAGCCTACCACTGAACCACCCATTGATGGTATTGTTGGTTCAGTCAAGGCTCAGCCTGCTACCAACTCGACGGGACAACAAGCTTCTGCTTCCCCCGCTTTTACCTGGGCCGCTTCAAAAGCTTCCACCTCTCCTGCTGTCTCCTCCGAAGTGAATGCAGTTCAATCTACGTCACAACCATCTGGAGGAAAGAAGAAAAACAATCGTGGCAAAACCAAAAAGAACCAGCAGGAGAACCCCAAGCCACAACCTACCCAGAATGACCAGAAACCACGTCGGAAAGCTAAGTTTCCCTGCTTGATTTGTCAAGATGATCATTATACGTGTGACTGTCCCTACAAGGACGAGGTCAACAAGTTCGTTAAAGGATCCTCTCGTCCAGCAGTGCTAACTGACCCTTTCCCCCAACAGCAACAGCAAATGGTTGCCCAAGAATCCCCACAAGGGGGCAACCCGACCAATCCTTCCCGTGGAGAAACATCCACAAACCGCGAAATCCTAATGACAAGTAATGAGGAGATTAATATCACCACTCGTTCAAAGACGTATGACAATCCTCCAAGTTCAAACAAACAATCGGAGATAGCCAAAGGCAAATCTCCTGTTGAAGATCCGATTCCTATTCCCCCCCCTAACGGTCATCTCCATATCGAGAGACCACTCGTGGACACAGTGCTACGCCCACCCAAGGGCACCATACGAAAGGCGACATTCAATCCGAATGCACGAGCTGCCCAAAACTACAACATTGTTGAGGATTTGGCTCAAGCACCTTGCGCTATGTCGACTCTCGAGGTTCTCCAACACTGCCCCACGCAGCGTAGAACCCTACTTTCAGCACTGGGGGCACTGGACCCAGATACTTCAAACTCCATCACGTTTAACTTGGAGCACGCTAAACCGAGGATTTCTCACCAGTTAGCCTTTCAGGTGCATACAAAAATCCGTGGGAATGTCATCCACTGCACTGTATTAGATGAGGGTGCTTCCACGTCGATTATGTCTTTGAACTGCTGGAGATCCTTAGGCTCACCCGAGGTCACAACTTCTCCCACCACTCTAAGGGCATTTGATGGACATGGTTTTCAACCATATGGACTCATTCCCTCAATCGGTGTTGAACTGGGGGGAAAAACAGTATCCGTACACATCGAAGTCGTAGATGCACCTTTGGATTACAATCTCCTACTTGGTCGAAACTGGTTCTATGCCATGACCGCCATAGCATCTACGGTCTTCCAGATCGTACAATTTCCTCATGAAGGGAAAATTGTCACTATTGATCAACTGGATTACTGTATCCCAGACTCCCATCCGAACTCCACCAATACCGTCCCGTTATTGGATCAACCTCGGTACCGGTTCCAAGACATAGGTGTTGGTCTCATGAAGGATTCTTCCCTCATTGGAGTTTTTCCATAGCTAGGAACCCATCTTCAACCAGTCAACATGATCTCATCGCATGTCACCTCTTCCGATGATTCATGGGTGATTCTGAGTCCTACTCAGATCCAAGGCTATGGCAATTCCATGCCTTTGAACAGAAACCTTGCAGCATATGACGCGATCCAATCAGCCACAGATTGGGTCGACTGTTCTACTGATCACACAGTGGCACAGGTCTCGACTGAAGCTCATCCACAGCCACCATTTTTTGATCCTCTCAACTTGATTTTTCCCACTGACGAATCAATCATAGAGGTTATGTGCGGTGATGAGCCACCTTGGGGAGATTTTCATCATCGATCTTCATTCCCCACCATTCAGTCACTTGAGCCTGACACCAAATCCAGCGCTTCACTTGGGATGGTTCAAACCAAGTTCCCCACTTCCCTCGACGAGGTATTTTCCGAAGGCAACTTGGCCAATCTTATGGCAACCACTCCCATCGATATTTCAGTGAAGCCTGGTATCGTGGAAAACGTACACATTGGAAAAACATGTACTCCCCTCGAAACGGAGTTCTATAGTGCCTACTTTAAAACTTTCCGCGATGTTTTCGCTTGGAGTTATGAAGAGATGCCAGGAATTGACCCCTCGATTGTGGTCCACGAAATTCCAACTTTCCCTGGCGCCCGACCTGTTCGGCAAAAGCTTCGACCCGTTCATCCTCGTAAGGCAGCCGCCATTAAAGCAGAAGTTGAAAAACTTTTGCGTGCTAGTTTTATCTATCCTGTCCCATTGACAGAATGGGTGTCCAACATCGTTCCCATAGCCAAGAAACAGGGAACAATTAGAGTCTGTGTTGATTACCGTGATTTGAACAAGGCTTGTCCCAAGGACAACTACCCAACTCCGTTTATCGACCAGATCATCGATAACTGTGCCAGAAGTGTTATCTTTTCATTTATGGATGGCTTCTCTGGCTATAATCAGATCGATATCCTCCCAGCCGACCAGCACAAAACGGCCTTTATCTGCCCTTGGGGGATCTTTGCATATCGAAAGTTACCTTTTGGCCTGAAAAATGCCGGGGCAACTTTCCAACGGGCGATGTCCTACGCATTCCATGACATCAAACATATCGTAGAGCCATATCTTGATGACCTTCCCGCTCATTCTCGGACTCGGGAAGAACATCCAGATCACTTGAGTGCCATTTTTGAAAGGTGCCGGCGCTACAATATACGTTTGAACCCGCATAAGTGCGTCTTCTGTGTAGAAGCCAGAAAACTGTTGGGCTTCATAGTCTCCAAAGACGGGATACGTCTAGATCCCGCAAAGGTAGCAGCTATCTTAGCTCTGCCTTCACCTACCAATATTCCAGAACTTCAATGTTTGCAAGGGCATGCAAACTTTCTACGCCGTTTTATCTGCAATCTGTCCGAGATAACAAAAGGCTACATGCGGCTTCTCAAGAAGAATGTTCCCTTCATATGGGATGATGAAGCCCAACGCTCCTTTGACAATTTAAAGGCATCCTTAACCAAAGATCCTGTGATTCAACCCCCCAATTACACACAGGACTACATCCTTTATCTCGCAGCCTCGATTTCCACCATTGGTATGGTGTTAGTCCAGGAAGACCACAACGGCATAGAACATGTGGTGTACTATCTCAGCAAGAGTCTTCTTGACTCTGAAACTCGCTACTCACATGTTGAAAAGCTGGCTCTGGCAACAGTATTTGCTGTCCAGAGATTCCGTCACTACATCTTACTCCGCCGGACCACCGTCATCGCCGATTTCAATCCAATGTACTATATCCTCATGCGACAAGTGCTTGGGGGCAAGTACTCCTGTTGGATTGTCATCCTTCAAGAGTTTGACTTGGAATTTGTCGAAGCCAAGTCTAAGAAATCCCTGGTCTTCGCTGAGTTAATTTGTAACCTGCCACGTGCTACTGAGCAATCCGAGCCCATTGATTCTCTTCCCGACGAATCATTGTTCCTCATTAGCACGTATGATCCGTGGTATGGGGATATTCTCTTATATCTCCAAACCCAATGCTTCCGTCCCGATCTCACCCGCGATGAACGGCGACGTATCAGACATCACGCAAAATACTACCTTATAGTGAACGATACTCTGTATCGACGTGGTGTCGACACTGTCCTTCGACGCTGTTTGACCTTAGATGAGGCGGAACGCGTTCTCAACGACTACCACGCTGGAGCATGTGGTGGTCACCTCTCTGGGATGGCTACGGCCCAGAAAATACTGCGAGCAGGATACTTCTGGCCCTCAATTTTCAAAGACTGCATTGAAACAGTCAAGAAGTGTCCGCCATGTCAATTCTTTCATAGCAAAGCACGCTCCCATCCTGCTCCACTCCATCCTGTCATTGCCATCGGCCCCTTTTCCAAGTGGGGCATCGATTTTATGCACTGTAAGCCCACTTCAGCCGGGGGGCATAACTATGTCATAGTAGTTGTCGACTATTTTACAAAATGGGCTGAAGCGATGCCTACATATGCTGAAGACGGCAAAACAGCAGCGCAGTTCATATTCAATCATATTATAGCTAGATTCGGTGTCCCACAGTCTATTGTGACCGATCATGGTTCCCATTTCAGGAACCATATGATTGAAGAACTAAGTGCCAAACTGGGTTTTCGCCACGAAAACTCAACCCCGTATTACCCACAAGCTAATGGCCAAGTTGAAGCCATTAATAAAGTCCTGAAACGAATGATTCAGCACATTGTGGGTACCCAGAAATCCAATTGGCACTCAGCTCTGTTCTCAGCACTGTGGGCATACCGAACCTCAGTGAAAAGTGCTACTGGGTTTACACCATTTCAACTGGTGTACGGCCTAGAAGCCATTCTCCCGATTGAATGTGAAATTCCATCACTCAAGATAGCCATAGAGCTACTTCCACACACTACTTCCGAAGAAGAACGGTTTCTATACCTAGCCAAGCTAGATGAAACCCGCCGCAATGCCGCTTTGGCTAATGAAGCTCACAAAAAACGCGTCAAAGCTCAATACGACAAATCCGTTCAACCTTGGATCTTCAATGAGGGCGACCTCGTACTTACATATGATCAGATGCATGATAAGCTTGGAAAAGGTAAACTTGAATCTATGTGGTACGACCCCTTCATTGTAAAACGTGTCTTAGAAAAAGGAGCCTATGAACTAATTGATTGTGATGGTACGCCATTGGCACAGCCCCGCAACGGGCTATACCTCAAACGTTTCTACGCGTGAGGTTACCCTACGCGGGTTACTTGTTGTACATAATGTACTTAGTTTGATTTTTGCTTTCTTTTTAGTGTGCACGTGGACCTCATGTATCCACTCTTACTTTGACTCGTGACTTTATGCGCAGATGTCTGCCTACTTTAGATTCACCGACGGTGCAAGCTGACATACCCGGAATCTCGCTTCCGTAGCATGGGTGATCTATTCTCCCACTGGCGAGTTGATTTCTTCAGGAGCCAATTGTTTAGGTCCTGCAACCAACAATATCGCGGAGTACCATGCAGTCATTGGTCTCTTGACAGAGGTTGCTTCACTCGGGATTGATTCCTTATCAGTCTTTTTAGACTCCCAACTCGTGGTTTCTCATCTAAACCGCGTTTACACAGTTCGCGATCCTACATTACTTCGTTTATTTCGAAGAGTACGCCTCTTGGAACGGTCATTTAATTTTATCACATATCAACACATACCGAGAGAATTCAATTGTATTGCCGATTCATTGGCTAATTACATTTTGGATTGGCATCTTGCCCATATATAAAAACATCATAAAAATAAAATGCATAAGTCATTGTAAATATTTAGATCATAAATAGGTCCATATCACTATATATAAGAGTGTTTTTTCAAAAATATATAAAGTTTGTGTCAAAGACAAAATTGGGGATCAAATCCCATATACAAAAATTGGCCCTCAAAGCCTACATATCGTGTACATGCCGCAAATAGATCAAAAGACCATCTATGGAGATCTAGGAGACCTATCATGTCCCTCATCGGACTCCTCCCGCTGTTGGTGGTAACACACTACAGCTCGAACCACCCTGCGAAGAAGTCGGCTGATACGACCAGGCACACCTACAGTATGCCGCTGGAGGTGGTAAGGGACGTCATCCATCCGCATAGCAGGGATACCATGGGTCAATCCCTGCAGGTTCCTCTCAATGTCCCGAACGCCTCCTGCCTCGTCTTCATCTTCCTCTTCGTCAGGAACAACTTGACGATCAACACCACCACGACGTAGTGGAGAGTATCCAGCTGGCCTCTGTGGTCCACGGTCTGCAACATGCATGCGAATATACATTAGGCGTCTTTTACACATTCTAAAAAAGCAATAAAAATTAAATATTCAAAAAGAAAAAAAATACATATCCATGAAGGTCATACCAGAGTTATCCCAGTCATCATCCTCCGGCAATGCCAAGTCGATATCCTCACGGAAATCTACCCCTGAATAGGGATAGTCATCAATCATGACTATCTGCTCCTCTAGCCAAGAGAAGAAGTCCTCGCCAAAGGCTAGCCGCTGAGGTCCCCCGAGGCGTCCAGCATAGTCACTCCATTGAGCCATCCATGGCTCAGTAGGTGGACGAGGGCGCATAGATATCTGTGGATGCAGTAGTGGCACCCTCACCAAAAAGAAAGTGACCAGGATGCTCCCATAGCCAAACTGGGTATTTTTCCCAGTCCTACACTTGTGCACTTGTTCCTTCAGATTGGACAACACTGCATCACACCAGTTGAAAACTGTTCCTCCCATGCACTCTGCTGCGAGATTCACTTGTGTGCGGGATGCCTGATGTGGACTCACGCTTCCCGCTGCACGCGTGATAGTGAATAGCACGGTTTTTACAGGAAGATTTATGACCTCCTTTATGGCCACTTTCCCACTTTTCTTACTCGAACCCACCTGGCAATACCGAGCAATCAAATCATCTGTGCTTGATTCTGAAGCTGTGTACCCGGTAAAGTTCACTCGGGCCCCTCTTTTCGAGAGGCCCGTGAGGAAATAAATATCCTCAAGTTGGATTTCAAGCACATGCTCTCCCACTCGGAAAGCTCGAATGTCAGGGTCCCACAATTGGATAAGATGAGTAAGGAGCTTAGGTTGCTGGCGAATCCCTTTGGTTTTGAAGAACTTTAGCAAACCACATTCTCGCAATGCGGTCACGGTTGGTAAGTCATGTTCGGCTGCAAAATCATCCGCTTCGTGCTCTCTCTCTTTCCATCTTACCATTTTGCTCCAAATAAGTTGCAAATCCCTGCAAAAGGGAAAACAAAATAATTAGTAACTATTTAGCAACTTAGTTCCAGCAAAAAATTGGAGAAAATTTGATTTTTTAAACTCAAAATTCGCCTGTGCCGCGCCTGAGGGTTATCCTACCGCGCGGTAGTCCACACTACCGTGCCTCGGTTTGAGGATATAGCGCGGTACTATTAGACAGTACCACGTCTTTCGATAGGGCCCCCACGCGGTAGTGTGGAGGGCGATTCTTGCTCAAAAGGGCTCACCAAAAAATCAATTTTTTCCTGGTGAAAGCAAAAAATTCTTACATGAAATGAAAGAGGGGCTCAAGCACTCTTACCTAGCGCAGACGGCGGTCGAAATGGTGTCCCAGAACTCCCGGTATGGATCCTTGAAATCTTGCTCCTAAATGGGTGAAAATGTCTCCTTTGGGTAAAAAACACAAATGAATAGTAATTTCTATTTTTACCATTCCTTATATAGCATTTTTCACATTTTTTTTTAATTAATTAGTTAATTACTATTTTAAATAGTTGAAATAAACCCTTGTTCACATTGCTAATGCCCAGTTTTTGAGCATTTATTGACAGGATCCTCGGCAGAAAATGCGATACATTCACACTGGTGTTTATTTATGATTTGACCTTCATTTTGAGCCCACTTTATCTTTTTCGTGCTCTGGATTTAAAACTTGAAAAAGATTCCAAGCACTTTTACACCCGTGTCGTGCTTGTCAAACTCAAGTAAACGGTGTCGAGTATGGTCAGCTTTACTCATGCTTGTTAAACGATGAGGAAAGTATTATCCTGGTTGTATTTTATTCTTTTTTCGGACCAGAATAATTTAAAATTACGAAAAAGACCATAGGAGTCCATAGTTAAGCTCTTTTCAGACTCCTTAAAATTGAAAAGATTGCCAAGTGATCTTGACTCTTTCACACTTGTAAAAGTATTTGAAAGGTCGTCTATTCGGTGATAGGTTACCCCTTTTTCGGCCCGTCTAGACTATTTACGAGAAAGGTATACCTCAATCAATCTCGGCTGGGAGAGTTCTCTCGGGAATTGTTTTACACTTTTTCGGGATCAAGGGACTAAATTTTACGAAAAAGTACATTATGGAGCTTCCTTTAAAGTTTTTCAGGCTCTCTAAATATGAAAAACTACCGATTTTTCCATCCTTGGACTTGTTAAAATGTCAACATCGAAGGACCCACTTTGGGACGAACCCCTCCTTTCTCAGGTTCGTAAAACATGTGAGATTGGACTCATCCATGAGATGAGCTACACCGAGCATCTGTTATCCTCTTCAAGCTCGCAAAACAAGAAAGAGGTACTCGTCCATAATGTCGGGGAAATATGGGGGAATAAGTCAATTTTATCTACGGCAGCTTGTTAGTTGTTACCTTTGAACATGGCATGTGTCCGTCTCTTGTCTATATTTGGGTATCCAGCTTTCACTGAGTTATGGTCATCATCATGAGTCGTCTCCCTGGCCACGAGTCCAATCATCCGGTGTCTATCCTCTATTTATCAATAATCCCTGCTGCCAAGTCCTGTTACATGCCGTTATATGTTCAAAGGGTTGCTTTGTTTCGAGTCATTCATTGTGTCAGGCCTCCGCTGTGTCAGTACATACTCCATTGCTTCATCATCTTATCATCTATGCCAATTTCGTGTCGATGATGTGGGAATCATCATGGCCCACCTTCGACGAGTCTATTCCTGTCGACACCAAATCACTATCCGGGAATTAGACTTCGAGATCAACCATTAGTACCTTGGTACCTGCATGACTCAATGGCAGGTTTCCTCGTGTTTGACAGTAGGTTCACATCATTGACCTCTGATCAAGCAATCTCTCGGATGCTCGACATCAACTCATTCATTCGCATTTCGTTGAGATGTACTATTGATACCTTGGGAATCATCGTCATCATTGGTGATCTCCCTCGCATTTGTTAACGGTCCACATCATTGACCGGTAATCAAATGGTTTCTACCATGTTCGACTTCAACACCTTGTAATCACATGGTTAGATTCGTATCTTTTTCGATCGGGTAGAAGACCCTGGGCGCATCGTTGTATCTCGACTGCGTCCAAGCTGCGATGGAAATGTCCCTTGTATTGTCACACAGATCCACTTATTGTATTGGTCGTGGCTGTGTCATTATTGTCTCATGGATCTACGATTGTTCATAGTAGCCATGATATGTCCGCAGTTTACACTATCTCAGTACTCATGGATCTGCAATGTATTGGTCGGCAGCCATACTTTGAGTCATCTGTTTCCGAGCATGGGAATGCCCGCCTCGGTGGTATTTCTAACACTTTGTTTCTATTTCAGATCAGTGTCGCTCTCCTTGATGCTATCTCTGCACATTATATTCGTAAAGTCTTTCGGCCATCAATCCCTTCTGACCTCACACTTTAGGGGGCATCTGTTATACCTCTATGTTTCACAGTGTCGCATCTCCATCACAAAACGAGTTGACGACACTTTGCCTACTGTTTTAAACCATCCAGAAGAGACAGATGATGAGTCAACCTTGAAGGTGAATCTACCCTGACAAGTTTTGACCCACCTTAGACTTTATCCACATACACTACCGCGCCTTGCTCATCTATCAAAACGCGGTACTAGGTACTACCGCGCTATGCTATTTCCCCAAGACGCGGCAGTGCCGCGTTCTGCAGTCTTTACAGAACGCGGTACTCTTTTAATAGCCTTTTTCCCTTGGCTTGTGGGATTTTGGATTTTCGAAGATAATGGAAGATTGGGGTCCCTGATTCGATCTCAACTCATCTCCTTCGATTAGAAACCCTGATCCACTTAGCTCTCCTTAGATCCACCCATCTCTCTTGTTGGTTAACCTCACCATTCATTATAAAAGAGAGGCATTCCATTGGGGAAAGGGAGGACTCTTGAGAGTACCAAACTTATGGTCTTGCAGCATTGTGGAGATAGCTAGAGGAGAAGACACTTGGAGCTGGAGGATTGGCTTGGACATCAAGCACCTTTTGTAAGTATTCTTCAAGTTGTAATGGAATAACTTGTCTTGTTTTCCCAAATCATTCGTGTTAATCTTGTTTTAATTATATGATTTGTATCTTTCATAAGATTTAGATTCTAACTCATGTTTCAGGTTGCTAGAGAATAGTGTATTCTTGTGTCTTGGTTCCATTTTGACAGGTTCATTCACGAGGGCTTGGAGATTGGAGCAACTACAAGAACAAGCGTCTGGATAGAAGGTTAGTTAAATTTCTTCTACTCTTTCTAGCATTTTAATCCTGAGATGTTTGTTAGATCTAGGGATTCAAGGTAGCATTTGTTTTGACTTGTTTCTTGCTTTAAAGTTAGTTTAAAGTCTGCTTTAAAGTTAAGAGAGTTTTGGCTTATCCGTAGGACAAAATTCTACAGAACAGACCTCCACTTCATTGGATTTCTTAGAGAAACTGGCAAGGGGTATAATTGCTCCAACTATTGGGAGATAATGTGATGGGGGTCATAGTTGATGGCAACTTTTGTTTGAAATCCCATTTCTCTTAATGCACACTCAATGGATGAAAGGGAAGCTTTATTCTTAATGATGAATGGGCCCACATCCCATGGAAATGTGATGTTTGAAGCTTTCTTATGATTTAGAAAATGTTCAGTTTCTACCCTTAACGTTTTCTTGATCAATTTCAGGGGAAATGCTCTAGGAGTTAAAAATGATGGTAGTATGTAAGGTGAATGATAAAACCCATATACTCTGATCACTGTGTCATGTTTCAAGAGAAACCAATCTCCAATTTTCTTCTCAGGAGAAGGTTGCAACATCTCCTTCATCTCTGTTAACACCCTAGGCAATCTTTTCTGATAAAAAAATTGTAAACCTCTGACATGAGGTTGTTCATGAACTTGCTGTAATCTCTGTGCATTTCCTTTGTGTGCATCATCTCAAGAAGATGCAAATTTTCTTCATTAAATGACAAGAACATCCTCAACAAATATGCTTGGAACCTAAAACTTCTGGTCTTGTGGAAGTCCACTAGCTAAGAATGGATATTCTCAACTAGGGACTCATCAAACTTAAGGCAAGCACATTGGACTGACTGGTCAGAATCTTCAGACTCTAACGGGAAGGTGCTAAGGATGAACAATAGACTCATTAAGGGATCAGTGACATACATATCTGTGTCTAATCCTAAGAATTGGCTTAGCATGGTTATGACACACTTATATTCTTCAGTAAAGAGATTGACTCACTAGGAAAGCCTGGTCCTGCAATGAGACACTAGGTTTTAGGCAAACCCTAAAGAAAATTTTCTTTAACTCAATTGTAGACTGTCTAAAATACTAAATTAGGGATTCTTCCTTGTAATCTTTGAACTTCAGACTGAATTCATCAGGAATTGACAGGGATTTTCTTATAATGATAGGGCTGACAAGACATAAGATCTTCGAACTTGACGCATCCATAATTACCCTCTCAAAGGAGGAGTAATTACTAGCACACCAGTCAACGAATTCAGGGTAGTTTAGGGTTTGGTAGACAGAGAAAAACTTGAAAAATGACCTGTATACCTTATGCACATCTATAACTTGGTTCCTAATCAGTTTCAATCTATCTTCTAATGCTTCAATAGGTCCATTAGTCAATACAGTGTCGTAGACCTCAGCATCCTTGTCTTCTAACAGTTCCTCTATTTTCTGGTGCTCAAAACCCGGGGTTTCTACTTCTCCAATCTCAGCCATTTAAATATTTTTCTGAGAGGACAAGAGGCCTACCTGGTTCATTGATAACTGGTTCGAGATTCGTGCCCAACGTGGCCACTTTCTGCACTGTCATCGTCTTTTGCTTTGCAATGCACAAGACAAACAATACCCAGATCCTTGTGCAGAAGTATTTTTACATTATTTTTCTTTCCCTATCATTCCTACATCTATCGTAGTGAAGGATTTGTTTAAGATGTCTGTGTGCACGATCAGTCCTGTGCCGTTGATCCTTTTCATGTTTAACTCCCCAGTCTTTTGCAGTCTTCATCCTTCAAAAAGATGCCTTCTCGTACCTGAAATTTGCGAATCCAATGTCGACCGTCTATCTGCATCCTGAATGTCCAAAGGTGTGGCCCCTACCAAGCTATGTGAATCCGAAAAGTTAGTTTATCTGCGCATGTTGAATTTGGGAATGAAATTCCCATCGTTGATGTTCATCTCCACCAGATCTACTCCATCAAAACATGTGGATCCTACCCACACTTTGCAGATTTGGAAAGTTCATTTCTCCGCGCACGTCTAATCAATGAAGTATTTGATGACCGTAGATCTGTTTTTCCTTTTGATCCGACAGTTGATTCTGTGCATCGATTTGCTTGCAAGTTAGCAAAGCTCTATCCCTACCCAAACTACTCGATCTTACTTTTGGGAAAAGTGCTTGCGGCCATTGATCTCCACTACCATAGATCTGCTCCATTCATTGGTTCCTCCATATAACCTTGAGAGGATTTATTACATTTACCCTCATTTTCAATGTTAAAACTTAAGACTCTCGATCATCTTATTTAGAACCCATATAGAAACATTTAGAGCTCTTATTTGTAGCCTTCTGGGTCATACGATTCAAAAATCCAAGACCTTACTCATTATTTGCAGGGATCAAACCCTCTCCACCAATTTAACCCAAAACTAGTGTTAATAACTGACTCCAATTGGGGATGCTATCCTCCCTGTGAGGTAGCAAAGAACCCTGTAGAAACAAGTGCCTGATCCATTGGGTTGCTCTCAAAAACTTCAAACCACTGTTTTTTCTTTTTCTGTATATAAAAATGAAATAAAGGAAATGGATATCCCTCCAAATCTGAGGGCCTTCTCCTCGGGCTTCCAATCTCTTGGTTCACCATATGTACTGATTCAAATGCAAATAAATATATACATCTATGATACAAAGGTTACCTGTCATCCTCAGGACCAGGGTTGGAATTTGATGGGCATTTTTCCCGTCATAGGGCATTTTGCCCGTTATTTACCGCCAAATCTTTTTCCAACCCGTCGAGTTAAACGGGCAAGTAAGTAGTAAGAATGTATTTTTGAAGTTCAACTTTTTTATAAAACGTGATTAGTTTTGGTCAGCAAGACTCACGCCTGGAAGGCTGGCATGAGTTGGTAATGGGCATCCACCTATTCCAACTTGAAGGTTAATACATTAAATGGGTTTGGTGAAAGTTAAATGCCATTGAATGCAGTATGCCCGTCTCCAGACTCAGTCGAATCTCGGGAATGCGAATCACAATTCAGGATTATGCGTAGCAATTAGGGTTAATTGTTTTCATGGTTGAGCATGCCCGCAGGCTGCAACCTGACCCCTATTTTGGAGGGCACCATTATCTTTTTATCAAGGATTTGGCGGAGCAGTGTGCGCGGTGGGCCAATTCTTATAGTCAAAACTGAAAGCTTGAAGGAGAAGAGTCGAAGACCCATGAATTCCTTGGTGGGTTTGTACACCATGTAATAAAACCCAAAACTATCTTTCTCATTTTGTCTAGAAGCGGAGTTTATCAATCAATTTGCATTTTTTGGAAGCATTTTTATCAGTTTTTCCATAGAGACTACTTTTTATGAATCTCAATTTCTGTATTTTCTCAACTTGTCTATTTTTTTCTCAGGTCAATTCATGACGTGAGCGGTGAGCCAGTTCGACAGACAGATTCATGTACTGCAAGAGGTCTAGATCAATTTTTCATACACGAAAGTTCGAAACCATGCTGTTTTCAGTTTGGATTTTGAATGTAGGTACCATAACTTAGGTTGGATTTTTTTTTAAAGATGAGTCGGCCAATTTTTTTGGTACCTCGAAAACGTGTAGCAGCAGTCTCGCCTCAAGGCCTTTTCTTTGTTACTTGGGTAAATTCATGCCAGTCTCTGCGTGTCATAATTATTTTTAAATATAAGTAGAAAACATAACCTGCCATTTCTTGGCATAGTTATTAATGTTTCCCGCAAAGAGCAAATAATAAATATAAAATATAAGTAAATTAAAAAAAATACAGTTATAAGTGAATAACTTTGTTCCTCTGTACAAAACAAATTCTACAATTTTCCAAATGATCACAACTATGAATGTGAATGTATCCAACAAAAAATATTTCTGAACAATTAAAGCATAAATGAATAACTCTAGTCCTCTGACCCAATCAAATCCTGCCAGTTTTACACATACAAATTCTATGATTTTCAATTTTTAAGGTTGTTAACCCAAAATTCTAAAAATTACTCATAATAAATGCTAAATAACCTGGAATATATATATTCAGTCTCTAAAGTATTAAACATATATATTTCAACATATTTACTATGTATATCCAGTTCTGTAAAAAAATGCATAATGTTTATTCAATGAAGCTTGAAACTTGGTGCCCATTCATGCTCTTAATGATGAATACTCAATTTTCATTAAGAATATATGTTAATGATAAATACTCGATTTTCATTAAAAATATAAAGATTGAAACTTGGTGCCCATTCATACTGTTAATGACAAATACTTGATTTTCATTAAGAATATCTGTTAATGATAAATACTCGATTTTTATTAAGAATATATGTTATGACATTGATCACAGTAATCCTGAATGCAAAATCCCCCTCCTCGTTGTTGTGCTATAGTGGGCCTACTCCCTTTACGTGAGTTATGGTACCTACCAGGCTACTTCCCACTGGAGGTCTTTCCCATTGATTTCTACCGAGATAGGATAGGGTCGTTCCCTTAGAAATTGTGAATTGCAGTTTTAATTCACAATCCTGAGCGTATAAACCCAGCCAAATTAGGGGTTTACACTGTTGCAAGCATGGATATGCCTTGTATGCAAAATTTATCCATATTGCATATGTTTGTATAAAAAAAGGTATCGCTATTGACCTTCAATAGAATATCCTATACTATGCAAAAATTTACGTATACTTTGATATAAATGTCAAAAGATGGATGGGAATTGGGTACTTTGCACTCCATGATATTTGTATATACATCCTCTGTTAATCTCATTCTTTTCTCTAAAGAATGGTCCTTGGCAGAGGGCCTTTTCATCTTAAAGTATTTCTCTATTTTGGTGTTTCATCATGACATAATTCTGTTATTTCAAGATGCTAATCACATTGTCAACTTTCTCAAATATAAAACATTATGTCTGTCTTTGAAATTTGTTACCATCATAGATATAAAAGGGAAGGAAACTTCTGCAAGTTACTCATTTTTTTTTGAATCGGAGATCCTCTTTTCTCTGACTGAAGGAATCTGATACATCTTATTGCCCTATGTGGCACTGCATTATTGGGACAAGCAATGGATCATTTGTTGCACATTCACTGGGAGTCTTCTTGTATTTTTCTATGGACAAAGTATCTATTTTTCTCTTCAAAACTACGGTTGAACCCTTGGACGAATAGTACAAAGAAATCAAAGTTTTTGTACAGAGATAAATGCGATAAAGGTTTTGGTCTTTAGCCTTTCCATCTTCCAACCGACGCTGCCAGCATTTCAATGGAACAATGGTCCATTTTTTCTTTGCGTGTTTCCTACTGTGAGCTCGGGTATGCCTATCATCTCCAACGGGCCTCCCTCGCCTGGTTTTTTTTTTCGTGCACATTTCACTACCCATTACGCACGCTCCAATTACTAGCACATTCAATAATTCACTACGTGTACTGTCTCTAAATGGTTGTATATTCCTTTGGCCCCTGGGTAGTCTATATGTTCATCTGTGTGAATTTATTTGCTCATGGTTGTGTAGTGAATAGTTGTTTTGGGGTTTTTTTTGTGGACAATTTTTTGTTGGGAAAATAGATTAGGAAATTCCATGCCGATTCGATAAAGTTGATAGAATCAAGCATACAGTTGGATAATATTCTCAAACTCTCAAATATGTCTCTTGACAAGCCCTTCGATGTTATACTGGAAACTATTAGCATGGATGATTTTCTCCTAGGTATGCTTTGTAGGTTCACTGCTTAGATGTGCCCTAGAGTTGGACAGGATATTAGTTGTGATTTGGGTTTCTTCAAGTACTACATTTACAGTAGCCCCTTTGTAGGCACTTATTTTCCCTTTGGATCACCTACAGTCCTGCGGATTACGCCCGACTGAACCTGAGGCTATGGAGATAACAACTCAATTAAGAAAGGGAGAATTCTTTAATAAAAATATTAATATTAAAACATTATTATTAAAGGGTATTTTTTTTATAAAACTTCATTGTTGAAGGGTTATTTTTGCACTAAAACGTTGTATGACGGGAAAGATAAAATTTCAAAACATAAAAAAAATTTAGTTCGAAGGGCAGAGTTGAAATGAAATTCCAACCCTACTCAGGACAAGAAATGCTTCAGAAATATTCCATTTACTAGGCCACCCTTCAGCTGAGACCCATCCTGATGCTCCAAAATGAATGAATTTGTACCTCTATGTGTTGCAATTATGTATGGACCTACCCACATATGATCAAGCTTCCCATGCTTGTCTTCTCTAGGAGCATCCCACTTTAAGACCAAATCATCAATCTGGAATTGTTCTTCCTTAACCTTCCTATAGAAAGTATTTTCCATTTTCTCCTTATGTATTTTTACTTTGTCATAGGCTTTATCTCTCATCTCATTCAGTTCTATTATCTTATTTATCCTTCTCTGCATATGATTTGGTTCATCTTCATGTCCCTGCAACAATTTCATGACTGGCAATCCTAAAGATGTTAGAAAAAAAAATCAGCACCATATACTAACTGGAATGGAGACATCCCAATTGCCCTTTTTGTGCTAATCTTGTCAGCCCACAAAGCATATTTCAGCTTTGTATGCCAAGCTCTTTTGTTCTCTTCTAACAATTTCTTAATTATTCTTACCAGGATTTTGTTTGAATATTCAGCCAATCCATTCCCTTGTGGATAGTAGGCAGTAGAATGGTTCAAGTTGATGTGATATTTATGGCAGAAACTTATCATCTTATTGGATTTGAAAGCAGCTGCATTATCTGTCACAATCCTTTTGGGACATCCAAACCTGGCCAAAATGTTATTTTCTAAAAAATCCATGATCACAGCATCAATGGCTCTCCTTATGGGTATAGCTTCAATCCATTTTGTGAAATAATCTATTGTTGTCAGAATCTATCTGTGTTGACCTGAAGAATTTGAGTTGATTTCCCCAATGAAATCTAACCCCCACTGCTGGAAGGGTGCCTCTACTGAAATTGGGTTAAGAGGAAGTGAAACCAATTTCCTCTTACCATAAAAAATCTGACACTGATGACATATGGTAGTCTCTTTATAAACATTAGAAAACATAGTGGGCCAGCAGAAACCAGCTCTCAGAATTTTATTTACTGTCACTTTCCATGAGTGATGTCCCCACAGTCTCCTTTATGGAATTCCTTCATTGCCCGCTGAGCTTCATTTTCCAATAGGAAATTTAACAATATACCACCAGGGTATTTCCAGTACAATTATTGATTCATAATGCATAACTTTGCAGCCTTTAGTTTCACAAACCTAGCTCTTGTTTTACTCAATCCTGCAAGGGCTTGTAGATTTTACAATACATATATAATATCGGTGTACCATGGAGACATAGAAAACTCTGGCATTACCTGTATGCCTGTGTCAAGCTAGTTTGAATGATTGGTCAAGAAGTTGAGTTGTAAAGATTCACAATTAGCATCTGTCATCATTTTGTCAAGTCGTTGTCCTTTAATCAACTTGGCAGGTTTGATTTCAAGATCATACTCCAATAATACAACAATCCACTTTGCTCTCCTCCCTTCTGGATCTGGTTGGGTAAGAATGCTCTTCAATGCATTAGTTGGAACATATGCAACAATGTGTGAATGTAGAATGTACACTCTGAAATATTTCAAAGATTTTACCAAGGCACATGCCT
Source organism: Larix kaempferi (assembly GCA_027924585.1). Classification (NCBI taxonomy): domain Eukaryota; kingdom Viridiplantae; phylum Streptophyta; class Pinopsida; order Pinales; family Pinaceae; genus Larix; species Larix kaempferi. The sequence goes on from BSBM01000738.1 coordinate 6,484,879, forward strand.
GCTTTTCCATGATATCATATTTCAACTCTCCATCTCTCAATACCTTATTGAAAAATGCTATAGGCTGCTCAACATTTTAACTGTTTTTCTGCAATAGGACTCTAGTTATAGTATGCTCAGATGCATAAGAGAATACTAGGAAACCTCTAGTGAAATATGGACTTGCCAAAACTAGAGCTTCAGTGATGTCCCTTTTAATACCTTTGAAATATTCTCTAGAACCTTCTTTCCATTTTATTCAATTCTCCTTCTTCAACATGTTAGTAATATTCCTTAATATTTTAGCAAAGCTGGGAATGAATCTCCTCACGAAACCTACCTGTCCAACAAATGACTGCACTTCCTTCTTGCTCCTAGGCTCCTCAACCTTTAAAATTGCACTGACCCTTTCTAGATCAATCTTAATACCATCCTTTGAAATAATATGTCCAAGTAATTTTGCTTCTTCTAGTGCAAAATTAGATTTTTTGGGATTTAGTGAAATACCATAGTTTCTGCACTTCATAAAGACTTTCTCCAAGTGCTTGATATGTTCCCTGTCAGACTTGGAATAAACAGTGATATCATCCATGTAAATAACTATAAATTTATCCTTTTCTTCTGCAAAAGCAATGTCCATAGCATGCTGAAATGTAGCTCCTACATTCATCAACCCAAAGGGCATTTTGGCATACATGAATGTACCCCACGGTGTAGTAAAATTAGTCTTCTCTTGGTCCTCTGGGAGTACTTTAATTTGGTTATAGCTTGAGAACCCATCCATAGTTGAAATACTTTCAGACCCTACCACCCTTTGCAGAATGTGCTCCATATTTGGTAATGGGTAATTTTCCTTCAAAGAAACGTTGTTGAGATTCCTGAAATCAATACAAAGTCTAATCTCACCATTTTTCTTTCTAACAGGAACCAAGTTAGCTACTCATTTTGAAAACCTGAAAGTTACAATAATCTTAGCATTGAATAATTTTTTGAGCTCTTTTTCTATCATAGGAAACAACTATTAAAGTTCAATATGCTAAGATAGAAAATATCAGTATTACATTCCATTTCACAACAATAGCATATACAGGATCACTGAAAGAATAACAAGCACAACATAAACACAAGAGACACAGATTTATCCTGGGAAACCCTCATGGGGTAGGAAACCCAGCAAAGCTTCCTCAATATAGATGACCAGCAAATACAAAGATGTAATCCACAAACATGAGCTCCTTCTCCTCCATAGCATATCTCTCTCTCACCTATGCGCTAATCAAAAGTGAGTGACTGTGTGTTAAATGAGGAACACACCTCTTCTATTTATAGACAACTCATACAGGGCCGACCCCAAATTAACCACTAACATAATGTTTACTGGGATGAACCCACTAGGGTGGTCTAATAACCATTTAACCCACATGACTCATACAGGGCCGACCTCACTAGGAAAGTCTAATAACCCAAGTTACCACATTCTCCATAGAGGAATAAAACATCTCTGGATATACAATAGGGTCTCCACAGAGGAATGAAGCATCTCCAGAATAATAAAGTACAAATACAATATTCTTAGAAGTTACAATATCTCAACACTCCCCCTTAATGAGAAGGATATTATAACAACATCTACAGGAGCAAGGAGTCATCAACTACATGATACATGATACATCTATAAATCATTGGAAGCTTTCTTTAACATAATTAGTAACTCAAACAGTTACTGGAACATCTTCAAGATATTCAATACTGGAACATCAACATCTTCAGTACTGAGTCTTCATCTTCTGCAACACTCGAAAAACTACAATAACATCATCATTTGGATATCCCGATCAACAACATCATCATTTCGATCTCCGATCAATAGCATCATCATCTGGATCTCCTGATCAACAACATCATCTGGATCTCTCGATCAATAGCATCATCTGGATCTCTTGATCAACATCATCATCTAGATCATCTCGATCAACATCATCATCTAGATCATCTCAATCGACAGCATCATCATATGGATCATCTCGATCAACAGTATCATCATCTAGATCATCTCGATCAACATCATCATTTGGATCATCTCGATTGATAGCATCATCTGGATCATCTCGATCAACAACATCATCATCGCAACATACTCTACAATACACATGATCCTTCCTTTCGGAATTACAGGATCATGGACAATCCTTCCTTTCAGAATTACGGAAGTCTAGTCCATCAACTCTGGTGATCCTTCCTTTCAGAATTACGGGATCATGGACAGTCCTTCCTTTCAGAATTACGGGACTCTAGTCCATCAACTCTGGTGATCCTTCCTTTCGGAATTACGGGATCATGGACAATCCTTCCTTTCGGAATTATGGGACTCTAGTCCATCAACTCTGGTGATCCTTACTTTCAGAATTACGGGATCATGGACAGTCCTTCCTTTCAGAATTATGGGACTCTAGTCAATCAACTCTAGTGGTGCTCAGACAATCCTTCCTTTCGGAATTATGGGACCCAGTCTTTATAGAGCTACCAATCTTGGACGATCCTTCCTTTCTGAATTACGGGATCCTTGTCCACTACTCACATCTTAGAAAATCCTTCCTTTAGGAATTACGGGATTCTAGTCTAAGGATCAATATTTAAGACTATCCTTCGGTTCGGAATTACGAGATCACTGTCTAGGGATGATCAATCCCACCACAATCCAAGGATCAACATTTAAGACTATCCTTCCTTTCGGAATTACGAGATCATTGTCTAAGGATGATCAATCGTGATCCAATTTAAGACACCTCTCATATCTATGAACGATGCAGTCCAGATCTACTTACAGGATGATCAATCTTGATCCATTTAATACACCTCTCATGTCTATGGATGATGCAGTCCTGTCACGTACATTTTGAGCTAACTGTTCAGGGACAATGCACTCCTACCATGTACATTTTGAACTAATTGTTCAGGGATGATATAGTCCTATCACGTACATTTTGAACTAATTGTGCAGGGACGATACAGTCCTATCACGTACATTTTGAACTAATTGTTCAGGGACGATGCAGTCCTATCACATACATTTTGACCTAGCTATTCAAGGACTATGCACTCCTATCATGTACATTTTGAACTAACTGTTTAGGGACGATTTAGTCCTATCACGTACATTTTGAACCAAATTTTCAGGGACGATGCAGTCCTATCACATACATTTTGAACCAAATGGTCATAGATGATGCAGTCCTATCACATACATTTTGAACCAAATGTTCAAGGACGATGCAGTCCTATCACGTCTTCTTAGACAAAGTCTAAGGACCAATTTTCGGAGACATATGTATACAGATCAATTTAGGGACCGAAGTCCAAGGATGATACAATCCCCTCTCATCCACAAGGGACCACTTATCAACCTTATCATTGATATCATCAACCTCATCGTCCGGACAGGTAACCTCATCATCGACCTCATCGTCGGAACAGGTAACCTCAGAATCGATACATGTATACAAGTATCCTCATCATCGATACAGTATCCTCATCATCAATACAAGTATCCTCATCATTGATACAAGTATCCACATCATCAATACATGTATCCTCATCATTGATACAGTATCCTCATCATCGATACAAGTATCCACATCATCAATACATGTATCCTCATAGTTGATCTTACCACCGATGCAGGAAATCTCATCATCAGTGACCATATCACTCTTGCTTTCGAGGAGGGTCGTTCTGAACTACACCAAGCTTGTCTCTGAGATACTCAAACTTTACTCAAGACAGAGGTTTGTTCAATACATCAACAACTTGTTCATCAGTTCTCACATACTCGAGCTTGATAGCTCCTTTCTGCACCATATCCCTATGTGCATTGACTTATCATGGAACACTGGATTCTCTATCATTTTGATATAACTTTGGTTGTCACACAGGATCACAGTGGGGTCCATCTCTAAGTCAAACAGTCCTGAGAACAACTTCTGAAGCCATATCGCTTCACAACTAGCAAAGCAAGCAGCTATATATTCCGCTTCGGCTATGCTGAGAGCCACACTAGACTGTTTCCTGCTAAACCACGAGATCATGGTAGATCCCAGACAATAACATCCTCTCAATGTGCTCTTCCTATCAGATACACTTCTTGCCCAATGAGCATTTGTGTAGCCATACAATTTGAAGTCATGATCTCCAATATAACATTGATCAAAGTCCGTTGTACCCTTTAGGTACCTCATCACATGCTTTGCATCTATCAGGTGAACATGCCTAGGTTCCACTAGATACTGACTCAAGGTGTTCGCAACAAAGCATATATCTGGCATCATATTTGTCAGATACATCAATGACCCAATAATTTGTCTGTACAGAGTCACATCCTCTAACTCCGATGAGTCACCAGCTAACAACTTCAAGTTGGAATCCATGGGAATGGCCATGGCTTTGCATTCCAACATATCAAATACTTTCCGTGGTTGAGAAAGATTCCTTCTGGGCCTTGCTATACTTCCAGACCTAGGAAGTAATGCATCAATCCGAGATCTTTCATCTCAAATTATATAGCTAGCTTCTTCTTGCTTTCCATGATCTGTTTCCCATTCCCTGTCAGAAAGAGATCATCTACATACAGTAATAGTATGACAGGTTCATCATCCATAACCTTAAGGTAAAGGTTAGGATCAGCTTTAATTTTGGTAAATCCCAATATTGTCAAGAAGCTATTAATTCTCCCTCTATGATTGAACATCATTCACACTCTGCATTGAGTGATCTTTTGCATATCTATCTGTCTCATCTCTTGTCAGATGGGTCTACTGATATGAGCCTCAAGATCATTTGAACTTCTTGCATCCATCTAAGAGAAGAATGCCATTTGTATATATAGACACCATCTTCAACCTTGTAGCAAAGGTTGAAATCTGCATCACCCATGGTGATCATTAAGCTCATCAAATGACTATCAATCTTGGGTGCCCGTACAAATCTTTCTTCAATTACACCATTAAGAGAATGGTCTTATCTAGCCACTTTGGAGCAAACATCTCGTCATGATCCTCTTCTTCTTTCTAAGAGAATCTTTTAGCCACAAGCCTTCTATAGTATGTTTGATTTGTAAGTCTTCTTGTTGAACATCCATCACTCGTTCTTTGAAACAGGTGTTCATCATCCTTCTTTTGTAGATCATAGAACATGATCTTTTCTACAAATCAAAGTTAATCACATGATTAGTAATACTTCATAATCATCAAATTATGCATATTGATTTGATTCACATAGTCATGCAACTATCTTGACCAATACTTTGGAACAACACTTTTCCATATCCTGTATGCATACAATGGTTATCTAGATGCCTTCCATCTCTACCAGAACATACTATCAAGAGTGTGCACAGCTCTTAGTATGTCAGCAAAGAGGTTTCATTCTAGACAAGCAACAATGGAATGTTTGTCCAACTTACCCATCATATGCATATAACTATTACGAGCAATATCATTAACTATTCAGAGATTCAAATAACAACTCAAATACTTATATTTTATGTTTGTGTGGTTTCCTCCTACTTGATCTCTATATGTCTTTGAACTTCTATTCATTCTGTACCACTATGCATGATTAAGTGTGCACTAGTGTCATCCTCATGATCTCATACATAATCATTCATTAGTATAATCTCAATACTATCAAAATATTATGATTTTAAATAATCTTAAGTATGTATGGTCATGATCATTTCATACACAGGTATACTTACCTAAGATCCTATCACAAAATAGGATTCTAACTTGATATAGGAAAACATACCTGGATTATTATACCCAAACAATATCTTCTTTGTTTTCTTCAATGATTTAGAGACCTTGTGCTAGAACCTACATATCTCATAAGTTAAGCATATTAGAACAAAGTCATAAATACCTCGTAAGTAGAGCTTCTATGTGATCAAATACTATGGATGAGTCTTTGTCTTCATGTCATCATGGTCATAGAACTCGATTTGTTCTTTCTTGATGTATCTTTCATGTTAGCAGACAACATCATATTCATACAACACCACAAGTGCATTAGTACAATCATAAGTGTCATAAAATTAATCAATGAATGTCTTCTGCCACTCACATGCATTCATTATCAAACAATCATAATTGTACTAACCTCAATAACATGAAGACAAACATACTATGAACTTAATCAAGAATCAGATTTCAAAACATACCTGTGTCTTCTCAAGTCATACCTGTCGAGTAGTCTTCTCTATAAGGGTAAAACCATAACCATCCAAGATAGAACACTTGTAAACATCTTATGTATGTTCATGGTGCTAGGATGATAGGATATCAGTGCCATTTAAACCTTCTTCATCGCTTCCCTATGAGTCTCCCAACTTTGCTAGGGTTTCTTCTTACTTGGAAACCCTAATCTTCAATCTCCTTCCTCCCACAACATTTTGATGGAGGATCAATATCTATGATGAATGGATTCCAAATCCATTATCAAATCTTCCAATGTTGTATCAGGTGTCTCCAACATTATATCAGGTCCTAAGAACTGAAAACCCTAAGTGAGAGCTTCTTCTTCCTCATCTTAGAATTCCTGCGTTTAGCCATTTTCGATGGGCCGTATTGTTTCTGGTGCAACTCTAAAATTACATATCTGCAAGGTCTAAAACTTCATCCTTTGGTATCCTAACTTGTCATATTTCCAACCCCATAGGTCTGACCTCAAATGGATTCTTCGAGAGAGAGTTATGCCAAATGTCACAACGTGACCTGTTTATGGGAGGAAACAATATAACGAACTTGTACAGAGTGCCACATGTCACTGTTTCAACTTCGACCTCTAAAAAGAGGACCTTTGAAACTACAGCTGTGCCCTACCTGTCACTTTTTACGAAATTTCATTTGGAGCTTCCTAGCCCGAGATATGAACTTTTTTCCTAGGTCACCTGTTTATGACTGAGATTTGGAAGAGGCAGAAACCCTAACTTGTAGTAATCATATCTCACAAAGTACAACGAATCAAAGGATTTACTTAGGACATAAGGTACAAGGGGATGTTATCTACGACCTATAGAAGTTTCAGATCCTGAACCTTCACCAAAATGGATTTATAGCGAAAGTTCCACAATGACTGGTGTTTGCTATATAAGACCCTAACTTTCAAATTGTAGCAAGTGAGACAAGTGTCGTAAGTGCCATGCATTGCCTTCCTTCAGGATAGCTCTGATACCATGTTAAGATTCAATATGATAAGATAGAAAATATCAGTATTACATTCCATTTCACAACAATAGCATATACAGGATCACTGAAAGAACAACAAGCACAACATAAACACAAGAGACAGATTTATCATGGGAAACCCTCCTGGGGTAGAAAACCCAACAAAGCTTCCTCAATATAGATGACCAGCAAATACAAAGATGTAATCCCGAAACATGAGCTCCTTCTCCTCCATAGAATATCTCTCTCTCACATATGCGCTAATCACAAGTGAGTGAATGTGTGTTAAATGAGGAACACACCTCCTCTATTTATACACAACTCCGACTTGACTTTTACACTAACTAGGCGGCCCCAACTTAACCACTTAACATAATGTTTACTGGGCCGACCCCACTAGGGTGGTATAATAACCCTTTAACCCACATGACTCATACAGGGCTGACCTCACTAGGGAAGTCTAATAACCCAAGTTACCACATTCTCCACGGAGGAATAAAACATCTCTGGATATACAATAGGGTCTCCATGGAGGAATGAAACATCTCCAGAATAATAAAGTACAAATATAATATTATTAGAAGTTACAATATCTCAACAACAACTTGGGGTTCAATCTTCCTAACTTTTTCCTAAAAGGTTTTTCTCCAAGTTTTATTGGAATGGTATGTTGTATGATATAGGTATCATACTCTTTCAGGTATTCATAGCTCCATGCAAATACATCTGTATATTTCTTCATCAAATTGACATATTCTTCTTTCTCTTTTGCAGGTAATTTATTGGAAAAATTTACGATTCGTGGTGCTTCTTCAGTACCTAAGTTCTAATCTTCAACGGAATCATCATCAGGTTTAACTTTAGGATCCTTAGCAACATCATTCTGATCAAACAACTTCTCTAGGGGAATCAGGCCTCTTGGAATAAAATTGCTCTTCAACTATATTATGTATTTTCCTCACATATTCTGCCATTCTTTGTTTTCATCTTTTTCATCTTCATTTGATTCATCAGCCAGGAAGCTCTCTAAATTTTCATTTTATGTATCAACATGAGTATTCACAAATTCATTAGACATTTCCAAAAATCTTTTTATTTGCAGATCATCATAAAAAACTTGCCAATATTTGGAGTTGTTTGGTATTGAGGGTCTATTTACAATTTCAACTTCATACCTTTTTTGTGGGAATAAATAGGAGCCTTGAAACCACTAGCAGTTGTAGCCAAAGAATCTGCTACCTGATTGTCCATTCTGGGAACCACTTCGATTTTGTGTTCTATAAAGTAATTTCGAAACATGTCTTGTTAGTAATATTATCAGTCGGAGGGAGGTCCGTCTCCATATCGAGAGAGTAGATATCAGAGAAACAAATTAGAGCAGCAGAGCGCACGTATAAAGTAGAGTGTTTCATGCCTTATCAACCAAAGGGTAAAGTGGTTGAGGATCAGAGGGGATTGGAATGAGCTATCTTAATTCAGACGGAGTTAGGATTCTCAGACGCGCTTCTTTCTGTTTAGTCCAAATGGTCCCTGAGAGAAAACCACTATTGACACGTGGTGGCTTTAGGGATATTCAGGGACCGCAAGGCGGTATCAGTAGACCACTGTCTGAGGGACCTGAAACCATCTAGTTGTCACGATGGTTTGAAAATCCGCGAAGCGAGAAGGCTGTGCGTCAAGCGGGACCCATCTCAAGGAACTTGCATCTTTCTGGCACAGATCTCTAGATTCTCAACTATACATAAACAGTCAGAAAGACCTCAAGGGATTAAAGCCGCGAGAAGTTTACCATGCTCAGTTCACCCCTGATTTAAAACCACCATCTCCACGTGGCATGCCCAGGATCATTCAGGGGTCTTAGAGTGGGTTTCCAAGACCACTTTTCGAGGAACCTGAATACCATCAATGGTTTTTTGTCTTGTCAATCTTTTCCTGTCACTTTGAAGTGACCCTCTCCAGTAAACATTGACACCGTATAGGCTCACCCACCAAGGATGGCTAGATGGCTCTACAAATACCCCAAGTTGGCTTCTCTGGCGTTTCAAAGATCTTGTACTTCGCCAGTCCGGAGCTCAATGCCGAATAGGTGCATATTGTTCCTAACCAATTGGCACGGTTTTCTCCATGTTTCATTACATTTAGAGAGGAGGCTCACCAGGAGCACTGAGAGTTCGAATGATTAGCATTCATGAATAGCCTGCAGATGCACACCCACCAGCAACCAAACGGGAAAAAACCGAGGTCTCATCCGAGATGTCTAAGGAAATTTCAGCTATTTCATCAGTTCAAATGGAGATGGGCCTTCCGTATGCAGGAGCACAGAAGAATGGGATATGCCAGTCCCAGAAAAGGATGATCAAATGATGGGGTAGTAGTACCTAAAGAGTTCTAACGAAGAAGTATCTACATCAGGTCCTGTTCTACAACTTGGCATCAGAGTTAAGCTTTCGTCCCGTCGAAAGTAGGATATGATAGAAAAGGGCTTGGATGGGATGAAGGAATGAAGCAATAGAGGTCTGCAAAGCAGCATTCATCAGTGGTATGGTCGCAGCTACATCTCTAGTAGGCCGTAGTCCATCCAACTAGTGTGTAAGAGGTTCTTCGCAGCTTTGAAAGACTTTACGTCGTTGATACCTTACATTTTAAGGTGATGCAAGCTTCGTCTAGCCGGGCATACTACTTTTTTTAGCAAAGTGGTCCTGGGTCATGGTCATGAGGGTGACCAATAGTTTCTCTATAGTTGATATTGTAACAAACTCTGTTAAGGAGTATAAACTGAAAATTTAAGCTGTTGAGCTGAACGGATTGTAACAAATTCTGTTTAGATAGTAGGAAGGCTATGTATAGCTAAGTAGGCAGTAGCCAAAGGATTGGCTCTCTTATGTAAGAAGTATTACTTCTATGTTAGATGGTTGATCAATACAAAGAAACATATTATTGCCCTATCTTGGAGTTTGATGGATTCAAATTTTTGATGTGCACAGCTAGTATCTTCTGTCGTTTTTCATCTCTTCCATTTATGTATGATCTACAGAGCTGTTTTGAGTTTATATGAGTGTTATTGCTTAAATGCATTTCTTCTATGGTGATTAGTAATTGGAGTATTCATGCTTATTTATCTTGAAGTTATACCCTCATATTATTTAGTGTTGTTCTGTGTCTCATTTTGTAAAGACTGTTGAATTCCTCTCTCAGGCTCAATACGTCATTCTATAAATGTGAAATAAATATTTACTTTCAAAGTACCTTTATCTTGCACCATTCCATTTTCCATTTGCTACTTGAAAATATGATTTCTTGGCACATTAAAATACTGCCCATTAACCTTTCAAGATTGGAATTCTACATTGTTTCTATCATTCATTTTGTGATTCAGTAAAGTTTCATAAGTGATTATTGATGCCCAGGCATAGTTCTAAAAAATAGCTTTAGAACGTCTCTGGGACTAACATCTTTTTTGGCGCCGTTGCCGAGGACGCAATCAAGAAGATATATCTTCCCTGGGTATAACGACAAAATTATACGCTCTCAGTTTCATGGTGGATGAAATTGAGTTGCATGATGTTATCCACCTGGAGACTCCACAGTAGCAAACCTGACATCTAGACGAAGACACACTCGCCAAAACCCTAGCCATGAATAATTTGTGGCCCTTGAAGATTTAGTCTCTTGGAGACATAGACGTGGAAGATACCAGTCTACTTCACCAAGTTATCAATGAAGCTTCTCCTCCCCTTTGTTCGGCCCTCAATTTCCCCAGTCTGAATTTATTGTTCGAACCCTTGATAATGAGCCTTTTCATCAAGATCCTCATACTCCTTTTGATTTTCCGAGCTTCCGAAATATCCCTGCTGTAAACGAGGACCTTGTGGCTCATACTGCTCCACCCAAACCCCTCACCGCCACATAGGCAAAGATTCCAAATGTCATCCATTCTATGTTGGTAGGAGGAGGTGGAGGGCTGCCACCACCACCAAGAACACCCAGATGGGTGGCAAGTCGACATGGGCCCTTGCAGTTACCCACACCCCTGAATGATATGCCTACCCATTACGTGAAGCTACTCCCAAAGTATGATGGCAGTAGAGGGACATCCGCCAAAGACCATGTGGATCGGTTTCAATATTTCACAGATAATATCCTGATCGAGCATGATGATGTATTCATGAGAATTTTTGCTCAGTCACTGGAAGGAAAGGCCAGAAAGTGGTTCATATCTTTACCTAATGCCTCCATTAGCACTATGGAAATATTGGAATCTACCTTTGTCAAGAAGTGGGGAGTTAAACGGGATAGTTTATATTATCTGACAGAGTTCTCTACCCTGAAGAAAAGTGGCTCTGAAAACGTGGTCGATTTCACAGCAAGATTTAACAAACAGTATTTCAGAATCCCCAAGGAAATTCGTCTTACGGAAGCCACAGCTCCGGTCACTTATGCAGCCGCCTTCCCTTCATATTTCGCCATAACTTTGAGGGAAAGAAGACCAGTTTTGCTCAGTGATATGCAGGATGATGCCATTGACATTGAAGGAAATATGAGAGCCGGAGGTAAGATTAAAATGACTAGTAATGCTTAACCCAAAGACAAGGGAAGGCCAAGGAGGAAGGAATATCTTCAGAGACCAGAGACTCCCAAGACGCAAAGATCGATGAGATGACCCGCATCATCAATAACCTGTCAAATAAGGTCACTCAAATGGAATTGGAGGGTGGTATCCCTAATCGACAGTCTCCTCCCCATCCTCCCAACCAATTCAAAAGACCTTTTAGTCCACAGATGGCATATAGAGAGAAAAGAAATGATGAACATCCACTCAGGCCTCATGTTCGCGAAAAAGAGAACAATCTGGTTAGTATTGCTGTGGAAGAAGGTTATGAATATTTTTAAGAGCAGCTAAATTGGGTGGAAAAAGATTCCCACCTCATGCACCTTACCAGACAGGACTATGAGAGTTCGCTATTATATGAGGAAGATGGCCTTGACCTTCTATATTCCCAAGAAAGTGATGAGTTCCATGAAGATCATCTTGTTTCTTGTAGCTCTCATCCTGAAAAGACGCAAAAGAAATACAATCTAAGACCAAGGCTAGAAGCGGCGCACAAGCAAAGTGGACTTATCCCTAGAAGATCCCCACAGAATTCAACCCAAGAAAAACCCTCTCAAGTGGCCTCTTTACCCAAAGAAAATAACCACCCTAAAGAGAAAGAAGCCGAAACCATGATCCCAAACATCCTAAATCAACCAGGTATAAGCCCCCATAAGGGAATAGAACCAATCCCCAGAGAAGGGCACACCTCTTTCAGTTTCGAACAGGAGCTGAACAAATTAAAGATAGCGGTTCCATTGACTGAGTTGATTAGAAATCCTATGTACCAAGGCCAGATCGACAAAATGTTGCAACGGGATGAAATCATTGATCAACAAGATTACATAAATCTTAATGATGAAGCTCCTTCTTTTCAGTATGGTCCACACATAGATAGTAAAGAAGAGCCCACTGCCCCATTCTATGTCACCCTGAACGTACATGAGAAACTCCTACACAACTGTATGCTGGATTATGGGGCATCTCATAATCTAATGCCAAAATTCATCATGAAACAGTTAGGACTGGAAATCACCAGGCCTTACCATGACCTTTACAGTTTTGATTCTAGAAAGGTAAAGTGCATCAGGATGATAAAAGACATGGTGGTCACTCTTGCTTAGATACCAGCTAAAAGCGTAATGATGGACATGGTGGTAGCAAATGTCCCAGCTAAATATGGTATGCTCCTGTCAAGAAGTTGGGCTAAAAAGCTAGGAGGAACCATGCAGATGGACATGAAGTATGCTACGATACTCATTTTTGTTGGAGAAACCAAGCGATTATATAGGGAAGCCATGTTCGCCTATGTTATAAGTGACCAGGATAGTCCCATGAATTATCCTATATACACTGTTGATGAGAACATGGGTTTCTATAGACTATCAGCAGGGGACCTAGCCAAAGAAGAGATCACGCATGCTCAAGAAATAGAACTAGTAGCTAAACATGTTCAGGACCAAGTCTGGAAACTCTTTTTCGATGGAGCTTCCGCCAAAGATGAATCTTGAGTAGGCATAGTTTTGACATAACCATTGGGGGATGAAATTAGCTTGTCTTACAAGCTAGATTTCGACACCACCAATAATGTAGCCGAGTATGAAGCACTCGTCCTCAATCTATGAGTAGCAAAGGACTTGAGAATTACTAAGCTGGAAGTTTTCGGATACTCTGAGCTTGTGGTAAATCAAATTAAAAATGTTTATCAGACTAATCATCCCAGACTCAGAGAATCCCGCAATCTGGCTTGGGATCTTATTGATAACTTCTTTGATGCCTTCAACATTACATTTGTTCCTCCATAAGAAAATCAACAGGCCGATGCTTTGGCCATGATGGCTAGCTCTTTCCACCCTCCCAAAAAGCCAAAGCTAAACTATGAAGTTGAAATGAGATACTGCCCCTCCATTCCCGACAACGTTAAGAGTTGGCAAGTTTCTGAATATGACCAACAAATTAAGCGCTTTTTGCACTTGGTTGGAGAATTCTCAAATACAAAAGTAGATAGTGATTCCGAAAAAGCAGAAGGAAGTAATTCGCAGGAAACAGATGCTAAAGGCTCTAAGTTCATGCAACAGGTTGCTGGTCATAAGGTTCTGCACTCAAAAAACAATTTTATTCTGAAAGGCCTTGTTCCATTAGAGTAGCTGTTTGACAAAAACGATGTCCCGGTCAAACCAACAATACAACCAACCACTGAAGTCGTGAAGGAAGTAAATCTTGGTACCGTGGAAGGTCGCAAGTTGATAAAACTATCTGAGTCCCTTACGAGCGAGCAGAGGCAAAGGTGTGAGGAATTGTTTAAAGATTATGCTGATGTGTTTGCATGGAAGTATGAGGACATCAGAACCTATGATACTACCATAATACAACATAGGATCCCTTTAAAGCCTGATGCTAGGCCTGTAAAACAAAAGTTGAGGCACGTGAACCCCATCCTGCTGCTAGTGATTGAAAAAGAAGTAAGTAAGATTCTTGACGCAAAGATCATTATCCCTCTAAGATATTTGGAATGAGTGGCTAACCTAGTCCTAGTCATGAAAAAGAATGGCGAGATCTGACTATGTGTCGATTTCAGAAATCTGAATAAATGCTCGTTGAAAGACAACTATCCCTTGCCCAAAATGGACCATATTCTACAAAAGGCGGTAGGGTCGACTCGATGTCTATGATGGATGGGTTCTCAGGCTATAACCAGGTAGCAATGCACCTTGATGATCGAGAAAAGACAACCTTCACTATGCCACGGGGAACGTTCATGTATGACAAAATGACTTTCGGCCTTATGAATGCTGGGGCAACATTCCAAAGGGCCATGGATATAGCGTTTATAGGCGAAAAGGACAGATTCATTGTTATATACCTGGATGATATGACATTTTTTTCTAAATTGGACCAGGACAACTTCAACACTTAAAGCAGACTTTCGAGAAATGTAGAAAGTATGGCCTGTCTCTCAATCCAAAGAAGTCCTTTTTTGCCATGACGGAAGGAAAGTTGCTCGGTCATATTGTTTCCAGAAATGACGTGAGGATAGACCTGGAAAGAGTAGTTTCTATCAAACTGATCGACCTCCTATGAAACAAAAAGGAGGTACAATATTTCATTGGTAAAATAATTTTTTTACGAATATTTATCCCTAACTTTACTGAAATAATGAAAGAAATCACTGACATGTTGAGATAAAATGGACCACAGTTGTCAGAAATTATTTCAAACAGATAAAGAACTCCCTGGGAGAAGCACCTATTTTGACTAGCCCAAACTACACCAAGGATTTCCTAATATTTTCCTTTTCCTCTGAAGTTACCATTGCAACAGTCCTTTTACAAAAAAATCAGGAAGGGCATGAACAACCCATTTCTTTCTTCATCCGAGCCCTGAGAGATGTAGAATTAAAATACAGTACAATGGAGAAGCAGGCTTATGTGCTGGTTAAAGCACTCAAGTCTTTCAGGAGTTACGTTTTTCATTCCAAGATCATTGCTCATGTCCTGAGGAGTACCATTAAAGATATCTTATGTCAACCTGATAGTGAAGGGAGAAGGGGAAATGGATTTCCAATATCCAAGAATATGATATCAAGATCAAACCCACTAAGTTGGTAAAAGGACAGGGGTTAGCAAAATTGTTTGCAGCATCAAATTATCAAGAATTAGAAATAAATTTGATCAATCAACTCCCCGAGCAGGTGAGTGGGGAAGATCAATAGAACCTCCCCGATCAGATAGCAGAGAAGTTTGTGAACTCAGAATGGTACAGGGACATAGTTTATTATTTGCAGCATCTTACTTATCCCCCTGAAATAAAGAATTCTAAGATAAGGTCCCTAAAACTCAAAGCTGTCAAATATTGTGTTTTGGATGGTTACTTGTTCTGGAAAGACCCACTCGGCATCCACAACTACATTTTGAGCCAAAATCCGATGGCAAAATCGTCTAATATGTGACACTTGTGTGTCGCATATACGTCACTATCTTTTTTTTAGCCCTCGGTGGTTTTCTGTAGGTTATCCGACACTCCCTTTGACTGTCGGTTAATCGATGGCTTATTGGTACCGTCGATGGTGCTTTAACTGTTGGTTGTGCAACGTGTCGTTCTTATTTTAAAGAATTAAAAACTTAATGAAGGTGTCGCTTCTCTGATGTTCTAAGTGTCGGTTAACGGATGCCTTAAGCCATTTTTTAAAAACAATCCGACGGTCACCTGCAGTCGCAGGTATAGCAAGGACGTCGGTTTACTATGCCACGGCGGCGATTAACCGACGGTCAGCTGCCGTCGCATTATAGAATGTCCGTCGGTTAACCGACGGCCTATAGTTTTTTAAAAACCAAATATATTTCGCAGGATGTCGAATAAGCGACAACCTTTAATTAAAAAAAAAAAATGTGACCTAATATTGTGGGAGATTTGTATGGAATTAAACCCTAAATCCAAACTCACTGACTCCATTGAGTTGAACAACTATGTGGGAATCAAACTTGAGAATTGTCTATCATTCAACAACAAAATTTGCAATTTGTTGCAGTTAGAGAGCCCAAGCGATATTTCTCCTGAGAGCAAATGTGGTTTATGTAAAGTAATAGAATGCCTCTCACCTCTCTTAACTCAAACTCCTATTTACCCTCCAAGTTTAATCCCAACATATTCATCCTCCTCACTATAATTCCATCTCTAGAAGAGAAGAAGAGGTATTCGTTCTTGAGACTTTACTGTGGATATGCGGTTATGTGTTGCAAAGAGGAAAGCGAAAATGAAGGGAATGATTTTGCATTTGGAGTTCAGCACATATATGATGAAGTATTCTCTAGGAAATTTGGGAATGTGACCCTTTCTTAATGCAACAAACTATTTCGAAGTGTCCTACATGCAACTATACAATATAGTGTTGCATTGAGTTAGCCACTAGAAGTTTTCATAATTGATGTGTATTTATTAAAATGAATAACTTGTAAGTCGCCGAATTTTGCACTCAATCATTTACACAAGAAAATTTCAGAGAATCCATACTAAATACTATCAAATAAGACGTGAAATTTAAACCCCAACGCTTAAAGAGAGCTGCTCTTTTTCCCTTGCACAACAACAGAGTATGATTCATTCAAAATCACTATAGAATACATGACAGAATAATTGCATATTGCATATATGGTCCCAATTGTTATATACCCAATATAAAATTAAGGAAGGATTCACATATATAAAAACACTAAAAACTAAAATATACAAAATTTAGACCATTCATTCTAAACCATCTTTGTCCACTACATACCATCCCCTTGTCGAACAAATTGGAAAGATCAAGGCCCTTTGACAATGTAATAAGTTCAAATGCATTCTTTAACTCTGGTTGTGTCTCTTTCTTCTCTGCCACAAGATAATCCTGTTTCAAAATACCCAGGTTTACTAAAAAGTACCTTCAATGCTTGAAAATTTCACAAATTTTACACCCTTGGCAAAGATAGCTTAAAGTAGAATGACCTTACTTCTGATTCATTGAAAACCGCACTGACATCATCTATATTTATACTCTCCTTTTCCCGGAATGTTGGTGGCTTGTAACCTTTCTTAAACCATTCATGCACCACAATCTCTTGTATCGTAATGCGCTGCCATGCAAAAATGAAAATATCTAAACTAAGAGAAGTTGGACTGTCTTTCACAATATGTAGTCAGGACAAAGATGCAATTTGGTTTGCAAGCATTCAACTTATCAGTTCACTTCCAACCTTCAAAATTCTGGCATTATCAGTAAATCTATGTTCCCATATGAAAGATGTCACACATCCTGTTATCGTTATGAATTATAGTTTGAAATCAATCCCAAATGTTACAATACTGAAAAATCTGTTTCAATGTACCATCAATGATTTCCATACAACTATGTATGTGTGACATATTCAGATACATGTGAAAATAGGTCTTTACTTACTATCTTGGGATTTGGATCCAAAACTCTTGTTATCAAATCTTTTGCACTTGAAGATACATGTGAAGGACAGGTGAAATCGGCTTTACTAATCTGTAACTCATTTGCAAAAGGTCAGTCATAGGAATGTTCTTTGTCAATAGAGTTACAATACTATAAAACAACTATAATAAAATAACTTGAAATCAGTACTATGCTCACCTTTTTGTACAAAGTAATAAGATTTTCCTCATCAAAAGGAAAAAATCTTGCCAATAAAACATAAAGAATAACACCACATGACTACAAGTCTGTCGTTGCACCATCATAACCTTTATCATTGATGATCTACAGAAAACATGCGAAAAGTGGGTGACCACCAAAAGATTGATTTTTCTAGTAGGGATTAACATAGACATAGGAAATCCGAAAACATCATACTTTAAAGTGCAGATTGTATGCCAGATCACTAATGGAACTAATATCAATACCTCGGGAGCCACATAGTTTGGTGTTCCACATGTTGTGTGAAGTAAACCATCCTTCTGCAATGAATCAATTTTAAACATCAATTTTGCCCATTTTCTCTTCTGCCTGGTGGAAACCAAATGCAACACTATTGAAAATCAATATTGACAAGGACATCACTACACAAATTTTGAAACCCTTGCTGTATGTTATATGTTTTTCTCTAGGTGCAAGTGACAGTAAAGATCAATATGTAAAACAATCTGTCTACTATTCAAAATTTTGAATGCATCATTATTTTACTTGTCATTATGCAAAATTTGGAAAATTAGAATAAAAAATCTAAAAATAAAAAATACAGTGTTCTCTATTAAATGATTGAATTGGAGTTTTTACTTCCAGTATGCGTACCCTAACTTGTTGAGGCAGTGCACTCAAGCCAAACTCTGAAATTTTAATATTCCCATACTCATCCAAAAGCAAGTTTTCTGGCTGCAAAGGCCATGAAAGGAAAATTTACAATTAGAACATGTTAACACACGATTTGTTTTCCTTAGAAATTGTAAATTGATTCTAAGAGGAGGAATATAGATGGTATAGATGCACAAAAATAAATTTGCTAAATGATGGAATATCAAATCAGTCCAAGGTTTACCTTCAAATTTCGATGGTAAACACCCCTACTATGGCAATAATCTAAAGCATTAATAAGTTGCTGAAAATATCTCCTTGCTTCAACTTCCTTGAATCTCCCATGGCCAGTCTAACATTTTAAAGCGATACAGTCAATCATGAGACGTTCTAAACGGTGGATATTTAGTCTATTACAATAACAAATCCAAATAATACAGTCCACATATATTCAATTTTGTGGGAAGATCATCAAGACATGGAAAACTATTTAACTATCATTATTCACTAGTGAACAGGAGACCAAAAATTTTACACCCTATTTGCAACATGTATTTTTCAAGAGCTGTTAGTTACTCACAATTTTTTCAAAAAGCTCACCTCCAGCAACCGTCTCCATCACAATATAAATCTTTGTCTTACTGGCCAACAATTGTAAAAATCAAAAGATGGATTTAAAATTCAGAACAACAAGGCAGATGCTATTATTGCAATGTCTTTCATAGATGTAAATTGCATTTCCAGACACTGCTGCAGCCCAATCTCACCGTGTACATATTCAACAGAGCCCTAGAGAGAGGCCAAGAGATCCTCAACTTGATGATACAACTAGGACAATGGGATGGCATGGCATTTCCTATTTTTCATTAATATAGGTTGTACCCTCCTTTGAGGGTCTTCTCCCTTGCCTTTTGTGGCCTTTGGGACTTCATGTATATTGCAGTGGGATGTAATCCACAACCCCCCTTTGACTCACTACTCTATGCATTTGAATTTGTATACATGTTGTTATTTCTACTCAATTGGTTCTTAATTTTAGAAATTTTAAGATGACGTGTGAAGCCCTTCCCATTCTGTTACATCCCCACACAAAACAATTCACATGAATAATAAAACAGTAAATTGCAACTTCAACATTGTTCAAGAGCCTTAATTCAAAGAAATGAATGGATATGTTCATAAGAAAAAGAATAAAAATTAGAAATTAGAGAGGTAAATTAAAACCATTTAAAGAATGCCAACCTAAATTAAATATAGACTTCCATCTTGCAACAAATGCAAGGTTGGATGGCATTAAATATAAAAAAATTGGGCAAGAGGACTGGGCCAACTTATCCTTGCAGTATGAAGAATAAAGGTTTTATAAATATGAATAATTGACAAAAATCTATAATAAATATGAATAGAAGAGCATTTTAATTACCTTATTGAGCTCCTCTCTGTTTCGAGAATAGTTTAATATTCTCTACTAAACAGGGCCAACCACGTGAAGGTGGAAGCTCATATGGCCCCTCCCCCCCCTCACATCACTCTCAATTCCCCATACCTAATGCATGTGCTTGGAAATAAATGATTTTTTGTGCGAACATCGTGAGTTTCTTGTCTTAAAGGAATTGCGTGCATTCGATCATTAATTAGTTTATAGAATTCATTCATTAACTCATTCATTCATTCACACGTAGGAAAAGAAATAGTTGAAGACATTACTCGATAATATCAAAAATAATATCCGAGGACAATGCGTACAAAAATAATGTAATTGTGTGCTTATTACAATCACTACTTTTTTGACGCTTTTTTCTCTCCACATATTCTCTAAGAGTGACATCCTCTTCTACAACTTGTTTTATGTTTCTTATGCCCTTTGCAGCTGCCTGTGATCTTGTTTGTCGCGTCGTGTGCTCACGACGTGTACGCGGTTGCTGTAAGGTGCCTGGATCTATTGGAAAAATGAAGAAATATTAATTACTTGACGTGTTTTTATTATTTCATTATAAGTCCTTCATTAAGAAAAAAACATTAGAGCGGTAATTTTTACCTGGCAACTGGGCCACATGAATATCATGTGTTTGCAGTTCTTCTGCTGCTACCTCAAGTTGTACATGAGGACCCTCTGCATTAAAACATGAACACTTACAACACTATAGTATTTGCAATTTAATATTTGAGACTTTAATCCAGACTAGGTTTTTTTTAACAGAGGAATACGTTAATTACCTGGATGTCGCTCAACTTCAACTTCAATATTTCATTCTCCTCCATCCTCCGTATTTTGTCTACTTTTGTTGGGCGGATTAACACAAAGAGACTCAGTATTTTATGGACTAGTTTATTAATGAATAGAGAACATAATGAATTAATCTTAAATGGAATTTGTTTATTGTAGTTACTTATGCGCAGGATGGATTAACGGAAGACTCTGTTTGGCTAGCACTTTTGCTTGTTCGATGTTCAACAACACCTAAAAACCCGCATTGGTAGCCAATCCTTAGGTCTTCCTCCATGGGCACTTCTTTGAATTTTTCAGCCTGTAATTTTCAATTAGATCATCATTGTTGTTATATCGTCATGAAAACAATTTTAAATGCAATCTATAATAATTTCTATACAGTAAAATAATTATTGATACTTATGATTCGTGCTACCAAATTTGAATATCCACCAAGCCCAAGCTTGTGTTTCCCATGTTTCTCTACTCTTGCCTGGGTGGCCTTCAAGGTATCTGGTAGCCTATAAAAGTAATTTTAAGTACGTTAGACGTTGCAAAATAATGGGAAATAAAGTGTAATGTTGATATAATTGCATTGCTGAAAGTATTGCATACCTTTTTGCGCCTGGTGCTAGCTTTCCCTCTTTACCCATAGCGATCTCCCTTCCATCATCTAGCAAGGCTTTCCACTCCCTTTTTGGAATAATCGGAGGGTGCTCATAATTTGGATGCTTTGCTAAGTTGTTCCTATATTGCTCCCTTACAATGTGTAAATGTTGGCTAGCTTTTTTGAGGACCTTTTTATGGTTGAAGGTTTTAGCACCAAAAAACCCAACCATGCGAGCAATAAGGTCATCTTTCAAAACTTTACTTTGTTGGTTCCACCATGTGCGGATGGTGGGCCCAAATAGTTCTAAAGACCAATCATTTAGATGTTTGTAAAAGACATCATTTCCTGCATAAACAAGTATGTGTTAATTAGTGTAAGAAGAGTGATTCATAATTACATTCCAATAAAATTATAATAAATAGTTAAAACATTTTGTAAATAGTACCTAGAATCTTACTCATCTTATAGGGGACGAGATTTTCATCCACCAAAAAAGTAGTCTCAACTGTTCCCATGCTAGTGACACGGAAAGATCCGGGAAATGCATCGAGGTCAGTATCACTATCATACTCTTCTACATGTACCCCCTGATCCTGGTCGGCATGACTTGTCGTGCTTGGACCACCAGAGGGTGTAGTACTCTCATGTTCTATCTTGGTTGCCTCAATTTGCATTCTCGACTGGCCAGACGACAAAGATACATGATTAGTGGTGGTGGGGGTTTCATACTCAGTGGTACCAGCATGCTCCTCACTAGTAGTATCGGGGAAAAAAAATGCCTGTAGAAACAAATAATAGTTTAGTTACTCATATACGAATAGGAAAAAAAATGCATTTGAAATATACTTATAATTAAAGAGTTTGCATATTACATCCAAGCGTTGTACTCTAAGCAACATAAGATCTATCTTTGCTTTAGTCTCATCCATTTGCGGATGAGATATTAGCAGACGGACAACCTCATCATTTAATTTTGCTTTTCCTTTCTCAACTACCTCTTGGATATTCTTTGAATTCAAGAGGTCAATATCGTTGGCAATGTTCCCCAAATCCATATGCCTCGGATCCTATGTCGATAGATAAGTATCATCCGACATAAAAATAGAAAACATTAATATCAATTTGAAATCATTAATATAATTAGAAAACATAATGCTTAAATACAGTTTCTGAAATTCACAACATGCTATATACCTGCTCATGACCTGATGAGTGTGGCGTGCTAACACTATGATCCATTGGGGGCCTTCCCCCATCGGATGACTGCAACACAAGAATTGAAAACATTAATTTCGAAGTGAAACATCCAATACATTCATAAAATCTTAATTAAAAACATATTTTTTTTATTCAATTTCGAAACTTTACAATGGGGTATACCTGCTGTGGCGTAGTCGATGCATCTATCCTATCACCCGTCATGGGGCTCTTGCCCTGATCCTCAACCTACAAACAAAATATTGACCACGTTGATATCATAATTAAACAAATGTACTTTCGAAAGAAGCAGATAAGTAAAAATGTGGTATATATACCTGTCACCTGTAGGGGGCTGTCGGCCTCCGAGGCTCCATTGGGGACTTTCCCCGATCAGCTGATTGCAACAAAGTAATTGAAAACATTAATTTCGAACTGAAACCAATAAACGGGGAAAATATTATTTAAAAACATATTTTAAAAAAAATTATTTGAAAACATATTGCGAAATTAATAACATAAACAAAAACGAAAGATACTATATTCATTGATTACAGGTTTGGTGAAATGTTATATGTACCACTCTCAAAGTATCTGCATATGTATCTATCCGATTTAGATTGTAACTGATTAACAACTCTTCCCTTGATGCTATTGGTTTTATAGCGCAGGCGAAAACACGGTTTCCTTCATGCCCCTTGAATATGCAATTGGGTTGTTTATTTGTAGAGCCGGGTTATGTGCTATTTATAAACCCCGCAATATTACCTGATGCTTTGGGCCTTCCGTCAATGTACATACTCGCTCCTTTACTTTGATTATTATCTTTTAACTCTAAATAATTTGCACACAATCCGTATTTACACATACTGCGTGTATATTGGACCAACCGCATCCAATCTCTGTAATTGTAGTAGGGTCCGACATACTCCATCAATTCAGTACATCTGTCGTAACCCACCTTTATGCCATCCATGCAAAACAACCCCAAACCATGTAGTGACGAAGGTGCAATCCAAAATATCCTCTCGTTCACGCAAAAATCTATGTTTAGAGGAGGAAGATCCTTCGGTACCCATTGTTTGAATAAATGTTTGTACCTCAAGGGCACATCGATGTTGCCTATGGTCTCATCATCATAAGAGCATGAACCTCCTTTAGCGAGAAAAAATTCCATTCGTTTATTGAATTTACTTCTAATCTTTTGACATCTAGTTGATCTCGCTCTTTTGGGCCTACTAGATGTTTCACTTTCCTCTAGTCTTGTTGATCTTTCCTTGCTCGAGGATGATAGATCCGAAAAATACCTATTTGGTTGTACCTACACTCCACCGAATAAGAGAAATAGTTAGCAAACATTCGTAGAATGCTACAACAATCTCATGTATCAAAGGCAAATCATGCATACATCATTGATAAATGATGATCACTCAAGAGCCATTGGCCATCCTGGGGGGATGTCTCACCTGGGGCGCATTGAACATCCCTTGAATCCCTCTCTCCTAACATCCAAGGCCGAAGGGAAGAAACACCTAATAGATGACTAGTCGGATGATCTGAAAGAGCCCAGGGATAAGATATGAGATATGTTTTGTTGTCTAGACACAAAAGTCTACAAACATGACCTGGATGAGGTAACCTAACTACTGGTGTGGTATGAGATATCCTAGAAGCAGAGGCAATAGGATCGATCG
The DNA here is from genome assembly GCA_027924585.1 of Larix kaempferi. NCBI lineage: Eukaryota > Viridiplantae > Streptophyta > Pinopsida > Pinales > Pinaceae > Larix > Larix kaempferi. The sequence goes on from BSBM01000738.1 coordinate 6,509,163, forward strand.
TAACGGTCTAGCTAATCGAGCAATGATGCCCTCCCGAGGTCTTACAATTCTGATATCCGATGTAGTATTGTTGTCTACCTGCCTCTCAATGCCTCTATTTGGTGGAAGCACCAAAAAGAAATATGTAATCAATGAGCTCAAGCTTTGGACGAGGTTGTAATGCAAGTATCTAGCATAAATAATCTGTCATCATCTTGCACATATTACCAAGGAAAAATTTAGGCACTAAATTTCACCATTTGATTAATTTTCCTTTTTGTTTCCAAAATAGATTCTCCAATTTCAATTTTTTTCCAAGAACAATTTGCCTAAATTCTATAGGATAAAATTATTTTACTAAAAATTCACCAAAATTTTCAAAAAACTATTTAAAATCAGCAGAGAGATCAATATTTTAACAACAACGAACCCCAACTAAGGTGTTGAAGTGTTAAAAGCCCACATTAAAATTCAAAGGGACATAACCAATGTATTTTATATTATTATTTTGGACTCCTTGACTTATGGAAGACACACAATGATGAGATATAAAACAGGAACCCTCTCAAATGAAATTGATCACCACAAATTCATTCCTCATCTTTGTCCAAGAAATTCGTTGGGGTATTTGCAGTTGTTGTTCAATTCTTCATCATCTCATAATTTTTCTCTTAGGTATTGGATCGGCTACATGATTGTTTTTACTCCTCTTCATAACTGCCAAAGGTCTGCCCTAACTTCAACGGGGTTATCATCATTCCATTCAAGGATGTCGTCTTCTACATGACTGGTTTTTCTCTCTTCTGAGGTTGTTGAGGGTTCAGGAAGGGCTTCCTAGGGCAGCCAAGGGTCCAGGAAGGGATTCCAATGGAAGTTGAGGGTTCTGGAAGGGCTTCCAAGGTCAATGCTAAAGCTGAATAGCGTTGTTGTGGTATGTTAAGGCCCCATTGAGGGTTCTCGAGTCATGCCCCTATTAACGGTTGTCGTGAACAGTTGTGGCCCTATTAAGGGCAGTCATGGATTGTAGTTGTCAAGTCATGATAAGGCCCTATTAATGGCTGTCGTAAACAGTTGTGGTCCTATTAACGTCATCTGTGGTCTTAGTATGTAATAATCCCTACAGCCTTCTTTGTAAAAGTCGGCTCTCTTAATCTACTCATGTAAATTTCAGTCATCTCTTATTAAAGGAAGATATTCTTTCCCGGGGTTTTATTCCTGAAAAGGTTTCCCTGGGGTAAAAATCTCTGTGAACATGTCTATGGTTCTTGTGGATGATTATTTTGTCTACTGCTGGTTTACAAACTAAATGCTAGAAGTCTGCTAAAATTTTGAAAAAGACTGTTACTGCTATCAAATCAGATCTATGTTAAAAATTTAACAAGATAAACATGGACCCTTAAAATATTTCTTATTGTCCATATTGGAAAAGCCAATTTGGGTAATATTGTTGCTTTCTCAAATCATTAGGTTGTGTATAAGATTGCAAAGTGAATGTCACTCTAAAGGTCTTTTCTCATCCAAATATTACGCCAGACATAAACTTGCAAAAATTCTTTAATCTATCACTTGCTTCTCTTGTGTTTGAAATTCAGAGCCTAACTTACAAAAGACTATTATTTCAAATGATGGCTTGGGGTCAACACATTCCCATAACCATATTTTGTTATATCTAGAAGTTAAGGTGTTTCAATTACAAGTTAGGGGTCACAATATGAAATAATTAGGTACAACGGGCATTCTACATAGCACACACCATATGTTTCGTGGGCCCTAACACCATGAGGTACTCAGGCCTCTATCACGTCGGGTAAAATATTTCAGTGTTTGCCAACCAGTTGTCTCGAGTTCAATCCCACTCGCATTTGCACAATACAATAGAGGACCCCTAAACTGATGACAATATCATCAATCCTCCAACCGTTGGCACACCATGGTCTACTCACCACTATGCAGTCTCTAATTCGAGACACACCCATAGTGATCCCAAACAAAACCACACAACTGAAACTCAGGAACTCATTACATGAGTCGAGCTACGACAAACACTCGGAATGCTACAAGACTCGAACTGAAAACCATGAAATCCAATAATAATGATCCTTAACAACATTCCATAGCTAAAACGAATGAATGGGATCCATCAGCCATAGTGGCTCAGAAGATACCCTATGCCCTAATTTGAACTAGAGAAGAAAATTTCAAAAAAAAGAAGAAAACCCCAAAAACATAAAATTTCAAAATATAGAATTTTAGACTTGGATGATTGGAGAGTTTCAGTGAGTAAGGCCTCAATTTTTTCAGAATGATGAAGGATTTGAACTTACCAATGTCATTGTGGGACGAATTTTTTGACAATCTTGCTTGTTGAATATGCTCCCGAAGCCACGAGTTGCAGACGCTGAACCAAAAAACCTCAGTTTGATGAATGATGATCGGGTGCCAAGGAAATGGTTAGAGCACCGTCAGGGAGATAGGCAACCAATAAAACAAACCCTCATTTGCCCTGAGTTGCAGACGCCGAACCACCGAACGAGTTGCAGACGCCAAACCAAAAAACCTCAACTTGATGAACAGTGATCGGGTGCCAAGGAAATGGTTAGGGAACGAAATGGTTAGGGCGCCGTTAGGGAGATGGGAAACCAATAAAACAAACCCTCATTTTCCCCAAGTTGCAGACATTGAACCACCGAACGAGTTGCAGAAAAACCTTAGCTTGATGAACGATGATCGGGTGCCAAGGAAATGGTTAGGGGCGCATGAAATGGAAATGCTTAGTTTTTGTTTTTAATTTTTTGTTTTGATTTTTTTTGTTTAAGTTTATATTTGATATTTTTTAATTTATATTTTATATACTTTTTATGGTGCATATTTCATGAGATATGGTGCATATTTCATGTTTTTTCATAATATATTAGGCTCCTAGGGCCTATGACATGGATTTGGGGCTTAAAGCCAAGGTGTTGGGCCATAACATTTACTTCAATGGTTCATGGGAGATGCCTAGGGAACTAAGCCATCACAAATACCTTATAGATAATTTGTGGCCTATAACAAGGGCATGGTGGCCATTTCAACGTTTGAAGCATTAATAAGATGAATCTTAGACCCCAAGGATGGTTCTACGCTAAAATGTAGGGTCTTACACCTACCAATTTTTGAATCTAAGGTTCATAAAACTTGCATTGTTCCCTAAACCACTATAGGGGCTCAAAGGCATTCCACGTGATCTATATAAGGAATATTTAGCTTGAGGATCAACTATGGTGTCCATTTATAGGTTGTAACACTGGGGATAGTTGTTGGGGTCTTACCTATGGTTTGAAAATCAACTGTAGGGCCTTAGGCCCCAAAATTTGTCTAAAGGTTTCATGGGCTGTGAATAGGGACCTAAGGCACTACACATGTCATGTGCTAGGAATCTTTGACATGTGTGAGTAATGGTGGTCATTCTGAGATTTGTCACATCATGATAAGCTACAAGGGCCTAGGCCATGGTTCAATGCTAGAAGTTAGGGTCTTATACCATATAAATTACCTATGGAGATCATGTTCCGTGTACAAGGTCATGTAACATGTACAAGGACTTGAGCCATCACATAAGCTCTACATGGGACATATTTGGCCTACAAGGTGGATCTTATGGCCTAGTCCATGGTCCTATGCTAAAATCTAGGGTCTTATGCCATAAATTTTACCTATGGGGTACATGTGTCATGTTTGAGCCCTTAAGCCATAACACAAGCCATAAATAAGGAATATTTGGAGTACAATGTGGATCTTAGGGCCTAAGCAACTGCCTAGGATCAAAATTAAGGGGATAAGTTCATACCAATTTCTTATATGGATAATGGGCCATACATGGTGCCATATACCGCCACATAGGCCTTGCATATGTAATCTTTATCCCATAAGTGAGATATGATCATTGTAAGGATTGACATGCCATAAATGGTTCTTAAGGTGTTTGACATGGTCCATAGTCAAAATACAAGGCCTTAGGCCATAGCATTTTTCTCTTGGGCTCATTGGTCATGCATGAGACCTTTACACACCACACAAATCCATGAGGATGAGGATGAGGATGATGATGATGACGACGACAACGACAACGATGATGATGACGACGACAACGATGATGATGATGATGATGATGGTGATGATGATGATGATGATGATGATGATGATGATGATGATGATGATTAGGAGGATGTTGATGATGATGATGATGATGACAACGACAAATATTACGATGATGACGAAAATATTGATGGTCATCGTGACAATATTGAGGATGATGGAAATGGAAACGTGATGATGATTGTATTGATGATGATGGGAATAAGCACAAATGTGCATTAACCTTAACAAGCTTCTCTTTGTTTCGAGAATATCTTAATATTCTCTACTCAACAGGGACAACCACGTGAAGGTGGAAGCTCATCTGCCCCCCGCGCACATCACTTAGAAATATGCATCTATTCAATGCAATTCATCATCGTCTTCTCCATCCAAGTCTAAATCTGTATCATCTGATCTGGATTCAACATTATAAGGATTAAAGGCCATATCATCATCGTCATCGATGTAAGTTTCGATAAAGTGATCATCGTCAATATCATCTTCATCATGAACATTGTCTCTTACATCATCTGCTTCAACTAACTCTTCAACATCTTCCTCCGGAACATTATGATCATCAACATCTAACTCATGTTGATCCTCTACATGATCACCTTCTTCTTCAACACCCTCTTCATCTTCCTCTACAATATTATACTTTACCGGCCTTCCTCTTGGATCATGTCTAATAACAAACAACCAACCTTGTCTACCAGGAACTTTTGAGTAAAATACTTGTTCACATTGACTTGGAAGAACATAGGGCTCTGACGTTCGTGACTCAAGCGACCTTGTATTGACCATGGTAAATCCATTAGCATGTTCAATAACAGTTCTATCGGGATCAGATCGATTCACTCGTAGCCTGTACCATTTCATAATGAAAAGAATTATTTTGAATGATTTAAAGTCACAGTCAATGATATCTTCCAAATACCCATAATATCTATTTTCTGACAATTCTGGATGTTTGTCGCTTCTAGAGGAAACATTAGTGACCTCAAAGATTGCAGTTATCCCATAATCACATGTTTTCTTTGTTTCATCCAACTTTTTAATGCGATATTTATGACCATTGCACCACATAGCCTTGTGGTGTTTTACCTGCAATATATTGCAAAACATGTAAATTAAATGATCAGTACATCATCAATTGATAATGAACAACTAGTAAGTATTTTATGTTCTTAAAGTACTATGCAAAGAAAATGAAATAAATCAAGATGAACATGAATATCATAATTGAAAATATTGTGGCTTATATTTATATTAATATCATGCTAATTACCTGTTTATCTTTTAAACCATATGCTAAATCGATTTTCCTTTCTGTTAGATTGCCATCTCCATTGTGATGTGCTTCTTTAGCCAATGAAGCCACACCTTCCCATGATAGTCCTCGACCAGATTGATTACATCGTTCAATCCATACCTTCATCCAATCAAGATTGTTTGCGACGTACAAATGTAGTGCATCCCACTTGCGGCCAACTGCATGAAAAAAAAATTACAAAAATCAACTCAGAAAAATAATTAACACGATGTAACATTATAATATTAATGATGCATATAATTGATGAATATTAAAAATGAAATAATTAAGTACAATATTATTAAAATGTATTAACATTATTAATCTATACCAATATTTAATAATTACCTTTCCCCAACAGGTACTCTCCTTCAAATTTCTTAGTCGAGTTTGGATCACCATTGCATCAATCTAATTCCGTTTTAATAAACGCCAACCTTGGAAGATATTCAACAATATACACCATGGCCTGAAATACCATATATCCCTCCACCATAGAACCCTCTGGTGTAATACCCCATTTTGACCCTTAGGATATATTAGCTTTTAATGTAAATGTTGTATACATGTGATGTATGTTTTCCTAGCGTGGAGCTCAAGTCCAAGGCCCCGCTAGTGGAAGCTCGAATTTTATTTAAAGGCAAGTATTAGACATTATGTTGCCCATGTGCTATTTAGCCATGGAACATTGTAAAAATGATGTAAATAAACATCATGCAGTAAAATACCAAAACTAGTTATGGAGGCAACGAATGAGAATGGGCCATGTGTATCCACTAGGGAGTGGGGAGGGGGTTGTGGGATTGAACCATAGGCTACCATATGTCACCTTGAGAATCCATTTGACTTACCTTGTTGACATTTATTTCTGTTGTAAGGAAGTGGTTGAGGAATTCAGTCCATGGCTTCAATGGAGCATGGGCAGCCCAGAAATTCGTATGGTAGAGTATGGGCTCTTTTCTTGTACCACAAGCCACTCTACCTCATGGAAGTTGCTTCTTCCTCATCCCCATTCCATTGTGGAAGTAACCAACACCATTTTTCATCCAAAAACGAATTGCCAGCAGAGAGAAAAACCAGAAATCACAACTTTGAAAGAACCCATGTTTTGAAGAGCCATAAACACCTAGAATCGGTATTTGATAGTGAAATCCAATGGGGTATCCATAGGTATGAACCTTGGGGTGAATTTGGGAGCATTAGCTACCCTGAAATCCATTGGAAAACCCAGTTTTGATAGCCCAGGAACCCAGTGACGGGATTGAGTTATTCGTTTCCAGAATGGTGAGAAATCCAAGTGTGGATGTTTGAACAGAGGATGGGGTTGCTTGAATTTAGCTTGAGGTGTTTGTAGCTCTATGGTTGAGCTCACTGGCTTAGCATCCTCATAATTTCCTTTTGGTATGCTTGATAAACCCAACTGTGTGTTGGCTTAGCATGACCGTTCGAGTGAATCCATGGCTGTGAGTGAGCCTGTCTAGTTCCTCCTTAGTGGATACACAACCCAGCTCGGGGGTGATCTCTCAGCTAAAAGAATATAGGCTGGGCAGAGATCTATGGTTGGGTGGAACGTTGCTCTCACGTAACCAGTCGTTTGGACAGCTTCATCTTCCAGATAAGTGTTCTCTGTGATTTAAATTATATGCATTATGTTTTTTGCAATGTGTTAATTCATAATGATAATTGTCCATGTTAATGGAGTTGATATGAAGTCTGTGCATAGCATGAGAATGGGATAGATTCTCTGCCTATTGATTTATCATTTGCTTGAGATACATATGTTGATGCATTTCAGTTGTGTGTGCAATTGTGTTTATTTCTGCTATGTATATAATGAGTATGAATTGCATAGAAAAGTTTTTAATTATTATCATTTCTTAGTAATAAACGGGGCTGAGATTGCCAATAAGCCCGGCAAGTTTGGGTCACATTTCCTTCCTGGCATCAGACTAGATGGAAGGGGATGTGATAGAGTGGTATCAGATCTCAGCTTGCAGCACTGGGGCTGCTTGGGCCAGACTCTGATTTTGTAGGCATGTAATAGGATGTTTAACACAGTATTGGGAAGTTGGGAGCAGCATTTTGATTGGGGAAAATGACAGGATAAGATTTCTCATATGTGGAAAAGGATCACATAGGTGCATAGATCTCTCCAAGAGCTTTCCAACGGTACCTCATTTTCTCAATTTGGTTAAGGGATGAAGGAGATACGAACCCCGCAAGTTGCAAGAAAACGCAGGTGTTTTCGCAGTTTCGGGATGCATGATGCGGGTTGTGGGATGGTTACATCCCTGTGACCCCAACTTAACCCCCCCCTCAAAACCACAATGTTGGATTGCAGGATGTGGGATGCGGGTTGTGGGATGGTTACATCCCCCTGACCGCAGCTTGACCCCCCCGAAACCGCAATGTCAGATTGTGGGATGCGGGATGGTTACGTCCCCGTGACCACGGCTTGAACCCCCCCGAAACCGCAATGTCGGATTGCGGGATGCAGGATGCGCGTTGCGGGATGGTTACGTCCCCGTGACTGCGGCTTGACGCCCCCCCCCTCCCCTGAAACCGCAATGTCGGATTGCAGGATGCGGGATGCGGGATGCGTGTTGCGGGATGGTTACATACCCGCAAAGTCGGATTGCGGGATGCAGGTTGCGGCCTGTGTGTGTCGGAATTAAAATTGAATTTGAATTTTAGATAGCAGGAGCATGCAAGGTCAGAATTGGATGAGGTCAGTGGCATTCTGAGGCTATCGACGGAGGCCATGAATGAACTAGTGAAGATCCCGAGCTCATTATGCTCCAATTTGGCATAACGTTGGAATTATTGGCTTTTACAAATCAGTGTCCCGACGTTGGATGGGAGGTTGGATTGAGCCGAAATTGATATGGGACAGTCATGGAGCAGGCACGGTGTTAAGTTTGGAGTTTTGGAGCCAAACTCCAAAGGATGTGGAGTCAGGATGTGCAAGAAGACAGAAAGGCACTATTCCGAGCCACGTTTTGGGAATTTTGAAAACCTTGCAGTGATTGAAAGTGACCCTAGAATTCAGAAAATGATTGAACTCAGCATTTCATATTCTTAGCAAACCAGACATTTCACGTTAGACAAAGATTTTCCAGAAATGCACCATTTGGAAATTAGCCATTTTTGGCCCAAAATTTAGAATTTTGGAAAAATGTGAAAAGTGGAAAGTAGTCAATCCCAGAATTTTATAGTAGATGAATGGTGCATCAGAATAGAGATCCGTGAGTTGCTGAGTGTTCCTTGTTATATGGACTAACTTCACCCGCTAGAAACGTTTTCGTGATACCTCACAAATTTTATTCCACAAGTGGCTGAAGTTGACAGTTCATGATATTTTTACAACTGTGTAAAAATGTGCAGAAATTGGGGTGAAAGTTGTCATTTTTGAATTAACGTAGTTTCCACACCCGATGTCAGAATGGATCAAGTGGACAGGCATTGGAAAGCTTATCCAGCAGGAAATAATGGTACATAATCAGAATTTGGATGGGGCCATCGTACCTCATAGATATTCAGAACCGAAAAGTGCCAGTGGTTGTTTTGGAAAATTATTGTCAATATGGGCAAATTCTAGAATTGCATGCTTGGAAGTAGCATGCCATGAAATCGAACCAGCTTTGAGGTGGAAGAGGAAGTTCATGCAAGATGAGGGATTAGAAAGGGAGAATTCCTTAACCCCTGTCTTGCTAACTGCATTTATATTTTATAAGCTTTATGTGCATAAAACTATGGCATGAGAATGTTGAAAATGCAAGAGATTAGATGAGTGGCATGGATATGCATTGATTAGCATGTTAATAAACATTGCACAGTGCATGAGTATATGTTTTGCATGCATATGACACTACATATTGGTAAAAGTAGTGAGATTTTACATATGCAGTGAACCACTAATGGTAAATATTGTGGTTGATAATCACTATTGGTGATTGGTTTTGGTTGTAGGACCATAGACAACAGAAGCATGGCTAAATATGTTGATGATGTTGTTGCATGAAGCCAACAACCTTATGAAGAAAGGATGGTGCAACAAATCTATGATCATGAGATTGGCAAAAAGGACTGTGTAGCCTTGGTAAGAGGCCAACTGATTATGTAACATCAAGTGATGTTAATGACAACCATGCAGGTAATGGTTATTGATGCATAATTGCATGAATGTTGAAAAAGGATTTGGTAAGATCCCTTCGACTATGTTGATTTGGTTTGCATGTGGTATTGAGTGCCCGAATGGGAATGTTAACCTACCGAGTATGGTGAGGTGTGGGTAAGTGAAGGCAATGATCCTTACACCCTATACTTGCTTAGAATCTCAATGCATTCATATGAAATTATATCATGTCATTTGAGTATGTCGATTGTGAGTTTAACAACCAAGGCAAGTGAGGACCGGTGGTCCTGAATATGGTAATGCATGTTGTATGAGATAGTCATGATTAAGTCATAATATGCTTGAATGCATATTACCCATGAAACAATGCAAGGTGGCATTGAGTGGATGTGCATTAAGAGATTTTATAAATCTTGTAGTTAAGCATTGAGTGAATGCATATGAAAAACTTGAGTAAATGTTATGAATATGCATGCATATGGGTAGCTACACCTGAGGAAATATATTGTGTACATGCATAATTGTGATATATGTATATGTCTCATTATAATTGAGCAATAGATGAGATGATGAGCTAATGATAATTCTGAGATCATTTCATGAGCTGCTATGAATGCACGGGAAGAAATTGCATGAAGGTAGTCATGATTGACAAGATTCCAGAGTGCTCTGTTGGAAGGATAGAGTTGTATAAATGATATGGCTATGAATTAATGAGCCTTTAAAAGCTTTAAGTTAATTGCATAAATGATGCGACAATACCTTGCAATTTTAGTATGATAATGATTTACGTAAAGTAAATGAGTTTGGTGATAGTGATATGTTAACAACTAGAAGTGTTTGAATTACAGAATGTTATAATTCTGGATATGCTTCAGTGACTGTTGCAGCAATGAAATATTATATGCGTGGGGACTCACAGCATGCTTGGCTGATTGAAAGTTTCAGACTCCAGGTAGAAATGTCTTGCGTATGGCAATGGGGATAAGACCATAGTAAAGACCGAACTCTACCATGTGCAAAAGCCAAAGGTTATGAGAAGGTTCTCAGGGTTGTGAAATTTAATTTATGCAGGAAATAGATCCGAAAATATTCTGATTTCAGTTTATGAGAATAATATCATGGTTGCAAGTCTAATTTTGTAGGGAGCGGATTTGCAAATTCGGTTTAGAGCTTATGAGAAGGAATCTCATGGTTGAAAAATCTAAGCTATGTTAGAAAGAAGAATTGTAAATTTTCAGATTTGAAATTTTGCTTATAATTGCTAATGACTGTTTGGCTTATGAAAAATTGTGTCAGGATGACATGTGTAGGTGGATGTCCATGTATGGCAGTAAACATAAATCCATAATGGATAGAGTGATATCATTTGCAAGAGCCAAGCAATATGAGGATAGCCTCATGGCTAAGAAAATCAATTTTTGTAGTAGACAGAATTGCAAATTCATATGGAATTTAATTATTAATGCATTGATTGGTTATGGAACAATCAGATTTGAATTTTTATTGTTAAATGTTGCTGACTATTTGGCTATTTGATAAGTGTGCCAGGAAGACACATTGCAGTAAGACCATGAGAGAGGGCCTGCAGAAGCCAAACTTCATGGGAAGGATCCCATATCTTGGAAATGGGTTTTGAGTGAAATGCCATTGGGTATTTTGGTAATGTCCCATCTACACTGCATGATTGGTAAACAATATCAGTGAGATGGTAAATATTATGACAATAAGACATATGAGAAGTATGTAACATCAAAAGGAGTTGGGATGGAAAACCGAGGGACTGTCAACTCAGAGAAGGAGCCCCCATTTCTCATTAGTAAAGAGAAATTACATCTGCAAAAGGGATAAGTGTTCTGTAAACCTTGACTGATATATATATACATATATATATATATATATATATATATATATATATATATATATGTACCTATATGTATGCAAGTCTAATTGTTAGAATTACTATGCAGAACGTATTCTATTTATGTACATTATTTAGACTGGTTGAAGTATGATTAGGACTTGCATAGCTCCCATCAGTGAGGAGTGCATGCATTTCTGATGATGAGTTATGTTAGGGGTACCAATATTGATTACGCCCTAAAGGAATGGATGCATTCCTGGTGTTTCAATACTTGATAGTGAATGCTATGAATTATGGTTACAATTTTTGAATAACAATGCTGACAAGTTTGCCTATACTACTTGTGTTGTCACCTTAAACAGATGCAATTTGGTGCTACACACTAAAGGAACAAAGTAAAAGGTTGTTGTGAGGGGTTGTGGTGGAAGGGTTAATGTGTATGAAAGGATGTTGTGGAGGTTGTGGGTTTTTGATGAAGGGTTGTGAAGGTGTTGATGAAAGGGCTATTATATGCTTATGGCTCCATAGTAGAGCCTTGACCTAGAAATGGTCGTGATGAAGTGTCCTTCCAAGTCGGCGTGAAGGTGTACTGGTTGGAAATTAATTATTTGATGTTTTGGAGCAGCCTGCGTGCCGACCAAACATCCCAGTCTGCAGGAAGATCCCAAGGATTATAAAGTAAAAGCAGGACCTTGTGGACCAGAGAGGAAATACACAATACAGATAAGTATTCAATTTTATTTATTTCTTGTTAGGAATAATGAAGATTATAAGTATAATTCTTGTAACAGTTAAACTAATGCACTATTGTTTCTTTGTTGGAAACCTTAGTCATACAGGAAGCAAAGACCCTAAAATAACTATAAATTGCTTGGTAAATCCAGAGAGTGATTGGTGGGGCATAGATTATTTAATGATTTGGAGCAGCCTGCGTGCTGGCCAAACATGCAAGATTATTGATGATTTGGAGCAGCCTGCGTGCTGGCCAAACATACAAGATTATTTGATGATTTGGAGCAGCCTGCGTGTTGGCCAAACATACAAGGTTGTTTGATGTTGTGGAGCAGCTTGTGTGCTGGCCAAACATACAAGATTATTTGGTGTTGTGGAGTAGCCTGCGTGCTGGCCAAACATACAAGATTATTTGATAATGAGGGGCAGCCTGCGTGCTGGCCAAACATTCAAGTCCATAGGCGATTCCAAGGCTTGTAAAGCAAAGAAGGACCCTATGGAATAAAGTGAAGACATCCAAGGCAGATAAGTATTTGGTTATCTTGTAATTTCTTGCTTATGAATATACATGTGTATATGATTTGGTTATGACTTCCTAAAACTCTTGTTTAGAGATAAATCCTATGAAAATAAACTAAACATGCGAATTGATTCAATTTTTGAGTGTAGGTATTGTTGGAAGCAAGGACTATGAAAGCATCTTAAGGATGCTTGTGGACATGTGACTGCCTAAAAAGCTCAACTTTAGCAGCAATGAAGGATGGTGCTAGTGGGACTGTGTGGGTCCTAGTGGCCAAGAGTTGTAGACAAACCATGTGGAGGGACTCCATGGTTGAGAGGTCTGAAATAGACCATAGACACTAAGTGTCATAGCCAAGAAGGGCAGGTCAAACATTCACATTGAAGTGAAAGAGGCTAGGAGCATGAAAACCACACTGGTGGTGTGGGTTCCAGAATGGAACAAGACTAAGAGAAGAAAACTCTTACTGCTCCCTCTTTCCTTTTTATTGATGCATTTATAAGCACAGAAAATTGTTGAATGCATGTATGGCTAAAAGTAGAATGTGTTTATTGCTTGAAATAAATTGTGAATGCTGAAGTAATTAATTTATTGTGAATGGATGAACATGAAAAAATTCATGTGTATGCTGGGAAAGCATGGAAAGTGTGAAAGTCTCATGAATAGAGCATGGGACCTCCATTTCAATTGGGGAAAAACAATTGACTGATTTTTAATGTTTAGGTTATGCTTGGCCTAACAAGATTTGCAATGATGAATTTCACAGATGGAACTTAAATCAATTGGTCACAGTTGTTACGAGCAAGTGCTGCTTGTGAGCCAAGTGAGAACCAGCAGGAGAAGCTCGTGAAAGTCAAGGGACTTGGTCCTGAAAGTTCAAAGTAAATGATGAAATGCAGGGCAAACCTGCAAAATATTTTGAAACTTTTGTACGTGTAAATTGTATATGTATTCCAAGTGTTGGAACACCGAGGACAGTGTTATTCTAAGGGGGAGGGTATTTTAATATCCCATTTTGACCCTTATGATATATTAGCTTTTAATGTAAATGTTGTATACATGTGATGTATGTTTTCCTAGCATGGAGCTCAAGGCCAAGGCCCCGCTAATGGAAGCTCAAATTTTATTTAAAGGCAAGTATTAGACATTATGTTGCCCATGTGCTATTTAACCATGGAACATTGTAAAAATGATGTAAATAAACATAATGCAGTAAAATACCAAAATTCGCTATGGAGGCAACGAATGAGAATGGGCCATGTGTATCCACTAGGGAGTGGTGAGGGGGTTGTGGGATTGAACCATAGGCTACCATATGTCACCTTGAGAATCCATTTGACTTACCTTATTGACATTTATTTCTGTTGTAAGGAAGTGGTTGAGAAATTCAATCCATGGCTTCAATGGAGCATGGGCAACCCAGAAATTCGTATGGCAGAGTATGGGCTCTGTTTTCTTGTACCACAAGCCACTCTACCTCATGGGAGTTGCTTCTTCCTCATCCCCATTCCATTTTGGAAGTAATCGGAACCATTTTTCATTCAAAAACGAATTGCTAGCAGAGAGAAAAACTAGAAATCGCAACTTTGAAAGAACCCACGTTTTGAAGAGCCATAAACACCTAGAATCAGTATTTGATAGTGAAATCCAATGGGGGATCCATAGGTATGAACCTTGGGGAAAATTTGGGAGCATTAGCTACCCTGAAATCCATTGGAAAACCTAGTTTTGATAGCCCAGGAACCCAGTGACGGGATTGAGTTATTCGTTGCCAGAATGGTGAGAAATCCAAGTGTGGATGTTTGAACAGAGGATGGGGTTGCTTGAATTTAGCTTGAGATGTTTGTAGCTCTGTGGTTGAGCTCACTAGCTTAGCATCCTCATGATTTCCTTTTGGTATGCTTGATAAACCCAACTGTGTGTTGGATTAGCATGACCGTCCGAGTGAATCCATGGTTGTGAGTGAGCTTGTCTAGTTCCTCCTTAGTGGATACACAACCCAGCTCGGGGGTGATCTCTCAGCTGAAAGAATACAGGCTGGGCAGAGATCTATGGTTGGGTGGAACATTTCTCTCACGTAGCCAGTTGTTTGGACAGCTTCATCTTCAAGATAAGTGTTCTCTGTGATTTGAATTATATGCATTATGTTTCTTGCAATGTGTTAATTCATATTGATAATTGTCCATGTTAATGGAGTTGATATGAAGTCTGTGCATAGCATGAGAATGGGATGGATTCTCTGCCTGTTTATTTATCATTTGCTTGAGAATATGCTGATGCATTTCAGTTGTGTGTGCAATTGTGTTTATTTCCGTTGTGTATATAATGAGTATGAATTCCATACAGAAGTTTTTAATTATTATCATTTCTTAGTAATGAATGGGGCTAAGATTGCCAATAAGCTCGGAAAGTTTGGGTCACGTTTCCTTCTTGGCATTGGGCTAGATGGAAGGGGACGTGACATCTAGACGTGCTCTTTGTCTAACTAAAGCCTTCATAAATTTCAAGTGCCTCTCAACTATCCACATGGACCTTGCGTGTATAGGTCCACACAATTCAATCTCCTCAACTTGGTGTATGAGGTAGTGTTCTTGTGCATTGAAAAATGCCCAAGGTAGAAATCTCCGCATTTGACACATCAAACGAGGAATTTCTCTCTTCCAATACCTTATATCTTCTTTGTGGATTTCTTTAGATGACAGCCATCTACATGTGATGCAAGAAAATAATGATATCATTTAACGATAGAAATTAAACATTGTAGTACAAATCTACATGATTGACTAAAAAAAATGTCATAATTCATATAAGTTATACAATGGATTAAACAAATTACAAATTTAGCGTGAAAAAAATTATTTCTAATTATCTCAGGTATTTTCCAAGATCATATATGACCTGTTTGACATTATTGTCAAAGTTGTCTGGGAGAGATACAAGTAGAACATACTGTAACAATGAACACATTTCATCAATATATTTTTAAAAATTAGGCAAAGAAGTAAACCAAAAACATGCAGTATTGTAATATAGAAATATATAATACCAGAAATATATAATTACCTTAATGAAGATATACCAATCATGAGTTTTTACCCCACCAAAATCACCTTTCCTTGTTAAGATATTCTTTATGTTCGAACAAAATCCTGTGGGAAATTTCATTTTTTCTATCACTTCTTTTACCGCATTGCTTTGTTGCTCAGTCAATAACCATGGAAGTGACCTTATGTTGATTTGGTCTCCATTGTTGTTTAAATGTTCAATGATATCTTTCATTGCATCATTGGAGTCCTGAATGTCACTGCAAATTTTGACAATTTTTTCTTTGTCACTCCTTCCGTCTAACATTCGCCATAGTGTTTCAGCTACATTCTTTCCGATATGCATTGTATCAAACAAATGAACAATTAGTAAGTGCTAATAGTAGGGCAACCTACTAAATTGCTTGGGATAACTTTGCATTCCTCGTGGAAGCCCATTTACACCTTCATGTTCATGACCATCAGTATTAATCAATATATAAGCTAAACTAGTAGAGATTAAAATGTCATATATTACAATAAATAAAATTAAATATACAATCGGCCAAAAAAAAACATTAAAAACATATCAAAGATGATCAATATGAATATAAGATAGACAAATTGATTCGTACCTTGATGATTTCTATTATATTGCAACTTCCATATGTGAGGTGTCATTCTCTGTGGTTTTAATGCGGTCTCCCCTTTCCCATTGAAAAGATGTTTTTTGGTAGTTCGATACCTATGATTCTTAGAGAGGAAGTTCCTATACTCATCAAACACTTCCTTTGACAAACTCTTTGAACGACGAGATTTCATCTTGGGACCACAAACTGGACATGCAAATTTTCCCTTTGTTTGAAGACCTACATGGATAAATTATGGTAAGCAAAATATATTTTATATAATATCATGCTAGTTATTTAAAAAACATACGTATAACTGATTAGTATATCACTAAATAAAATTAAAAACTATCTTAGTGCAGTACGTTACAATTACATACCACAAAAATGTGTTAGCCCTGGAGCATCGTGAATTGTCCAGGTAAGCATTGCATGGAATTGAAATCCGCTTTGCCCTATTGGTCTAGAGACATCATACATAGTGACGCCATTCCATAGCTTAAGTAGTTCATCAAAAAGAGGCTCAATATATACATTCATATCTTTAACTTGGTACTTACCTAAAAGAAAACAACAAATACAATACATATAAGTAAATATGCAACAAATATCTCAAATTAAATACTAATCATGCATATTTAAAAAATTATTGTTCTAAAGTACAAATTATACCTGGAACAATCATTGCCAACATTATATGCTCCCTATTTATTGACATCCATGGAGGAATGTTATTGTTGATAACAAAAACAGGCCAGACCAAGTAAGTAGATCTCATCTCTGCAAATGGATTGACACCATCCGCTGCCAAAGAAAGTCTAGCATTACGAGGTTCTTCTTTAAAGTGTGACCATTTTTCCTCCATGTCTGTAAATGCAAAACCATCTACAGGCATTCGAAGAATATCATCTCCACTTCTATTCCGTGCGTGGTAATCCATAAATTGTGTTATTTTTTTGTACCTAAACAGTCGTTGCAAGCGTGGAATAATAGGAATATAACGAAGAACCTTACAAGACACCTTTTTGGTTACTTGATCTGTTCGGTATCTACTGCTATGACATATAGGGCATTCTGTTGCAAATTCATACTGATTATAATATAAAATATGATCATTAGGACATGCATCAATTGCTTGATACTCCATTCCAATATATTTCATGATTGCAGCTAAATCTCGGTATGCGTGAGGTAAAATATTTGATGGTGGTAACAAATATTCACCTATCAACCTGTTACAACAAATTTAAAAAATAATGGTTAGTATAAATATTTCAAGAATATATAATTAACGACAAAAATTTCATCCTTATTACTTTTTTTGATGAAATTATAACTAGAATAGAAATATTATGGAAACATAAATATATGTAATTTATCGTGATCATATATATGCGATCGATGAAAAATATAATCACATACCTTAACAACTGCGTGATGGATGTGTTTGAAAAACCATTCATAACCTTCAAGTTCATTATCAGCAACATAGTAGAGATAAGAGTTATGTGGGAGCCTTCAAAAAGGGGATCGTCTGCCTTCTCGAGTATAGGTAAATCATGAAGATCATCAAAGTCGTTATGATTTTCATGATGTTGATCATCTGTGTCCATTATAACATTAAATGCATCATTGATTAATGTATTTGCACCATCATCCTCAAATATGTTATCATCATGACCATCGTCTAATTCCATATCATCATTAACTTGATCATCAATATTCGTAGGACCTGCATATTGTTCCTCCGGCGCTAGTTGTTCCGCAATTACCACATTCTCCATGTTCGGAACTTCCCTAGGAGGTCCTTACTTTATAATTACAATTAAAACATTAAAAAAAGAACATTAGTCATGTCGATTAAGTAACAAAAAAAAAATGATACAATATACAATTACAAAAACTCTCAATATAAAGACCTCATACATAATATTGAATTAGGACTTACCAATGGATGATATTCATGCCCCCCCTCAACATGTCCATGTTCCCTACAATGTCTTTTAGCTGTTGAGATCAATAACCTTCTCGGATTAAAGACCCTACATCGACTGCAAGGACAATAACATTTTCCATCACCCCTTCTTTGCACTCCATCCTAC
This sequence comes from Larix kaempferi, assembly GCA_027924585.1. Classification (NCBI taxonomy): domain Eukaryota; kingdom Viridiplantae; phylum Streptophyta; class Pinopsida; order Pinales; family Pinaceae; genus Larix; species Larix kaempferi. The sequence goes on from BSBM01000738.1 coordinate 6,527,578, forward strand.
AACCCAGCAAGCAATTATTGATTTTGTTCTTGATCTTGATGACCTGTAACATTATTGTTACGTGGAATTTTATTACTCAAACCTAAGAACAAAGTACGAGCAAACCCAAGTAGCATAAAATATGCCCTAGACAGATTTCTGTTGGCCTACTTCTCTTTACCTTATGCGCATGGCCTAAGAGAAGAGGAATCACAAGTGAGATTATGTAATTGGCCTACTTCTCTATTTATATCACTTAAGCGTCGGATATTCGATGGCAGCTCAAATCATGGAATAAAAAATTAATATAATTAAAAAGTTGACCAAAATTTAAGGGTTGACCAATGGTCTAATTTTTCCCTACCGTCGAACATCCGATGCCCCCTCAGCTAACTGTAGCAAAACTGATGGGTGTTAAATGCGCCATCACAAAACCAATAGTCGGGGCCATTTAAAAAAAAAAAATTACAAACTTGTGATTTTTGATAGGTAAACATAGAGAGATCGACGCGCCGTCGGATTTTCCCATCGGTTTTTAAGTCCAAATGTAGTAGTGATCTTGCTCAATTGTATTGTAGAAGAAGAGACCGAGGGCATAATTGATGAGTTTCATAAGGGTATGTGTGGAGGACATCACGCGTGGAGAGCGACCGCTCATAAGATATTGCGAGTAGGATATTTTTGTCCCACTCTATTTTATGATACCAGTAAGATCGTCAGGGCATGTAGGGAGTGTCAAATGTTTGCTGGAAAGCTGAAATTACAACCAAAGATAAGGCCACTGAGGTGAAAATGAACCTGGAGGACATTCCCATTCCTGACATGATCCATCTGCATAACGGGATTGGAGATATTATTTATGCTAAGTTGTTGAAAGATGCATTAGAATTTTCCAAATTACAATCCAGTAAGGATAAGGTTGGGAATCAACTTAGATAGGAAAGGGTGGAGAATAAAGCTCACAAGGCACAAATAAAAAAGTTGCAGATAGAATTGTTGGCTACTGAAGGCCAAGCAGACAAAAGGGAAAGCATACAAAATATGTTGAATGAGAAGGATAATACTATTCAAGCACTAAATAAGAAACTAAATATTCCTTCCACGCAGTTGGTAGAAGCATCTGAGCTAACAGAGATGGAGAAGAAAAGAGAAGAGCTGAAAAGTGAATTAATAGATTGTAAAGCCAAATTACTAAGTTTGAAGAGAAAGAAAAGCAGTGGCAAAAGGATATGTCCCTTATAGTGGAGAGCAAGAAGAATCAAAAGGATAAATTTGAAGATTTAGAAAAGAAATTGCAAGAGAAAGGTTAATAGTTGGAGGGTATGATCACCTCTTCCTCCATTGAATCCAGTGATTTCTCCATTGTACAAGCTATGGCATAGGTAATCCTGAAGCACTTGGAACTAGTGAAGTTGCAGAAACATAACACAAACCTGGAAAGCATGGTTACAAAGGAAGAACAAGAGAAAAAGGATGGGGAAGCCAAATACCAAGAGGTATAGGTTAAGAACGAAGAATTGCTGAAGTGGGCTACAGGTCAAACATCATTGCAGGAAGCAAAGTAGGTAATTTGGGATGATATCATTGCAGAGGTAGACAAATTCAGACCCTATCTTGACTTTGTTTTGGACAAATAGACTGTAATCAAACTGGCCAAACAAAGTGTAATAACAGTGAAAGAAAAGTTGAATAAGAAGCCCATTGAATGTGTTGAAAATGCTATAGAGTTTTTAAATGGGTTAACTGAGGGTGAGTTGAAATCAGTAGGAATAAAAGATAGATTATCTACCATTGTTTGGGCTAGGAAGGAGGTAAATAAACATCAACAATTAGGTACAATTCAGGTCAGGATAGATATTATGGCGCACCAATTGAAGCTCTTCAGAGATATGTTTGACCCATTGTTCAAGAAAGGGCTTCCACTCTTTTGGGAAGAAGATGGTACCATGCTGACTCAAAAAGAGTATCAAGATAGGTTGATGGAATGCAGGTTAGACAAGCTTTGCTGACATGAACCAATCACTGTCTCATAAAACAGTTGTGGACAAGCTGGAAAAGGAGTTTGAGTTGGTTTTGATTTTCAAAGAGGCATGTGTACACCTACAAAACTATTCATACAGAGATCATGTAGAGCTGCGAGTATTGCTAAAAGAGGTGGCCACTTCAGATCTACCAGCTGCCGACCAATGGAAGATTGTAGAGAAATATGGAAACGTGTAACGTACCCATCTTACCCTATTGCATTAAAATTGTAAATGATGTAAATATCATTATTAAATCATGGTGAGGATCTCAAGGCCAAGGCCCCGCCATCGATTTAGCGTTTTATGTATCGGCAATTAAAAATAGATGCCTATGGTTCTTGTGCTGGACATGCACAATGTAAATTAAGACATCATGTAAATACAAATTTAAATGAAATACCCACAACTATCTATGCAATGAAACAAGAGATGGGGGCATGATTCTACAAGGAATAGGGAGGGAAATTATTCAAACCCTTGAGCCAATGGTGATAATCCAAATGTCAATGAATGAGCCCCAACTAGCCATTTTGACTTACGCACCCAATAATTTAATTCTTCTAAGAGTTGGTTGAGGTAGTTAATGCCTTGGGAATGAAGAGGTATGGCAGCCAATTTCATGCATGGGAAATCCATCAACCTGGGAAAATGTATTTTTGCTTCTGGGGAAAGGAAAAACCCACGAAATTGTGCCCAAAGCCATTCTTCACCCATGGTCTTTGCTCTCTCATGCAGTCTGCTCTAGCTGGGTATTTCTCCTTCACGTTTTCTACCATTTTCCTGCATTTTCCATAGCTGGGAGCTCGTTTTTGTATTGCATAATGGCTGGGAGAAAGGGAGTCACATTTTGGGAGTTTATGGAGGTTGTTTCTACCCCTGGAATGCCCATGAACATTTTCAGGAAACTATTTTGCTCTCCCATGGTTGATTCCCAATCTACCACTTCGTTTTTGGTTGCCCACGTTTTTCTTCATACCCAGCACTTGTGATTTTGCTGTTGTGTGGATCTCTGTTTTGGTTAGAACTTGTGAGAAAGAATTAGGAGTGGAAGTGGAGCGGAATTGGCTTGATAAACCTAGTGAGGAGGTAACCTCTCAAGAAGATCAAAAGGGTCGGTTACTCTTCTATGCACACCTTGAAGAACACTAGAATGGAAGGTATGGCCTAAGGGATTGTGTAGTAGTGAAGGGAATACTTCCTTGTGCTAGGTGTGTAGGTATTATGGGGACCAAGCTAGATAGATCTTGTAGAGGGTGTCCATATCTCTGGGGTTGAGCTCACTAGCTTAGAAATTATCTCTTTCCATTTCCTTAGTAACCTGATAAACCCAACTGTAGATTGGATTGGCTGATTTTGGTGTATCTTTGGGCTATGTGTGAGTCTGCTATTCCCTTTTTTCTTGTAGAGATCATGCCTAGCTCGGGGGTGGCAGTTGTGTTGAGAAATTGATGACCGCAACTGGCCTATGGTTGGTTGGAACATTGCAGTTACATAGCCAATTTCCCGAGACTACTTTGTTATAAGATAAGTACTCTCTTGTGTTAACTCTGCAATGTATTTATTTGATGAATATCATGAATATCTTGAATGTATGATAAATGTGTAATTGAATTTACTTATGTTGTGTTTCTTACATTTATACATCTTCATATGTCTCTTTATATTATGTGAATCTTTATTTAGTAATTATGGGGCCAAATGCCGAGCTTTAGCATCATGTTCTCTCCATCACACTGGTATGATGGTAGGGGACGTTACAAAACGCCAAGCTAATGCTGCATGCATAAGGATTTTGAAGATCGTGGATATTTGTAGTCTGAAGAATTTTTTGGTTGTGGAGCCTAATCTCCAGATTCAGAGATATTATTATTCAGCCATGTATGTACCCCAGGTTTGGTTATGATCCCGACATGACCCTAGGGGGGTCCGGGGGCACTGCCCCCAAGAAAGGGGGTTTGGGGGAAGAGCCACCGAGAAGGGGGTTTGGGGGCAACGCCCTTGAGAAAATGGGGGTTCGGGGGCATAGCCCCCGAGTAAAATTTTTGGGGCTGTTTTCGCCATCAGTTTTCGGGCCCATGGTTTTGGGCAACACGTGGTATTTTCCCATTATATTTCCTTTATAAAAGAAAGACATTGTAACACAGCTAGGGATAAGGATGTATTAGGTTTTATGCATTGTAAATATCTCTGAGATCAGGAAGAGAGACTGTGAGACAATGAAGAAGAAGTGCAGCGGTTGTGCTGCAAGTTGTATCCCTTCACTTTGCTGGATGGAATAATAATAAGGATTGGCAACTTCAATGTGGACGTAGCCCAAGTTGGGTGAACCACGATATATCTGTGTCTCTCTTGTAATGTGTGTGTGATTATATTTTCATTTCTGTTTATTGTTATTGCTCTGCAATCCTGTTTTTCTAACAATTGGTATCAGATCCAAAGGTCTATTTGGCAGATAAACCCGCAGGAAGCTAGGGTTTCTGGTTTGAGTGGGAGCAATGGCAGAAGAAGTAAAGTTTAAGGTCGAGAAGTTTAATGGACAAAACTTCTAGTTATGGAATATGCAAATGGAGGACTATCTATACCAGAAGGATCTATTCCTGCCGTTGGGAGGAAGAGCAAAGCAGCCAGTGGCCATGAAGGATGAAGAATGGGAGGTTCTTGACAGAAAGGCTCTGGGAACAATACGGTTGAGCCTAGCTTCGTCGATGGTTTTCAATATCTCAAAAGAAATGACAACGGAGGGTTTGATGAGCGCATTGGGTAAGCTGTATGAAAAACCCTTGGCCTCCAACAAGGTATTTCTAATGAAGCATTTATTTAATATGAAGATGTCTGAAGGTGGATCTGTTATTGATCATTTAAATGAGTTTAATATAGTTACAAATCAACTAAGTTCTATAAGTGTGAACTTTGATGATGAGGTTAGGGCTCTTCTAATCTTGTGTTCATTGCCAGAAAGCTGGAATAGCTTGGTCATGGTTGTAAGTAACTCTGTCTTTAGTTCAAACACCTTGAAATTTGATGACGTTATTGGTGTTATTCTTAGCGAGGAAATGCGAAGAAAAAGCATAGGTGAGACATCATAAAATGCGTTGACCATGGAGACTAGGGGAAGACAAAAGGAGAGAGGAAAGAGCAAAGGTAATTGCATCAACTCTAAAAAGGGAAGATCCAAGTCTAGACTGGGAAAGATAGAGTGTTGGAACTGTGGAAAGAAAGGACATATGAAGAAAGACTACAGATCTCTAAAGAAGAAAGGAGATGCACAGAAGGAAACTACCCAAGAAGCAAATGTAGCAGGTGATGTGTTACAAGATGCTTTGATTCTTGCATTAGATAATACTAGTGATTATTGGGTAGTAGATTCAGGGGCTTCATGTCATGCTACACCCCATAGGAAATGCTTTCATGATTATGTCCCAGGCGATTTTGGACATGTTTTATTGGGTGATGATGAACCATGTAAAATTGTTGGAATGGGTAAGGTATGGATAAAAGTTAAGAATGGAACTGATTGTTTGTTAAAAGATGTTAGGCATATTCCTGCTATGAAAAGAAATCTGATCTCAACAGGGTAGTTAGGAGATGGTGGTTGTCTATCTACATTTGGAGAAAAGTGGTGGAAGATCACTAAAGGATCAATGGTGATAGCAAAAGGAGACAGGGTAGGTATGTTGTATTTATGTCTTCATAATACTGACCATTCTATCTCTTTAGCTTCCATAGGAACAGACACAGCATTGTGGCATCATAGGCTTGGCCACATGAGTGAGAAGAGGATGCAGATTCTCCACTCGAGGAATTTGCTACCAGATTTGAAGAAGGTAAGTTTGGAATTCTGTGAGAACTGTGTTTATGGAAAACAGAAGAGAGTCAGATTTCTCAGGGTTGGGAAACAGAAGAAGAATGAAAACTTAGAGCTAGTGCATACAGATGTATGGGGACCGGCTCAGGTACAATCTCTTGGTGGCTCTCATTATTATGTTATATTTATTGATGATGCAACTAGGAAAACTTGGGTTTATTGTATTAGATAGAAATCTGATGTGTTTGCTACTTTTAAGAAGTGGAAAGCTTTGGTTGAGAATGAGATAGGAAAAAGGTTGAAGTGTCTCAGATATGATAAAGGAGGTGAGTACTGCGGCAAGAAGTTTTATAGTTACTGTTCATACCATGGGATTCATTGAGAGAAGACAGACTCAGGAACACCACAAGAAAATGGTGTATCAGAAAGGATGAATAGAATGATCATGGAGCATGCAAGGTGTATGAGATTGCATGCAGGGTTGCCCTTACAGTTTTGTGTGGATGCTGTAAATACTGTTGTTTATTTAATAAACAGAGGACCTTCAAGTGCTTTGGATGGTGGTATTCCAGAGGAGGCATGGACAGATAAAAAAGTAAACTACTCATGTTTGAGAACGTTTGGTTGTGAAGCATTTGTCCATATTGATAAATAAAATAGAACAAAGCTTGAAGCTAAATCCAAGAAATGTACCTTTATTGGATATGGGGTTGATGATTTTGGTTATCGTTTATGGGATTATGGAAATCACAAAATCATTACAGGTAGAGATGTCATATTAAATGAAAAGGTCATGTATAAAGATCAGTTGCAAGGAAAGAAATAGGAAAAGGAAAACACAGAGTACACAATACTTGATGAAATTACAGAAAATGAAGTTCCAAAGGTGCCAAAAAATCAAGAACAACAGCAAGTGCCCGAAACTCCTACAACTACAAGAAGATATACCAGGTTAAGTAGACTCCCTGAACGATACTCTCCTTCAATGTATTATTTGTTGATGACTGATGCTGGTGAACCAGAATGTTATGAAGAAGCAATGTAGGTGGAAACTAGAAAAAAGTGGGAGCAAGGCATGAATGAGGAGATAGAATCATTTTTAGGAAACCATACTTGGGGTTTGGTTCAGTTGCCTGCTGGTAAAAGATCATTGCAGAACAAATGGATTTACAGGTTGAAGAAAGAAGGAGGTAAGAAGCGGTACAAGGAGAGACTTGTTGTAAAGGGGTTTGCACAGAAGAAAGGTATAGATTTTGATGAAATATTTTCTCCTGTTGTTAAGATGACTTCAATTAGGACTATATTAAGTCTAGTGGCGGTAGAAGATTTACATCTTGAACAGTTAGATGTAAAAACAACCTTTCTCCATGGGGATTTGGAGGAAGAGATATATATGCAGCAGCCACAAGGGTATGAGGTCAAAGGTAAGGAGAACTTGGTATGCAGGTTGAAAAAGAGTTTGTATGGCTTGAAGCAAGCTCCAAGGCAGTGGTATTTAAAATTTGACAGGTTTATGACAGAACAAGGTTATAGTAGATGTCATTCTGACCACTCTATTTATTTCAAGAAGCTAGACAATGAAAGATATATTATTTTGTTATTGTATGTGGATGACATGCTTGTTGCAGGGTCTAACATGCAGGATATAAATGTACTCAAAAGGAAGCTAGATAATTCATTTGCGATGAAGGATTTGGGTGCCGCAAAGCAAATCTTTGGTATGAGAATAATGAGAGATAGGAAAAATTGCAAATTGAAATTGTCTTAGAGTGAGTACATACAAAAGGTGTCGGAGAGGTTCAGAATGCAGAATGCAAAACCAGTAAGTACACCTTTGGCCAACCATTTAAATCTAAGTAAGGAAATGTGTCCCAAGACACAGGAAGAGACAGATTACATGTCCAAGATTCCCTATCAATCAACAGTTGGCAACTTGATGTATGCCATAGTGTGCACAAGACCAGACATTGCACAAGAAGTGGGAGTTGTGAGTAGATATATGAACAATTCAGGTAAAGAACATTGGAAGGCAGTACAGTGGATTCTCAGATATTTGAGAGGTACTACCACTCAGGCATTATGTTTTGGAGGTCCAGACACTGTTCTACAGGGATATGTTGATGCAGATATGGCAGGTGATAAGGATAGCAGGAGGAGCACCACAGGGTATGTGTTTACTGTAGGTGAAACAACAGTAAGTTGGATTTCAAATCTGCAGAAGGTTGTTTCAATTTCAACAACAGAAGCAGAGTATGTTGCTGTTACAGAGGCTAGTAAAGAGATGATTTGGTTGCAGAGGTTTATCAGAGGAATTGGGTAAGAAGAAGAAGGATAGAAGGTTGTATAGTGATAGACAGAGTGCCATTCATGTTGCAAAGAACTCAACATTCCATTCCATGACTAAACATATACAGCTCAAGTACCATTTCATATGCTCTGTTATAGAAGATGAACTGTTGAAGCTAGAAAAGATACATACTAGCCAGAATCCTGTAGACATGTTCACAAAGGTAGTGACCAGAGAGAAATTGAGTTCCTGCTCGGTTTCAGTTTGCCTTCTAGCATTAAGGTGAAGAGGAGAAAGTTGCCAAGTCCAAGGTCCAGTAAGTGCAGTAGTGGTCTCCTAAAATTTTGAGGAACTGGTCTCCTAAAATTTTGATTCCTTATTTGAGTTTTAGGTGGCTCTCTATTAGGTGGTCTGTTATCTAGGGTTAACATGTCCATCAATTTCTCCATAGTTTTCATCATCATTTCAAACTTAACATCACTTGTAGAGTAAGAGGCAGAAGTGGATGGTGGGTTTTCTTGTCTTCTTTTATCTATCTCTACTCTATTTTTCAATTTCCCTGAGGCCATTAAATTTGCTTCCACTTCTATAGCATCCTTTAACATAGATGACAAAGTAGCTAACTTCCTCTCTCTCAACATACATGAAAAGTATCCATCAAAGGCATCTGCATAATGAAGCTTGGAAGCACCTACCAAGGGTTTAATATCAGTTGGAATGGAGTTGTATACCCTCATAAATATGCTAGAAAATTCATGTACAGACTCAAAGTTTCATTTCTTTAAATGGTCATATGGAGATAATATTTGTAAGTGACTCTTTTTTTCCTCCCACCTATCCAAAAATAGTGTTTGAAAAGATTCAAAGGTAAGGATAGATCCTGCTGGTAAATATTTAAACCATCTATTTTCCTCTCCTGACAAACTCTGAGCAAACAACCTCACTTTCACATCATCATAATCTACTTCTTCCATATCAATGAAATCTTCAAATCTATCCATATGTTGTCTTGCTTTAAAATTTCCATCTCCATCATATAAAGAAATTCTCTATGAGTAGTTCTGAGGGAGATCGTGCAAAGCAGCTGGCAAAGCCAGAGGTGCAAACCTAGCTGCCATTGGTCTAGGTGGATTATGTGATACAGGAGGGTTCTGAGGAGGATTTTGAGGAGGATTATGAGCAAGGTTTGTAGTATGAAACTGAGAGGTTTGAAAATGAGGGTTACTTTCTTCAAATTTTACATTGTTTTGCAAGTTATACCACAAGGGATCTAGCAAGTATGACTCAAACCTATTTGGATTGATTTATGTTTGCTTTAGGTCTGACTCTGATTTTGATCTTAATAAATACTTTCTAACACTTAATTCTAAATCCAAATCTTGAAAACCATAAATCTCTTTTTGAGATAAAGACCTTTCAGTATTAGAAGTGCTAGTTTTTTCTTTTCCACTTCGATGTCTAAACAAACTTTTTGGGTTTTCCACACTTGGTAAAATATCATAATTAGGATTACCTCTTGTATGGATCCTTCTAGAGGCCAGGATGCCTTCTGAAACCTTCTTTGGAAATCAACGTGGAGTTTCCTGGGAAAATGTACAAACTTCTCCAATATAAGAATCTTTGTTTTCCCACAAAAATCCTTCTCCCCTTGAAATCTGGAACTCTTTGTGTTTCTCCTAGGGACAATACAACTTTCGCTCCCTAGCAGTGGCACCAATATGTTAGCACTTGAAATGTACCTTAGGTTGTGGGAAGGTCACTTCGAGGTAACCAAAAAACCAACTTTAGGAAAGAGAGCTGCCTTCTTCCTTTCTAGAGAGGGATCTCTCGCTGATTGTTTGACAAGGCCAAATATATGAATAAAAATTAAGATCAGATTGTTTGTTTGGTTAAAACAAGGTAAGCATTCATTGGGCATTGGAGTCAAAATAAACAAATATATCAAATAACAATGTTGTTGCATGGAACATTATAACAGAGGCAAGGTAGCCATTCAGTCATAGTCAAAATTCTTTGGTCTAGTGCGAAAGAAGAAATAAAGAATAGTCCATTAACATGAGCATCTAACAATGATGAATTCAATGTTAACTTTAGTGGAAATATTTTGTGAGTATCTGAAACAATAGACATAGCATATAAGTGTGAATTCTGTACTATTAAACACTCATTTCAGACATGAAGGAAAACAGACTGCAACATACAACACATGAATCTCTGCAAAAAATTAGCTTCACTGCTGTGATTTTATTAAAGGCAAGTCTCACAATACACAACCCAGTTCTCTCGGGTTCCAACACTTTTTCCTCTCTATTACATATGAATATATAGGATATTATAACCTCAACTGTCTAGCTCGAATTATTCTAACCTAGCCTCCAAAATAGAAAGTTGTTACAAAAGTGATGACACCTATACAGACAGGTCCATCATCCTTGAGAATCAGTTACAATAGAAATAACAAGAGCTGACAAGTAGGCCTAACTGCCTTTACATGTGTCAATGATCATTCACTAACTAGTAACAGATCCTAGTAAATAAACAAAGCCTAAGTAACTAATTCTCCAGATTGCAAATCTCCACAATCTTCAAAATCCATATGCATGCAGCGTTAGCTTGGATTTTCCATATTTCTCCACAATCTTCCATTGGTCGACAACTAGCAGATCTGAAGTGGCCACCTCTTTTAGCAATACTCACAGCTCTACATGATCTCTGTATGAATAGTTCTGTAGGTGTGCACATGCCTCTTTGAAAATCAAAACCAACTCAAACTCCTTTTCCAACTTGTCCACAATTGTTTTACCAGTCAGTGATTGGTTCATGTCAGCAAAGCTTGCATGATCTAACTTGCATTCCATCAACCTGTCTTGATACTCTTTTTGAGTCAGCATGGTACCATCTTCTTCCCAAAAGAGTGGAAGCCCTTTCTTGAACAATGGGTCAAACATATCTCTGAAGAGATTCAATTGGTGTGCCATAATATCCATCCTGTCCTAAATTGTACCTAATTGTTGATGTTTATTTACCACCTTCCTGGCCCAAACAATGGTATATAATCTGTCTTTTATTCCAGTTGTTTTCAATTCACCCTCAATTAACCCATTTAAAAACACTATAGCATTTTTAGCACATTCAATGGGCTTCTTATTCAACTTTTCTTTCACTGTTATTAAACTTTGTTTGGCCAGTTTGATTACAGTCTCTTTGTCCAAAAAAAAGTCAAGATAGGGTCTGAATTTGTCTGCCTCTACAATGATATCATCCCAAATTACCCGCTTTACTTCCTGCAATGATGTTTGACCTGTATCATGCTTCAGCAATTCTTCATTCTTAACCTATACCTCTTGGTATTTGGCTTCCCAATCCTTTTTCTCTTGTTCTTCCTTTGAAATCATGCTTTCCAGGTTTGTGTTCTATTTCTGCAACTTCACTAGTTCCAAGTCCTTCAGGCTTACCTGTTCCATAGCTTGTACAATGGAGAAATCAACGGATTCAATGGAGGAAGAGGTGAGCATACCCTCCAACTCTTACCTTTCTCTTGCAATTTCTTTTGCAAATATTCAAATTTAGCCTTTAGATTCTTCTCGCTCTCCACTATAAGGGACATATCCTTTTTCCACTGCTTTTCTTTCTCTTCAAACATCAATAATTTGGCTTTACAGTCTATTAATGCACTTTTCAAATATTCTCTTTCTTCTCAAGCTCTGTCAGCTCAGATGCTTCTACCAACTGAATGGAAGGAATCTTTAGTTTCTTGTTTAGTGCTTGAATAGTATTATCCTTCTCATTCAGCAGATTTTGTATGCTTTCCCTTTTGTTTGCTTGGCCTTCAGTAGCCAAGAATTCTGTCTACAATTTTTTTATTTGTGCCTTGTGATATTTATTCTCCACCCTTTCCTGTCTAAGCTGATTCCCAACTGTATCCTTACTGGATTGTAATTTGGACAGTTTTAATGCAACTTTCAACAACTTATCATAAATAATATCTCCAGTCTCTTTATGCAGATGGATCATGTCAGGAATGGGAATGTCCTCCAGGTTCATTTTCACCTCAGTGGCCTTATCTTTGGTTGTTATGTCTAAATTCAAAGTGTTCTGAGCATGGCTCCTGACAGTGACTAAGGACACATTCTTGTTGGAGATCTGTCTAACCTTTTCATACAACTTTGATTCTTCTGAAGCTACATCTTCATTCTCTTTATATTCATCCAATGGTTATGATCTACTTTTTCCCTGTGCAGTAGGCTCAGTAGCTACTTTATCAAATACATACTCCTTGATTTCAAAGGCAGGTACTTTGGCCTTCACTTGCTTCTTCTTACCTCGACCAGTTTTCACCTGTACAATCTATTGCCCCGCCTCTTCCACCTTTTGTCTCTTTGGGGCTCTTTCTATGTCCTCATCTTCTACATCCATGGCATCAATGACCTCCACTTCGTTGGATTTCTGAGAGCAACTAGAAAGGGGTATAATTTCTCCAACTACTGGGACCAAGCTGGAGGAGCCAGGAATTAGTGATGTGGCTTTCTGTACCAAATAAGTGGAGTCTTCATGTGTATCTACATCCATCTGACCTTTGCTGGGATATTCCAACCAGTTAGCAGTCTCTACCATACCTGCAAGCTCAAAGTGCACAAAGCCCTTTCTTTTACTGTCTTTCTTTCTGTTGGAGATAATGTGATAGGGTCATAGTTGATGGCAGCTTTTGTTTGAAATACCATTTATATTAATGCACACTCAATGGATGAAAGGGCATCTTTATTTTTAATGATGAATGGGCCTACATCCCATGGAAATGTGACATGTCTGAAGCTTTCTTATGATCTAGAAAATGTTCAGTTTCTAGCCTTAACTTTTTCCTGATCAATTCCAGGGAAAACACTCTAGGAGTTAAAAATGTCGGTAGTACGTAAGGTGAATGATAAAACCCATATACTCTGATCACTATGCCATGTTTCAAGAGAAACCAATCTCCAATTTTCTTCTCGGGAGAAGGTTGTAACATCTCCTTCATCTCTGTTAACACCCTGGGAAATATTTTCTGATAAAAAACATTATAAACCTCTGAAATGAGGTTGTTCATGAACTTGTTGTAATCTGTGTGCATTTCCTTTGTGAGAATCATCTCAGGGAGCTGCAAATTTTCTTCATTATATGACAAGAACATCCTCAACAAATATGCTTGGAACTTGAAACTTCTGGTCTTGTGGAAGTCCACTAGCTAAGAATGGATATTCTCAGCTAGCGACTCATCAAACTTAAGGCAAGCACACTGGACTGACTAGTCAGACTCTTTAGACTCTAACAGGAAGGTGCTAAAGACGAACAACATACTCATCAAGGGCTCAATGACATACATATCTGTGTCGAATCCTAAGAATTGGCTTAGCATGGTTATTACACACTTAGATTCTTCAATAAAGAGATTTACTTCGACTGGGAAAGGCTGGTCCTACAATGAGACACTAGGTTTTAGGAAAACCCTGAAGAAATTTTGCTTTAACTCAACTGTAGACTATCTAAAATAATTAATTAGGGATTATTCCATGTAATCTTTGGACTTCAAATTGAATTCATCAAGAATTGACATGGATTGTCTTATAACGACAAGGTTGACAGGACACAAGATCTTCGAATTGGATGCATCCATAATTACCCTCTCAAAGGAGGAGTAATTAATAGCACACCAGTCGACGAATTCAGGTAGTTTAGGGTTTGGTCGATTGAGAAAATATGGAAAAATGACCTATATACCTTATGCACATATATACCGTACTTCCAAATCAGTTTCAGTCTATCTTTTACTGCTTTAATAGGTCCATTAGTCAATACAGTGTCATAGACCTCAACATCCCTATCTTCTAACAGTTCCTCTATTTTCTGGTGCTCAAAACTCGGGGGTTCTACTTCTCCAAGCTCAACCATTTAAATAGTTTTCTGAGAGGACAAGAGGCCTACCTAGTTTACTAACAGCTGGTTCGAGATCCGTTTTTGAGGTGGCTGCTTTCTGCACTGTCGTGGTCTTTCGCTTTCCAATGCACAGGACAAACAATACCTAGATCCCCATGCAGAAGTATTTTTACATTATTTTTCTTTCCCTATCATTCCTACATCTATCATAGTGAAGGAGTTGTTTAAGCCGTCCATGTGCATGATCAGTCTTGCGCCCTTGATCCTTTTCATGTTTAACTCCCTAGTCTTCCGTAGTATTCATCATTCAGAAAGATGCCTTCTCGTAACTTCAATTTGCGAATCCAATCCCGATCATCAATCTGCATCTTATCCGCATCCTGACTGTCCAAAGGTGCAACCCCTACCAAGCTATGCAAATTTGAAAAGTTAGTTTATCCGCGCATGTTGAATTTGTGAAAAAAATTCCCGCTGTTGATGCTCATCTATGCCAGATCTACGTTGTCAAAACATGTGGAGCCTACCGCCACTTCGCAGATTTGAAAATTTCATTTCTATGCACATCTCTAATAAACAAAGTATTTGACGATAGTAGATATGTTTTTCCCTTTCATCCGACGGTTGATTTTTTGCATCGATTTGCTTGCAAGTTAGCAAAGCTCCACCCCTACCCAAACTACTCCATCTTACTTTTGCAAAATGCGCTTGCAGCCGTCGATCTCCACTGCCACAGATCTACTCCGTTCATTGGTTCCTCCATATAACCTTGAGCAGATTTTTTACATTTACCCTCATTTGCAATGTTAAAACTTAAGACTCTCGATCATCTTCATTCCGAACCCAGATAGAAACATTCAGAGCTCTTATTTGGAGCCTTCTAGGTCATATGATTCAGAAATCTAAGACCTTACTCATTATTTGCAAGGATCAAACCCTCTCCACCAATTTAACCCAAAACTAGTGCTAACAACTATTATATTACAAATGTGTATGTAGATTCCACCATCAGCTGCAAGTTCCACCATTCCACCTCCCCACTTTAGTTCCATTTTCCCACCCTCTCCTATGATTCGCCCCCCCCTTCCATCAAGATCCATTCCTCCCTCCACCCCCTCCCTTCCATATAGCCTCCCCCTATGTCCATACTACCCTCTTTGTCGATACTCCCCCCTCCGTCTATCATCCCCCATCCATCCAGCCTCCCCCATTCGCCCATGCCCCCCCTTCCATCCATCCTCCCCCATTCGTCCATGCCCCCCCTTCCATCCAACCTCCCCCTTTCATCCATAACCCCCCTTGGATCCATCCTCCTCCCGCTATTTATGATCGCTCTCTCATCCACCATCCCTCAACATCCCCTTTATCCCTTATATGTCGATCCCCTCTATGTTATAGCTGGTAGGGGTTCATTGTCCATGAAATTCTCATCCACCCCATACCACCATGCCCTCTTCCACCCTAACTTCTTTAGTTCCCTCCACTATTGTGGAAACTACTCTTGCAGCATCTGTTGATACATCTATAATGGTTGCACCTGTAATTGATGCAACGACAACCCCCCCACCATGAATGCATCGGAGTAGGTTGTCTAGCCAAATGCTCCACTTGCTATCCCTAAATCCCAATCATCTCCATTGCGTGAGGTGTTCATGGTGAGAATTAAATTAATTTATAAAAATATTGTGAAGCATTAACATAAATTATTTTAAACAAATATTTTTTCAATGTAATGATTGTCGTAAATTTTGAAGGGCGACATTGCTAAGAGGATCACTAGATCGAGGGGAAACCTTCCTCACATATCCCAATCCCATCAGCGGTGATTTATTTAAGATTTGAATTCTAATTTCATTTTATAAATGTGCTAACTGTTACAAATACTTGAAAATGATGATTGTTATAGCGGATTAGTCTGCAAATATGTATATGATCTAACCTCCCTAGACCAATTCCTAAGCTAGAAACAAAATAGGAAAAAGCATGTTTATTCCCCTAACTTGATCTAGATAGAAGGTTTGATGATTTACCTCTTGATAGAAGAATGCTTATCCCTTTCTGAGATAGCACTCCAATGCTCCCCTTCACCCCCTTTGAACAGATCACCTGCCAAGCAAGATACTAGACACACATGCAATGGAATACTAGTGATATGATCAATCTAAATGTATGGCCAAGGAAATACATAATATATGGAAACTAATCATATATGGGAAACATAACATGTCATTGTATTATCAACAGAATGGAAAGAAATTACAACCTTTGCTTTGGCATTGCAGCTCCTTCCCGATGGGTTCCTCCTCTACTCCGATGGTCTCCTGTGACAGAATGAGATCTAGAATTAATCACCTTGGGATGATTCCTTCAACATAACACTCTTGCTTTCCTGTTCTTTTCAACTAAATCCATCCCCTTGTCCAATGCTTGTATTTATAGGGATATAAGGATGGAAATAACGATGAGATGTGACCCCAAAGGATAATGAAGACGAGGGAAAGTCTAGCTGGCATGATGGTGATGGTGTCCAGCTAAGATCCACTTCTAGAAACCTATCGAAAACCCAATAATTCACCCATACAGACATCGAAGTGATTTAACAGTAAAGCAAAGTGCGCTGAAACTCATCGACGCAGGTTGTAATTTCTTTCCATTCTATTGATATTTCAATGACATGCTATATTTCCCACATATGATTAGTTTCCATATATTATGTATTTCCTTGTCCATACATTTAGCTTGATCATATTACTAGTATTCCATTACATGTTTGTCTAGTATCTTGCTTGGCAGGTGATCTATTTCAAGAGGGTGAAAGGGAGCATTGGAGAGCTAACTCGGAAAGGGAGGAGCATTCTTCTATCAAGAGGTAAATCATCAAACCTTCTATCTAGATCAATCTATGGGAATAAACATGCTTTGTCCTATTTTTTTTCTATCTTAGGAATTGGTCTAGGGAGGCAGATCCCATTTCTAGGCTTCCCTAGAGACACACCATCATAATCTACTAGCTCATATGCTCCTTTCTCCAAAACACGTTTATCGATGTATGGACTATGCTATATTGAATCAAATTTTCCTTTACCTTATGTATCATACCTATGATCATATGTGAATACCAAATCACCCTCATTAAATATGTGGGGTTTTACGGATTTATCATACTAGGCCTTGATGTGTTTCGTATGTGCTTCATTGGCAAGAGCAACATCACGACGAGTCTCATCGAGTTTGGTCAAGTATAGAAAACGTTCTTCCTCAGCCATAGTGTTTGTAATAAGTTCCACAACTAGTTTCAAAGATGGAATTTCACACTTGATAGGTAATACTGCCTCTAGACCATATACCAACTGAAAAGGCGTGAATCCAATGACATTTTTTATGGAAGTCCTATGGGCCCAAAGTGCCGATATCAACATCACATGCCAATTTGACTTGTGAATACCAACCATGCATTGAATAATGGTTTTAAAAACCTTGTTAATGGAATCCACTTCTCCATTTTATTGTGGATAGTAGGGAGTAGAGTTCTCACAATGAAAAACTAACTTAGCACTCAGTTTGGCTAACATTTGGTTATGGAAATGTGAGTTGTGGTCGGTCACTATGGCTTGTGGGACTCCGAATCTAGAAATAACATGATTGAACATAAATATTGTGGTAGTTTCACTGTCATTTCTGAATGTTGGCATGCCCTCGGCCCATTTGGTAAAGCAATAGACAACCAGTATAATGTATATATGCCCCCCGGCCGAGGTAGGTCAATAATGCATAAAATCAATTCCTTATTTTGCAAAGGGACCGACAAGGATGACTGGATGTAATGGGGATGGATGTCTCTGTATCTTCTTATTAAAGAGCTGACATGGTGGACACTTATTGGTAGCATCCATGCAATATTTAAAAATTCCCCTCTAGAAGTATCCAACACGGAGTATCTTTTGGGTTGTAGCCATCCCAGAGAGGTGACCGCCACAAGCCCCCAATTGGAAGTTGTTCAGAATGCACTCAGCCTCTTCATGTGTTATACAACATCAAAGAATAGGTTCAATAACTTAGTGATATAGAGTGTCTCCAATAATGACGTAATACTTAGCATGATGGTGAATATGACAATGGTATTCACGGGATAACCTAGGTTGAAAGTGTTGTGTCTGTAGATACAAAGTTATATGTCCATACCAAGTATCAGGTGTAATGATCAAGAACAACGTCTCTTTAGGGACAGAGACAATGGGATCAAATTTGTAATCAGTATGGGGAAGGTCACACATAAGTTCTGCAAATACCAAGGATTTCTTGGATTTAGCCTTGGAAAACTCCAAATTGAATTCCTGCAGGATAATGATCCAGCGAGAGTATTTTCCCCCTACTGTTTTTCAAGTCAAAATGTAATACATGGGGTTGGCATATGCAAGGATAGTCATGGTACTGAGCAAAATGTAGTGACAAAATCGCTATACATCTATGACATCAGCCAGGGCCAACTTCTCGACATGTGAATATCGAGTTTCACAATTAGAAATCCTTTTACTCAGGTAATATATCACATGTTCTTTCCCGTTGACATCCTCCTGCACTAATACCATCCCTATGGTAGAAATAAAGGAAGCAAGATAAAGGATATAATACTTATGATAATTTGGTGGTTGTAACACATGTGCATTGGTGATAGCATGTATGAGATTATTGAAGGCACATTGAGCAAGATCATCCCAAACAAAAGGAAGTCCCTTCTTCAACAAACACATGAAACCATGTGTCGTCTTAGTGTAATTACATACAAAATGATGCAAGAAGTTTTCGTTCCCTTGAAAACTATGAAGTTCAAGAATGTTTGTTGGTGGAGGCAGGTCCAAAATGGATTCTACCTTCAAGGGATCAAGACGAATCCCATCTTTTGATACAATGAAGCCTAGAAGACGTCCAACTTCAACGAAAAATGTGCACTTATGAGGATTCAAGCGGATGTTATATTTTTGACACCTAAGGAAAATGGTCATCAGATGATCGATATGATTTTCTCAATGGTTCAAATGTGTGGGTAAGTCATCGAGGTGTGGATCCACTACATCCTTAATATCATGAAAAGCATACAACATATCCTACTAGAATGTAGCACCATCATTTTTAAGGAAAAAGGGTAGCTTACGATAGGCAAATGTTCCCCAAGGGCAGATGAAAATAGTCTTGTGTTGGCCAGCTAGGTGGATTTCTATCTGATTGTAGCTAGATAATCCATCCATAAATGAAAAGATGAAAGTCTTGGAACAATTATCGATAATTTGGTCAATGAAGGGATTCGAGTAGTTATCCTTTGGGAAGGCCCTAAAGTTAAATCCCTATAATCAACACATACTCGAATGGTTCCCTACTTTTTTAAGACATGTATTATATTGGACACCCTGTCTGTCAATGGGACAAGATAAATAAATCCACCTTTCAAGAGTTTTTCAAGTTCACCTTTATGGCCGCAGTCTTTCGTGGGTGCACATGATGTAGTTTCTGCCAGATGGGTTTGTCCCCAGGACATGTTTTTATCTCATGAACAATGATGTTGGGGTCAATAGTAGGCATTTCTTCATAGCTCCATACGATTAATTTGCGAAAATATTTAAACAAGGCCGTATATGCTTGGATTTCATCAAGAGAGAAAGTTTGGCCTATGTGGATGTGTTCCACAATACCATCTTTCATTGAGATGTCAATCATAATGGTAGGTATAATGTTTGCCATGTTTCCCTCATATATTGTGTCTTGCGTGAAAATCAGATATTGAGGGATGAGGATGACATATGGCGAGATATTATGATCCTCTTCCGTGGATAGAGGTGGGAGGAAATATTATCGATGATGATTATTCCCCCATGGTGGATCATCTAAGCACATGGTGTCCATAATTGATTCATCGGATGGAAAAGTCCAAAGGAGATCATCAGATGTTGGTGAAGACGAGTCCATCCAAGATGGTCGATAATCGTGGTCTGACACCATGAATGAATGGTCATTAGAATCAGGAGTATCAGAGACTGATTGGATTGCATGATATGTGGCCTCATTAAGATTGAGAGGTTAGTGATTACTGATCAAGTCTCCTTCATCAGGACTAAAATCAATTTGTGAGTCTGACAAGTTGGAGGAATTATGGTCAATGGAAGAAATCATATGTATCATGGAAACTTGATGTGGTGGGGGATATACTGTTGGAAATATTCCCATGAGAGATGAATCTTTGAGGAGTCCTACCCCCACACTCTCATATTGAGGTGGATTCTGTGCTAAAAGAGGAACGTCATCTATCGAATGAGAGGTAAGAGGAGGTGCACATAAAGTTACCTGGTCGATCATAACAATACGAAAGACTGATGATGCAACAATAGTCATCGCATAGAACCAGTTTCTTCCAAGTAATAGATTATATTCCAGAGGGGTATCTACCACCTCCACCTAAATGGAAACAGACATGACTCCTAAATCAACAGCTACATATTGGAGGACTCCATGTGGTTGGAATCCTCATCCATCAAAGGCTTTTAAATTAGTGGGTGATTTGGTCAATTTAGGAGAACCAATGGCTCTCCAACAATGCAAAGACATGACCGATGTAGAGGCTCCTTCGTCCAAAATGGTACAATGGATTTTTCTCCTAGCAATGCATGTTTTGATTTGGAATGCTAGCTAGTGAGAAAGCCTCCGTTTATAGTCCTCCAACCTAAACATGATAGTATTGGAAATTTTTGGGTCGATGACTCCTAAGGAAGATAACAGTATCTTTCACTGAATAGGGAAATGTTGCAGAACCTCAAGAGTCGACATAGCACAAGAGGCCTGGGACATGTCTTCAAAAACATTGTAGTTTTGAGCAGCTCGAGCATTGGGATTGAATGTCGTCTTACAGATTGTGTTCTTTGGTGGTCACAAAACTGTATCTGATATTAGTTTCTTAATGGTGAGAGGATTGTTTGATGGAGGAATGTTCGAACAAGAAGTGGAGGGTTTCTCATTAGTACCTTGTTGTTGCTGCAACATCCCCCCCAAATTTTTGTAGATATTGGGGCCCCTCCTTTTTTCTTCTTTTATAAAGTTACTTAGGAGTTAAACTTTCCTTAGAAGTTCTGTCATACTTAGTTTTTATAGGAGAAACCTTTCTTTTTTAGTTTATTGATCTTTTTCTTTTGAGGAAGAACTCGGGATTTTCACCCGCAACGGCAGAAGAACTCAAGCTTTTCACCCGCAATGGCTGAAGAAATCATAAAGTTTGGCCACAACGAGTGCCTCTTAAAGACTTTTGACTTTTTTCTTTTGAGCAAGTTTACCAAGTTCATCCGAAACTTTGGCTGAACTCAGCGAGTCTCCCCGCAGCGGCGGACCAACTCAAGAATTCTCGCCACAACGGCGGAGGGTTTTCATCATTTTTTTGTTCAACCAAGATGCAAATCCAAACTTCGGATAAACTTGTCAATTTTTCCCGCAACGACGGATGAACTCACGAAATTATGCCGCAACGACGGAGCAACTCACAATCTTTGGCTGCAACGGGTAAGGATCCCTTTTGAAGTCCCTAAGCCCGTGATCATCGGACCAATCTGTCAAGTATCCTGCAAATGGAGGACAAACTTGTAGAAGTCTCCCGCAATGGCGGATGCCTTATCGAACGTCACAATGAGATCCTCGAATTCGGGTAAAACTTGCGAATTCCAGCCGCAACAGCAGGTAAACTCCAAAACTCTCGCCGCAACGTCGGGTGAGTTTATTTGTTTCCTCTCGTTTTCGGTGGTTACGCTTCAATGCCAAACGTGCGAAGGTGAACCCGCCGTATGCATTTTTAAACGCCGTTTTAAATAGCTCCACCAACCTATTAATTACTCTCGCGTGTCAACCCTTATATAAAGTCTTGGGGGTTTTGTTTGTTTTATTGAACCTTTTGATCGGAGAGCACCGTTTTGAAGCTGTCGGACTGCTCCAGCTCAGCTCACCCACTGCATAGTCAACCTCTATGGGACTAACAATCTTTGCCAGGTAGGTGGCTCTACCATTGTTTTGCTTTTACTAAGGAGTGCATCAAACTCCTCCGGGTTATAGTATTCTCCTGCATGGCTGATAGACGTCCTTTGATAGCATTTTTTGCATCCATTCCCAAGCTCATAGCCATAGGTCTTTTTCGATATTCTCCCTGATCCATTGAACCCATGAGTTTCAAACCCCCTAGGTTGTTTCATCCATCGCACCACTCACGTTTTGTCTAAGGAAATCTGGGGTAAGAAGAAAACCCAGTTAACTTTCCCATAATCATTTGTCCTGGGTGGGGAAGTGTAGCTATGCTAGAACAGAATCTTCGTTTTCATCTTTGTTTCTCAGCATTATCTATCACTGTGCTAATCCTATGTTTTAATTTTCCTACATCTTGCTCTATATTCTGCGCTATTTTGGCAATCTTATGTTTATTCATGTGTGGTTGCTTGACAAGATCAAGCTAAAATTTCGAAAGGCAGCAGAAAGAAAGCTAGGATGGCTAAGCCCGAGCCTGCGGAACCAAGATTTGAAACATTGTTTGAAGACACCAAGTCTACCATAGGTGCCCCCCCAAAGTCAAATGGGGAGATATCTATCATATGCTCAGAGACCAAGACATCCTAGGAGCGCTCCTAGAGGAAGAAAAAATCTATCAAATATCAAACTCTCCGGTATATCCAAAGCTTCCACGCGCCCTGAGCTCTTTCCTTGCTCAGAAGTGATTAGGTGGATCCTAGAGCATGCAAACCCGAAAACAAGAGTGGTGCATGATAGCAAAGGAGAGCCGTTTGCCTTGTTCCATCTAGCCTATATTGCAGTGGCTTACAAATTACTGCATTCTCAGCAACCACTAATGATGAATGGCTGAGGTAGATGGACAATCTTGAGATGGCTAAGAAGTTGCTAATCACATGAAATCAGCTCAGGAAAAGAGACAACGATGAATATGAAGTTCAAATTTTGAGAGCTCCTTTTCGGATTATTGCCCTCATGTTAAGCAGAATTTTCGGCACACCCGATGGAACTGTCTACAGGATACAATGGACATCCATCATTCATTATGTGGAATTTAAGGGGACTGTCTTTGATTGGGAAACTATCCTTTGAAATAGTTTTTCATCCGCTGTGGCCACAACCAAGGAATGAATGGCTATAAAGAAGTCAGAATTCTTCATGTCTTCATATATTGTTGATTGCATTATGGAAAAGCTCCCTTTCCCTAAGCTAGGCTGCGTATGGGACCAGTCCAACACCCCGGTCTATACTGCCTATCAGATACTGTGGGCTCAGAATTACAGGATGCATTACAAACTCATCTGTGAGGAGTTCATCATACCTCTGTATGAGCAAATGTTTAGTGAAGAACCCAATTGCTTATCAAAGAATGCCATCGCAATGCTGGAAAATTATGGAGATTTCTATTTTTTAGAAGATGGTACTTATATCAGAATGTATGGAGGCTCCAGGCCACCATATATCTTGCCCAGATATGCTATTGATTATATAGTTTTGAAAGAAGTAGTTAGGCAAGTTTTTTTTGATGGAGTCAGAGGATTTTTGAATAAATTGAAAAATGATTCCTTCCCTTCTCTGCCATTTTGTGTGGGAGCCTATAAGTTCTCAGGGGTTTCATTTGCTGAGGAATTCATTCAAGAGTTAAAAAGTTTTCATTTCGGGGAAGTAATATTTCATAGAAATGACAGATGAAACAAAGCTGCAGAGAATTGTAAAGAATTGTACCCCCACTTTGATTATGCCCATTATTACGATGAGGATGAAGAAGTATATAGGGAGCTCGTAGTAAAGAAGCATGATCGCCTCCTATCCGATCATAAGGATTTGTTGGATAAATATCAACACATGGAGGAGGAAAAGGAACACTTGGCAGTTCAAATGATGGTACTTGAAGTAGAGAAGAACGAATCCGAAGCCAAAGTTGTCCAGTTAGAGGAAGATAAGCAGTTGTTGACTGAGCAGTTAGAGCAAGCAAATAATAGAGCAATGGACATGTCTCCCTTTCACGAGCAATCCTGTGACATCTTGAGAAAAATGCATGCAACACAAGAACTAATTACTGAAGAGGTTTGCAGACTTAAGACCATGCTAGATAGAATGAAGAAAATTAATGCTGAAGCTGTTAGAATTAGAAACAAGTACACTCGGGTAAAAGAAAACATTTTGAGCCTAATGGAGTGGAGAGAAGGAAAGGTAGATTTCCCCAAGCACCTCCTGTTCAAATCTATAGTCGATTTTAAGGAAGATATAGCCCTCATCGAATTTTGCAGGAACTGCGGCTCCAAACTAATTACTAAGATCCAATTTACAATGGGAAAATGTAATAGCTTGTATCAAAAGATTCAAGAAGTGCATGAAAAGTGCAAGGTTGTATTTCCCCAGACCCTTGATGAATTTCCAAGTAAAGAGCAATGCCTCTCCGATTTAAAAGATGAGATGGGATTTCAAATGGAATATGTGAAAAGAATTGATGTGTTAACCACAAATGATCTCCATAACTACATCGGGCTACCATCAGTACACAATCAAATGCTCCATGAAATCCGCCAGATAGAAATAACAGAAATGCAAAACATCGAGGCAGAACTCGACAAGCATGTGACTTCTAAGAAAATCTTGCTTCCTTCCCCTGCCAATGTTGTTATAAGAGACACTGGTGTTTGGTTCAGCTATATTGCAGAGGAAAATAAGAAGGTAGCAACAATGGTAGGGATCGATAAAGGCACACCAGCTGCAGTAGAGGCACCAGTAGAGACAAAAGCGCCCCCTGAAATGGTTGCTCCAGCTGCAGCAGAGGCACCACCCCAGAACTAGCTCGATAGCCATGATGCATTGATTTTTTCCTTCCCTGTCATCGAATCATAAAGTCAAAGGGAAAAATGTCCTCTTTTGTTTTTGTTATGTAAAGGTGCCACGAATCACTTGTTTTTTGTAAAACAGTTAAGTGAAAATTAAAAGAGTTAAAGAAGAGAAGACATGTGGTAGCCCTAGAGGCATTTTGTAAACTTATAAATAGTTAGTCAGTGAAGAGTCGAAGGGAATTTTGGTAGGTGAAAGACATTTTCTGTCTTGTACGTGAATTACTTCTCTGCATGTATAAGGAACTCGATTTTGCCTAATGAAAGCCTAGGGAGACTACATTTTTGCTTGAAAGATGCATTGAATGTTTACTGGATTACTCTCGTATAATCCATATGCTATGAGATCTTTCTTTACTGTTGTGAATTACTTCTCTGTAATGAATGATTCTTCTATTTTCTGTGCAAAGATATCTCTCTCAAATGAGTAATGGAATGTATTAACTAAATTAAAGCTATCTTTAATATCTTTTGTATTCTATTGTAGATGCATCTTTATGATTGAATAGCTATCTGTCTGATCTTTAGATGTTTCTTTCAGTTTATTACTCATCTTTACAGTTTGCTCCTTGCAAGGATAGATTAAATTTGTTTGTACAGCCTTAGTTTAGTTTAGATCAATTACCTGCATTTAGCTTACAACACTTGCATTTCATCTTTAAAATAAAATACATAAACGATGGATTGGGCCGCAACCGGTGCTAAGGATAAGAATCTTTAAATCTTATGGTAGCCAGAACTGTTAACCAGATAGATTCCCTACATCAAACGGTGGACAATCTAATTGGGACTGTCTACCGGGGAGAATCCTTTGCTGATTGATGCTACGATTTTCGAGGAATCAACAGTTTTTGGTGCTAGAAGGAGGGCTGCCAGTGTATGGCTGATGCAGGAGACTCTTCTTTAAGAGGAGATCCATCTAGAAACCCGCTTAAAACAGCAATCCCAAACAATTTAGATGTGGAAGTGACAAATCAGGAAAATCCCAATTCTGAATTTCAAAATCAAGAAAATCAAGAAACACTATATGCTATACCTTTTGAGGAAGTAGCAAACCTGAGAAGGCATACCCGTGCTTACGTTAAATAGCTTGGCGGTTTAAACATGATTCCCTTTCTTCCTAGAAGAAGAGCTCCAAGAAGGGAAAGACAATATACACGTGATTCTATTTTGGTCCAGAACTTTGAAGAATTAGTAAGTTTATCCCTGGAAGAAATCATAGAACCTCTTGGAGAAATTGAACTTGAAAACCTTCAAGATCTTGAGGAACCTTACACTCCAAAGAATTCTCCACCTCACACTCCACACGATACTCCACCTAATTCCCCACGGGGAAATATGGTTGTACCTGCATGGAGAGCAAGAGGAGCATTAAATTTAGTTGGACCCTTTCATAATCTTCCTAAGAATCCTAAGAAAGTTTTTCCTAAGTATGAACCTGGAAAAGGTATCTCTGCTGAGGATCACCTTAAGAGCTTTTATTTAGCTTTGAACCTTCTAAATGTACAACACGAAGATGTAGTCTGTAGACTCTTTCCATATACTTTTGAGCCTAAGGTATCATCATGGTACTTTAGTTTACAAGCTAGCTCAATATCGAATTGGGAAGAATTTGAGAAATGTTTTTAAAAGAAATATGGGAATCAGAAGACAGTAGCTACACTCATGAAAGAGTTGCTATCCATGAGAATGGAGAAGAAAGAAAAGGTTCAAGAATTTAACCAAAGATTCACTACACTGTTAAATAATTTTAGTGAAGAAACTAAGCCCGTGGAAGAATCTTTAGTTTAATATTATACAACAGCGCTCGATCCCCCCATAGCAATGTTTGTTAAAAGAACTAAGAAAACTACCTTAATAGAAAATTTTGAAGAAGCTAGGAAGGTAGAGGAAGAAGCAGATAGCATTGCTAAACACACTCTTGATATAGAAGCAAATCCAACAACTACTAAGAAAACCCTATTGTTAACAAGAAACAAAGAAGAGCCATCGGAAGACATGGAAAATGTAGTCAAAATGATGCAAAAGCTATCAAATAAAATTGTAGACCTTGAAAAGGATAGAGCGGCTAGTACATCCAGGAATCCTTTTAAGCCTTTCTACAAGAAAAGAGAAGAAAATGACCAGCCGCATCTTCCTATGAACAACTCTCCTATT
Organism: Larix kaempferi; assembly: GCA_027924585.1. Taxonomy (NCBI): domain Eukaryota; kingdom Viridiplantae; phylum Streptophyta; class Pinopsida; order Pinales; family Pinaceae; genus Larix; species Larix kaempferi. The sequence continues at coordinate 6,554,623 of BSBM01000738.1, forward strand.
TTAAATTTAAATGAAGTAGGAATGGAACATTTATGTACTTTTCATCAAGAACCACACTCTGAAAAAAGCTGTCCACAATGGATAAATTCAATGAGCTTGGTGATGAACCAAATACTGGACTCACAAATTTTGGATCAAGACAATCCTCTGGAAGAGCAGACTCCCGAACTAGAAGACCCCACCCCAGACACCACTATCGTCTTATGGGACTGGGTACCTTTAACTGAGCTGATAGAAGATGACCTCGAAGAAAGTCAAGTTTCAGTAGTCAATATCACTACTCATAATAAAGGTTCTATCACTGATCCAAGCTCAACCACGGCCAAACCTAAAGCCTCCAAAGAATTACCTAAGAGGCACATCACGGTTATTCCACAGCAGCCCAAGGCTGACCAAATACCTACCAAACAACCAAACATAGAGACGACTCAACAAACTAAGGTAACCTTAAACAAGATAGACAATCAACCAAAAGTTGTAAAGGAATGTGACATGGGATATGATATAATCGAAGACATAATGAAAGTAAAAGCAAACGTGTCTATATTCGATATGTGTAGTTTGCCTCAGCAAAGAAAGAAGTTGTTACAAGCTCTTGAATCTCAATCAAGCGCTTCGTTAGCAGACACTCAAGAAGATCCTGAAATAAATGAAGCTAGTATTGGCGGGAAATCTAAATCCCAAACATTACCTTTTCTATTGACCTTTGAAATCTTCAATCACAACATGCATAATTGTTTGGTAGATTTTGGGGCTTCCTCGAATGTAATGCCTCTGTCTATTTGTAGAAAGATCAATGGGCATCCAATTCCATCTCCAGCCTAGATTATTTAGCTGGATAGAACTACTATTAAAGTAATTGGGGAAATGAAAGATGTGCTTATTAGATTGTCTGTTGATTCTAGAGTGTGTCAGTTCATAGATATAATGGTAGTTGATATTCCGGAAGCTTATGGTTTGATCTTGAGTAGGGACTGGTCTAAAAAACTAGATGGTTATTTTGCAACAGATTGGTCTCACTTATGGTTACCATACCAAAATAGGCAAAATCATATCAAAGTACTACGAGAACCACACATGAAGCAGAATGTGACTCAACTAGAAGAAAAAAATGAAGCTGTAGCTTTTTCATCTTCAGTCTTGGGAAATTGCTTCTTGGAAATTGAACTGGGTAATTATCAATCCGAAAGTGTTTGCCATGAATCAGATGAACAGTCCAATCTCCTTCAATTGTCCCGGACTGATGATATTGACTGTAATATAGTTAGCTTAATAATTGATTTAGAGGATAAAGATACTAACTTAGTTAGATCAAAGAATGTTTTTTGGGTATTATATTTCGATGGTTCCAAGACCTCGGAAGGGTCCGGAGCTGTATGTGTGTTAGTTGATCCTAAAAACAACAAATATTTCTTATCATGTAGATTAGAGTTTGATTGTACTAACAATACTGCTGAATACGAAGCTTTGGTCCATGGATTAAGGAAAGCTATCGGTTTAAAGGCTAAATACCTCAAAGTCTTTGGTGATTCAGAGATAGTTGTTAGACAGGTAAGAGACATGATCCATTGTCTTTCACCACATATGAAAGGATATCAGTCTGAGGTATGGGATATGATTACAAACTTTGAAGCTTTTAATATAAAAATCGTTCCCAGATTACAGAATGTTGCTGCTGACTTGTTAGCTACCTCTGCTTCTAGGTTAGTTCCTACTAATAATAAATGTTCTATTGAATTGGTTTTCAGGCCTTTTGTTCCAGATAATATAAAATTTTTTAGGGTGTTCGATGATGACAATTGTTATCAGACAATCCACTCGAGTGGACGCGAGCAGGATCTCCCTAGCTCAAAGTGAGTCTAGAACAAATAGAACAGGCTACTAATGCATTTCCTAGATCTACTTAAGGATCGAGTATTAGATATATTACCTTTCACTTCACAATCCTTTCTCCTGAATACTGCTCCACATCTCACGGTAATTAGATCCAAGTTGCAAGACCTGTCAAGACAAGAAACAAGAGAAACAAGTAAAAGGAATCTATACAATAAGAGATCTAAGTAAACATTTTTAGCAGGTAAACTACTCAATATCATTACACACATGAACAATATTGGTGGAAAGAATTTGTATTACTGTAAAAAGAGGGAAGTACATAATAGAGATATAGAACTACAACCAAGGATTAACGTTGCAGCCCTTCTCCAACAAAGCTAATTTCCATATCCTTCCAAGGAAGTATGAGTTATCCAATAGGTGAGTGTAGATGTTCCAAGGGTGATTTGGGAGTGAGCTTCATTTAAATAGGACTAAGTGGATAGGATAGGTTGAGATATGATAGGAGAGGCTTAAGGGATCTCTCCAAGGCATTAGGAACCGAGTGCCAGCTCCTCCAAGAGGTCAGGGATAGGGTCCCAAGTCAGCAAGCTTCGAGAAGAACCTCAAAGAAGCTATTTTTTCCATCTAACTGACTTCGTCACATCCTGTAATGGCGCAAGGTGCGACGTCGCATGTTTCTCATGTGCAACCTGCGACGACCTCTCAAAAACTAGCACAAATGGGTACAAATCCTCCCTGGTTAATTACTTAGTTAAGGTATCTTCAGGGTTGTATACACTGAATCTTATGGTGGGTAGATTTTGGGTGTAACAGAATGTCCCCCAAAGCATGAAGCTATTGATGATAGACAGGTGAAGTGCTTTGATAGAAGAAATGGCAATAGACTTGTCGGACAAAGGAAACTGCTGCAGTACAACTGACTCTGAACTAACAATCTCATATAGAGTACAACATGGCTGCCGACCAATACAGTGCATATACACGGTAGTAATGACCGACTGAAAACAATCATCGCTACTAGACATAAGCGTAGATCCATGATGAGATGATAACACATCCACGACCAATACAAATGTGGATCCGTGTGATATAACTCGATACAAACTCCATTGCAACCTGGGTAAAACATGAATCCACAGGGTCTTCAAGCTGATCCCGCAATGATACGAGTCTATCCATGTGATTACAAATGTCTTGATGTCAAACATGGTAGAAACTACTTGATTACCGGCCATTGATGTAAACCGTTATCAAGTGCGAGGGAGATCACCATTGATGCCAATGATTCCCAAGGTATCACAGTACATGTCATCAAGCGTGAATAAATGAGTTGAAGTCGAACACAAGATGAAATCTTTCAATCAAGAGTCAATGATGTAAACTCATGCTGAAAGCGAGGTAGCCTGCCATTGAGGCATGCAGGGCCAAGGCACTTGATTGGTTTCTATATTCAATCCTCGGATGATGTGTTGAAGTTGACAAGGATGAATCTGTCAACGGAGGGCCATGATGAATCCCCCATCAATCGACATGAAACACGAAAAAAATGTATAGAGTAGATCAGATGGTACAGTAACATGAAAGACTGACTCAGAGTAGACCGACGTGATGGTGGGTGTACTGACTACAGATGATAAATGATAGACATATTCTTGAACATGCGCATGGCATGACTTGGCAGTATTGACACAATGATTGCGACACAAATTCTTAAAGCGACTGATGATGGAAGCTTTTCTTTGAATGACTCAAAGGAGTAACAAGACTTAGGAAATAAGTGGAACTCGAGGACAAACGGATGATCCAAGTGCTGTATGCAAATGCAAATGAGTGCCATGTTCAAGAATGATTACATACTACCACTAACAAGGTACGTAACACAAACGCTTTCCTTTTTCCCCATCATGAATGATGAGTGCCTCATGTGTTTTTTATGAGCTTGATGAGGGTAACTAGATGCTCAGTATAGCTCATCTCATAGATGAGTCCAATCCCAAATTTTTTCTGAACCTGGGATATGAGGGGTTCTTCCCATGACGGGCCCTTCAATTTGAGAATTTAACGAGTCCATAGAAGGTAAACTCGGTTGTCATTTCATGTTTAGAGAGCCTGAAAAGAACTAAAGAAGACTCCAACAGTCCTTTTTCATAAAGTTAGCCTCATCGCCCGAAAAAGGGTAAAACAATCCGAGAGAGGACTCTTCCAGTCAGGATTGGCTAGAGTATACCTTTTTCGTAACTAGTGTCTCCTAGTCTGAAAAAGGGGTAAACTATCACCAGGAAGGACGACCATTCAAATACTTTCACAAGTGTGAATGTGACAAGTTCGCTTGGCAATCTTTTCGTTTTTAGAGAGCTTGAAAAGAGCTTAACGATAGACTCCGAGGGGTGTCCTTTTCCGTGGGAGTTTAACGAGCCCGGAAAAGTGATAAATCATAACTCAGTACTTGTTCTCAATTTTCTTGATTACGAGAACAAACGAAGAGTAAACTCATCATCACGCAATAATTACAAACTAACCGTTGCAAAAATAACGACAAAACATTCAAGGGAGTGTTCATACTTGTGATGACCATTGTGATACGAGAAACGACACAAAAGACTACTTACAACTCCTGCACACTAGAAAATATGTCAAATAGCCTCAAATACGACAAAAACGATTAAAACTATGATAAATGGCATCAAAATATTTGAAAAGGAATATTCCATTCTATTTATAAATAGAAAAATGGGCCAAAAATAGTTTTCATTGTTTCATTTGCCAATTTAGGAGGAGAAGTACCAATTTGGAGACAAAACTTCCTTTGCCGATTCTGGGAGCTACGATCCGTCATTTCACCCACCGTCAGGAGTAGGTAAGCCTAAAATTCATCCAACAACTTTCTAGTGGATTAGATTTTGTTTTTAGGTTCAATTTTTGGGTTTTTTGATGAATTCATGGAGGGATATTGCGCCCTCGGCTCGTCGTAGTTGGCCCTTTCGGGAACTGCTATGAGACCGACTCGGCGCAAGTCCCGAATGAGTGAAGTGTGATGACATCACACTGTATGCAAAAGTACGGTGCGACGACGGAGATGCATTTCCCAAACATCAAAATAAACCCAAAAAATGAACTTGTTGTGGTTGGAGTAGGATCTAACAATGGTTAAATGTCCCTTTTGGCAGGTTGCTAGAAAACCAACATGGTTTTAGAGTGGTGGGAAAGAGAACATGAAGTAGAAGATGTACAAGCTACAAATGATCCACAATGCATGGATGTCTTGAGGAAGTGCGGTTTGCTCAAGTTCTTTGAGATTCAGGGGATGAGATCCCAAATCCCATTGCTATCACACATGCTCCAGAGTTGGGATGCGACCCAACAAAATTTTGTGATTGGTGAGCACATCCTCACAATAGATGTTGAAGACATCTATTTTCTTACTGGCTTGTCCCGGAGAGGGGACCCTGTATCTCTTATTGGAACATGGGCCAGTGACCGCATAGTTGACGACATGGTGTCATAGCATTGTACCTCTCTTGCTCGATATTCCAGTGGGAAGATTCCTATTAGGGATGTGGTGAGCCATCCACTGTGTACCATACTATTTACTATTACTAGAGTGGCGGGAAGCCAAGCCCCACACATGGCCACTCAGGATCAGATGCTTTAAGCAGAGGACTGCATGTCCCCTAGGGTTTTCAACTGGTGCGAGGGTCTCCTCGCAAACATACGAGCTCAGCTGACCAAGTGTTAGCGGGGAGAGCTCAAGCAGTTTGGTTATGGATCGATCATGGTATCGTTCCTCTTGGAGCAGATCCCTCTCTTGTGTCCACAGATAGTACTAGATGACAGGGAGGCTAGAGATCCCCACATGCTCAGATGGGCTGAGGTGATGACCCGCCATGGTGGAGGACCTATCATCAGATTTTGGTCCTGAGTTCTTCAACTGGTTGGAAGGCTAGTTATTCATGGTTGAGGACTTCCCGTACGACGGTATGGATTTCAGAGAGGATCCTAACTTCGTGCTGCTCGAGGGTGCAGCATGGGGTGACATAGGTAAGAACAAAAACCCTTGTATTTTTAGTTTTACATATTTATCATTTTTTTGATGCAGTACTGACAAGTATGTAACATGTGTGTGCAGATGTGGGGCCCATACGGCCGGTAGGACTTTCCCTTCTAGAGAGGAGAGATAGAGGTGGGAAGTAGTTGTGCCCCCAGGTGCTAATGCTGCCATCGAGGAGATGGAGGAGGTATACAAGAACTTGTCCCAGCTAACAATAGAGGTTCCTGAGCCAGCGATAGATGACCTGTCGAGACCTATGCAGAGGTTTGGGGTTGGAGCGTCCGTACGCTTCAATGCCCAACTCCGCAAGGTAGCGAGGACCATGGATTGCTTCCTTACTCAGCGACAGCGGGATTTCCGTGCTAGGGGTGGTGTACGGGTCAGGCATCAGTCCTGATGACACTATTATACTTGTACTGAGAGCTTAGAGACCTTAGGTTTTGTACTACTGAAAGCTACGAGGATTCATATTTTTTAGAGACTCACTGAAAGCCATCGTGCTTCATATTTTGTACCAGCACTACTTTTGAATGATATATATATATACAGACATTCTTAGTGATTTATACATTATGTGTTTTAAGATGATGAGTGATGTGATCTTGTTTACATGTTTGCTTTTATACAGTGCATTATCTACATGTCATGAATGCTTTTACATATTATGGATATTATGTGTGTGTGATGTACCAATCCAAAATGAAGTTGTCCATCAAGTCAACAATTGTGTTTAACTCTCATGGAATGTGCAGGTACTCAATGGATTCAAATGACCTTTCCAGGAGATGTACTCATCTGAAGAGACGGAGTAAGGTGGGATCACAGATGGCGTAAACCTGGTTAAGATGGGAAACCACTAATTGAGAATCCATGTGGATGACAATGTGGTTCATACCCAAGGAAATGGCGTTAGCTAGGGTTCCGATTACTGCCTGATACTCTGCGCCGTTGTTGGTCGCAAACCCTAGGCAACTTCCTCCTGAGCTGATGACCTGACCTGTTGGGAAATATAGTACCCAAGCCATCGAAGCAAGGTTACAGGTATGCCGGCTGGCGCCGTCCGCGAATCCATAACACGTTGCCATCTGCACACACAGATAGAACATGGTATAAGGAGTGGAAACAAGATCTAAAGACACTCAAAAATGCGTCACAACACACAAAAAAACAAATACACGCCATGTATAGTATATAAAAGAAATTCTAAGCGTGAAAAATTTAGGCATAGTATCTCTTCAGGTAAAGCCCATTGCAGGGTTCACCCAAAGAGATTCCATCACAGTCTTCAAGCTCGTAAGCTCCCTTTTCCAAACACTTTGACAATGCAAGGTCCATGCCACATGGATTCAAACTTTCCTGCTCCTAGTTTGTCATGCTTCTGGTCATAAGTGAGGACCAGGTCACCATCATTAAAGGTACGATGTTCAATTGACTTGTCGTATTGAGATTTGATGCATTTCTTGTGTGTTTCATTAGCAAGAGAGGAATCTCGGCGGGACTCGCCAATTTTTGCTAAGTGCAGGAGACGTTCTTCCTTAGTAGTAGTATTAGGAAGAAGTTCGACATCGAGTTGTAGAGACGGAATTTCGCACTCTATAGGTAGGCCAGCCTCCAATCCATAGAACAATTGGAAAGGAGTGAAACCTATGGCAGTTTTAACAGAGGTTCTATAGGCCCATAACGATGAAAAGAGCATGTTATGCCAATTGGATTTCTGCGTACCTACCATCCTTTGGACCATAGTTTTCAAGACTTTGTTAATGGCCTCGACTTGTCCATCAGACTGTGGGTAGTAGGGTGTTGAATTTTCATGGTGAAAACCCAACCTATCACTCAGTTCATCAACCATATGGTTCTGAAAATGAGAACCATGATCGGTAACAATCGCCTGAGGAACTCTGAACCGCGCTATTACATGATTGAACATGAAGAGTGCGGTGGTTTTGTCATCGTTTTGGTATATAGGCATAGCTTCATCCCACTTTGTAAAGTAATACACAGCTACAATGATGTAACTATGCCCCCCAGCTGAGGTAGGTTTACAATGCATAAAGTCGATGCCCCATTTTGCGAAGGGGCCCACGGCAATAGCCGGGTGTAATGGGGTGGGATGGGTGCGCTTCTTCATATGGAAGTGTTGGCAAGGAGGACATTATTTTACGGCCTCAATACAATATGTAAAGATAGTAGTCCAATAATATACTGCGCAAAAAATCTTCTGGGCTGTAGCCATCCCAGAGAGGTGACCACCACATGCACCAATGTGACAGTCATTAAGAACGCATTCAGCTTCATCATGAGTTAGACAACGTCGAAGAATTGAATCAATGCCACGGTGATACAAAGTATCATTGATGATTAAATAATACTTCGCATGGTGACGTATCTTACGATGGTCATTGTGAGACAGTTGAAGGTTGAAGTGTTGGGTTTGAAGATATAATGAGATATCTCCATACCATGGATCATTCGTACTGATGAGAAACAATGATTCATCTGGAAAAGATTCATTGTACTCAATTTTTGCATCAGGATGGGGAAGGTCACAGATCAACTCGGAAAACACCAAAGAATTTTTTGAATTGTCTTTCTCGAAAAGAAGATCAAATTCTTGCAGTATCACGATCCAATGTGAATACTTTCCCCCAAGCACCTGACATGTTAGGACATGGTACATGGGGTTCAAGTCTGGGATGATGGTGGTGGTGCGGAGCAAGATATAGTGCAGGAACATTTGGACGACGATGACTGCCGCGAATGTGATTTTTTTGACATGTGAATATCTAGTTTCAGTGTCAGCAAGACCCTTACTTGCATAGTATATTACATGTTCTTGGGCGTTCTGATCCTCCTATACCAAAACCATGGTGATAGTGGTAGTAGAAGAGGCGATATATAAGATATAATCGCGATAATAATTGGGTGGGTGGAGCACGGGGGCATGCATGATGGCATGCTTGATACTATCGAAGGAATTTTGAGCTTGGTCATCCCAAATGAATGGGACGTCCTTCTTGAGCAGTTTCATATACCCCTGAGTTTTTAGCGTGAAATTGCAAACAAAACATCTTAAATAAGTCGCCTTCCCTTAGAGACTTTGAAGTTCCGTTACATCAGTTGGGGGTGGCAAGTTGATGATGGCCTCCACCTTTGAGGGATCAATGCGGATCCCATCCTTTGAAATGATAAATCCTAAGAGGTGTCTGGACTCAATGCAAAAGATACACTTATGGGGATTCAGATGGATATTGTACCGTCTGAATCTGAGGAAAATGGCCATTAGATGATCAATGTGGAACTCACGCTGCTTTGAATGGGTAGGGAGATCGTCCAGGTAAGGTTCCACAAAGTCCTTAATGTCATGGAAGGCATACGACATAGCCTGTTGAAACATGGTGCCAACATTTTTAAGGCCAAACGGGAGTTTGCGGTATGCAAACGTTCCCCACGGGCAGATGAAAGTCGTCTTGTGTTGGTCGACGGGGTTGATCTCAATCTGGTTGTAACCAGAAAAGCCATCCATAAATGAGAAGATGACGCTTCTGGAACAATTGTCGATAATCTGGTCGATGAAGGGGGTCGGGTAGTTGTCTTTTGGACAAGGCCGGTTAAGGTCCCGATAATCGACACAGACACGAATGGTACCCTACTTTTTGTTTACAGGGATGACGTTTGAGACCCAATCCGTCAATGGGACATGATAAATAAAACCAGCCTTTAAGAGCTTTTCAATCTCAGCCTTGATTCCCGCCATCTTCCAGGGGTGTACCGGTTGCAACTTTTGGTGTACAGGTTTGACGTCGGGATAGGTTTTTATTTCATGAGAAACAATCGTGAGCTCTATCCCAGGCATCTCCTCATAGGACCAAGCAAATACGTCTCGAAATTGCTTGAATAAGGCCGTGCTAACAACTATTTCTTCAGGGGAACACTTCTGGCCTATACGAATGTGTTCCACTATACCAAGTTTCACTAAGATGTCTACCGGGGTGGTTGGCTCAATGTTGGCCAAGTTTTCCTCTGTGTCTGTAAGACATGTAAGGATGGGGGAATGAGGGAATGAGTAGATGTCTGGTGAGAAGAGGGTGTGTATGTTGTCCTCTATGTACTCCAAAAGAGGAAGAAAAGATGGCCTATGGTGGAGATCATCCCATGGACCATCGTCAACATTCATAACTCCCATGATGGACTCGTCTAAATGAAAAGTCTAAAGTAAGAGATCAGGTAGAGATGATGTCCATTGTAGAGAACGGGATGGAGAGGCCATGGTTAAATGGTCCTCCAGTGCTGATTGGATAGCGTCGTAGATATGTTCAGCGGGTGAAAGAGGCATTATATCTCCAAACAGGTGTGTTGTGGCTTCATCCGGTACAAGCCAAGTATTGGTAGAGTGAGATGAAATCTCTGTGGAGATCATGTTCACTGTAGAGACATGATTAGGGGGGTCTGTTTCTGGAAAAATGCCCATGAGAGATGAATCTTTCAAAAGGCCAACTCCTATACTCTCATACTATTTTGGCATTTGTCCAATGGAAGGAACATGGTCACCAGGATGAGTAGTAGTGTCTGGTGTGCAAAAATATAATTGGTCAATAGTAACAATTCGTCCTTGGTGGGGGAATTGTACTCTGCGGAAGACTGAAGAGGCTACTGCCTGCATGGCATAAAACCAATTGCAACCAAGAAAGAGATTATAATCTATTGGGGCCGAGACCACTTCCACTTTAACGGTTATGGTATTTCTACCCAACTCAACTACAAGAGCTTGTAAGATCCCATGAGGTTGAAAGCCACGCCCGTCGAATGCTTTCAACGTGGTAGGAGAACAATTCAATTTGGGGGAGCCAATGGCTCTCCAATAGGTGATCGACATGACAGAAGTGGAGGTGCCCTCGTCCAAAAGGGTATGATGGACAATCTTCCCAGCAATGTTCATAGAATCTTGGAATGCAAGCTGGTGGGAGAGCCTCGGCTTGAACTGGTCAAGTCGGAACATGATGGTATTCAAGGAATCAGGGTCGAATGCACCGATGGCTGCAAGGAGAGTTTTGCGTTGATTAGGAAAATTATGCAAAACTTCCAGGGTAGACATGGCGCAAGGAGCTTGTGCCAAGTCTTCTACGATATTGTAATTTTGTGCCGCCCGAGCGTTAGGATTGAAGACAGCTTTTTGAATTGTACTCTTGGGTGGTCGCAATATCAAGTCTAAGGATGGCTTCTCAATGGTGAGAGAAGTTGATGGTATAGTGACATCAATTAAGGAGTCGGAAGCTATTTTAGCATTACTTCCAGTGGGTTCCTTTGAAGGGACTGATTCGTAAGATCGCGAGCGAGTGTTCAAATTGATCATCTCATTATGCACCATGAGAACATGTGCGGTATTGGATGGTTCCCTCTGGGATGGGGGGGTTTGAGCAATCATCTGCTGGTTTTGAGTAGGAAACGGATCATTGAAGACTGTGGGAGTTGGTTTACCCCAAAGAAACTTTTGTACTTTGTCTCTATGGGGACATTCTTTGGAGAAGTGGTCATCTACACACAGTAAACAAGGATACTTTAGCTTCCATTTCTACTTGGTATCGTTAGGAGTGCTCTTTTGTTCCTGATGGGAAGAAGACTTTTTGGGTTTCCCCTTGTTCTTCTTTTTGCCCCCAGACTTCTGAGATGAAGCTGATTGGACAGAATTCACCTCTTCAGTTAGAGCAGGAGTGGTGGGTTTGGTGGTGCTGTGTCCAGCCTGAGTCGGTAACGGGGAGGACCCATGAAGGTTGGATGATCCAACAGTGCTAGAAGCAAGCTGGGTGTTAAGGGAATCAATGATTCCATCAGTTTGGAGTCCCTTATGTGGTTTTGTAGGGTCATTAACGTCATGGGGTGCGTCAAGTAGAATATCAAACAAAGTGCCAGATTGAGTGTAGACTAGGTCTAGTACATGGGAACTTGCGATGGCTTGTTCTTTGGTGACAGCACCTCGCATGGAAACATCTCTTGCTATGGTAGGGATGAGGGATTTTGTAAACCAGTCTGCTAGGATTTGATCTGGAATAGGAGCTTTACTAAGACATCGTCTCCTTCACCACTCATGGATATGATAAGAAATATGAGTGGCAGTATTCTGACAGAGCGAGGTTAAAAGCTTGGTACCAGTTTCATATTGTATGGGCAGCTGGAAATGTGTCAAAAGGTTCATGGCAAGAGAACCAAAATCAGGAAAAGAATGAGGTGGCAACTCAATGTACCACTTGGCAGCCGAACCGATGAGAGTCCTTTGAAACAATCTGAGACGGATCGAGTCGTCCATTAAGGAATTAGATGAACACCATAAATGGTAAGTCATCACGTGGTTTTTAGGGTCTTCACCTGGCTTGCCGTCAAATTTGGGGATATCAGACAGAAGTTTCACTAGAATTGGTGGCCAGTTAGATCCATGGTAGATAGGATCGTTGGTTAAACGGGATAGGTCAGGCAGGTCCAGAGTAGCCAGGAAGGGCATCTGTGGGTTAGGCTGCGCATATTGATAATATGGATAAGTCATATAAGGATCGATATGACCATAAGGTGTACCAAGAGGAAACTGGCCATAGGGGGGTGTGTCACCTGAACCGTAAGGGGGTCCACCACCTTTAGGTGGTCCATTCCAATAAGGTGGGGGTCCACCTCCACCACCGGGAGGGGGTGGAGGTCCGTCGCCACCACCAGGAGGAGGTGGGGGTCCATAACCATAATAAGGTGGCCCACCACTGCCTCCGCCTAGAGGGGGTGGTGGACTACCTCCGTCACCAGAAGGATGGGGGCCCCCACAACCTACGCCTCCAGAAGGATGAGGGTCTCCACCACCACCACCGTCACCATAGTAATTAGGTCCTCCACCACCTCCATCTGGAGGGGGTGTGGACCACCTCCACCACCCGAAGGAAAATGTCTTCCTCCACCATGATAGGGTGGTCCCCCGCTGCCTCCGCCAGGAGGGGGTGGTGGACCATTCCTGCCACTGCCGAAATGGTGAGGGATATTGTTGATAAAATGAGGTGGGCCTCCACCAAGGTTAGGTGGGGGCCCGCTGCCTCTAGCAGGAGGTGGGGGAGGACCGATCGAGGGTGGTGGTACTTGAGGGATAGTCGGTTGGGGTCTGTGTTGCAACACAGGTTGTTTCCTCCATAGAGTGTATGGATTCCTGGGATAAGGTATCCCATATGGTACATTTATGTGATTAGATTGGCCTGGCGCAGGGTTAACATAACTTGGATATGCTTGACTCCATGAGGGTAGGGTTACATTGGATGGCCCCCCAACATGAGATAATCCCAGGGTGGATGTTCTAGCGGGTTGGGAAGGTCCAACGAAAGGTCCGTTGGGGATTCCACTGCCTATGTTCTGGTTAGGAAACGGGGGTTTCCCCCCAACACAACAGGTTGACCACTATTCAAAGGTTGAACCAACGTAGGTTGTTGACTAGCTACCATAGTAATAACATTATCGATGGGATAATCCATGGGAATGGAATATCCTTCCTCGAATTTTGAGGGAGGGGAGGAACTGGTAAAGTAACCGTGGTAGTAACAGGTGTGTTGGAATGTTGTCCTTCCACCGGTTGGTTCACTTGAGGTGCAGGACTGGACTATTGTGAGGGTTGACTAGTTTTATTAGTGGTCTCGTGGTGGGAAGCTTGTTCCGGTGATCCAAAAGATATCAGATGATCCAGGATGAGTCAGTAAGGGGGTAACAATGGGTCTTTAATCCTTCGTTGGAGACTTGACTGCCGAAACTCTTCAGCCATGGAACGAAAGTGAGCTAATTGGTCATGAAAGTAGGCTAAAGGGTCGTCCGGAGTAGTCCCATTGGGTAGTGATGCGATGGCAAAATGAGCCACTGGGTGGTCTGTAGAAGAGGTCCAATAAGCTGCTGAAGGACTAACAACTACTGTAGGGTCATCCTGGGGTCGGTTTATCCATTCCAACGATCCAGGTTCTCCCGGGATGACAGGAGAAAGGTCTTGTGAAGCAGGGATTTGTGCTCCTTCATCCTGTGGGGGATGAGAGGCAGGTGAATCCGGAGGAGTTTGTGGAAACAAAAGTCCTCCAACATTCAGAGTGGGGTTTTCCACTTCAGTAACTATGACCATGTTACTCTGGTCCATTCTTACCCTCGAAATAACCTCCAGATTAAGGGGATATTCGGGTGATAAGTTTAAGATCCTATGGGATCTTCTCCAGGGAAAATCCACCAGAGCATCAGGACAATCAGCCAGGATGGCTGAAACAACATTTATCCTAAGGGTATGCTAAAAGAAAAGTAGTCCAGAAAAACCTACTCAATCTAAGGAAACAAGCAGACTTATGTGACAGAGTGGATTCAAAAGTCTAGAACCTCACGGGATTATCAAGGCATCGCAAACCACGATATACTGCAGGGTCCAACAATATGACACGACAAGGAGGATTGGGACCGTACCCTTTCCTGCATACCTGATTACCTGGACAGTACATGCATGCTAATCTCCACGAGTGCTGTTCTCGGTGTATTGCTTTGCCAAGACGGCCAAATGGTTAACTCAATTGGTTTCAGGAATCCTAGTGGTGTCTCCCGATATACGCAAGGTACGTGGGAGCTCAAATCCATAGTGGTGCTGTCTAATGCATAACCGTTCGGCAAGAGACCTTCCGATATACTACCGAGTACGTGATACACCCTTCGATATACGCCAAGTACGGATTATGGTACTTGGTGGGTACATGAAGGAGCTCGATATACTGATAAGTACGTGGAAGACTACAATACCCTTGAGATACAGTGCTAGCAAATAATGACAACTGCCATGCTTAACGACGCCGAAAAACGTCTCTAACTTCCACACAAGTTGCTAAAATTTTTACCTAGTTCTACCGTTAATTTTATCTTGCACAGTTAGGTGAATGCATGAGGTGAGTACATAATCGGAAGCATAATGCAAGCCCTAGCTACATGCACGAAATATTCTTTTCTTTCGATGAATTCTATCTATGGGAAGGAGAAATCTTTTTCTTTCCGTCGAGATTGCCAAAACAACACAATGCAACACAATCCCAATTCAAACAAAACTTGACTATGAAAGTATTCTTTTCCTTTTTCAACGAAACACAAAAATCACAACACTACTACACAAATCACAACATTTTTTTCTTTTCCTTTCAAAACGAGAAAGATACTAGGCAATTAAAAGAGAGAATTCTAAAACGGAGTATGCAAGCTTTTCAATTTCACTTTCAATGGCCCAAAAGCAATGAAAAATAAAACATGCACTTATCTTTCCCTAGCATGGAAACACTTTTGCAAAATTGTAAGTGTAGCTTGAGTCTTTCAAGAAGATGAATGATTCATATTTCAAGAAAACACAAACGATTATACATTCATTCAATTTTCCAAAAGATTGATAAATGAAACATTCCAATGCAAGAACGTTTTTCTTTCAAAAACACTCAAGAAATGATGGGGAAGAAGCACTTTTAGAGGTTGATGAAGCCCTTGCAGTAGTCCAAGAGGGTTGCTTCCAAGCTCCAATGTTGTTCCTTCTCCATCTTCCAAAGATGTTTTGGGTGTGGGCCAAAAGGGTTCTCAAGAATTAGCTCCAAATGGAGAGCTAGGGTTTCAAGAGAATTTTTAGCAGCATGAGGATAGGGATGATTGTGGATGTGAAATGAGGGGCCTCCATCACCTATTTATAGGTTTTTAGTGGTGGAGTGCTGACCCATGGTTTTGGGCACCATATGGTTTAGGTCAGCTGTATAGGGTTTTTGCTTCCTTTTTTCCCTCTTTTTCCTCTTTTTTGTATTTTTTATTCTCTTTTTAGAGGGTTTTTGTTATTTTTGGAGGAATTTAACTTATTTTGGGGAAAAAATGGGGGGCTTTGGCCTTTGGGGGGCTTTTTTAATGGTTTTTTGGCCTTTTGGAGGCTTTTTAATGGGTTTTGAAGTTCTGGAGGAAAATATGGTAGGAAATATGGACAAATAAGTCATGTAATGGGGTAGATAAGGTAGTGAGCACTTTTTGGGTGTTAACAAATTGTCCCCTGATGTGTGAGGGCAGGATCTCATCGTATGGACAATAGAAATTATAAGTATTTTATGGGTTTCCTGGGATGTGGAGAGGAGAAGAAACGAATTAGAGCCCAGAACAACGGTCCCGAACAAACTGCAAAAACTGAAAGTACATGACCTCAATAATGAATGAGGAATAATCTCAACATACGGACGAGGCGGGCATTCCCATGCTCGTATAAAGATATAAAACAATAACAAGAGGGTCCAAAAAATGGGGACCTGAAGTATACATGACCTCAAATAATGAATGAGGGAGATTCTCAATATATGGACGAGGCGGACATTCCCATGCTCATATCAAGATATATATAAAACATAACAAGGAGGCCCAAAAATGGGGACCTGAAATATACATAGAGAGCCACTGTGTACATCATAAGGGTCTAGAGGGGACACAGTATCTGGGACATACTGCTAGGCTAACCATGTCTGAGCTGAAGAACTAATATATTGGAAGAATAATAGTGCTGCAGAGTGCGGTACCAGAGGAATTGATGAGCTGCTAGATCATAGTGACGGGGAGTCATACCCCCAATGGTACACTGAACTGGAACTAATGTGGGTACTCAAGGAAGCATATAACTAGATGGCTTCCGAATACAATCGCCAACACAACCCGGACATCCACGACAACATAGAACTGGGCGTTCCAAAGCGAGTCAACAATGTGCTAGAGTCAGGGGAAATTCGGGGTCTTTGACCAACAACTGAAGGGATATAAACCCTGCGCGATTCTCAACGATGCGATCAAGGTGTTGAAGTTGAGCATGTGAGAAACAACCACTCGGAGAGGCACTGATGACTCCTCTCAAAATGGCCCGTAGGCACTCACCACAGATGGTGATGGGTCCAAGGCACAAGGACCTCTAGGTCTATCCTCTGGAATAGATGGGCTGTCGTCGACAGAGGGAGACCTGCAACTAACAAGGCAATGATGTTTCCTTGATAGGAGCACGAGGTGGAGAACCGAAGTGTGAGAGTACTGATGGTAGGACTGACATACTGGGAGGGGGGGGGATAACTGGGTAAGTAGAATGGGGGGACTCAAACTTCCTTTATTCAGAGTATGATGGGGGGGATGATCGGGAAGCATATGAAACTGACTGGTGAGAAAGGGATCATAGCTGTAATGGATCAAGGAAAGTGACTGGGATGAGTGATAGTCAAGTTGGTGTAACATGGCAGGAGACTGCAGAATACTCTGAACAAAGGAGACCTTATTGGGGGCACTGCCGAGATGATCGATCATGGTGCTGAGAGGCACGAGGGGACTTATTCATGGGTTAAGGAACTAAGAGAAGTGTGTTCAAAATGGTACTGTCATGTGGATTTATACGAGCCCAGGGCAGTTCATGCTCGTGATTGCTTTCAATTTTAAGGAGTCTGAAAGTGTTAAGAAGACTCTGAAATAATGGAATGGTACCGTTGTGTGGATTTGTACGAGCCCAGGACGGTGCATGCTCGTGGTTGCTTTCAATTTTAGAGAGTTTGAAAGCAATAAGAAGACTTTAGGGGAGTATTCCTTTTTCATAATTAGTCTACCAGGTTCGGAAAAGGGTTAAACTTATACTAGATAGATGCCCTTTCATGTACTTTAACAAGCATGAAAGGAAGCAAGATTGCTCGGCAATCTTTTCATTGTTTTAGGAGTTAGAAAAGAGCTTAACAGAAACTCCCTAAGTGCCTTTTTTGTAAAGGACTTGTCCGGCTCGAAAAAGGGATAAAATTATACCAAACAAAAGGAATGGCCAGGCAAGGAGGAAGTGCTCAATCAAGGAATCATCGATGAGAACCAAGAATGAGGGTGGGGGGGAACAATGGTGGGCCTCCTTGCAGGATGATGAATGGTGGCAAAATAATGAAATAATTACGGTATGAGTGGAGTGACTGGCTCATGTAAAAATGTGTAACAATCCGATGGTGGCCGATGTGGTGGAAAAACCAAGGCAGCAAGGTGTCGGGACACAATGTTGAAGTTGTACCTGGTGAGAGCGAGAAATGATCTCAAGCATCATCGCAAGATCGGAAAACTGAATCCGGCGATATAAAAAGTGTCAAAAATGGACGACGACCGAAGTGGCATGCAAATCGAGGCGATAGGGGGCATTTTGGAAAAAATACCCGAAAAATATGAGGGTGAGAGCGAGAAATGATCTCAAGAATCATCACAAGTGCGGAAAAATGAATCCGACAACATAAAGTAGATCAAAAACGGGTTACAACCGATGTGGCACACAAACCAAGGTGGAGAGGGGCGTTTTGGAAAAAATAACCAAAAAATCTAGGGGTGAGAGCGAGAAATGATCTCAAGCATCATCACGGGCTCGAAAAAATGAATCCGATGGTATAAGGAATGCTAAAAACTGACAATGGCTGATGTGATGCGCACATCGAGATTGCGATGTGGGGCATGGGAAAAATGCCCTAAAGTTGTTGGTGAGAGTGAGAAATGATCTCAAGCATCATCATGGGCACGGAAATATGAATCCGGTGGTGCAAATGATGCGAAAAACGGAGGTCATACGGACTTCGAAATGGCAAAGGAAAAATGAGGTTAAAAAAGACTATAAATAAAGTTGGGTCCACCAAGCCAAGGATGCAGTGGTGGGGAGAAATGATGACCCATGGGGGCAGAATACTAGGTGTATCGAATCAAATCATATATACAAGTGACATGTGACCTCAAAAATGGTTGAGATCACGCGTGTGAAAAAGTGAGCAGGGTTAATGACCTGCCCCCATGCTATGCGCATGGGGTTTGTGATTGTGGATCACATATGTGTTGGTTTGAACAAGGGGGTCATGGACGTGCTGAGATAGATGTAATGGGGTAGTGTCAAAATGATTGATCATGCCCTCTATCCTAGGTTTGAGGTAATCTATTATGCCCCCTAACTCGGCGGTGTCAATGTGGTGCTCAATGATAGCGAGGTCAAGACCAGGCATTTCGGTGTAGGACCAGGAAAAGACATCGCAGAACTCTTGGAAAAATTTTCTGTACTCTCCGATCTCGTACTCAGTGCAGGAGGCTCCCAAAGTAATGATTTCAGGGGCACCACCTAGGGCAGAGATATCAATGTGGATTGTGGGTGAGATATTGGCCATGTTACCTTCCTCGAAGGCATCGGGAGCGGGAATGGGCTCTTTAAACCAATCGACTTTGGTGGGGAGGAAATATTTGGACTCAACCGAAAATTGGGTGGCTGTGGTGGGGGAGGACTCTTTCAGGAGGAAATAGGAATGATGGTGCATATCCTCCAAGGGGTAATCAGGTGCAGTAAGAGCCTTGAGAATCTCCTCATCATTGTGGAAACTTTGGGTTGTCAAATCGGTTGACGAGGGAGTGGTAGTAGAAGAGATCATATAAATGGTATTAATCTCTTCGGTTGGCGGGGATGCTAGGGGGTGGATCTCTTCAATGGTGGGGGGAGCCGTCTCGAGGTCCAAATTATTCATCTCATAGAGGGCGGCTTTGTAATCTGGGAGATTTGGACAGTGATGTGAGTAATGGCCGTAAATACCGCATATTGCACAAGGGTGATTGGTATGTAGTGATTTATCACGAGGCTTCAGGGTAGGGTCGAGTTGGAAAACCAGGATGTTGGGGTCATCGTCAAGCATTTGCATGTGTTCCTGTAATTGTGGACATTGATGGGTAGCATGGCCCAACTCATCACACAACGAGCATTTGGGAGGAGCACGAAACACAGGGGGGGTTTTAACCATTTTGGGCTGGGGTACAGTAGTGTATGGTTGGGGGCCTCTGCCCCTAGTGTGCTTGATAAGAGGGGGTGGAGTAGTAGAGGACGAAGGGGTAGTAACACCGGGAGGTGGTTGACTAGTAGTGGTGATGGGTTGCATCGGTTGTAGGATGACATTTGGTGTCGGAGGGGTAATGGGAGGCGTAATGTACCATACAGGTAATCCTAAGGTTAAACCGGGGAGGATGAGGGTAGCCATAACTGGGGCGCTTACTACTCCCGAAGGGGGAAATAGGAAGGGGATTGTATGGATGGGTGTAACACCAACATGACTAGGGACCAATGGTGGTTGGGGTAGCAAGGGCGATGGATGGTTGGGTGTTGGTGTATTGTGGGAAAGGGTACATAAGTCAGATATTTCGGTCGCGGGTGACAGGGGTGGGATGGATTGGAATGTTGAATTCATCGGCGTATCTAAGTAGACTCCGGGTCCCACTGAGGAAACCAATGAGGTAGTTGCACCACAAGCAAGTTGTTCAACCATGGGGAGAACATTTTCGGGTGCAGCGGGGGCATTGGGATCGTAATAGGTGAGTTGATCAACCTTAACCACGCGTCCATCATGGGGGAACATCATGGTATAAAAAATGGATGAGGCAACTGCCCACATGGCATACATGTAACTACGTCCAAGTAAGAGGTTATAATCAAGTTGGGCATTGATGACCTCTATGTCAATGAGCACGGTTTTACCAGCCAACTGGACGAGGACGTTATCTAAGAGACCTTGGGGTTGAGCCGAATGGCCATCGTAGGCTCGCAATGCAGTAGTGGACTGCTGGAGAGTAGGGGATCCCAACTTCTGCCAAATGAATGTGGACATAATGCATGTAGAGGCACCTTCATCAATAATGCACCGATGGATGACAAGATTCTGAACGGATACAGAAACTTGGAATGCTAATGTGGAAGGCAGGCGTGGTTTGAATTGGTCCAAATCAAAGGCCATCATTCGTGAATCATTTGGGTCAATAGCACCAATGGCTGAGAGCAAAGTCTTGCGCTGTGTAGAACAGTTTTTTAAGACCTCTAATGCAAACATGGCTGCGGGGGACTGGGCTAAGTCATCTATAATGTTGTAATTAGACGCAGCACAAGCATTGGGGTTATTGTTGATGCGGTGAAGTGGGAAGCGAGGGCCTTTGGAGGCACCATCTAGTGGAGCTAGAGGTATGTGTAATGACTGATCGGTGGGATGAGCGTTGGTATTTTTGTCGGCAGGAGGGGCTTTAGGGGTGGAGCCATATTGGTTTCGACGGGTTTGAAGGTTGACATCGGTGGATGATATCATTAACAAGTGATGGGTACCTAAGTCTAGCATGGGTTGATCAGGAGCGGCATAAGTGATTCGTTGTTGTGGAGGTGTGTTTCCTTGAGGGGGAGCCAACGACTGAGTGTTCACTACACCTTGGGTTGGTAATGGGTTTTGTAGCACCAAGGGTTGATTCTGAGGTGGTGGGGGGTTGGGCGACGCCTGAGGAGCCACGTGCCCTTGGCGATGGGCATCATCAGTCCAGAGTTGATGAGCTCACTCCAAATGTGGGAAAGCGTGTGTGTAGTGGCCATAGACCCCGCAATAGAACAAGGATGGTTTGTTCACAAAATTAGGATTTTTGGCTTGTTTGGGCGACTGATCGGGGTTCTGGTTGGCAGGTGCTGCGTTATTGTTGTTTGGAGGATTGGGAGGTTGACCGCCTTGGTCTAGAGGGGGGTTGTTCCCACGGTTATGGCCTTTGCTGCGGTTTTGTTGGCCCTGTTGGCATTGGTTATTTTGGTTGGGCATACACTTGCCCTTGAGCAGCAGGTGGGTTCTAGGGTTGTGCAGGTGCGGGAGCAGGCTGTGGTGGATAATAAGTAGGTGGAGGCGGCACAGATGCTCAACCTTGTGGGGGTTGCTGATATGCTTGTGCGATGGGTTGTGGGTTTGCCGCAGGGGCTGCCTGTGGCGGGTACTAAGCAGGTGGGGCTTGAGAGGATACAGGAGCTGGAGCGGCCTACGGGTGGTAATATGGCTGAGGTGCAACCGGGGGGGCGTAAGCGGGGGATGCATGACCAAAGCACTGAGGTGGACATGAGGGTCTGTGGGAATGGTGATGATGTGCCATGGGAGCATACGAATTGGTTGCTCCGGACTTGGATGAAGCCTGCGAAAGGTTGGGGCCAGGGCTAGGATGTACTATGGAAAAGGGCTGGTTATGTGAGGCTATACGGTCGATGCTGCCATCTATGATATGGGATGCCCCTGGCACATCGTGTCGGGAGGAATCACTGCGGGGGGCGTCAGGGATGATGGAATATAGGTAACCAGACTAGGCATAAATAAGGTTAAATTGCTGGGCTTTGAGGATGGCCTCTTCTTTGGACTAGGGTCGCTCGGATGCCACATCCTTGGCAATGAAAGGAAGGAGAGACTTTAGAAACCAATCTAAGAAGATACAGTCGTCTAACTTGATTTTGTAGAGGCTGCGGGGTTGACACCACTCATGAATGTGGTCAGTGATGTGGGTGGTCGTGTTCTGTCTACAAGATAGTAGGATCTCAACTCTCGCGTCATAGCGAATAGGTAACTGAAAGAACTGCAGGAAGGTCGTGGCGAGGGAGGTAAAGGTGGCATGGGTCCCATGGGGCTTCTCAATGTACCACTTAGCTGCAGATCCAGTAAGGGTACGCTGTAATAGACGGAGGTGGACAGATTCATCCACTATGGAGTTAGAGGAACACCATAGATGGAAGGACATAATATGGTTCTGGGGGTCTTCACCTGCCTTGCCCTCAAACTTAGGGATGTCTGATGGGAGCTTGGTGGGCATGTGAGGCCACATAAGGTCATGTCTGATGGGATCGTTAGTCAGTCTAACCAGGTCAGGAAGGTGGAGACTAGCCATGAATGGAAAACTAGTAGAAGGATGTGACATACTGGTGGTTGTGACCACATTGGGGCTAATGCCCCCAAGTGGAGAAACTGGGTTCGGGTTGGGGACGTTGCCCCTAGGTGCAGGAACAAAGGTAGTATGGGATGGTCCTACATCGCCAAGGGTAGTGTGAGTCACTAGTGAAGTTGGGATGGGTATGCTAGCTATGGGAATGGGTACAATGATCAGAATGGTGGAAGTGGGCCCCATCGAGGGCATACCCAAGGCGGGTGTGGTAGCTGGGGTGGTGGTGGATGCTCCACCAATGGTCCCTACAAAGAAAGGGTTGGACGTCATGCCAGCCATGGGGCTGTTTGGTGTAGTGTAGGTGGGGTTCTCGGACTCTGCCTCAGAATCAGAGGTAAAATAAGGGGTGTCTAGGTCGGGTGACGGAGTTCTATGCCATTGACGAGTAGAGTCAAGTGACAAAGCTCGAGATCTATGATGAGTGGTATTAAGTGATGAAGATCTATGTCTATGATGGGTGATGTCAAGTGAAGCGTGTTGTGGGGGCTCTCCCTGGAGGCACTGAGAATGTCTTGGGGACTCAATGGTGACAGATAGTGTCAAGTCTTTGGGGGCTGTGTCGAGTGGAAAACAGCTCAAAAACCCTAATGCAGCTGAGTGTGTAGAAGGAGAGCACAAAAAATATGGCACTCAGGCCAACAACCATCTCAAAACACTCACTGTAACAGCTGTGCTACAATAAGTGGAGCATCAACAAAAATGGTCAGAATACCAACAAGCAGCAGGTTTCCTAAAAAATAAAAAATAGTGGACTCACTAGACCAAAGGGAGGTAAGGGAGCATGCAAACACCTAGCTAAATAGTATTCTGACTCAACCAGACATATCCTCTGCAAGGTGATGAAATCCAAGTTAGACAATATGGATAGTAGAGCCAAGTGGCTAAAGATATCCCCCTACCGGGAGGGACACCGAGTAGTCAATCCTAGAAGAAAAGCAACTAAGATACCCTGTTCATGACATGTTCGGTTGGATGAATCTGCAGTTTGGTTCTATCACCGTTGTACTCCCATACGGGTAGTACACCGAGAACTACGAAAGGTATCCTTCGGTTACTGAATGGATTACAGTATTCCACTCAGGCTTCCAGAACCAGTCTGGCTACTTAAACCATCCTAGGGAAGAGGCCTTCCCAATAAATTGGTTTTAAACCGTGTCAAAAAATACTAGGGGGTTTTGGTTCCCTAATGGACAACAACTATGTCTCAAGTGTAAGCGACCGAGGGGTGTTATTTGGATGCCTATCCCCTCAACCCTACCTAACTACAATATTCTTTTGTGTTCCCCAAGTGGGGTTAGAATGTTGGTTGTGTTAAGCAGTATTTTAGGGCTCACTTGAATTAGGTGATAGAGTGTGTGCGTATGAGATAATGAACCCAAACAAAAGTGCCACGGGGTGGGAAACTTTCTAACTAATAATAACTGTAGAAATTAAACTTTGAAATACAAAATTTTCTCTTTTCAATCAAAATGTTGAAATTTAATTTTTTTTATAAATGGAACAAAAATAATACTGCAGGAAAAGGCTGTAAGTAAGTATGGCTGCAGGTAGGACAGGTGGCTATGCAGGTGCAGAAAATATTGCAGCAAAGTTCTGGGTTCAAACAGGGGAAAAATGCAGAAAATAGATCGTGGGTCTGTGGCAAAACTGTGCGATCGGATCGCGGGAAATAGGTCGACAGTCGCGGGTGGACCGCAGGAAAATGGCTCAAAGCCGCAGGTGGATTGCAGGAAAATGGCTGAAAGCCGTAGGCAGATCGCAGGAAAATGGTTGAAAGCTACATGAGGATTGCAGGAAAATGGCTGAAAGCCGCAGGCGGATCGCAGGAAAATGGCTGAAAGCCTGTTGATGCCCCAAAGATCATAGCATGAAGCAGAAAGGGATTCTCCCCTATAGACTATCCCAATTAGATTGTCCACCGTTTGGTATGGGGAATCCATCCGGTTAGCAGTTCCGACAACTGTTAGGTTTGGAGATTTGCTTCAATTACATCGATTATGGCCCGATCCATCGTTGTTTTGATTTTATGGTTTAAAATGATATGCAAGTGCCTAAGATAACTTAATCTAAATGCAGAACTCGAAACAAATCTGTACTTAAAACCGAAATAAACCTAAACTATCCCTACAAGGAGCAAAATTATAAGTATGAGTAATGTGCTAGAAAAAGTATCTAAAGATCAACAGATAGCCATTAAATCATAAATATATATCTACAGCAAGAAGGCAAAAGATATTAGAAGATAGCTTCCAATTCACATATAACGCATTCCATTACTCATGTAGGAGAAAAATCATTTGCACAAGAAATAGTAAGATCATTCAATACATAGAAATAATTCAAGACAACAAAGAAAGATCTCACTGTAGAATATGAAAGTCACATGAATAATCCAGCATGCATCCAACATCCATTTCCATGCAAAATACGTCCTCTCCAGGCTCTTATTAGGCAAATTTCATTTTCTTGAAGCAAGTGCAAGATAGCTCGATACAAGTTAAGAAAATTCTTTTCCCTGCCAAAAGTCCCTTACATTATGCCCTAAGCTTCTATTTATATCTTTACAAAATGCCTCTTGGGTTGCCACCTGGCTCTTTACACATGTCCTCTACAAACTTTTCCTCTTAATAAACAAATCGTGGCCCTTTTCTTAAAACATAAAATTTCTCAAAAATAGAAAAGGACAACTGTCTAGTGATTCTACGCTTTAAACATAGGGAGACCAAATGAAAAATAGGAACAACACCTTAGGATCAGCGTGTTCACCCTTGGGAAGGCGCTCCTATTGGGAGAGAGGTGCTTGGACTGGCTGCTACTGTTGCTGCTGCTTTCTTTTCCTCCTCTACTATGTAACTGAACTAGATACCAGTGTCTCTGATAACCATATTTGCTGGGGAAGGGAGCAAGATTTTCTGGGAAGTCACATGTTTACCAAGTTCTGCTTCAACACCATGAATTTCTGCAACTGCTACTTGGTGGATTTCTTTAAGCAAATGACTGTATATTGATGACAGCCTAATATAGTGATGGAGATCATTAGTGGCTAGGACATCAATCTTCTTTACATATTCTATTTGAATGCCTAGCTCTTCCTTTAAGTCTGATAAACGTTTCTCTTTGCTTGGAAACTCATCGAGGGACTGAGGAAAACTCAAATTGCACTTATCATGTACTTCATGGATCCTTTTATACAGGCTGTTACTTTTATCCATTGTTCCCTGGATCTTAGCCATTAGTTTAAGGCCACAGTTCCTACAGAATTCCATAAGGGCTACATCTTGTTTAAAATCATCTACCGACTTGAATGGGAGATGCTTGGGGAAATCAACCTTCCCTTCTCTCCATTCCATCTGACTCAGGATGTTTGCTTTAACCCGAGTATATTTTCCCTTAAGCCTATTGGCCTTTTCATTGACTTCTTTCAATCTAACCATCATGGCTTTGAGCCTACACACTTCCTCAGTAATTAGATCCTGTGTGGCGTGCATTTGTCTCAGAATGTCACAGGACAGCTCATGAAAGGGAGACATATCTATTGCTCTGCTTTCTGCCTGCTCTAATTAATCAACCATTGCTTGCTTATCTGCTTGCATATGAGAAACTCTAGCTTCAGAATCGTTCTTTTCTACTTCTAGAACCATCATCTAGATTGCTAGGTGCTCCTTTTCTTCTTCTAAATGGTGATACTTATCTGACAATTCCTTGTGATCAACAGACAGATGATTATATTTATTCACTACAAGATCCCTGTAAGTCTGCTCATTAGCCACATTATGTTCCAACATGTGAGCTCTCCTCTTTGTTGACTCAAATTCTCTAACCATATCGACCACATTGTCCTTTGTTGCTTTTGCTGCTGGAACAGCGGCGGATGCCATGGCTATGGGAGCCTTATTTGTATTTTGCATCACCGTGGTCTCCCACCGGGTAACAATACCTTCTTGGAAGAGTCTCTTTATCCTCTCTTCTGATTTCAAGACTACCGCCTTCCTCTTCTTATTATACACATATTCATCCCATCGGGACACAGTATAATCTTTTGATGGGGTGTAAGGGGTGATTGGGAGGTCTATTACATGTACTTCTGTCTCTATGGGTGGGGTCTGTACTACTTCAGATGTGTCTGTTTCCACATTTTGGGTGCTGGGGAAACCTGCTTGAGATGTGTCTGTTTCCATATCTTGGGTGCCGGAGCCACCTTCCTGGGTATCTTCATTGGTCTTAAGTTCTTCCTCTGCCTTTTGTTCCTCTTCAGTTTTTGTTGATGTATATGTAACTTCGGAATGTATTTCACATATATGTATATTGTATTCCTATAGAGATGGTATTATTCCTCTATAAGGAAGTGTCGTCATTTATATTGTAAGTGTCGTAACTTATACTTGATGGGTTATTAGACCACCTTGTTGGGGTCGGCCCTGTATAATTCATGTGGGTCAAATGGTTATTAGACCACCCTATTGGGGGTCGGCCATGTGGGTCAAAGGGTTATTAGACCACCCTATTGGGGGTTGGCCCACTCAGCATTATGTTATGTGGTTAAGTTCGAGCCTACATGAGTTAGGTAAAAAGGCAAGTCAAGTCAAGTATAAATAGAGTGTGGGAGGCACTCTATTTGCTCACTCACTTCTCACATATGCACTCAAGGAGGAGTGGCGCACTTATGGACGAGGAGGATCTGCTGCTAGGTTATGGATATCTCTCTTGGTTGGTTGTATCATTGCTCTATCTATCTCTGAGGAAGTTATTGGGGTTTTTCACCTTTATGGTTTTCCCCAAGTAAATCTTTGTGTCTCTTGTGTGCTTGCATTATTGTCTCCATGATTGATATACTATAGATATGCTGTACATGTTGTTCTCTCAGTCAAGATCCTAGATCAGATTGAAGTAAATTCAGAAAATTTAACATGGTATCAGAGCTAGCCTGAAAGAAGGCATGATATGGCATGTATGACACTTGTTGCACTTACGATGCTAGGGCTTGATATAGCAAAAACCAGTCATCGTAGCACTTTCGCTATAAATCCATTTTGGCGAAGTTTTCGGATCTGAAATTGTTACAGGCCAAAGATAAGATCTCCAGGTACCTTGTGTCCAAAGGACAACCTCTAATTCGTTGAACTTTGTGATTTATGATCTGTACAATATAGGGTTTTTGCCTCTTCCAGATCTGAGTCAAAATCAGGTGACCTTGGGAAAAATGTCATATCTTGGGCTAGAAAGCTCCAAATGAAATTTCGTAAAAAGTGACAGGTAGTACACAGTCGGTAATATCTCAAGAAACTTTTTCAGAGGCCGAAGTTAAAACAGTGACACGTGGAACACCGTACAAGTTCGCTCTCCTGTTTTATCCCAAAACAGGTCACGTTGCGACATTTGGCATAACTCTCTCTCAGAGAATCCAATTGAGGTCAGACCTGTCAGGATGGAAAGATAACAGGTCAGGCTATCTCAAGAAACTTTTTCAGACCCTGTGGATCAAAAATTTTGGAGTTACACCAGAAACAATCAGGTACATATTTCTGTTAAAACAGAATTACTTTTTGGTACCTTCATTCATGGCTTCCGGAATTTAGGGCTTTGGAGAAAGTTGGAATTTTTGTAATCGGAGACCACGGCTGGATGCTACTCATCAAAATAGAAATTTAGAGACCAAGATCAGAATTTTTGGTTGGGCAGAAGGCCGGGCTTGATTAGACCCTAGTTCGGGACTTTGATCAGAAAAGTGGAAAATTAGGGCTTCTGTAAAAATGGGAATTTTTGCAATCTGTGACCACGGCTGGAAGCTCCTCAGAAAAATAGAAGCTTAGAGATTTGGATCAAACCTTTTGATGGGGAAAAAGAGTGGGCTTCATCAAACCCCAGTTCAGGGTCACGTCCAGTGAATCCGGAAGTTTCAAAGGCAAAATTGAGGAGTGAAACTTTGCAGTTTTCAAATTCTGAATATACCAGTTTGATCAACTCATCAAGGCGCATATTTCTATCCTTTCGGAAGTTTGAAATTCAAAGTTTGAATTTTTGGGGTTTCTCTGACAAACCCATATCCAGCTCCAGGTCCAGTTCTTGCAAATCAAGTGGATTGGGTTAATCCTAGAAGAAGATGGATTGATCATCTGCATGAGTGAAGAAGTTCATGTTTCAGAGGGAGATGAGGCTAAGGCCTTACATAAGAAGATTACAAGCGATCTCGATAGGTATGACTCATCGAGGTATGTTTCGATATTTGTCCATGATTAAGTTTATGGTTTATGGTATGTTTGTCTTCATGTTATTACGGTTAGTACAATTTTGATTTTAGATTTGTCGTATCACCTTAACAAAATTATGAATGCATGATAGAAGATATTCATTGGTTAGGGTGTTGACACTTATGATTGTACTAATGCATTATGGTGTTGTATGAGGTTTATGTTGTCTACTAACATGAAAGGTACACCAAGAAAGACAAATCATGTTCTGGTCCAAGAACATATGATCATGATAACATGAGGACAAAGATTCATCCATTGTCATGGATCTCATAGAAGATCCATTTACGAGGTATGTATAACTTGGTTTTGTAATAGTTAACCTATGAGATATACAGGTTACTAGCACAAGTCATTGAAGAAGAACAAGAAGACATCATGTGAGTATGTTAGACATAAATAGCTAGCATGCTAATCCAGGTATGTTTTTCCTATATCAAGATAGAATCCTACCTTGTGTTAGGATCTTATACTGTTGTTGATAATGATTATTCATGAAGTCATAGGTTTGAATAATCATGATTGTATGCATATTATGTTTCTTACCATAATTGATGATATGACTAACCAGAAGAATCATGATGGTATAGGTTTGAATAATCACAAGTTTTATGCATTTTATATCTCTTATCTTGATTGATGATTCAACTAACCTGAAGAGTCATAGGTTTGAGTAATTACAGGTTTAGACATGTTATGTTTCTTATGATTTGACTAACCATAAGATCCTACATAAACCTTGAATGCTAATGCTTATTATTTCTGTTTGAAATGATCATGACTATACATGCTTGAGATTATTGTGTTTTAATAGTATACTAATGAATGTATGATTTTATATGAGATCACAAGGATAACACATTCATGATACTAATAAGCATGCATAGGGACTAAGGATGAATATGAGATTCAAGAACAGGTAATCCAGGAAGCAAAGATCAAGAGGGAGTACACTCCAGTGCTTTATGCAAGGATGCAGATATTCATAGGGAGTTGACCATCTCTCTACATCCCACAACAGAAAGGTGTAGAAGAAGCTACTTCAGATTAGG
Source organism: Larix kaempferi (assembly GCA_027924585.1). NCBI lineage: Eukaryota > Viridiplantae > Streptophyta > Pinopsida > Pinales > Pinaceae > Larix > Larix kaempferi. The sequence goes on from BSBM01000738.1 coordinate 6,584,586, forward strand.
ACTCCAGCAGCTCCTGCAAGGAAGCAAAGACTCAGAGGGAGTCCACCCAACGAACAAACAAAGATAAGTATTTGAATTGTCATTTCTTAAATAATACTGTTCAATAATGTATATACTGATGTTCCTAGAATTAGGTTGTGTATTATGCATATTAGAATAATTGCATTGATGAACAGTATACTCCTAATATGAATGGGTAAGTGGCCTATGGCACTGTACAACATTCCATTGCTACTTATCTAGAATGAAACCTCTTTGCTGACATGTTGGGAGTTGTACACACTCTTAACAATGTTCTGGTAGAGATTGGAAGGCGTCTAGAAAGTTACGGAATATGGATAAATGTTGTATTGAAGCATTGGCTAAGATAATTGCATGACTGTATGGCATATTTCTTTATGTGTAAGAATTTGTTCTGAAAACTATGAGATGTTTTCTAATCATGCAATTTAACTTGTTGTGTAGGAAAGATCGTATGCCATCTCCTACAAAAGAAGAACTACAACATTTGTTCCAGCAACAAAGATATTTATTGAAGATATTGAAGTTCCCAGGATCTGGGATGAAGAAATGGAATGCCATGATCCGTCGATCATGAAGAATGATGTTTGGGATGTAGTCCCAAGACGTGAAGGGAAGTTTGTTATGACTTCCAAATAGAACTATCAGATCAGGCATGTTGCAGATGGCAACATTGAGAAATATAAAAATGATGAATTAGAAGATACACCAGATGGATTTCAAGACAGCATGGTGTAGTCATATATGTGTGCAGAACTTGGTATGGTAGGATAGACAGCTTTCTATCCAGTTTGGTCTTTACCAAGAGTTAAGCGGGTTCCAACCTTTTCTACAAGGTTGAGGAAGGCAATCCAGTGATACTACTTTTGTATGAGGATAACCTGTTTGTTACAGGTGAAGATAGATTGATTGCCGACACGCAGCGGAAGCTTGCTGCCAAGTTCGAGATGAAGAACTTGGGGATGATGCACTATTTGTTTTTGGCATGGAGGTGTGGCAGAGTGCAGATGGAATCTTCCTTGGACAAGGGAAGTATGTAGTAGAGATCCTGAAGAGGTTCGGGATGATGGACTGCAAGGATATGGCCACACCTATGGCATCGAATCTGAAGCTTCTATGTGATGCTTCATCTGAGCCGGTTGATGTCTCTATGTATCGTCAGATGATTGGCTCCTTGATGTACCTGACGAACACGAGACCAGATATTTGCTTTGCTGTGAACACATTGAGCCAGTTCCTGACGGATCCGAGGAGTGTTCACCTGGTTGTTGTAAAGCATGTTCTGAGGTACCTGAAGGGTACAGTGGATTATGGGCTCAAGTATGAAGCGAATCAAAAGTTTAACCTGCAGGGTTATGTTGATTCAGATTGGGCTGGCAGTGCTACAGATAGGAAGAGCACATCTGGGTGCTGCTTCAGTATGGGATCAGGTGTGATCTCTTGGTTTAGCAGCAAGCAGTCCTGCGTAGCACTGAGTACAGCTGAGGCAGAGTATGTTGTAGCCTGTTCATCTAGTTGTGAGGCAGTATGGCTACGGAATCTCCTGTCTGAGTTATTTGATCTCCCATTGGATGCTACCGGTATCTTCTATGATAACCAGAGTTGTGTGAAGCTGTCCGAGAACCTAGTGTTTCATGACAGGTCGAAACACATAGAGATCAAATATCACTATATCAGGGATATGGTGCAGAGAGGAGCTGTGAAGCTCCTGTATGTTGCGACGGACGAGCAGATTGCAGATGTGCTGACAAAGCCACTAGCTAGGGTAAAGTTCGAGTACTTCAGAGAGAGGCTTGGCGTGCTTCAGATCGAGGATACTTCGAGGAAGAAGTGATGGACACATTTGCTGAAGCCATTCCAAGCATCTTGGAAGGGGGATCCTTCACATGGCTATGGATGTAAGCGCTGGATGATGAGCATCAGGATGATGTTCTGGTTTCTGCTTGGATATGATCAGTTGGATCATTTATGTATGTACGCATCATGTTGGATGCTAGATATGATCAGTTGGATCATTTATGTATGTACGCATCATGTTGGATGCTGGATATGATCAGTTGGATCATTTATGTATGTACACATCATGTTGGATGCTGTTGGATACATTGTGTGGATCATGTATCCTTGTATGATCAGTTAGATCATGTATGCTGATGGATACATTGTGTGGATCATGTATCTTTGTATGATCAGGTAGATCATGTATGTTGATGGATACATTGTGTGGATCATGTATCCTTGTATGATCAGGTAGATCATGTATGTTGATGGGTACAGTGTGTGGATCATGTATCTTTGTATGATCAGGTAGATCATGTATGATTGATGGATACATTGTGTGGATCATGTATCTATGTGTGCATCAAATGGATGCATTGTATGATCAGGATGATCGTGGATGACGAGCTTCTCCAGATGACATGCAGCAGGATGTTGCAGTGATGATGATGAGTATCAGATGATACTTTGTGGCCGTGGATCAGGTTGTGCAGGAAAGCATGTAATTTGTGCCCTGGGAGATTTGTAGATGGTCTTTCGAGGTTTTGCCTATGGCATGTAATTCGGTGCCCTGGGACATCTGGCAAATGCTCTTGCGAGGTTTTGCTTGGGAGGACATGTAATTTGTGCCCTGGGAGATCTGCAGATAGTCTTTCGAGGTTTTGCCTATGGCATGTAATTCGGTGCCCTGGGATATCTGGCAGATGCTCTTGCGAGGTTTTTTCCTATGGCATGTAATTTGCTCCTGGGAGATCTGGACAGGATGAAAAAGGCCTCAGATGCTTCAGCCAGGTTTTGCCATGACCACATGTAATTTGCTCCTGGGAGATCTGGACAGGATGAAAAAGGCCTCAGATGCTTCAGCCAGGTTTTGTGGTGGAACACATGTAATGTGCTCCTGGGAGATCCGACAGGTAGAGCTGTGTGCTCGTAACAGCCTGGGATGCTTCAGCCAGGTTTTGTGGTGAGATCACATGTAATGTGCTCCTGGGAGATCCGACAGGTAGAGCCACGTGCTCGTAACAGCCTGGGATTCTTCAGCCAGGTTTTGTGATGGGTCACATGTAATGTGCTCCTGGGAGATCCTATAGGTAGAGCTGTGTGCTCGTAACAGCCTGGGATGCTCTTTCAAGGTTTTGTGACGCACGTAATATGTCCTGAGGATTCCACAGTATGGCCAGTGATGATGAAGACCTACAGGTGGTGGGCCTACAGCCAGTATGAAAAAGGACTGGCTCTGTAGAACTTCCTATGACGAGTAGATTCGGAGATTGATTGAGATAGCAGCAGCAGTGACGATGATGATGACTCGATGACGATTATCCAGTGACGATGATCCAGAGAAGATGACTTGTGCTAGAAGAACTATGCTGAGAAATACCTTCCTAGTTAAGAGGGATTGTTGATGTATATGTAACTTCGGAATGTATTTCACATATATGTATATTGTATTCCTATAGAGATGGTATTATTCCTCTATAAGGAAGTGTCGTCATTTATATTGTAAGTGTCATAACTTATACTTGATGGGTTATTAGACCACCTTGTTGGGGTCGGCCCTGTATAAGTCATGTGGGTCAAATGGTTATTAGACCACCCTATTGGGGGTCGGCCATGTGGGTCAAAGGGTTATTAGACCACCCTATTGGGGGTCGGCCCACTCAGCATTATGTTATGTGGTTAAGTTCGAGCCTACATGAGTTAGGTAAAAAGGCAAGTCAAGTCAAGTATAAATAGAGTGTGGGAGGCACTCTATTTGCTCACTCACTTCTCACATATGCACTCAAGGAGGAGTGGCGCACTTATGGACAAGGAGGATCTGCTGCTAGGTTATGGCTATCTCTCTTGGTTGGTTGTATCATTGCTCTATCTATCTCTGAGGAAGTTATTGGGGTTTTTCACCTTTATGGTTTTCCCCAAGTAAATCTTTGTGTCTCTTGTGTGCTTGCATTATTGTCTCCATGATTGATATACTATAGATATGCTGTACATGTTGTTCTCTCAGTCAAGATCCTAGATCAGATTGAAGTAAATTCAGAAAATTTAACAGTTTTACACCCTTTTTCTTCTTCTTCAGCCTGTTGTTGATTTTCACTTTCCTCCCTCTACTCTCGATCTTCTGCTTCCTTCTGCAACCTTGCTTCTATAGCTTCTTTCTGCAACCTTGCATCTTCTGCTTCCTTCTGCAACCTTGCATCTTCTGCTTCTTGTTGCAGTCTTTCTTCCTCTTTCAATCTTTGTTCTTCACGGGCTAGGGCCTCAGCTGCTTCTCTCTCTTTCTGCAGACTAGCTTCTCGGGCTGGGGCAGAGCTAGAGCTAGCTCCACTACCTTGACGACAAATATGCAACTCGGTCATGTTGTTGATGCCTCTGAACACTTCGTCCTCTGCATCATAGTAATGAGCATATTCAAAATGAGCATAAACTTCCTTGCAATGTTCGACAACCTTGGTCCACCTATCATTTCTATAGAAGATCATTTCACCGAAGTGGAAAGCTTTCAGCTCTAGAACGTATTCCTCAGCTGTTGCAACCCCTAAGAATTTGTAGGCTCCTATGAAGAAAGGAAAAGGAGGGAAAGAAGCCTTATGTTGCTTGTTAAGCAACCCTCCTATTCCATCAAGGAAAATTTGTCTAACTGCTTCCTTGAGGACTACATAATCAGTAGCGTATTTTGGCAAAATGTATGGCACTTTGGTACCTCCAAACATCCTGATGTAGATGCCTTGCTTTGAGAAATAAAAATCGCCATAGTTTTCCAGGACCTCCATGGCATTTTCTGATAGACAATTGGGCTCTTCCTTGAACATCTGCTCATATAAAGACATGATGAACTCTTCGCAAATGAGCTTATAGTTTGCTCTGTAATTTTGAGCCCACATTATTTTATAAGCAGTGTAGATCAGGGTGTTGGCTTTATCCCATGTGCAACCTAGCCTGGGGAAAGAGAGCTTGGCCAAGATGCAATCAATGAGATAGGAAGACATGTAAAATTCTGACTTTTTTAAGGCCAGGCCTTCTCTTCCAGCGACCACTGTGGATTCCAAACTATCCGAAAGGATAGTAGCCCAATCAAACACAGTTCCTTTGAATGCTATGAAGTGGATGATGGAGGCCCACTGTATCCTATATATAGTGCCATCGGGCATGCCGAAAATTCTGCATAACATCAGGGTGATTAACCTAAAGGAGGTCTTAGGCTCTGAACATCATATTCATCATTATCTCTCTTCCTTAGGTGTTTGCCCGTGACCAATAATTTTTTGGCCATCTCAGTATTATTCATCTTACCCAACCATTAATCACTTAGAGCTTGTTGGGGACGTGAGAATTTGTAGGCTGCTGCAATATACGCTGGATGGAATGAAGCGAAAGGCTCTCCCTTGATGTCATGCAACACTCTTGTCTCTGGGTTGGCATGTTCCAGTATCCACTCGATCACTTCAGAGCATGGGAACAATTCAAGGCGGGTAGAATCCCTAGCTATGCTGAAAGTTCTAATGTTGAGGTAGATTTGTTCTTCTTCCAATAATACATCTGGGATATCCTGGTCCCTGATCATCATAAACATCTCCCCAACGGACCTCGGGAGGAACACCGGTGGTACACTTAGTGTCTTGAAAAATAGTTTCAGTCCTTAGTTGCACTGGCTCTGGTTCCATCACTTTAGTTTTCTTTCTAGCACCTTTTGGCATTGTGGCTTATCCCTGCTAGCAACCAAATGTGAATCATTATAAAATTTGCAACATGTTATGAGAGTGTAACATAGAGAAGGACAATTTTAACATGCTAATGAGAAATATAGACAAAATTATAAAGTTGCATGCTGGGGAAGCAAAATAGATAATTTCAGAAAACGAAATATGGTCCTCAAACTTGATTATTCTAGGGAGAGAATGCCTAGTCAGGAACTTTTGCAATGCTTCCGAAAAGGTAAGCATACGACGTGGAAAAAATCTACTTCCTTCCTAGTCCTTGGAGACAGGATGCCCTTCATTGTATCACTTCTAATGGTCAATGGTGGGTTGGCCTGGAGTGGAAAAATACTATGGATAAACAATGAAAACAAGGAACTATTTTCCACAGTCATTGATTGAGCCGAGTAGGTGAGTGGTTGAGTATCTCAACCGACCACTACTGTCATTAATAATACTTGCGAAACGGTCTGCAGCCGGTATGAAATTTGAATCCGGGTAGGAAAACGATTGGAACGCGGCTAGTAAAAAACTCGATTGGTCATGGCTACGGCTTTCAATTGGTAGGAATGAGAAACCTATGGGGCCATGGCAGCTGTAAAAACAAAAAATGATTTATGCTACCAAAGTTTATTGGCCACGTTATGAAACGGGAAAACCCAAAAAGTAAATCGATGTGAAGATGAGACAAAGATGACAGTTAAAAGCCTACCTGGAGCTGAGACAATGGTGGAGTGAGGTGGACGCGGTGGTGGATGCGCTGAGTTGGAGCGAGCCGACGCGGTCTTCCCAATAGTGTTCTTTGAACAAAAAACTAATAATGGGATCAACGAAACCCCACCGCCCTTATATAAAGTTAGACATGTGTGGCATTTAAACGGGTAGGTGGCTTTTTTAAAACGGGGTTTTAATGCTTGTATGGTGCGGTCTTTTCAAGCCGACTTGGCATTTAAGTGCGACCATCGGTTGTGGGGCGGACTCACAAGTTTCATCCGCAGTTGCGGCCGGAACTCAGGAGTTCCTCCCGAAAGGCAGGAAACTTTATTTTGGAAAAGAGACAAAAAACAACCCTTCACAGTGGCGGAACAAGATGGCGAATCGTTTCGGCGTTTCGGGAGCATTTTGTGAGTTCTTCTGAAATACACTCTCTCGGAAGCTTATCGCGGCCGGCTTTGCCGAGTCGTCCTGAAGTTTCAGAAAGACTCAGAAATTCCTTCCGCAATTTACGAAATAACTTTGTTCAATTTTTTTATCGACAACTTACTACGGCAACATTTGTCGAAAGCTTCCGCAATTTTGGGAGATAATCTCAAGTTCCTCCGCAGTTTCAGGAGAGAATCTCAAGTTCCTCCATAATTTCGGGCGAGTTCGTTGAGTTCTTCTACATTTTCGGGAGAGAAACTTGAGCTTCTTCCGCAGTTTCAGAAGAGAATTTTAAGTTTCTTCCGCAGTTTCGAGAGGGAATTGTAAGTTCCTTCCGCAGTTTCGGGAGAGAATTGTAAGTTCCTTCCGCAGTTTCGGGAGAGAATCTTTAGTTTCTTCCGTGGTTTCGAGAGAGAATCGTGAGTTTTGACTTAGAAGAGAAACTTCAATTTTTAAAGTAGATTCCTCAGTTGAAACAAAAACTAAGTAAAAAGGAGAATTAACTTCTTTGGGAAGTCTTTCTAGTAAAATGCAAAGGAGGGGCCCCAATATGTACAAAATTTGGGGTGGATGTTGCTGCAACAACAATTGGCGAGTCGCTGGCGAACACAGATCTCTGAAAAAATCCCTCTCGTTGATCGAAAACCTTCTTAAAAGATATCCATCTTATATGCAATATTCAGCTGAGCCCTTGAATCTCGGCGAAGGAAGAAGTCATTTTATCTGCTGGCCATTGGGGGAAGGGGAGCTTAGAGACATCTTTAAAACTTTCAAAGGGCCAACATATGGGGTTCATTTTAGAAGATTCATCTTTCAAATGGCTACTGCTATCAGACTCCACAAGATTTGCAACACCTTCTCATGGACATTATTGCTCTTGTTCCTCATTCCCATGTCGCTTGCATCCTTTTGGATGTTTATACTTTTGACAGCTTTGCTGTTTGAGCCTTCCAGAAATATTTTCTTTATACATGATCTTTGATTTTGGCTCCTCAATCCATAATGTCCTTTTGTGTGAGTGAGAGATTTTATTGATTTGATCAAACCTCATGGATGGAGAGGAGCCTAATTTGAGTTGAGTCTTTTGGACAACCTTCTTGACTTACATGCTTTGCTTTTGTCTCAACCATGCTTCAATTGAGGCGAGAATCTCTGGAAAACAGACCCTTGATTATAAGCCATTTTGGCTGTTAAATTTGTAGCATGGAGTCATTTCAATAGCCTATGCCCCCGGGATGTGCTACTCTCCGTGGGTCCAACTTCAATGACCTTCTTGAGATGCCTTTAAGTGTGAGATTGGATGGAGCCCGAAGATAGTAATAAAGATAGTCATAGATCTCTGCTATTTAAACAGGATTAGTGTGACTAACAGAATAGGATTCCTTCCTTCTGAAGAATGTTCAACAAGAGCACAATACATAGATAAACTTTCATTCGAGGGTAGTTTCAGATTCATGAGTTGTGAGATTTCTTCGAGAGATCTATCTTGATGAGAAACCTCACCGCGGGAGCTTTCAGAAAACAAACTTTGTACAGAAGGTTCAAATGATGAGAAAAGAAATAACATAGCTGCAAACAATGAAAACAAAGGGCTAAAGTAACATAAAAGAAAATTTTATTTATGTACAGAAAGTCTCTGTGAGACTATGCAAAGTATTGTTTCAGGGCGAGGCCATTGAGAGGAAGGGTTACTTCTTCTCCCTCGAGGTCTGTCAACTTATAAGTGGATGGGCCGATCCGTCAAATCCCATAATTTCTGAAAATTTTAAATTTTTTAAAATAACAAGTAATATTAATAAATGCATTCATTGATCTGTTTGATTAGTTAAAGTGATCATAAATTTGTCTGAATGATCTGTTGTTGTACTTAGATTTTGATATGAGTTTCTTTACCGTTGCTGATTGTTTTATGTTTTTCAACCACAAGGGGGAGTTGCCATGACAGACTGGGCTTACTTAGCTTCCGAGCTAATGCAACAGATTTTCTTGCTCTTACAGATATACAGGTAATGTTCGGGTCACTGCAAATAATCTTTAAAGTACTATAAGTCAATTAGCCGTACCAACACATTCAGTAAAAAGTCTAAGCATGCTAGCCAGGTTTCAAGTGTTTAAAGGTAGCATTTTTCCTATGACTTTCTCAAGATCTTACTATTTAGAGAATTAGAAAATACTAGAAATTATAGTATCTATGTTGCTTTGGAATAATGAATTAACTAACTTCATAGCTAGCGCTATAGATTACCACTGGTTGACCAATACCATATGACAGTTTTTACTCATCTTTTGTTACTGTATCATTACAATTTCAATTATAAAGAATCTGGAATTATCAATGTATAACTTACTTATTTCTGGCATTTGCAAGATATTCTGTCAGCTACATGTCTCCGCTTAACATCTCAGAGTTTACAATGATTAGAAACTACTTCTATTGGTATGATCGACGGTTGATGAAATCTATAACATCTTTAGTCATTGTCCTGAATTATTACGAATGAATTAAATTATGATTTTTCCAGACTATACTGTCAACAGGAGTGGTTATAATACTCGCATAATTCTTTCTAACATGCATTTCACGTATATGTTCTTAGTATTTCTTGAGCATGAAAAGTAACAAAGTCTAATTGTCCATACGATAAATCTGAGTCTATTAATAGTTTGTTATTAAATGGTAGCAACCATTGAAAGGGACTAAAGTAACCCTAATCTGGAATTTCGAATTACATGACTTGAATCTTCAAGTTAAAGTTACCTAAAGAAGAAATGGCGCGTCCTATGCCATCTGTGCAAAGCTTTCTCAAATGAAACTATTATGGTAGAATTATAAACCACCATACTTAACTTCATTCCATTATCTTGTAGACTTAAGAAATGATGTACCCTTTGTCTCTTCACATGAGACTAGGGTTAAGGAAATAATAGTGATATGTTTAATAATCAACAAATAACTCACTTGAAACCTACCTCCTTATAATTTTTATGATAATTACCAAATTCTCTAAGTGTAAAAGGACTCCAAGACTCAATCTTGAATGCTATTGATTAATGCGTGGTCTTTTTTTATTGCTCGTAGGGCAAGGTCTTAATGCTCACTTGCAAGGTTCGAAAGCATTGTTTGAATGTGGAATATAAAAATGGAAGGTTTAACTATGGTGTCCCGACCCTAAAGGAATATCCATGTTATCATTTTATTTGGCAAACCAATGATGAAATTCTCGTCGTAGAAACTATGAAAGATTGACCCACTGCATGGGAAATATTAAAAAGGCTACGTGGCTATTTCAGAACCAAGTGTTGATGATATAAAAGGTTGACTAACCCTAGTCTTGGCATTTCTCCCTTGCCTTCGGGCTCGACCGCTCTACTAAACCTCCTGGCCCAACCTTGCTGATACAATGATGGAGGCAACTGCTACGCTACTTCAGTGCTTGTGCTTGTTGACTACTTCATTTGGGAGTCATTAGATTATGTTATTGACAGCTATAAGTTTGTTATAAACCTAGGGTTTATCCTTTCGCTTCCTTTACCGGTCTGGTCCTGGCATAAGGATATCGTTCAACTTGCTTTGGTCACAGCTTCCATCGTGGAATGTATCCTTCGATTTTGCCACCTCGTTCTTTGGTGACCAGGGTGCGGTTTTCCACTTAATCAGCTCGTGGCTACTAGGCCATTCACTGTGGTTGCAACTTCCTTTAATTCGTTGGTGAGCTATAAACAAATTGCTTCGTCGTTTCCAGTTTAAAAGAATTTGTTTTGTTTTTAAGAAATAAATTTGTAACTGATACGATTTTGTCATATGCAGGTGCTGGCTACTCCTGAAGGTGTACAGGACACAATCCTCGGCGCTTGGCTTGTTAAATTTTGAGTATTAAATCACAATACTATAGGATCTTTGCTGAGAGAATAACATCTACAGTATATCAATACATGACAATCATAATATGACAAGCATCACAAGAATCAAAAGCATAGAGACAAGAGACACAGAGTTTCCGTGGGGAAAACCCTAAGGTGAAAAACCCCACAACTTCCTCAGAGATAGAGAGAGCAATGGCTCAACCAAAATACAACCAAATAATACTAAGATAGTCTCCTATCAGATGATCCTCCTCCTCTTCACTAGTGCGCCACTTTTCAGAGAGAGAGATAGTTACTTTTTCGAGTGAGTAAAATAGAGATCTCCTATCTCTATTTATACTCACCTTTTTGCCTAGTGACCTACTGGGGCTGACTTGTCTACTTAGATACATCCACATTATATTATATATTAATTAGGGACAACCCCATAAGGTGGTCTAATAACCCATCAACAAGTACACACACTTGCGACACTTGTCAATCCACATGACGACACTTCCTTATAGAGGAATAACACATCTCTTATAAGGGTACAATAAATATATATATAATACACAGATGAAATACATTCCGAAGTTACATATACATCAACACTCCCTCTTAACTAGGAAGGTATTTCTCGACACAGATCTGCTAGACAAGTCTTCTTCACTGGATCATCGTCATCGATGCATCGTCATCATCATCGTCACTGCTGCTACTATCTCAACCAATCTCTGACTCTACTCGTCATAGGAAGTTCTACAGAGCTAGTCCTTTTTCATACTGGATGTAGGCCCACCACCTGTAGGTCTTCGTCATCACTGGCCATACTGTGGAATCCTCAGGACTTATTACGTGCATCACAAAACCTCGAAAGAGCATCTCAGGCTATTACGAGCACACAGCTCTACCTATAGGATCTCCCAGGGCGCTATTACATGTGACCCCACCACAAAACCTCGAAAGAGCATCCCAGGATGTTATGGGTACACAACTCCGACCTGTAGGATCTCCCAGGGTGCTATTATATGTGGTCATGGCAAAACCTTGCAAGAGCATCCTAGGATTGATTACGGGCACACAGCCCAACCTATCGGATCTCCCAGGGTGCTATTACATGCCATAGGAAAAAACCTCGCAAGAGCATCTGCCAGATATCCCAGGGCGCTATTACATGCCATAGGCAAAACCTCGAAAGACTATCTGTAGATCTCCCAGGGCATCGAATTACATGTCCTCCCAGAGCAAAACCTCGAAAGAGCATTTGCTAGATGTCCCAGGGCACCGATATTACATGCCATAGGCAAAACCTCGAAAGACCATTTGCAAATCTCCCAGGGAACTGGATTACATGCTCATCTGCACAACCTGATCCACGACCACAGAGTATCACCCTGATACTCACTATACATCATCCTGATGTATCCATGATCATCCTGATCATCATCACTGCAACGTCCTGCTGCATGTCATCTGGAGCAACATCCTGAAGCTCGTCATCTATGATCATCCTGATCATCACTGCAACATCCTGCTGCATGTCATCTGGAGCAACATCCTGAAGCTCGTCATCTATGATCATCCTGATCATCACTGCAACATCCTGCTGCATGTCATCATACCTGATCCACCTGATCATCAATGCATCTTCCTGATGCATACCAAGTATTGACCTGATACATATCATCATACATGATCCTCCTGATCATCAATGCATCTACCTGATGCATACCAAGTATCTACCTGATACATATCATCATACATGATCCTCCTGATCATCAATGTATCCACCTGATACAAATACAAATACATGATACATATCACCATACATGATCCACCTGATCATACAATGTATCCACCTGATACATATACAGATACATGGTCCAAGCATCCAACAGGATGCATACACATGATCCAACTGATCATATCCAGCATCTAACATGATGCATACATACATAAATGATCCAACTGATCATATCCAGCATCTAAGATGATGCATACATACATAAATGATCCAACTGATCATATCCAGCATCCAACATGATGCGTACATACATACATAAAAATGATCCAACTAATCATATCCAGCATCCAACATGATGCGTACATACATACATAAAAATGATCCAACTGATCATATCAAGCAGAAACCAGAACATCATCCTGATGCTCATCATCCAACGCTTACATCCACAGCCATGTGAAGGATCCTCCTTCCAACATGCTTGGAATGGCTTCAACAAATGTGTCCATCACTTCTTCCTTGAAGTGTCCTCGATCTGAAGAACGCAAAGCCTCTCTCTGAAGTACTCGAACTTCACTCTGGCTAGTGGCTTCGTCAGCACATATGCAATCTGCTCGTCCGTCGCAACATACAGGAGCTTCACAGCTCCTCTCTGCACCATATACCTGATATAGTGATATTTGATCTCTATGTGTTTCGACCTGTCATGAAACACTGGGTTCTCAGACAGCTTCACACAACTCTGGTTATCACAGAAGATACCAGTAGCCTCCAACGGGAGATCAAATAACTCAGACAGTAGCTTCCGTAGCCATACTGCCTCACAACTAGCTGAACAGGCTGCAACATACTCTGCCTCAGCTATACTCAGTGCTACACAGGACTGCTTCCTGCTAAACCAAGAGATCACACCTGATCCCATACTGAAGCAACACCCAGATGTGCTCTTCCTATCTGCAGCACTACCAGCCCAATCTGAATCAACATAACCCTGCAGGTTAAACTTTTGATTCGCTTCATACTTGAGCCCATAATCCACTGTACCCTTCAGGTACCTCAGAACATGCTTTACAGCAACCAGGTGAACACTCCTCGGATCCGTCAGGAACTGGCTCAATGTGTTCACAGCAAAGCAAATGTCTGGTCTTGTGTTCGTCAGGTACATCAAGGACCCAATCATCTGACGATACATAGTGATATCAACCGGCTCAGATGAAGCATCACATAGAAGCTTCAGATTTGATGCCATAGGTGTGGCCATGGCCTTGCAATCCATCATCCCGAATCTCTTCAGGATATCTACTGTGTACTTCCCTTGACCAAGGAAGATCCCACCTGCATTCTGCCACACCTCCATACCTAGGAAATAATGCATCATTCCCAAATCTTTCATGTCAAATTCAGCTGCAAGCTTCCTTTTAGTATCTGCAATCAGTCTGTCATCTCCTGTCACAAATAGGTCATCCACATACAGTAGTAGAATCACAGGATTCCCTTCCTCAACCTTGTAGTAAAGGTTGGAATCCTCTTTGCTCTTGGTAAAGCCCAAACTAGATAGGAAACTGTCCATCCTACCATACCAGGTTCTGGGAGCTTGCTTCAAGCCATATAAGGCTTTCTTCAATCTGCATACATATGATTCCCTGTCATGTATTTCAAAACCAAGTGGCTGTTCCACATATACTTCCTCTTCTACTACACCATTCAGGAAAGCAGTCTTGACATCCATTTGGTGTATTTTCCATTTCATTGCTGCGGCCAGGGCAAGTACTGTTCTGATGGAAGTATACCTGGCTACAGGTGCAAAGGTTTCTTCATAATCTATTCCTTCTTTTTGAGAGAAACCACGAGCTACGAATCTTGCTTTGTATTTTTCCACACTGCCATCTGCAGCATGCTTGATTTTGTAGATCCACTTGGAAGTCACAACAGACTTCTCTTTAGGTCTTGGGACAACATCCCAAACATCATTCTTCATTATTGATTGGTATTCCTCAACCATAGCATCCTTCCATTCTTTCTTTTCTACTGCCTCTTCATAACTCGAAGGTTCTTTGTTCATAATGTCACAGATTAAAGCAACATAACTAGTGTGTGAACTAGTTCTCTTCTTTGCTCTGTGTTCTTCTTCTGGAATGCCAAATCTTTCTGCATCATGAATGAGCTCTCTAGCCCATACAGGTTTCCTCTTGTGAGAGTTATTCTCACGGGGTGGATCTACAGGTTCTTGTGGATATTCAAACTCATGAACAGTTTCTGGAACTGCTTCAGTCATGGTAGTATCCTGAAATCTTGTTTCCTTAGGTTCTTCATAAACTTCGGTAGGTTCCTTCCTTGATTTGATGAATGCTGAGTTTTCATCAAATGTTACATCCCTGCTGACATCAATCTTCTTGAACCCTGGAAAGTATATTCTGTAAGCCTTCGAGCTTTCACTATAACCCACAAAGATGCCCTTCTTTCCTGAAGGATCTAGTTTAGTCCTCTTCTCTTTTGGGACATGAGTATATACTGGACAACCAAATATTCTGAGATGGCTGACTTCAGGTTTCTTACCAGAAAAAACCTCTTCTGGTGTCTTGTTGTCCAATATCTTGTGGGGTGTTCTTGTTAAATTTTCTGAATTTACTTCAATCTGATCTAGGATCTTAACTGAGAGAACAACATGTACAACATATCTACAGCATATCAATCATGGAGACAATAATGCAAGCACACAAGAGACACAAAGATTTACTTGGGGAAAACCATAAAGGTGAAAAACCCCAATAACTTCCTCAGAGATAGATAGAGCAATGATACAACCAACCAATAGAGATAGCCATAACCTAGCAGCAATCCTCCTCCTCCATAAGTGCGCCTCTCCTCCTTGAGAGCATGTGTGAGAAGTGAGTGAGAAAATAGAGTGCCTCCCGCACTCTATTTATACTTGACTTGACTTGCCTTTTTACCTAACTCATGTAGGCTCGAACTTAACCACATAACATAATGCTGACTGGGCCGACCCCCAATAGGGTGGTCTAATAACCCTTAGACCCACATGGCCGACCCCCAATAGGGTGGTCTAATAACCCTTCGACCCACATGACTTATACAAGGCCGACCCCAAACAAGGTGGTCTAATAACCCATCAAGTATAAGTTACGACACTTACAATATAAATGACGACACTTCCTTATAGAGGAATAATACCATCTCTATAGCAATACAATATACATATATGTGAAATACATTCCGAAGTTACATATACATCAACACTCCCTCTTAACTAGGAAGGTATTTCTCAGCACAATTCTTCTAGCACAAGTCATCTTCTCTGGATCATCATCACTGGATAATCGTCATCGAGTCATCATCATCGTCACTGCTGCTGCTATCTCAATCAATCTCCGAATCTACTCGTCATAGGAAGTTCTACAGAGCCAGTCCTTTTTCATACTGGATGTAGGCCCACCACCTGCAGGTCTTCGTCATCACTGGCCATACCGTGGAATCCTCAGGACTTTTACGTGCGTCACAAAACCTCGCAAGAGCATCCCAGGCTGTTATGAGCACATAGCTCTACCTATAGGATCTCCCAGGGCAACGAATTACATGTGACCTCACCACAAAACCTCGCAAGAGCATCCCAGGCTGTTACGAGCACACAGCTCTACCTATAGGATCTCCCAGGGCAACGAATTACATGTGGTCATGGCAAAACCTCGCAAGAGCATCCCAGGACTGATTACGGGCACATAGCCCAACCTATCGGATCTCCCAGGGAAACGAATTACATGCCATAGGACAAAACCTCGCAAGAGCATCTGCCAGATATCCCAGGGCAACGAATTACATGCCATAGGCAAAACCTCGCAAGACTATCTGCAGATCTCCCAGGGCAACGAATTACATGTCCTCCCAGAGCAAAACCTCGAAAGAGCATTTGCCAGATGTCCCAGGGCAACGAATTACATGCCATAGGAAAAACCTCGCAAGATCATCTGCAAATCTCCCAGGGCAACGAATTACATGCTCATCTGCACAACCTGATCCACGGCCACAGAGTATCAACCTGATACTCACCATACATCATTCTGATGTATCCATGATCATCCTGATCATCATCACTGCAACGTCCTGCTGCATGTCATCTGGAGCAACATCCTGAAGCTCGTCATCTATGATCATCCTGATCATCACTGCAACATCCTGCTGCATGTCATCTGGAGCAACATCCTGAAGCTCGTCATCTACGATCATCCTGATCAATGCAACATCCTGCTGCATACCAAGTATCTACCTGATACATATCATCATACATGATCCTCCTGATCATCAATGCAACATCCTGTTGCATACCAAGTATCTACCTGATACATATCATCATACATGATCCTCCTGATCATCAATGCAACATCCTGCTGCATGCCAAGTATCTACCTGATACATATCATCATACATGATCCTCCTGATCATCAATGCAACATCCTGTTGCATGCCAAGTATCTACCTGATACATATCATCATACATGATCCTCCTGATCATCAATGTATCCACCTGATACAAATACATGATACATATCATCATACATGATCCTCCTGATCATCAATGCATCTACCTGATGCATACCAAGTATCTACCTGATACATATACAGATACATGGTCCAAGCATCCAACATGATGCATATACAAAATACGTACACATGATCCAACCGATCATATCTAGCATCCAACATGATGCATACATACATAAATAAAAATGATCCAACTGATCATATCAAGCAGAAACTAGAACATCATCCTGATGCTCATCATCCAGCGCTTACATCCACAGCCATGTGAAGGATCCTCCTTCCAACATGCTTGGAATGGCTTCAGCAAATGTGTCCATCACTTCTTCCTCGAAGTGTCCTCGATCTGAAGAATGCCAAGCCTCTCTCTGAAGTACTCGAACTTCACCCTGGCTAGTGGCTTTGTCAGCACATCTGCAATCTGCTCGTCCGTCGCAACATACAGGAGCTTCACAGCTCCTCTCTGCACCATATCCCTGATATAGTGATATTTGATCTCTATGTGTTTCGACTTGTCATGAAACACTGGATTCTCGTACAGCTTCACACAACTCTAGTTATCACAGAAGATACCAGTAGCTTCCAATGGGAGATCAAATAGCTCAGACAGTAGCTTCCGTAGCCATACTGCCTCACAACTAGCTGAGCAGGCTACAACATACTCTGCCTCAGCTATACTCAGTGCTACGCAGGACTGCTTCCTGCTAAACCAAGAGATCACATCTGATCCCATACTGAAGCAACACTCAGATGTGCTCTTCCTATCTGCAGCACTGCGAGCCCAATCTGAATCAACATAACCCTGCAGGTTAAACTTTTGATTCGCCTCATACCTGAGCCCATAATCCACTGTACCCTTCAGGTACCTCAGAACATGCTTTACAGCAACCAGGTGAACACTTCTCGCATCCGTCAGGAACTGGCTCAATGTGTTCACAGCAAAGCAAATGTCTGGTCTCGTGTTCGTCAGGTACATCAAGGACCCAATCATCTGACGATACAAAGAGACATCAACCGGATCAGATGAAGCATCACATAGAAGCTTTAGATTTGATGCCATAGGTGTGGCCATGGCCTTGCAATCCATCATCCCGAACCTCTTCAGGATCTCTACTGCATACTTCCCTTGTTCAAGGAAGATTCCTTCTGCACTCTGCCACACCTCCATGCCAAAAACAAATAGTGCATCATCCCCAAGTTCTTCATTTCGAACTCAGTAGTAAGCTTCCGCTGCATGTCAGCAATCAATCTATCTTCACCATACCAAGTTCTGCACATATATGATTTCCTATCATGTGTCTCAGAATCAAGTGGCTGCCTCTTCTTCAACTACACCATTCAAGAAAGCTGTCTTGAATCCATCTGGTGTATCTTCTATTTCATCACTTTTGTATTTCTTTATGCTGCCACCTGCAACATGCTTGATCTGAAAGTTCTATTTGGAAGTCATAGCAAACTTCCCTTCATGTCTTGGGATTACATCCCAAACATCATTCTTCATGATCGACGGATCATGGCATTCCATTTCTTCATCCCAGATCCTGGGAACTTCAATATCTTCAATAAATAAATTTGTTGCTGAACAAATGTTGTAGTTCTTCTTTTGTAGGAGATGGCATACGATCTTTCCTACACAACAAGTTAAATTGCATGATTAGAAAACATCTCATAGTTTTCAGAACAAATTCTTACACATAAATAGATATGTCATACAGTCATGCAATTATCTTAGCCAATGCTTCAATACAACATTTATCCATATCCCGTAACTTTCTAGATGCCTTCCAATCTCTACCAGAACATTGTTAAGAGTGTGCACAACTCCCAACATGTCAGCAAAGAGGTTTCATTCTAGATAAGTAGCAATGGAATGTTGTACAGTGCCATAGGCTACTTACCTATGCATATTAGTAGTATACTGTTCATTAATGTAATTATTCTAATATGCACAATACATATCCTAAGTCTAAGACCATGAGCATATACTTCATTGAACAATTTTATTTAAACAAACAAAGATGTAAGAAATGATAATTAAAATACTTATCTTTGTTTGTTCATTGGGTGGAATTCCTCTGAGTCTTCGCTTCCTTGCAGGAGCTGCTGGAGTCCTAATCTGAAGTATCTTCTTCTACACCTTTCTGTTGTGGAATGTAGAGAGATGGACAACTCCCTCTGAATATTTGCATCCTTGCATAAACCACTAGAGTGTACTCCCTCTTGATCTTTGCTTCCTGGATTACCTGTTCTTGAACTCATATTCATCCTTGGTCCCTATGCATGCTTATTAGTATCATGAATGTGTTATCCTTGTGATCTCATATAAAATCATACATTCATTAGTATACTATTAAAACACAATAATCTCAAGCATGTATAGTCATGATCATTTCAAACAGAAAATAATAAGCATTAGCATTCAAGGTTTATGTAGGATTCTTAAGGTTAGTCAAATCATAAGAAACATAACATGTCTAAACCTGTAATTACTCAAACCTATGACTCTTCAGATTAGTTGAATCATCAATCAAGATAAGAGATATAAAATGCATAAAAACTGTGATTATTCAAACCTATACCATCATGATTCTTTTGGTTAGTCATATCATCAATTATGGTAAGAAACATAATATGCATACAATCATGATTATTCGAACCTATGACTTCATGAATAATCATTATCAACAACACAACAGTATAAGATCCTAACCCAAGGTAGGATTCTAGCTTGATATAGGAAAAACATACCTGGATTAGCATGCTAGCTATTTATGTCTAACATACCCGCATAATGTCTTCTTGTTCTTCGTCAATGACTTGTGCTAGTAACCTGCATGTCTCATAAGTTAACCATTACAAAACCAAGTTATACATACCTCGTAAATGGATCTTCTATGAGATCCATGACAATGGATGAATCTTTGTCCTCATGTTATCATGATCATATGTTCTTGGACCAGAACATGATTTGTCTTTCTTGGTGTACCTTTCATGTTAGTAGACAACATAAACCTCATACAACACCACAATGCATTAGTACAATCATAAGTGTCAACACCTTAATCAATGAATATTTTCTATCGTGCATTCATAGTTTTATTAAGGTGATATGACAAGTCTAAAATCAAGAGTGTACTAACTGTAATAACATGAAGACAAGCATACTATAAACTTAATCATGAACAAATATCGAGACATACCTTGATGAGTCATACCTGTCGAGATCGCTAGTAATCTTCTTATGTAAGGCCTTAGCCTTATCTCCCTCTGAAACAGGAACTTCTTTACTCATGCAGATGATCAATCCATCTTCTTCTAGGATTAACCCAATCCATTTGATTTGCAAGAACTGGACCTGGAGATGGATATGGGTTTGTCAGAGAAACCCCAAAAATTCAAACTTTGAATTTCAAACTTTCGAAAGGATAGAAATATGCGCCTTGATGAGCTGATCAAACTGGTATATTCAGAATTTGAAAACTGCAAAGTTTCACTCCTCAATTTTGCCTTTGAAACTTCCGGATTCACTGGACGTGACCCTGAACTGGGGTTTGATGAAGCCCACTCTTTTTCCCCATCAAAATGTTTGATCCAAAGCTCTAAGCTTCTATTTTTCTGAGGAGCTTCCAGTCGTGGTCACAGATTTCAAAAATTCCCATTTTTACAGAAGCCCTAATTTTCCACTTTTCTGATCAAAGTCCCGAACTAGGGTCTAATCAAGCCCGGCCTTCTGCCCAACCAAAAATTCTGATCTTGGTCTCTAAATTTCTATTTTGATGAGTAGCATCCAGCCGTGGTCTCCGATTACAAAAATTCCAACTTTCTCCAAAGCCCTAAATTCCGGAAGCCATGAATGAAGGTACCAAAAAATAATTCTGTTTTGACAGAAATATGTACCTGATTGTTTCTGGTGTAACTCCAAAATTTTTGATCCACAGGGTCTGAAAAAGTTTCCTGAGATAGCCTGACCTGTTATCTTTCCATCCTGATAGGTCTGACCTCAATTGGATTCTCTGAGAGAGAGTTATGCCAAATGTCACAACGTGACCTGTTTTGGGATAAAACAGGAGAGCGAACTTGTACGGCATGCCACGTGTCACTGTTTTAACTTCGGCCTCTGAAAAAGTTTTCTGAGATAGCTCGGCCTGTTACCTTTCCATCCTGACAGGTCTGACCTCAATTGGACTCTCTCAGAGAGAGTTATGCCAAATGTCGCAACGTGACCTGTTTATGGGATAATACAGGAGAGCGCACTTGTACGGCGTGCCACGTGTCACTGGTTCAACTTCGGCCTTTGAAAAAGTTTTCTGAGATAGTACAGACTGTGTACTACCTGTCACTTTTTACGCAATTTCATTTGGAGCTTCCTAGCCCAAGATATGACCTTTTTCCCAAGGTCACCTGATTTTGACTCAGATCTGGAAGAGGCAGAAACCCTATATTGAACAGATCATAAATCACAAAGTACAACGAATTAGAGGTTGTCCTTTGGACACAAGATACCTGGAGATCTTAGCTTCGGCCTGTAACAATTTCAGATCCGAAAACTTTGCCAAAACGGATTTATAGCGAAAGTGCTACGATGACGGGGTTTTGCTATATCAAGCCCTAGCATCGTAAGTGCAACAAGTGTCATACATGCCATATCATGCCTTCTTTCAGGCTAGCTCTGATACCATGTTAAATTTTCTGAATTTACTTCAATCTGATCTAGGATCTTAACTGAGAGAACAACATGTACAGCATATCTACAGCATATCAATCATGGAGACAATAATGCAAGCACACAAGAGACACAAAGATTTACTTGGGGAAAACCATAAAGGTGAAAAACCCCAATAACTTCCTCAGAGATAGATAGAGAAATGATACAACCAACCAATAGAGATAGCCATAACCTAGCAGCAATCCTCCTCCTCCATAAGTGCGCCTCTCCTCCTTGAGAGCATGTGTGAGAAGTGAGTGAGCAAATAGAGTGCCTCCCGCACTCTATTTATACTTGACTTGACTTGCCTTTTTACCTAACTCATGTAGGCTCGAACTTAACCACATAACATAATGCTGACTGGGCCGACCCCCAATAGGGTGGTCTAATAACCCTTAGACCCACATGGCCAACCCCCAATAGGGTGGTCTAATAACCCTTCGACCCACATGACTTATACAGGGCCGACCCCAAACAAGGTGGTCTAATAACCCATCAAGTATAAGTTACGACACTTACAATATAAATGACGACACTTCCTTATAGAGGAATAATACCATCTCTATAGGAATACAATATACATATATGTGAAATACATTCCGAAGTTACATATACATCAACAGTTCTGTTTTGCACATATACAGCTGTTCTAGCTGCTTCTGCCCATAGATGCATAGGAAGATCTTGGTCATGCAACATTGCCCTTGCTGTTTCCATGATAGTTCTGTTCTTCCTTTCTACAACCCCATTCCGTTGAGGATTATAAGGAGCAGTCAACTCCCTCTTAATCCCTGAATCACTGCAAAGCTTCTTGAAGTCATTTGAGGTGAATTCTCCACCATTGTCGGATCTGAAAGTTTTGATCTTCTTGTCAGTTTGATTTTCCATCAAGGTTTTGAATTCCTTGAATTTATCAAGCACTTCATCTTTTCCCTTCAAGAAGTATACCCAAGTCTTCCTGGAGAAGTCATCAATAAATGATACATAGTAAACATACCCACTCAGGGAACTGGAAGACATAGGGACACATACATCTGAGTGGATGATTTCCAGAATGTCTTTTGCCTTGCTTTCACTGCTTGGGAAAGCCTTCTTAGTGTTCTTACCTTTTGCACATCCTTTGCAAACACCTTCATGTTTGGTCTTGATTTCAGGAAGACCTTCTACTGCCTTGCTTGCAATTGGAAGTGCCCTATAGTGCATATGAGCAAGTCTTCTATGCCAAAGTTCACTTGGCTCCATGGATTCATGCACCATGGCATGTTCAGGTTGTCCCTTCAATTTATACAGTCCCCCCTCTTGCTCTCCAATCACTACTGCATCATCTATTGTCTTTCCCTTTGGCCACATCAGGACTTGGCCATCTACAAATGCAACCCTCATACCTTTTGCATCCAATGCAGAGATGGAGAGTAAGTTCTTCTTGAGCCCAGGTACAAAGAGGACTTCCTTCATCTTCAGAGATTTTCCAGAATCTAGGTTGTAGGAGGATTCACCACTTCCTTTGATTGGGTATTGATAATCATCCCCAAGTTTCACCTTATGGGGTGATTCATGTTCAGATAGGTTCACAAAATATTCTTTTAATCCAGTCATGTGTTTGGATGCCCCACTATCAATTAACCAATCATTACAACCATGGGAGATTGTACCTGTGAGAGCAGAGATCAGAACATACTCTTCTTCACTTGATGAGACATCATCACTATCACTTTCTACCCTAGCCTTCTTCTTTGGGGGTTCATCATCTTCGGCAGCATGAGCATGAAATCTTCTTTTGCTGCCCTTCTTCTTCTTACTAAATTTGTTGTTATTATCCCTTTTGTTCTTGGGACAATCTGAAGCATAGTGACCCTTCTCATTGCATGTAAAGCATCTTAGGTCCTTCTTACTCCTTTGATGAGATATTTTGTGGTGAGAGTGATCCTTCTTGGTTTTGCTTCTTTTGGTGTGAGCTGCAAGAGCTTGTTCTTCTCCTCCCATCTTTTCCTCACGAGCTATAAGCCTAGCTTCTTCTTGAGAGCATTCTTCCCTCAGTCTGTTGAAGGAGATCAACTTCTTCCTTGCACAAATTCCTTGAATAAAAGAATCCCATGACCTGGGTAGGCCATTTAGAGTGGTCATCACCACTTCACCATTCTCTACCATTTCATCCACTGCTTCTAGTTGTTCCTTGATCTGAGAGACCCTTGAAAAATAAGATTGAATGGTTTCTCCATTCTGAAACTTTACTGCTTTCAATTGGTTCCGCAGGGTCATCTTCCGATTTATGTTCTTTCCTTCAAATAGCTTGGTCAAGGATTCAAACATCTCCTTGGGTGTCTTGAGAGAAGACACATGGGGTATGAGATGGTCTTTGATAGAATCAGCAATGATTCTCTTTGCCTTGACCAAGTTCTTCTTGTGCAATGCCTTGGCTTCTTCATCCTCTGGGATAGGGATGTCTTCTTTCACATATGAGTCCAACTCATTCTCTTCCAGGATTAACCCAATCCTATACTTCCAGGCTCGGAAGTTATCAGCCCCTTCAAGCTTATCCTCAAGCTTAGTGTGGAGAGACATCTTTAAGAGTACTTCAAATGGAAATAGAAAAGATTTAGGACTTACCACTTAAAGTGCTGAAAATTGGATCTAGTCCCGGATTAGGGTTTGTCAGAGAAACCCTAAAAATTCAAAATGTGAATTTCAAAATTCCGAAAGGATAAAAAGATGCGCCTTGGAGAGCTGATCATCCTAGTACATTCAGAATTTGAGATCAGCAAAGTCTTGCCCTTCAAAATTACCTTTTTGTCCTCCCGGGTTCACTAGGGAGAGCCCTGAATTAGGGTTTGAGTTTCCCGGAGATCTACCCAGCCAAAAATCTCGATCCAAAGCTCTAACCTTCGATTTTTGCAAGGAGCTTCCAGCCGTGTCTTCAGTTTCCAGAAATTCCTATTTTTGTGGAAACCCTAATTTTTAGGGCCAAATCTGAAAATGCTCAGAACTGAATTCTGATTGGACAGATAGATGCGCCTTGATGATTAGATCCAATCTACTATACTGAATTTCAAAAATCTATGGAGAGAAACCCAATAAACAAGGAATACAAGCTTCCGTCACTGCAAAATGTCTTCTTCTCAGTTAAGCTTTGATACCATGTTAAATTTTGAGTATTAAATCACAATACTATAGGATCTTTGCTAAGAGAATAACATCTACAGTATATCAATGCATGACAATCATAATATGACAAGCATCACAAGCATCACAAGAATCAAAAGCATAGAGACAAGAGACACAGAGTTTCCGTGGGGAAAACCCTAAGGTGAAAAACCCCACAACTTCCTCAGAGATAGAGAGAGCAATGGCTCAACCAAAATACAACCAAATAATACTGAGATAGTCTCCTAGCAGATGATCCTCCTCCTCTTCACCAGTGCGCCACTTTTCAGAGAGAGAGATAGTTACTTTTCCGAGTGAGTAAAATAGAGATCTCCTATCTCTATTTATACTCACCTTTTTGCCCAGTGACCTACTGGGGCCGACTTGTCTACTTAGATACATCCACATTATATTATATATTAATTAGGGCTGACCCCATAAGGTGGTCTAATAACCCATCGGCAAGTACACACACTTGCGACACTTGTCAATCCACATGACGACACTTCCTTATAGAGGAATAATACATCTCTTATAAGAGTACAATAAATATATATATAATACACAGATGAAATACATTCCGAAGTTACATATACATCAACATGGCTCATACCGGGTAAGCCTGGTTTCACCATGGCTTTTCCTCCTTGCTGGTTGTTAGGATGATTAGGTTATGGTTTGAGTGAGGTTACTCTGGGATCCCTCAACTCGGTTCCGTCTTATACTGTTTGTTGTAACGAGTTATTTGATAAGTTTATTCTGAAATGTAAGGTAGATTATGGCCTCAGTCAACATGGTGACTGTTTGTCCTTTCATTTGTAATTAGGGTCTTTCTGTAGAAGGTTAATGTATAAAGATGGAAACCAAGGCCGTGAGTTTGTCTGAGGTTGCGGCCTCATTGTGTTGTTCATTACTGTACTTCTCGAAGTTTGCAGGGTTTTCACCCAGGGTTTTGATAATATAACTTATTATAAAGTTTTGCCTTTGCAATGGGTTGTTTATCATATGCGTTTAAATTCTTTGCTATGTATAGTAGTAAGTGAATTTTTAAGTTTTAAACCACTTATACAGTGGATTCGTGGCTCGGCTGTAGGTGAAACATTATCTTAATTAATTAGCATTAGCTTTATCGGAACTGTTTTTACAATTGGAATTTAAGTTCGAATGCTTAGGTTTTCAGTTAGCAATACAACTCTGTTAATATTGGTGAGCTAAATAAAATAATAGGACTTCAATCCAAGGTTTATAGTTGTAATTTTAATTGATTTCTGGTTCTGTCATTTCGATTTTGATTCTGAAGCTCGACAATAAGCTAAAATCCTGTTCTGTTTGTTTCTACTGTTATAAAGTTAATAACTAGGTTATTTCTCTACTGGTGATTTCTTGTTGTAGAAACTGGGAAGATAGGGTTTAAATCATACTCCACGGTCACGATTTTTGTTTAGTTACTTATTCTGTTTGTTATGAATATGACTCTGTCGAAGTAGATAGTCAAGTGGAAAATATTACTATACTGTTTTAGTTCGATAATGAGTCAAAATTACTGTTCTGTTATTCATTTGGTTTTTAAATAGTAACTAGGTTTACGAATAAGACTCTGTCGATAAAATGAGAGTCAAACGAAAGATATTATGATAATGTTTAAGCTCAATAATGAGCTAGATACTAAACTGCTAACCCTACTGTTTTAAATTAAAGACTAGGTTATTAAAACTGTTGATAATTCCTTGTAATAATATTCTGTTAAGGTTCTGCACAATGATTTAGTTGCTATGAAAGGACTGGTTAATTTTTTATTAGGGTTTGTGTAATGATTTAACTAATAGGTTAAGGCTGATCATCTTCTGACTAGGGTTTGTACCCTGATATAAAGGTCCTATCTGTGACTACAAAATCTCCTGTAAGGTCTGTCGACCAAGATATAATAAATGTAATTTTTTTATGGTTATAATTACTGTTGTCTCCTATGACTGTTTATTACATTTTTTTTACATAGAGAGCATATAGTTTATATGTAACCCTTACCTATCTATTCAGCCATTAAAATTAAAGTAGGATTATAATTCCAATAATAACTAGTGCTTTAAATATTACTATTATATGGAAGACATTAAAGATACCTTGTCAGTAATGTAATAATGATACTAAGGGATGCTGAACAACACAGTAACTCTCATCAAATCTATTACTGATATCCAGAGATGCTAACTTTTACTAAACTAATCTATTCAGACATATATATGATAAACACAACATACATTCATTTCTACTTAATAAACATAAAGAAATAAATAGCAGAACCTATTTCTGTGGACAACAACAACGATGGGAGGCTGTTCCTCCCTACCACCTCCTGGAGAGTGCCCAAACAACACTTCTCAGGACCCCCGAGCTTTCTCTGGTCTCCCTGGCTGGAACTAGGTATAGCAAAGTAATTCTCTCAGCCAAAATCAGCTATAATGGAACCAAGTTATTGCAACATTCCTCTCAAACAACTTCCTTACTGTATATTTCCCTCTTCCTCAATGGGACTCCTGAATAACATTCACCTGAATGTATTCTCCCTCCAGAAAAATTCGAACCCCCAGCTCAGTTCATTGAGTACTATTTAAAGGATTGCCTAGGTCTTTGTTGGGTTAACTGTCATTAATGAGCCACCTGCTCTGATTCCACTTCCTTGGGGAATCATGACCCCAAATATAGGGAAGTTGCCACCTGCAACTTAGGAAGTGTTTGAGGATACTGCCACTTGTCATTTTCCTTTCCACCTAGTTCCATCCACCAGTTTGACCAATAACCTCTTTTTAACAGCTCTCCCATGCTGTTGTCTCCATAATTCATTTATTAATAATAAAATATTCTGAATTACATTCCATTTCTAGTGACTCTGCTGAGTCATCAATTCCTGCTTAGCATTAAATTTAACATAATGTCTCAGGAATATAATGAAAAACTTACATAATTTTTACAAAATTGGGGTATGTGACACGATCTTTGCCGAAATTTGGTAAGGGCCTATCCATAAATGTTGGAATTTTGTGTGCATCCCTTTGCCTTCATGATTATGATCCCATTTCAGGACTAAATCCCCAACTTCAAAAATTCTTTTATCGGACTTCCTCTTATCGAACCATCTCTTGACTATGTCTTGGTGCTGATGAAATCGGTCTTTAGCTTTCTGTCGGGCTTCTTCAAGTTGAAGCAGGGTATTGATCCTGGATTGTAAAACTTGGCTACTAGACCCTCTAGAGGCTTGGGACAACCGCAAGGATGGCAGCAAGATGTTGGGGGGGAGGATTGATTCCTTTCCATAGACAAGAGTAAAAGGGGAAACCCCTAACGCGTTCTTTGGAGTCACCCTATCTTCCCATAAGGCATCTGGGAGAGCTATATGCCAATTTCACTGATTTTCTATCACAGTCTTCTTGAGAATTCCAATGAGGTTTTTGTTTGAAGATTTAGCTAATCCGTTTCCTTGAGGGTAATAATTGGCTGAGTAATGCAGTTTAATCCCCCATTGATAAACAAATTCATTTATCTTAAAAGACAAAAAAATAGGGAGCATTATCAAAAACAAGGGAAATTGGAACCCCAAACCTGGTTATGATGTTTTCCTTCAAGAAACTGATGACCATATCTTCATTGATCTTGCACAACGAGATAGCCTCCGTCCATCTAGTGAAGTAGTTGATAGCCGTCAAGATGTATCGATGTTGCAAAGAAGAATTTGGATTTATCTCTCCAATAACATCTATACCCCACTGTTCAAAAGGTTCAGAGATAATAACCGGCTGCAAGGGTCTTGCTGCCTTAGGTAATTTCCCGGCACTTCTTTGGCATATATCACAGTTCCATGCATACGCATGGGCATATCGGAACAGAGTGGGCCAATAATATCCAGCTCTAAGTATCTTGTGAGCTATTGTCTCCCCTGAATAATTTCCACCCACGGGGCCATCATGTAATTCTTTAACAACTTTACTTGCATCTTCCTTTTCTAGACATCTAAGAAAAATTCCATCATAATTATTTCTGAAAAGTATCCCATCAATGATTTGATAAGCTGCTGATTTCAAACGGAGCATACTTCTTTGCTTAGAGCTCTAGTGCTCAGGTAGGTATCCTTACTGCAAATAATGCCTCAGATCTCTATACCATGGCTGAGGAGTTGTGAAGATAGGACATACTTCAACTGAGTTTAGCTCAGCTTCATTCTTCCAATGTTGCTCTTCATCAGTCAAATTTCCTGTAAGCAATTTGCATAGGCCTTGTCCTTTGATGATAGTCACCGGTTTAAATTCTAAATCATATTCTTGAAGAGCTATGACCCAGTTTCCCCTCCTTTCTCCTAGTTCCTATTGAACGAAGAGGGATCTAACAGCTGGGTGGGGAACTATAACTTTAGTTCTGTTCTTAAGAATATATGGTCTGAATTGTTTGACTGCTTTGAAGACAGCATATGCATGCTTGTCAACCATGGGATAGTTTAGCTCAGCCCCTTGCAGACTAGTGCTCATAAATGAGATTGGGTATTCGTCCCCTAGCTCCACCTTTTGAGTGATTACAGCCGCGAGGGAGTCATCCGAAGCAAAGGTATACAGGATAAAATCCTTATCAAAATTTGGGCTTCTTAAGGAAGGAGCTTTAGCTATAGCTGCCTTAATGTCTCTAAATGCATCCTTTTCTAAATCTGTCCACTTGAACTGTATGCTTTGTTTAACCATTTGTTGTAAAGGTTTAACAATTTGTGCGAAATCTGGAACAAATCTTCAGACGAAATTGATAGTGCCCATAAAGGACTGCCTAGATTTTTTGTCATGAGGCATTGGAATTCTATTGATAGCTTGTACTCTTTCCTGATCTATTGACACTCCTCTTTTGGAAATGATATGGCCCAAAAGTTTACCTTCGGGAACAACAAACACACTCTTCTTGGGATTCAATGAAATACCGTATTTTCGACAACGATAAAAAATATGCTTCAAATGGCCAACACAATCTTCCCTTTTCTTTGAAAAAACTGTCACACCATAGAGATAGACAACAACACACTGCCCACCCAATCCCCGGAATGCGATATCCATTGCTCGCTGGAATGTAGCTCCTGCGTTTATCAGGCTGAATGGCATCCTTCTGTATGTGAAAGTTCCCCATTTAGTGCAGAAAGTAGTCTTAAGATGATCTTCTTCGGCTACTAATACTTGATTGTAGCTAGAGAAACCATCGAGAAGAGAAAATAGCTTAGATCCTGACAACATTTGAAGAATTTGTTCCATTGAAGGGACAGGATAGTTGTCTTTATCTGAAGCTCTGTTTAAATTTCTGAAGTCCACACATAGTCTTATTTCTCTTGACTTCTTTCTTACAGGAACTAAGTTAGAAACCCACTCAAAATGTCGGACCTTAAAGATTATTTTAGCGTCCAGGAGTTTCTTTAATTCCTTTTGAATCAGAGGTTCCAGAGTAGGATGCATCCTTCTTAATTGCTGCTGAAAAGGCTTGACACCCGCTTTCATTGGTATAACATGTTGAATAATGCGGACGTCATATGTTTTCAGATCCTCATAGGTCCATGCAAAGACATCCTTATACTGTCTAAACAGTTTGATGAACCTATCTCTTTCTCCCGATGAACAACATTTGCCAAGGTTGACAAATTTTGGTTCAGCCTCGGTACCTAAATTGACTAACTCATGCTGCATTGATGAACTATTAGTTTTGGTATTCGCTGGCCTTTTGAACTTACTTTGAAGATCAAACAACATTTCGAGTGACCTTACCCCTTTGGGGATGAAATTTCCTTTACTTGCATCCTTCTTTAGCAAATCAGAATCGTGTTCTTCTTCATCTATCACAGCTTCTTGGAAAATGTCTTCGTTTGTTAGAAAACTGATAATCTGTTCGTCATCATCGAAAACCCTGAAGTTTGTGACGTTGTCAGGGATGGAGGGCCTGAAAATTAATTCAATTGAGCATTTGTTATTAGATGGCACCAATCTAGAAGCGGATGTTGCTAACAAATCAGCTGCAGAATTTTGCAATCTAGGAATAGACCTTATATTTAAAGCATCAAAATGCATAATTAAATCCCATGCCTCAACCTGATAACCCTTCATATGAGGTAAAAGACAATGAATGGCATTTCTTACCTGTCTCACAACTATTTCCGAGTCACCAAAAACCTTTAGGTATTTAACATTTAAATCGATGGCCTTCTTTAATCCATGTACCAAAGCTTCATATTCCGCAGTGTTGTTAGTACAATCAAATTCCAACCTACAGGACAAAAAATACTTATTTCTTTCTGGATCCATCAGAACACAACCGACTCCGGATCCTTCTAGAGTTTTAGAACCGTCAAAGTATAATGTCCAAAACAGATCTTTTGATTAAGCTAAATTAGTATCTCTATGGTCTAAGTCAGTGACTAAACTAACTATATTACAGTCAACATCATCAGTCCGAGAAAAATTAAGGAGATCGGACTATTCATCTGATTCATGGCTGATAGTTTCAGACTGATAATTACCCGGATCATTTCTAAGAAATAATTCCCCAGAACCAAGGATGAGAAGGTTACAGCCTCATTCTTTCCCTCTAGTTGGGTTACATTTTGTTTCATGTGCGGTTCTCTTGGGACTTTGATCTGA
This sequence comes from Larix kaempferi, assembly GCA_027924585.1. Classification (NCBI taxonomy): domain Eukaryota; kingdom Viridiplantae; phylum Streptophyta; class Pinopsida; order Pinales; family Pinaceae; genus Larix; species Larix kaempferi. The sequence continues at coordinate 6,616,083 of BSBM01000738.1, forward strand.
TTCTATCTATTTTGATAAGGCAACCACAGATGAGACCAATCAGTTGCAAAGTAACCATTCAGCTTTGTGGACTAGTCCCTACTTAAGATCAAACTATAGGCCTCAGGAATATCAACTACCATTATGTCAATAAACTGACAGACTCTAGAGTCGGCTGATAATCTAATGAGGACATCTTTCATTTCCCCAATAACCTTGACAGCAGTTCTATCTAAGTGAATAATTTGGGCCGGAGATGGAATAGGTTGCTCATTAATTTTTTTACAAATTGATAGTGGCATGACATTTGAAGATGCTCCAGAATCTACCAGACAATTGTGAACATTATGATTGAAAATTTCAAAGGTCAACAGGAATGGCAACGTCTGGGATTTAGATTTCTCGCTGATACTAGCCTCATTAATTTCGGGCTCTTCTTGAGTATCTGTTAATGGAGTGCTGGGCTCGGATTGCAGAGCATGCAGCAGCTTATCTCGTTGCTGAGGCAAACTGCACATATCGAATATTGATACATTTGCTTTGACTTTCTTTATATCCTCAATAATATCATATCCTATATCAGATTCATTCCCAATTCGGGCTGGATGGTCTATTTTATTCATTGTGACCTTTGGTTGTTGAACTATGGTGTCAATGTTTGGCTGTTTGGCCGTTGTTTGGTTAGCTTTAGGTTGCAGAGGAATGATTTCTATATGTCTTCTAGGCAGTTCTTTTGACACTTTAGGCTTGGGTGGAGTCAAGTTTGGCACAGGATCCGTAATAGGACCTTTACTGCAAGTATTAATGTTCACAGTAGAGAGAGAGTTTTCTATGGGATCTTCTTCTACTAATTCAGTTAAAGGTACCCAATCCCATAGCACCATAGTGGTGTCCGGAGGTGGTTCTTCTAATTCAGGGCTCGATTCTTCTAGAGGATCGTCTTGATCTGGAATCTGTGAATCCAGCATTTGGTTCATGACTAAACTCATAGAGTTAATCCATTGTGGGCAGCTCTTTTCCGAATGCGGTTCTTGATGAAAAGTGCAGAAATTTTCCATCCCTATTTCATTGAGGTTTAAAACAGGGGAAGTATTCATGGGTGGATGAGGTTGATCGCTGTCTTCCCTCTTTTTGTAAAATGGCTTGAAGGGTTTCCTAGTAGCTTTATCTTTCTCGAGATCTACAATTTTATTGGACAACTTCTGCATCATCTTAACTATATTCTCCATGTCTGTTGATGACTCTTCTTTACCTCTGGTGAGCAACAAGGTTTTTTTATTGACTGCTGGTTTTGTTTCTGCATCTAAGGCATGTTTAGCAATGCTATCCGCTTCTTCTTCCACCTTTCTAGCTTCTTCTTCCACCTTTCTGTATTCTTCTAAATTCTCTGTCAGGGTGGTTTTCTTAGATCTTTTAATGAACATTGCTATGGGTCCTTCAAGAGCTGTTGTATAATATTCAACCAGAGATTCCTCTGCTGGTTTATTTGCTTCACTGAAATTATTTAAGAGTGTTGTGAACCTTTGGTTGAAGTCTTGAACCTTTTCTTTCTTTTCCATTCTCATGGACAATAATTCTTTCCTAAGCGTAGCTAAGGTTTTTTGGTTTCCATATTTCTTTAAGAAACATTTTTCAAATTCATCCCAGCTTGAGATCAAGCTAGGTTGTAAGCTAAAATACCAGGATGATACTTTTGGCTCAAATGTGTATGGAAAAGGCCTACAGACTACATCTTCATGTTTCACATTTAAAAGATTCAGAGCTAAATAAAAACTCTTGAGATGATCTTCGACGGAAATGGCTTTCGTTGGGTCGAATTTAGGCAAGACTTTCTCTGAATTTTTTGGAAGATTGTGGAATGGCCCAGCTAGATTCAATGCTCCCCTCGCTCTCCAAGCAGGTACGGCCATGTCTCTATGTGGAGAATCAGGTGGAGAATTGTATGGTGAATTCAATGGAGTGTTCTTTGGAGTAATAAGTTCTCCAAGACTTTCTTGATGTGAAATATTTTCTAGGTTTTCAAGATCGACCTTGTTCAGGGGTTCTGCAATTTCTTCCAAGGTTAAATTCACAAGCTCTTCAAAATTATGCACAAGAATCGAATCACGGGTGTACTGTCGTTCTTTTCTAGGAGAACTTTTCCTAAGGAGGAAATTCACTGTGTTTAAACCACCTAGTTGTCTAACATAATATCGTGTATGTCTCCTTAAATCTTCTATTTCTACAAAAGGCACAGCATACAATACTTCTTGAGGTTCAGAATCAGAGACGAGGTTTTCTTGGTTTGCTACTTCAAGATTTGGGTTGTTTGAAATTTCTCTTTTAAGCGGGTTTCAGTAACATTTTTGACAGTGGGAGATTTTCCTTTATCAGACATGCACTTTCATGCCCTCCTTCTAACGCCAAAAACTGTTGATGCCCCGAAGATCGCAGCATCAAGTAGAAAGGGATTCTCCCTGGTAGACTATCCCAATTAGATTGTCCACCGTTTGGTATGGGGAATCTGTCCGGTTAGCGGTTCCGACAACCATTAGGTTTGGAGATTTGCTTCAATTACACCGATTATGGCTTGATCCACCGTTCTTTTGATTTTATGGTTTAAAATGATATGCAAGTGCCTAAGCTAACTTAATCTAAATGCAGAACTCAAAATAAATCTGTACTTAAAACCGAAATAAACCTAAACTATCCCTGCAAGGAGAAAAATTATAAGTATGAGTAATGTGCTAGAAAAAGTATCTAAAGATCAACCGACAGACATTAAATCATAAAGATATATCTACAGCAAGAAGGAAAAAGATATTAGAAGATAGCTTCCAATTCACATATAACGCATTCCATTGCTCATGTAGGAGAAAAATCATTTGCACAAGAAACAGTAAGATCATTCAATACAGAGAAATAATTCAAGACAGTAAAGAAAGATCTCACTGTAGAATATGAAAGTCACAAGAATAATCCAGCATGCATCCAACCTCCATTTCCATGCAAAAGACGTCCTCTCCAGGCTCTTATTAGGCAAATTTCATTTTCTTGAAGCAAGTGCAAGATAGCTCGTACAAGTTAAGAAAATTATTTTCCCTACCAAAAGTCCCTTACACTATTCCCTAAGCTTCTATTTATATCTTTACAAAATGCCTCTTGGGCTGCCACCTGGCTCTTTACACATGTCCTCTACAGACTTTTCCTCTTAATAAACAAATCGTGGACCTTTTCTTAAAACAAAAAATTTCTCAAAAATAGAAAAGGACAGCTGTCTAGTGATTCTACGCTTTAAACATAGGGAGACCAAATGAAAAATAGGAACAACGCCTTAGGATCAGCGTGTTCACCCTTGGGAAGGCGCTCCTATTGGGAGAGAGGTGCTTGGACTGGCTGCTACTGCTGCTGCTGCTTTCTTTTCCTCCTCTTCTATGTAACTGAACCAGAGACCAGTGTCTTTTATAACCATATTTGTTGGGGAAGGGAGCAAGATTTTCTGGGAAGTCACATGTTTACCAAGTTCTGCTTCAACACCATGAATTTCTGCAACTGCTGCTTGGTGGATTTATTTAAGCAAATGATTGTATATTGATGACAACCTAATATAGTGATGGAGATCATCAGTGGCTAGGACATCAATCTTCTTTACATATTCTATTTGAATGCCTAGTTCTTCCTTCAAGTCTGATAAACGTTGCTCTTTGCTTGGAAACTCATCGAGGGATTGAGGAAAACTCAACTTGCACTTATCATGTACTTAATGGATCTTTTGATACTAGCTGTGACTTTTATCCATTGTTCCCTGGATCTTAGCCATTAGTTTAAGGCCACAGTTCCCGCATAATTCCGTAAGGGCTACATCTTCTTTAAAATCATCTACCGACTTGAATGGGAGATGCTTGGGGAAATCGACCTTCCCTTCTCTCCATTCCATCTGGCTCAGGATGTTTTCTTTAACCCGAGTATATTTTCCCTTAAGCCTATTGGCCTCTGCATTGACTTCTTTCAGTCTAACCATCATGGCTTTGAGCCTGCACACTTCCTCAGTAATCAACTCCTGTGTGGCGTGCATTTGTCTCAGAATATCACAGGACAGCTCATGAAAGGGAGACATATCTATTGCTCTGCTTTCTTCCTTCTCTAATTGATCAACCATTGCTTGCTTATCTGCTTGCATATGAGAAACTCTAGCTTCAGAATCGTTCTTTTCTGCTTCAAGAACCATCATCTGGATTGCCAGGTGCTCCTTTTCTTCTTCTAAATGGCGATACTTATCTGACAATTCCCTGTGATCAACAGATAGGTGATTATATTTATTCACTACAAGATCCCTGTAAGCCTGCTCATTAGCCACAATATGTTGCAACATGCGAGCTCTCCTCTTTGTTGACTCAAATTTTCTAACCATATCGACCACATTGTCCTTTGTTGCTTTTGCTGCTGACACAGCGGCGGATGCCATGGCTATGGGAGCCTTATTTGTATTTTGCATCATCGTGGTATCCCGTCAGGTAACAATATCTTCTTGGAAGAGTCTCTTTATCCTCTCTTCTGATTTCAAGACTACCACCTTCCTCTTCTTATTATACACATATTCATCCCATCAGGACACAGTATGATCTTCTGATGGGGTGTAAGGGATGATTGGGAGGTCTATTACATGTACTTGTGTCTCTATGGGTGGGGTCTGTACTGTTTGAGATGTGTCTGTTTCCACATTTTGGGTGCCAGGGACACCGGCTTGAGATGTGTCTATTTTATATCTTGAGTGCCGGAGCCACCTGCCTGGGCATCTTCATTGGTCTTAAGTTCTTCCTCCGCCTTTTGTTCCTCTTCAGTTTTATGCCCTTTTTCTTCTTCTTCAGCCTACTGTCGATTTTCACTTTCCTCCCTCTGCTCTCGATCTTTTGCTTCCTTCTACAACCTTGCTTCTTCAGCTTCTTTCTGCAACCTTGCATCTTCTGCTTCCTTCTGCAACCTTGCATCTTTTGCTTCTTGTTGCAGTCTTGCTTCCTCTTTCAATCTTTGTTCTTCATGGGCTAGGGCCTCAGCTGCTTCTCTCTCTTTCTGCAGACTGGCTTCTCAGGCTGGGGCAGAGCTAGAGCTAGCTCCACTACCTTGACGACAAATTTGCAACTCAGTCATGTTGCTGATGCCTTTGAACACTTATTCCTCTGCATCATAGTAATGAGCATATTCAAAATGAGCATAAACTTCCTTGCAATGTTTGACAACCTTGCTCCTCCTATCATTTCTATGGAAGATCATTTCACCGAAGTGGAAAGCTTTCAACTCTTGAACGTATTCCTCAACTGTTGCAACCCCTGAGAATTTGTAGGCTCCTATGCAGAAGGGAAAAGGAGGGAAAGAAGCCTTACGTTTCTTATTAAGCACCCCTCCTATTCCGTCAAGGAAAATTTGCCTGACTGCTTCCTTGAGGACTACATAATCAGTAGCGTATTTTGGCAAAATGTATGGCACTTTGGTACCTCCAAACACCCTGATGTAGGTGCCCTGCTTTGAGAAATAAAAATCGCCATAGTTTTCCAGGACCTCCATGGCATTTTCTGATAGACAATTGGGCTCTTCCCTGAACATCTGCTCATATAAAGGCATGATGAACTCTTTGGAGATGAGGTTATAATTTGCTCTGTAATTTTGAGCCCACATTATTTTATAAGCAGTGTAGACCAGGGTGTTGGCTTTATCCCATGTGCAACCTAGCTTGGGGAAAGAGAGCTTGGCCAAGATGCAGTCAATGAGATAGGAAGACATGTAAAATTGTGACTTTTTTAAGGCCAGACCTTCTCTTGCAACGACCACTGTGGATGCCAAACTGTCCGAAAGGATAGTATCCCAATCAAACACAGTTCCTTTGAATGCTATGAAGTGGATGATGGGGGCCCATTGTATCCTATATACAGTGCCATCGGGCATGCCGAAAATTCTACATAACATCAGGGCGATTAACCTAAAAGGAGGTCTTATGCTCTGAACATCATATTCATCATTATCTCTCTTCCTCAGGTGTTTTCCTGTGACCAATAATTTTTTGGCCATCTCAGTATTATTCATCTTACCCAACCATTCATCACTTAAAGCTTGTTGGGGATGTGAGAATTTGTAGGCTGCTGCAATATACGCTGGATGGAATGAAGCAAAAGGCTCTCCCTTGATGTCATGCAACACTCTTGTCTCTGGGTTGGCATGTTCCAGTATCCACCCGATCACTTTAGATCAGGGCGGGTAGAAGCCCTAGCTATGCCAGAAGTTTTGATGTTGAGGTAGATTTTTTCTTCTTCCAATAATACATCTGGGATATCCTGGTCCCTGATCATCCGATAAACATCTCCCCAACGGACCTCGGGAGGAATGCCGGTGGTACACTTAGTGTCTTGGAAAATAGTTTCAGTCCTTAGTTGCACTGGCTCTAGTTCCATCACTTTATTTTTCTTTCTACCACCTTTTGGCATCGTGGCTTATCCCTGCTAGCAACCAAATGTGAATCATTATAAAATTTGCAACATGTTATGAGAGTGTAACATAGAGAAGGACAATTTTAACATGCTAATGAGAAATATAGACAAAATTATAAAGTTGCATGTTGGGGAAGCAAAATAGATCATTTCAGAAAATGAAATATGGTCCTCAGACTTGATTATTCTAGGGAGACAATGCCTAGTCAAGAACTTTTGGAATGCTTCCGAAAAGGTAAGCATACGACGTGGAAAAAACCTACTTGCTTCCTAGTCCTTGGAGACAGGATGCCCTTCATCATAGCACTTCTAATGGTCAATGGTGGGTTGGCCTGGAGTGGAAAAATCCTATGGATAAACAATGAAAACAAGGAACTGTTTTCCACAGTCATTAACTGAGCCGAGTAGGTGAGTGGTTGAGTATGTCAACCGACCACTACTGTCATTAATAATACTTGCGAAACGGTCTGTAACCGGTATGAAATTTGAATCCGGGTAGGAAAACGATCGGAATGCGGCCAGTAAAAAACTCAGTTGGTCATGGCTATGGCTTTCAATTGGTAGGAATGAGAAACCTATGGGGCCACGACGGCCGTAAAAACAAAAAACGATTTATGCTACCAAAGTTTATCAACCACGTTATAAAACGAGAAAACCCAAAAAGTAACTCGATGTGAAGATGAGACAAAGATGACGGTTAAAAGCCTACCTGGAGCTGAGATAGTGGTGGAGTGAGGTGGACGCGGTGGTGGATGCGCTGAGTTGGAGCGAGCTGATGCGGTCTTCCCAACGACATTCTTTGAACAACAAACTAATAATGGGATCAATGAAACCCCACCACCCTTATATAAAGTTAGACACGTGTGGCATTTAAACGGGTAGGTGGCTTTTTTAAAACGGGGTTTTACTGCTCGTACGGTGCGGTCTTTTCAAGCCGACTTGGCATTTAAGCACGACCGTCGGTTGCGGGGCGGACTCACAAGTTTTGTCTGCAGTTGCGGCCGGAACTCAAGAGTTCCTCCCAAAAGGCGGGAAACTTTATTTCGAAAAAGAGACAAAAAACAACCCTTCACAGTGGTGGAACAAGATGGCGAATCATTTTGGCGTTTCGGGAGAATTTTGTGAGTTCTTCCAAAATACACTCTCTCGGAAGCTTATCGTGGCCGGCTTTGCCGAGTCGTCCCGAAGTTTCGGAAAGACTCAGAAAGTCCTTCCGCAATTTACGAAATAACTTTGTTCAAGTTTTTTATCGACAACTTACTATAGAAACATTTATTGAAAGCTTCCGCAATTTCGGGAGATAATCTCAAGTTCCTCCTCAGTTTCAGGAGAGAATCTCAAGTTCTTCCACAGTTTTGGGCGAGTTCGTTGAGTTCTTCCGTAGTTTCAGGAGAGAAACTTGAGCTTCTTCCACAGTTTCATAAGAGAATTTAAAGTTTCTTCCACAGTTTCGAGAGAGAATTGTAAGTTCCTTCCATAGTTTCGGGAGAGAATTGTAAGTTCCTTTCGCAGTTTCGAGAGAGAATCTTGAGTTTTTTCCGCAGTTTTGAGAGAGAATCGTGAGTTTTGACTTAGAAGAGAAACTTCAATTTTTAAAGCAGATTCCTCAGTTGAAACAAAAACTAAGTAAAAAGGAGAATTAACTTCTTTGGGCAGTCTTTCTAGTAAAATGCAAAGAAGGGCCCCCAATATGTACAAAATTTGGGGGGGATGTTGCTGCAACAACAAAGCCGCAGGTGGATTGTAGGAAAATGGCTCAAAGCCACAGGCGGATAGTAGGAAAATGGCTGAAAGCTGTAGGTGGATTGCAAGAAAAGGGCTGAAAGCCGAAGACGGGTCGCAGGAAAATGGTTGAATGCCACAGCCGGATTGCTGGAAAATGGCTGAAAGCCGTAGGCGGATTGCAGGAAAGGGTTGAACAGCCACGATCGGATCACATGAAACAGGCTGAGAGCCGCGATCAGATCGCAGGTAACAGACTGAAAACTACCGATAGATCACGAGAAACAGTCTAAGAGCCGCGGTCGGATCGCAGGTAACAGTTTTAAAGATGTGATCAGATCGCAACTGCAGGTACAAAAGACGCAGTTTACGGCAGCAAACCCGACTGCCGAAAGAAAAAAACAGAAAAATATTGCAAAAAATTAAAAACTTTTAAAAACTATAACCAGAAATTCAAAGGAACACTAGGGGAGTCGCCAAAAACTGTAGCTAGGGTTTTCACCCTAGCTTGTGCAAATGAGCACCTACTAAGGAGAAGGGCCTCCTTAGTAGCAGTTCAATAATCAGTAAATTAAAGCAATAAAACAATATGAAATTTAACCTAGCATGAGCATTAACATAAATAACAAAACATGAAAATATGGTAAAGATCTCTCTTTTTGTATTAAAAATTACCTCAAGTGTAGAGGTTGATGAAGCCCTTGCAGCAGTCCAAGAGGGTTGCTTCCAAGCTCCATTGTTGTTCCTTCTCCTTCTTCCAAAGATGTTTTGGGTGTGGGCCAAAAGGGTTCTCAAGAATTAGCTCCAAATGGAGAGCTATGGTTTCAAGAGAATTTTTAGAAGCATGAGGATAGGGATGATTGTGGATGTGAAATGAGGGGCCTCTATCATCTATTTATAGGTTTTTAGTGGTGGAGTGCTGACCCATGGTTTTGGGCACCATATGGTTTAGGTAAGCTATATAGGGTTTTTGCTTCCTTTTTTCCCTCTTTTTCCTCTTTTTTGTATTTTTTATTCCCTTTTTAGAGGGGTTTTGTTATGTTTGGAGGAATTTAACTTATTTTGGAGGAAAATGGGGTTTTTGGCCTTTTGGAGGCTTTTTTAATGGTTTTTTGGCCTTTTGGAGGCTTTTTAATGGGTTTTTGGGGTTTTGGAGGCAAATATGGTAGGAAATATGGACAAATGAGTCATGTAATGGGGTAGATGAGGTAGTGAGAACTTTTTTGGTGTTAACAAATCCAAGTTGCAAGACCTGTCAAGACAAGAAACAAGAGAAACAAGTAAAAGGAATCTATACAATAAGAGATCTAAGTAAACAGTTAAGCAGGTAAACTACTCAATATCATTATACATATGAACAATATTGGTGGAAATGCATTTGTATTACTGTAAAAAGAGGGAAGTACATAATAGAGATATAGAACTACAACCAAGGCTTAACGTTGCATCCCTTCTCCAACAAAGCCAATTGCCAAATCCTTCCAAGGAGTATGAGTTCTCCAATAGGTGAGTGGAGATGTTCCAAGGGTGATTTCACCAGCATGTAGATACCATAGACTTCCTCCCCTTGAGATGGGAGTGAGCTTCATTTAAATAGGACTAAGTGGATAGGATAGGTTGAGATATGATAGGAAAGGCTTAAGGGATCTCTCCAAGGCATTAAGAACCGAGTGCAAGCTCCTCCAAGAGGTCAGGGATAGGGTCCCAAGTCAGCAAGCTTTGAGAAGAACCTTGAAGAAGCTATTTTTTCCATCTAACTGGCTTCGTCGCATCCTGTAATGGTGCAAGGTGCGACGTCGCATGTTGTTCATGTGCAACCTGCGACGACCTCTAAAAAACTAGCACAAATGGGTATAGTAAAGGTATCTTCAAGGGTGTATACACTGAATCTTATGGTGGGTGTATTTTGGGTGTAACAACAACCAAATCATTAGTTTCCTTACCAATGAAAACATGTTTCAAGAAGCTATTATAGATGAAGAAAAACATGATGCTGATTTGCAAGGTAAGGACGCAATCAAAGGAAATTTCATTCCTAAAGGAGAGAGATCACTTGAATGTTTGTTCGATCTGCAAAGCAAGTTCAAGAGACCAACAAATGTGAAAACTCATAGTTCTACTATGCAACATGAATTGATAAATCTAGGTATAAAAGCCAAGCCAAAATATGTCAATCTCGGTAGATGCTGTTTGCCGGGTGAAAGAAGCAAATTCATCAAAAAATTTCGGCAATATAAAGATGTGTTTGCTTGGACATATGAATATCTAAAAACATATGACACTCGTATCATTCAGCATGTTATACCAATGAAATCAGGTATTAAACCTTTTCAGCAGCAGCTAAGAAGGATGCACCCTACTCTTGAGCCTTTAATTCAAAAGGAATTAAAAAATTTATTAGACGCTAAGATCATCTTTAAAGTCCGGCATTCGGAATGGGTCGTTAATTTAGTTCCCGTAAGGAAGAAATATGGAGAAATAAGACTATGTGTAGACTTCAAAAACCTAAATAGAGCATCTGATAAAGATAATTACCCTGTTCCTTCAATGGAACAAATTTTGCAGATGGTATCAGGAGCATAAATGTTTTCTCTACTAGATGGTTTCTCTGGTTACAATCAAGTGTTAGTAGCAGAAGGAGATCGTCTTAAGACTACTTTCCGCACCAAGTGGGGAACATTTGCATACCGAAGAATGCCTTTCGACTTGATAAATGCAGGAGCAACTTTCCACCGAGCAATGGACATTGCTTTTCGAGGATTAGGCGGTCATTGTGTTGTAGTCTATCTGGATGATGTAATGGTATTTTCAAAAAAAGAAGAAGACCATGTTTTCCATTTAAAACAGATTTTTGACCGATGCAGGAAATACGACATTTCTCTAAATCCCAAGAAAAGTGTCTTCGCTGTTCTTGAGGCAAACTTTTGGGCCACATTATCTCAAAGAAGGGAATCTCGATAGATCAAGAGAGAGTGCAAGTTATCAATAAAATTCCCATGCCTCATAATAAAAAATATATGCAATCATTTATGGGCACAATTAATTTTGTTCGAAGATTTGTCCTTGACTTCGCTCAGACTGTCAAACCTTTGCAGCAAATGGTCAAGAAAAGTGTGCAGTTCAAGTGGACAGATTTAGAGAAGGATGCATTCAAAGATATCAAAGAAGCCATAGCTAATGCTCCTTCTTTGAGAATTCCAGATTTTGACAAAGTCTTTATTTTGTATACTTTTGCTTCGGATGACTCTCTCGTGGCTGTGCTTACACAAAAGGTAGAATTAGGAGATGAATACCCAATTTCCTTCATGAGGACTGGTCTACAGGGCGCTGAACTGAATTATCCTGTTGTTGATAAGCAAGCTTATGCCATATTCAAAGCGATAAAATAGTTCAGGCCTTATATTCTTAAGAGTAGAACCAAGGTTGTAGTCCCTCATCCAGCTATCAGATCTCTTTTTGTTCAAAAGGAATTGGGAGAAAGAAGAGGGAATTGGGTCACATCTCTTTAAGAATATGATTTAGAATTTAAACCAGCTACCATTATTAAAGGTCAGGGCCTATGTAAATTGCTTACTGAACATCCAGTTGATGAAGAGCAGAGTTGGGAAAATGAAGCTGAACTAAACATGGCTGATGTATGCCCTATTTTTATAGCTCCCGAATCCTGGTATAGAGATCTAGTACATTATTTACAACACGGATACTTACCAGAGCACTGGGGTTCTAAGCAAAGAAGGGAACTTCGTTTGAAGTCAGCAGCGTACCAGATTATTGAGGGCATACTTTTCAAAAAAAATTATGATGGCATCTTTCTTAGATGTTTAGAGAAAGAAGATGCAAATAAGGTGGTCAAAGAACTACACGATGGCCCCGGTGGAGGAAATTATTCTGGAGATACAACATCTCACAAAATACTAAGGGATGGATATTACTGGCCTACTCTGTTCAAAGATGCTCATGCCTATGCATGGAACTGTGATGTATGTCAAAGGAGTGCTGGGAAATTACCCAAGGAAGCAGGACCATTGCAACCCGTGATTATCTCAGAGCCTTTTGAACAATGGGGCATAGATGTCATTGGAGAAATAAAACCAAATTCTTCTCTGCAGCATCGGTATATCCTGACGGCCACAGACTATTTTACAAGATGGACAGAGGCTGTCCCATTGCGCAAAATCAACGAGGATGCAGTTATCAATTTCTTAAAGGAAAATATCATAACCAGGTTTGGGGTTCCAATTTCCCTAGTCTTTGATAATGCAACTTATTTTCCGTCTTTTAAGATAAATGAATTTGTTTATGAGAGAGGAATTAAGTTACACTATTCAGCCAATTATTATCCTCAAGGAAACGGATTAGCTGAATCTTCAAACAAAAACCTCATTTAGATTCTTAAGAAAACCATGATTGAAAGTCAAAGGAGTTGGCACATAGCTCTCGCAAATGCTTTATGGGAAGATAGGGTTACTCCAAAAAACACTTTAGGGGTTTCCCCATATACCCTTTTCTATGGTAAAGAATCCATCCTCCCTCCCAACATCTTACTCCCATATTTGCAATTGGCCCAAGCCTCTCAAGGTTCTAGTAGCTAGCTTTTACAATCCAGAACTAACACCTTTCTGAAACTTGAAGAATCCCAAGAGAAAACTAAAGACCGATTCCACCAACACCAAAACATATTCAAGAGGTGGTTCGATAAAAGAAAATATGGAAAAATAAGTTTTGAAGTAGGTGACCTAGTTCTAAAATGGGACCATTCCCATGAAGGTAAAGGAATGCATACAAAATTTCAGCATCTATGGGTAGGCCCTTACCAATTTTTTGAAAAGCTTGGCCCAAATACCTACAAACTGAAAGATTTACAAGGAGAGGAGGTAACCCTACCTCTAAATGGCCTTGCTTTGAAATAGTACTTCCCATAGTCCTGTGAAGTCTCCTTTGTCCATAAACGTTTGTTTTCATTTTTTCTTTTATCTTTTCTTTGAAGTCTTTTTTTTGTTTTCTACACTCAGATGTTTTCTTTTATCCTTCAATAAAATTCAGCTCAGTTGTTGGTAAGGCAGAAGATATATCTTCAGGCTAAACTCAATCCTGAAAGGGTCAAAACCACTTACAAAGAATTGTTTTGGTGACTTTATCTTCAATGATTGATTTCCAAGAATATTAGAGATCCTTTCACTGATTGGTCAAAGCAACCCTGTTTTAATAACTAAGATTCAACATTTCTTTCCTACTATCTTGGGGCCCCATTCACTTTAACATAATTATATGCCTCAAGGATTTCACTATAATCAAACCCATGGAAAGGAAGCATGTCTTATATATATATGGCATTTAAAATGATCCCATGCTACAAACGAAATCCAAAAGGCTTATTTTAGAGAGTTGATTTCCAGAAATTCTCGCCTCAATCAAAGCATGATAGAGAGATACTAAGCATTTTCAATCAAGAAAGTTGTCTAAATAAATCAGCTCAACAAGATTCTTCTCCGTCCATGAGGCATGATAATCAAACAAACTTATCACTCACACAAAAGGACATTATGGATTGAAGAACCAGAGAAATCAAATATGCAAGTTGAAGAAACTCATTCCTGGAATGGTCTCCTTGCAGAGAGGATTGTTGTTGGACAACCATATGCTGTTTTTGTTTTTGTTGTGGGAAGGGTTCAATTATTATGGTAGTTTGATAAGTTCCCTTAAGGATTCTCTAGATTTCCTCACTGTTAACACCCAAAAATTGTTCACTAGCTCATTTCCCTAGTCAAATAACCCATTTGTCCACTTTTCCCACATATTTGGCCTCCAAAAACCCTAAATTGGTAACCAAAAGGGAAAAGAATCATTATTCCCCTAAAAAATAACCAAATTCCTTCAAAAAAGGTTAAAAACTCACAAAAGGGTCTAAATATCCCCAAAAAGAAAAGAAAAAAGGGGAAAAAGTCAAAATAAAATAAAAAAAAAAGATAGAAAATATCAAATACCACTAGCCAATACTATTGGTTGCCCAAAAGTATGGGCCAACACTCCACCACCCAAAATTGCCATAAAAAGGTGATGGAGGCCTCCCATTTCATCACTGATCACTGTTCATACCCTTATGCAGCTGAATTCCCTACAACACTCTAGCCTACCCATTAGGGATTTTGTGCCCACCTAGTTGGATCTTAGCCAACCCATTGAGCATTTGGAGAAGAGCAAGGAACTCAGGAGACACAACACACTACCCTCGTACTACTGCAAGGGCCCCCATCACCTCATCTATAGAGGCAACCATTTTTGTAAACCCTAGTTTGCAATAAAATACAAAAAAAATTCATGGGTTCTAATCTATCAATTATATTTTCTATTTTTATTGGTTAGGTTTATTTTTTTGTTATCATTTGCACTCATACAATAGTAGTTTTCATTTCTATGTTTTTATATTTATTTGAATCTGCTACTCAGGGTTCCCTGAACCCTTAGTAGGTGCCCATTTGCACAGGTTGGTGTGAAAACACTAGCTACAGATTTGGTGACTCCACTGGGTCGATTCCCATCGATCAGTGGTATAGTTTAGTTTTTTAGTGTTTATGCTTTTTATTTTCTTGCATTCTACAATTTTGGGATACCCTTTTTGCCCCCATACTTGCAGATTTGTCCCTTTCCTTTGCAAATCCCTCCTTCTGCTCTGTTTTTATGGCCCAACCTGTAACTTTCTACCATTTACCTGCGGCCCGAGTGTGACTTCCGGCACGAAACCCGCGCTCCCTAGCGTGAATTTTATCTCGCAACTCGCGCTCGGAGCGCGCATTTGCGCCCATTTACCGTGCCCTCCATGCATTTTTGACCCCACTAACGACGTGTTTTTCACGACGTACGACCGGAAATCCATGCTCAAAGCACATTTTCTTCCTTATTAGGCGCATGTTTCACACGCTGTATGACTTGGAAGCCACACGTTTCAAGTGAATTAGGGCCTGAAAATCATGCCCTCCACATGTAGTCTATCCCAGAACTCATGTCATTCATGTGCTTTCTCACTTGAAATGTGTGCCCTTCACGCACCTATTCTCCTGAAAGCTGCGCCCTCCGTGCACTTCAAAGTCTTAAACTCGCTCCCTAGCCACGTGCTTTTTTCCCATACTCACTCCCTTTTTTCCTGTTTCCAGTTTTTTATGTTTCGGTGCATTTTTTCTACAGTTTGTCGGACCCATAACACAACTTTTTTCCTCATAGCTGCACTCTGCACCAGTTTTTCCTTTTTTCTTGCCTTTGGCTGCACCCAAAAAACCCTATTTTCCTGCACCCATTTGCCATTAGTTTTTCTGTTGTTTTTCTTGCTGTAGCATTAGAGACATTTCATTGTGCATGAATCCTTCCTATATTGCTATCTCTTGCATCATAGTTCAGGAAGTTTATTTCCTGCATACCTATTATATATAGGAGTTGCATATTTTATTTTTGAAAAGTAAAAGAAAAAAGATTTTATTTTTCATTCTCATTTTTTTTTTCAAGAATTTACTATCTGGCGATCTTGGGTTCACACCACTTGTGCACACACACTCTCCCATAATTCAAAGAGAGACTCAAAATTGGCTTAATTAAACCCACCTTAACCCCACTTGGGGACAAAAAAAAGAATTGCGTAGCTAGGTAGGACATTGGGGTTAGGCATCCAAACAACACCCCCTTTGTCATTTACATTTGAGACATAGTTGTTGTCTTTTAGGGAGCCAAAATAAGCTATTAATTATTGGTACAATTGACAACAATTTTTTGGAGGGCCTCTCCCTTAGGAGGGACAGTAGAAAGATTGGTTCTGGAAGTCTGAGTGGAATTCTGCCCTCCATTATGTACTGAAGGACACCAACTCATTGTTCTCATTGTACATACTGGCGCCCATACCGGGTTTGCGATGATCAAAGAACTGAAGCTGTGGAACACCTTTCTGGACATGCCATGAATGAGGTAGCTTAGTTTCCATTCCTTTAGGACTCTTTTACCCAGAGTCCCTCTCGATAGAGGGATATCCTTTATCCATTTGGTTCAACATTTTGTATTGCTTGAATGCGGATTTCATCACCCTACAGGGGATACGATTTGTGTGAGATTCCATATCTCTTAGATAGGTGTTTTCATGCTCCTATACCCCCATTGGATTAATGAGTCTACCTTTTTATTTCTAGGAGTGCTGCTTGTTGGTATTCTGACCATTTCATTGACCGATCTGCTTGTTGTAGCACACTGCTGCAACAAGTGTTTTTTAGCATTGTTGTTGGCTTGAGTGCCATATTTTTTGAGCTCTCCTTTTGCACACACAGTTGTACTAGGATTTTTGAGCATTTTATCCATCACAAACCCTCATCACTTTTACACATGTCACAATTGATTCACCGAGACACTCTTGTATCCTACCGGGGATATCCCCATAGCACGGTCCACTTGACCGCACCCGTCACGGATGCACAGCCTCGTCGTCGGATATTCATTCTGATGCCCCTTATTTTATCTCTGATTCTAAGTCATATTTACCCATATACACAACTCCGTCTATCCCCATGGCCAATGTGAATCCCAACCCCTTTTATGGAGGGATTGTTGGCGGTGGTTCCACCACTAGCCCAACTACCACTTCAGTATCCATGCCTGCTATAACATCCACATGACCTAGACCTAGAATTCCAGTCACTACTCCCATACCCATCTGTAGTGGGTCATTCCCAACTACTATCCCTTTTGTCACCAGCAGTACACTTGGGGGCACTGGCCCTTCTTACACAATCACCCCACCCTTTACCGATGGTCCCTTGATCCCTGTTATGACTCACTCCATTGCACCACCCCTCGGTGGAGGTGGCCCCACAATCACCACCATGGATAGCACGCAATCCCCTGCGACCATGTCACATCCTTCTGCTAGTTTTCCATTCATGTCCAGCCTAAACCTCCCTGATCTTTCTCGATTGACCAACAATCCGATCTGACATGACCCCACATGGCCTACCAGGCCTACCAAACTCCCTCTAGACATCCCAAATTTTGAAGGCAAGGGTGGTGAGGACCCCCAAAACCATATCATGTCCTTCCAGTTGTGGTGTTCCTCCAACTCCATAGTGTATGACTTGATCTGCTTACGCCTTTTAAGGAAGACCCTCACTAGCACTACAACTAAGTGGTATATTGAACAACCACATGGGACTCAATCCACTTTTATATCCCTTTCTTCGACTTTCCTACAGTTCTTCCAGTTACATGTCCATTATGATGCTAGTGTTGAGATTTTACTATCTTGCAGACAAAACACGACTACCCATATCAATGACCATATTCATGAATGGCATAGACGTTGTACTTTGTGTAAGATCAAGTTAGATGACCACATATTTTTAGATTGGTTCTTGAATTCTATCATACCATTTATCAATAAGGATGTGGAATCCGAACGACCCCAAACTGAAGAAGAAGCCATCCTCAAAGCCTAACAGTTTGACCTCATCTACACACATTCAAGCTACCTCTACTCCATTTTATCTTATTCTCCTCACAGTGATTATGCTAGGAAGGATGCACCGGGGGAATCCCATGCTGCCGATGGTATTATCTAACACATTGTGTCTTGTAACCAACCATATGTCCATATGCCCCCTACCACTACCCCAGCATATAACCGAACTCATAATACCTCCATGAGTGGTCCCGACCTTTCACGTGCCACAACCCATTCAGGAGAAACACCTTCGTATGCTCCCATGGCCCAAACCCCTCATGTACATGGACCTTCATGTCCAATGCATTGCTACGGTCACACCCCATCAACTTATGCCCCCCTTGCCACACCTCCTGCCTATTAACATCAACCAACTGCACCTGCACTCTTACAACCTCAAGCCCCTCCAACTTATTATCCACTGCAAACTGCCCCAACACCTGCTCAACCACAGAACCCCCCTACTACCCAAGGGAAATTTTATGCTCAACCAAACCAACCTCCCCAACGAAACCAAAAACGACAACAAACTAGGGGAAGATGTCATAACCGAGGGAACAACCAACCTATGGATAGAGGTGGTCCACCATCAAACCCTCCAAACAATAATGGTGCTACACTAGCTACCAAAATCCTAATTGACCACATCGACAGGGAAAAAAACCCAACTTACACACAAACCACCCATGCTCTATTTGTGGGGTATATGGCCACTACAAGCATAATTATCCCCATCTGGAATGAGCTCATCAACTTTGGACTAACGACTCCCAAGACCAAGGACATGCTGAACCTCCGACACCACCTAACCCCCTGTAACCCAAAACACAACCCATGGTGTTGCAGAACCCCTTACCCATGAAAGGGGTAGTAGCCACCCAACCTTTGGCTCCCTCTCAAGGTTTTGCTGCACCACAACAACAAATTACCTATGCAACTCATGGAAACCAACACATTGACACCGGTACCCACCACCTTTTAATGATGTCTTCAGCTGATATCAACCTTCAAACCCGCTGTAACCAATATGGTTACACCACATAAACCATTCCTGTAGACAAGGCTGCTCACACTATCCCCATAGATTAGTCGTTATGTATACCCCCCACACCATATGTTGGAACTCCCAAAGCTCCCTGATTCCCTCTGCGGAATGTCAATAACAACCCTCATGCTCATGCTTCCCCCAACTATAACATAGTGGATGACTTAGCCCTGTCCCTTTTTTCTATGTCAGCCCTAGAAGTTTTAAAGAACTACCTAATGCAACACAAAACAATTTTGTCCGCCATAGGTGCAATAGACCCTTCCGATTCATCGATGATGGTGTTGGAAGGCGGTTTGGTAAGGAAGAATCGCAGCATCGCTAATGCTGCGACACGTTAGAAGAGGTCGTGGAAGGAAGAAGGTTGCATTATTTTATGTATTTTTTTGAGTTGTTTGTACCGCAAAATGTGGGTTGTTGGGTCATTGGACCATATGAGATGTAATTTTGAGCTAAGTATGCTGCAATAGGTGGATTTTTGGGTCATTTGGACTGTGTCAGATAGATTTTGGGTCATTTTTCTAGGAGTCGATTAGGAAGTTGTTAGTAAGTGGACAAGCCTTGTAAAGGTGGAAGCCTATATATAGACAGAAAGTGGTAAGTCATAAGGGATCTAGGAGATGTTGTTTTGGCATATTCTGAGATCAAGGGATATCACTGAGATTTTGTTTTGCAGAGATATTGTATCAAGGTTTTTTTGAAGTAATATGACATGACAAACTGTTTGGTGGAGTTCCCTATGTACCTTTCGTGTTAATGCCTGTTATGATGATTTCTTACTGTAGTTAACCTTTTAATGTTATATTCGTTTTGTTGCGATGAATGACTCTATTAATGCTATGAATACAAATGATGTTAATCTTGAATGCATACATTTGTTTTGGATGCTGCAATAATTTAAGTAATTGTTGCTGCAATCATCCTCCTTCATTTGGTGGAAACATGGTTCCATCCACTCTCCCTTGATCACCTCGGGTGAGACCTCATTTGCTCTGCAGGTGTTGCTGGGCAGGCCAAAACTTTCCCAGGCCAGTGTTCAGGGAGATCGCGGTGGGTTGGTGTCGACAGTGATGGGAACCCTTGTCGACTGGGTCTGAGTCAACAAATGGTTTTGTTTCCAGGACTGTGTGCGAAGTGAAAGGAGGATATGTTGTGGCACCCGATGAAACCTGAGATCCAAGAATGGTTTGATCGGAAGCTACAGGAATTTGCTGAAGAAGAAAGCCAGAACACTTGACTGACAATAGATTAGTGGATAGATAGTTATGTTCACGACGGTCCACATGAATGGTTCTTTTGTGAGTTCCTGGTCCTATTTTTCGAGTGGTTGGAGAAGTTGACCTTTCAAAAGAGGAACTTCCAGGGTGGTGAACCAATGACCTGGGCCCCATAATTGATCCAAGAACTACAGGAATTTGATAATAAAGCATCACGGGATGTCGAAGTATGGCTCGATAGCATCTTGGAGGGGTATATTACTAATTTTACGGTCGATACAAAAAAGTCTTATAGCGAGTGTTAGTTTTCGAGCATTAATTCAACATACTCTAGGATCTTTACTGAAAGAATAACATGTACAATATATCAATCATATCAATCACAACAAGCAATCACATGAGACAATAAACACACAGGGTTTCCATGGGGAAAACCATAAAGGTGAAAAAACCCATAAATTCCTCAGAGATAGATAGAGCAATGATACAAAACCTAAGCATAAGAGATAGTCTCCTAGCAGCAGCTTCTCCTCCTCCAATAGTGCGCCACTCTCCAATGAGTGTATGAGTGAGAAAGTGAATAAATCAAATAGAGTGCCTCCCGCACTCTATTTATACTTGACTTGACTTGCCTAATAACCTTTACTAGTGTTAAGATTTAATATGCTAAGACAGAAAATAGCAGCATTACATTCCATTTCACAATAATAGCATATACAGGATCACTGAAGAAACAACAAGCACAGCATAAACACAAGAGACAGAGATTTATCCTGGGAAAACCCTCATGGGGTAGAAAACCCAGCAAAGCTTCCTCAATATAGATGACCAGCAATATACAAAGATGAAACCCTGAGACACGATCTCCTCCTCCACAATAGTAGACCTCTCCTCCACAAGTGCGCTATCCTCAAGTGAGTGTGTGTGTCAAATGAGGAATACACCTCCTCTATTTATACACTACTCCGACTTGTCTTTTACACAAGAACACGTAGGCTCGTATTTAACCAATGGGTTAAATACCCCACTACAACTGACTGGGCCGACCCCTCTAGGGTGGTCTAATAACCCTTTGACCCACATAACACATACAGGGCCGACCCCCACTAGGGAAGTCTAATAACCTGAGTTACCACATTCCGACGGAGGAATAAACATCTCTGGATATACAATAAGATCTTCACGGAGGAATGAATCATCTCCAGAATAATAAAGTAAAAATATAATATTCTTTGAAGTTACAATATCTCAACACTCCCCCTTAACGAGAAGGATATTATAACAGCATCTGCACGAGCAAGGAGTCATCAACATCATACATGATACATCTATAAATCATTGGAAGCTTTCTCAACATCATCAGTAACTCAAGCAGTTACTGGAACATCTTCAATACTGGAACATCGACATCTTCAGTATTGAGTCTTTATCTTCTGTAGCACTTGAACAACTACAACAATATCATCATCTGGATCCTCATGATTATCGTCATCACACGATCATCAGTATCGTCATCTCACGATCATCAGCATCGTCATCACACGATCATCAACATCGTCATCACGCGATCATCAGCATCGTCATCTCATGATCATCAACATCGTCATCACACGATCATCAGCATCATCATCACACGATCATCAGCAACGTCATCACACGATCATCAACATCGTCATCACACGATCATCAGCATCGTCATCACACGATCATCAGCATCGTCATCACACGATCATCAGCATCGTCATCACACGATCATCAACATCGTCATCAATACAGGTATCCATAACAATACAAGTATCCACATCATTAGTACAAGTATTCATGCCAATACAAGTATACATATCATCAATACAAGTATCCATACTGATACAAGTAACCACATCATCAATACAAGTATCCTACCAATACAAGTAACCACATCATCAATACAAGTATCCTACCGATACAAGTAACCACATCATCAATACAAGTATCCTACCGATATAAGTAACCACATCATCAATACAAGTATCCTACCGATACAAGTAACCACATCATCAATACAAAAATCACTTTCTCGGAGACCATTCGTCTACGGATCAATTCAGGGACCAAAGTCTGGGGATGATACAATCCCCACTTCTCGGAGACCACACGTCTACGGATCAATTCAGGGACTGAAGTCTGGGGATGATATAATCCCCACTTCTCGGAGACCACACGTCTACGGATCAATTCAGGGACTGAAGTCCGGGGATTATACAATCCCCACTTCTCGGAGACCACACGTCTACGGATCAATTCAGGGACCTAAGTCCGGGGATGATACAATCCCCACTTCTCGGAGACCACACGTCTACGGATCAATTCAGGGACCGAAGTCCGGGGATGATACAATCCCCACTTCTCGGAGACCACACATCTACAGATCAATTCAGGGACCGAAGTCCGGGGATGATACAATCCCCACTTCTCAGAGACCACACGTCTACGGATCAATTCAGGGACCGAAGTCCGGGGATGATACAATCCCCACTTCTCGGAGACCACACGTCTACGAATCAATTCAGGGACTGAAGTCCGGGGATGATACAATCCCCACTTCTCGGAGACCACACGTCTACGGATCAATTCAGGGACCGAAGTCCGGGGATGATACAATCCCCACTTCTCGGAGACCATACGTCTACGGCTCTCTTTAGGATTGAAAGTCCAGGGATGATCCAATCCCCTCAACTGTCCACTAAGGACTTCATTCTCGGAGACCTCACTTCTATGGCTCTCTTTAGGACTGAAAGTCCGGGGATGATCCAATACCCTCAACTGTCCACTAAGGACTTCATTCTCGGAGACCTCATGTATACGGCTCTCTTTAGGACTGAAAGTCCAAGGATGATCCAATCCCCTCAACTGTCCACTAAGGAATTCATTCTCGGAGACCTCATGTCTACGACTCTCTTTAGGACTGAAAGTCCAGGGATGATCCAATCCCCTCAACTGTCCACTAAGGACTTCATTTTCGGAGACTATATGTCTACAGATCAATTCAAGAACCGAAGTCCAGGGATGATCCAATCCCTACCTGTCCACTAAGGACTTCATTTTCAGAGACCATACGTCTACGGATCAATTCAGGGACCGAAGTCTAGGGATGAGACAATCCTTACCTGTCCACTAAGGACTTCATTTTCGGAGACCATACGTCTACGGATCAATTCAGGGACCGAAGTCCAGGGATGATACAATCCCTCTTCTTTCTCGGAGACACCTGTCTACAGCTCACTTTAGAACAAGTGTTCAAGGATGATACAATCCCTTTCCTTTCTCGGAGACACCTGTCTACGGCTCACTTTAGAACAAGTGTTCAAGGATGATACAATCCTCACATGTATTCTCATCAATACAAGTACAAGTATCCTCAACCATACAAGTACATTAATCAATACATGTATAATCAAAAGTATGTATTCTTACCAATACATCTTATTATCAAAAGCATGTATTCTTACTAATACATCTAACATCAAAAGTATGTATTCTCACTAATACATCTAACATCAAAAGCATGTATAAGTAAAACTAAGTATTCTAAGTATAAGAGTCCTAAATCTAAATATTTCTAAGTACCTAGGTGTAGAGAACAGGTTACCTCATCATCGACCTTGTTGTTTGATGAGACAATCTCATCATTAGTGACTATACTACTCCCCCTTTCGAGGAGGGTCCTTTTTGAACTACACCAAGCTTGTCTCGGAAGTATTTAAATTTCACTCGAGACAAAGGTTTGGTTAATAAATCGGTAACCTGTTACAAATTCAAACTTTATAGTTCCTTTCTGCATCATATCTTGTTAGATCCCTATGTTCTTTGACTTATCATGGAACACTAGATTCTATGTCATCTTGATACAACTCTATTTGTCACATAGGATCACAGTTGGTTCTATCTCTAATTCAAACCAATCCTGAAGCCAAACTTCTTCACAACTAGCAGAGCAAGCAGCCATGTATTCTGCTTGTGTTGAGAGCCACACTAGACTGCTTCCAGCTAAACCACAAGATCATGGCTAATCCCAGACAATAACATCCTCTTGATGTGTTCTTCCTGTCTGATACACTTTCTTCCCAATCAGCATCTGATTAGCCATCTGAAGTCATGATCTCCAAGATAGCATAGATCAAAGTCTATCATATCCTTTAGGTGCCTCATCACATGCTTTGCAACTATCAGGTGAACACATCTAGTTTCCACCAGATACTGACTCAAGGTGTTCACAACAAAGCATATATCTAACCTAATATATGTTAGATACATCAATCACCCAATAATTTGACTGTACAGAGTTATATCCACTAACTCTGATGAGTCATCCCCTAACAGTTTCAAGTTGGAATCCATAAGAGTGGCCATTACAACACCTCAAGTCCTTTTAATATTTCTCGGCATACTTTCCCTAGTTGAGAAATATTCCTTCTGATCCTTGCCATACTTCCAGATCTAGGAAGTAATGCATCAATATGAGATCTTTCATTTTCATTTCTGCAGCCATCTATCTATGCCATCTCTCATTAGATGGGTCTACTGATATGAGCCTCAATATCATTCGAACTCTGTGGTGAGTTCCTTCTTGCATCCATGTCATTTGTGTATAGAAACCATATTCAATCTTGTAACAAAGGTTGAGATTCACATCACCCATGATGATCATTAAGCTCATCAATTTATTATCGATCCTGGGTACCCATACAGAACCTGATTCACACTTCTTCTTTAATTACACCATTAAGAGAAAGGTCTTTATCTATTCACTTGGAGAAAAACATCTCATCATGATTCTCTTCCTCTTTCTAGGAGAATCTTCTAGCCATGATCCTTTTATATTTTGTTTGATTTGTAAATCTTCTTGTTGAACATCCATCGCTTGTTCAGTGTTCATCATTCATCATGATCTTTCCTACAAATCAAAATTAAGTACAGGATTAGTAATACTTCATAATCATCAAATCATATTGACATGATAACCTATTATGCATACAGATATCATTTACATAGTTATGCAACTATTTTGACCAATACTTTGGCACAACACTTTCCCATATCCTGTATGCATACAGTGGCTATCTAGATGCCTTCCATCTCTACCAAAACATACTATCGAGAGTGTGCACAGCTCTCAACATGTCAGCAAAGAGGTTTCATTCTAGACAAACAACAATGGAATGTTTGTCCAACTTACCAATCATATGCATATTAGTAGCGTGATATATTCCAGGAATACAAATATGCATACAAGCAATATCATTTACTATTTCTAATAACAACTCAAATACTTATCTTTTATGTTTGTGTGGTTGCCTTCCGGTTGATCTTCTGTATGTCTTCTGAACTTCTATTCATTCTGTACCACTGTGCATGCTCAAGTGTGCACTAGTGTCATCCTCATGATCTCATACACATACAAATATTATCAAAACATTCTATTTCTTGAATATGTATAGTCATGATCATTAGTATATTATAAACATTATTATACAAGATTTCAGGGAAGACTTCTTTTACTCATGCATATCATCAATCAAGATAAAAGACATAATACGCATAATCCATTGATTACTAACTTTATGAATAAGCATATCTAATCATGCCAAGTATACTTATATAAGGGATCCGAATACAAGTTAAGATTCTAACATGACATAGGAAAACATACCTGGATTAGTATACCTACTTAGTTATGTACAACATACCTAAACACTCTCTTCAATGATTTAGAGATCCTGAGCTAGAACCTGCATGTCTCATAGGTTAAGCATAATATAACAAAGTCATACATACCTCGTAAGTAGAAAAAATATTATGGATGAGTCTTTGTCTTCATGATGTCATGGTCATGGAACTTGATTTGTCTTTTGTGATGTACCTGTATCTTGTTAGCAGACAACATCAACCTCACACAACACCATAATGCATTAGTACAATCATATAGCCCTAATCAATGAATGTCTTCGATCATTCACATGCATTCATACTGTTACTAGGGTGATAAGACAATTCTAACATTAATCAAGATTGCACTAATAAATAACATGAAGACAAAACACATTATGAACTTAATCAGAATCAGATTTCAAGACATACCTGAACCTTCTTAAGTCATACCTGTCGAGACTTCTTGTAGTCTTCTTATGTAAGGCCTTAGCCTCAACTCCCCCTGAAACTTGATCTGGAGCTTGATTAGAGTCTGCTGGAGAAACCCTAAAAATTCAATCTTTGACTTTCACACTTCTAAATAAATGGAAGATGGAAGGATGTGTCTTGCTGGGCTGATCAAACTAGCATACTTCAATTTTGAAATCTCCAAAATTTGACCCCTCAAAATTGCCTTTGAAACTTTTGGATCTTCTGGACAGGATCCCGAACTAGGGTTTGATGAAGCCCACCCTTTTGCTTATCGAAAAGGTTTGATCCAAGGCTCTAAACTCTTAGTTTTCTGAGGAGTTCCAGCCGTGGTTACAGACTTCAAAAATTCCAACTTTTGCTGAAGCCCTAATTTTCCATCTTTTCGATCAAAATCCCGAGCTAGGGTTTAATCAAGCCTGGTCTTCTACCCAACCAAAAAATTTGATCTTGGTCTCTAAATTTCGATTTTCCTGAGTAGCATTCAGCCGTGGATTCTGATTCCAAGAATTCTAACTTTCTCCGAAACCCTAAATTCCGGAAGCCATGAATAAAGGTGCTCCAAAAATAATTCTGTTTTGACAGAAATATGTACCTGATTTTTTCTGCTATAACTCCAAAATTTTTGCTCCACAGGGTTTGAAATTTTTTTCTGTAGTATCCTGACCTGTCATCTTTCCATCCTGATAGGTCTGACCTCAATTGGATTTTCTGAGAGAGAGTTATGCCAAATGTCACAACGTGACCTATTTTGGGATAATACAGGAGAGCGAACTTGTACGGCATGCCACGTGTCACTGTTTGAACTTCAGCCTCTGAAAACGTTTCCTGAGATATCTCGCTCTATTATCTTTCCATCCTGATAGGTCTGACCTTAATTGGATTTTTTGAGAGAGAGTTATGCCAAGTGTCGCAACGTGACCTGTTTATGGGATAAAACAGGAGAGCGACCTTGTACGGCATGCCACGTGTCACTGGTTCATCTTCGGCCTTTGAAAAAGTTTCTTGAGATAGTACAGTCTGTGTACTACCTGTCAATTTTTGTGAAATTTCATTTGGATCTTCGTAGCCCAAGTTATGACCTTTTTTCCAAGGTCACCTGATTTTGACTGAGATATGGAAGAGGCAGAAACCCTAACTTGTACTGATCATAACTCATAAAGTACAATGAATCTGAGGGCTCCCTTTGGACACAAGGTACCTGGGGATGTTATCTTCGACCTATAAACTTTTCAGACCCTGAGCCTTCGCAGAAATGGATTTATAGCGAAAGTTCCACGATGACGAGTTTTTGCTATGTAAAACCCTAACCTTCAAATTGTCGTAAGTAAAGCAAGTGTCATGAGTGCCATACCTTGTCTTCCTTCAGGTTAGCTCTGATACCATGTTAATATTTAATATGCTAAGACAGAAAATAGCAGCATTACATTCCATTTCACAATAATAGCATATACAGGATCACTGAAGAAACAACAAGCACAACATAAACACAAGAGACAGAGATTTATCCTGGGAAAACCCTCATGGGGTAGAAAACCCAGCAAAGCTTCCTCAATATAGATGACCAGCAATATACAAAAATGAAACCCTGAGACATGATCTCCTCCTCCACAATAGCAGACCTCTCCTCCACAAGTGCGCTATCCTCAAGTGAGTGTGTGTGTCAAATGACGAATACACCTCCTCTATTTATACACTACTTCGACTTGTCTTTTACAAAAGAACACGTAGGATCGTATTTAACCAATGGGTTAAATACCCCACTACAACTAACTGGGCCGACCCCTCTAGGGTGGTCTAATAACCCTTTGACCCACATAACACATACAGGGCCGACCCCCACTGGGGAAGTCTAATAACCCGAGTTACCACATTCCGACGGAGGAATAAACATCTCTGGATATACAATAAGATCTTCACAGAGGAATGAATCATATCCGGAATAATAAAGTACAAATATAATATTCTTTGAAGTTACAATATCTCAACAACTAGGTCGGCCTCAACTTAACCACATAACATAATGCTGACAGGGCCGACCCCCAATAGGGTGGTCTAATAACCCTTTAACCCACATGAATTATACAGGGCCAACCCCATCAAGGTTGTCTAATAACCCATCAAGTATAAGTTACGACACTTATAATATAAATGACGACACTTCCGTATAGAGGAATAATACCATCTCGATAGGAGTACAATATATATATGTGAAATACATTCTGAAGTTACAAATACATCAACACTCCCTCTTAACTAGGAAGGTATTTCTCGACATAGATCTGTTAGCACAAGTCTTCTTCTCTAGATCATCGTCATTGATCATCGTCATCGAATCATCGTCATTGAATCATTGTCATCATCATTGTTGCTTCTATCTCAATCAATCTCTCATCTACTCATCATAGGAAGTTCTATAGAGCTAGTCCTTTTTTGTGTTGGATGTAAGCCCACCACATGCAGGTCTTCATCATCTATAGAGCCAGTCCTTTTTCATGCTAGATGTAGGCCTAGCATCCATGTAGGTATTCAACATCTCTGCGAGCAAGCCATCAAGTAGGTACATCCCAGGACTGATTACACTGCCTCTGCAAAACCTGCAAGATCTCTCTGGACTGATTACACTGCCTCTGCAAAACCCGCAAGAGCATCTCAGGACTGATCATATGCCTCTGCAAAACCTGTGTACCATACTGTCACATCATCGTCTTCAGATCATCGTCATAATCTATGGAGCACAACCCAGATGCACACACAACACTTACACTCACCGGCATGGAAGGACTTTCCTCTGACCATCCGGGAAAGGCTTAGCACTTACACTCATCGGCATGGAAGGAATTTCCTCTGACCATCCGGGAAAGGCTCACAACACTTACATCGACGACCATGGAAGGACTTTCCTCTAACCATGTCGAAACGGATACAACAATTACATCACAACCATGGAAGGACTTTCCTCTGACCATGTTAGAAAAGCTCAGCAATTACATCATGACCATGGAAGGAATTTCCTTTGACCATGTCGAAAAATCCATGCCCAACCCATACATTTCACTATGGAAGGACTTTCCTCTAACCATGTGAAAATGGCCTAGCCCTTACATCTCACCATGGAAGGACTTTCCTCTAACCATGTGAGAATGGCCCCAGCCCTTACATCTGCGCCATAGAAGGACTTTCCTCTAACTATGTGAGAATAGCTCATGTGCATCTGTGTCTCTGGACTCATCACTTCCGCTTGGAAGGTATCTCGATCTGAAGTACACCAAGTCTCCCTCTGAAGTATTCAAACTTCACTCTGGATAACAGCTTGGTCAACACATCGGCTGTCTGCTCGTCCATCGCAACATACAAGAGCTTCACTGCTCCTCTCTGCACCATATCCTTGATATAGTGATATTTGATCTCACTATGCTTCGACCTGTCATGGAACACTGGGTTCTCTAACAACTTCACACAACTTTGGTTGTCGCAATATATACAAGTAGCACTCAACTGGAGATCAAACAAATCAAGCAGTAACTTCCTAAGCCACAATGCCTCACAACTAGCCGAACAAGCTCCGACATACTCTGCTTCGGCTGTACTCAGTGCCACACAGGATTGCTTCCTGCTAAACCAAGAGATCATACCAGATCCCATACTGAAGCAGCACCCTAAAGTGCTTTTCCAATCAATGGCACTACCTGCCCAATCCGAATCAACATAACCCTCTAGGTTAAACTTTGGATTCGCCTCATACTTGAGCCCATAGTCAACTATACCCTTCAGGTACTTCAGAATATGCTTTGCAGTTATCAGGTGAACATGTCTCGGATCTGTCAAGTACTGGCTCAAGGTGTTCACCGCAAAGCAAATATCTGGTCTCGTATTCATCAGGTACATCAAGGACCCAATCATCTGACTATACATCATGGCATCAACCAGCTCAAATGAAGCGTCACACATAAGCTTCAGGTTCGATGCCATAGGTTTGGCCATGGCCTTGCAGTCCATCATCCCGAACCTCTTCAAGATCTCTACTACATACTTCCCTTGTCCAAGGAAGATTCCATTTGCACACTGCCACACCTCCATACTAAGAAAGTAGTGCAACATACCCAAGTCCTTCATCTTGAACTCGATAGCAAGCTTCCTCTTCGTGTCGGCAATCAATCTATCCTCACCTGTCATAAACAGGTCATCCACATACAATAGTAGTATCATGAGATTTCCTTCCTCAACCTTGTAGTAAAGGTTGGAATTTGCTTTACTCTTGGTAAAGCCTAAACTGGATAGGAAGCCATCTATCCTACCATACCAGGTCTTGGGTGCCTAACCATACAGGGCTTTCTTCAGTTTGCACACATGTGACCCTCGGTCATGTGTCTCAAACCCGAGTGGCTGCTCCACATACACTTCCTCTTCAACTACACCATTCAAGAAAGCTGTCTTGACATCCATCTGGTGTACCTTCCATTTCATCACTGCAGATAGAGAAAGTACTGATCTAATGGAAGTGTATTTGGCCATAGGAGCAAAAGTCTCTTCATAATCAATCCCTTCTTTTTAGGAGAAGCCACAAGCTACAAACCTTGCTTTATATTTCTCTATGCTACCATCTGCAGCATGCTTGATCTTATAGATCCACTTAGAAGTTACAACAGACTTCCCTTCAGGTCTTGGGACCACATCCCAAACATCATTCTTCATGATCGACGGATCATGGCATCCTTCCATTACTTCATCCTGGATCCTGGGAACTTCAGATTCTTCAATAGATAACTTTGTTGCTATAACAAATGTTGTAGTCCTTCTTTTGTAGGTGATGGTATATGATATTTCCTACAAGACAAGCTAAATTGCATGATTAGAGACATCTCATATTTTTTAGAACAAATTCTTACACATAAAGAAATATGTCATATAGTCATGCAATTATTTTGTCCAATGCTTCAATACAACATTTATCCATATCCTGTAACTTTCTAGATGCCTTCCAATCTCTACCAGAACATTGTTAAGAGTGTGCACAACTCCCAACATGTCAGCAAAGAGGTTTCATTCTAGATAAGTAGCAATGGAATGTTGTACAGTGCCATAGGCCACTTACCCATTATATGCATATTAGTAGTATACTGTTCATTAATGCAATTATTCTAATATGCATAATACACAACCTAAGTCTAGGAACATAAATATATACATCATTGAATAATACAAGAATTACAATTCAAATACTTATCTTTGTTTGTTTGTAGGGTGGACTCCCTCTCAATCTTTGCTTCCTTGCAGGAACTACTGGAGTGTGCTCCCTCTTGATCTTCGCTTCCTGGATTACATGTCCTTGAACTTATATCCATCCTTGATCACTATGCGTGCTTACTAGTATCATCATTGTGTTATCCTCGAGATCTCAACATAATCATAAATTTATTAGTATAATCTTAATAGTATCAAAACACAATAATCTTAAGCATGTATAGTCATGATCATTTCAAACACAGATAATAAGCATTAGTATTCAAGGTTTATATAGGACTTTTCTGGTTAGTCATATCATTAATCAAAGTAAGGAACACAATATGCATAAACCCTAGATTACTCAAACTTGTAACTCCATGAGTATCATTATCAATCATACAAAAGTATAAGATCCTTACATAGGGTAGGATTCTAACTTGATATAAGAAAAACATACCTGGTCATCATATTTGCTAGTTATGTCTAGCAATGTTTTCTTGTTCTCTTCAATGACCTGCATAACTCATAAGTTAACCATTGTAGAACCAAATTATAGATACCTTTATGTGATCCATGACTATGGATGAGTCTTTGTCTTCATGTCACCATGGTCTTGATCTAGGACTTGATTTGTGCCTTCATGTTAGTGGATAACATTCTCCTCATACAACATCACAGTGCATTAGTACAATCATAAGTGTCATAACCCTAGTCAATGAATGTCTTCTTTCATGCATTCATACTTTTACTAGGGTGATAAGACAAGTCTAAAATTAAACAAGATTGTTACTAAACTCAATAACATGAAGACAATCATATTATAAATTTAATCATGAACATATTTCAAAACATACCTGTAAGTCATACCTGCCAGATTGCTTGTAGTAGTAGTTGTTGTTGTTCCTTTTGTTCTTAGGACAATCTGAGGAAAAGTGTCCTCTTCTTGGTGTGTGCTGTGAGAGCTTGATCTTCATTCCCCATCTTTTCTTCTCAAGCTACAATCCAAGATTCTTCCTGTGAGCATTCTTCCCACAACCTACTTAATGTGATAATTTTCTTCCTAGCACACATTCCTTGGATAAAGGAATCCCATGACCTAGGAAGGCCATTAAGAGTGGTCATTACCATTTCTCCATTCTATATATCTTCTCCCATAGCTTCAAGTTGTTCTTTTATCTGGGAGACCCTTGAGAAATAAGACTCCATGGTCTCCGCATTTTGGACCTTGATATTCTTCAATTGATTCCTCAAGGTCATCTTCCGATTTATATTCTTCCCTTCAAATAGCTTGGTCAAGGAATCAAACATCTCCTTAGGTGTCTTCAGAGATGACATGTGTGGCATGAGATGGTCTTTGATAGAATCAACAATGATCCTTTTAGCCTTGAATAAGTTCCTCTTCTGTAAGGCCTTAGTCCCTTTTCCCTCTAGGACAGGAACCTCTTCACTTATCTAGGTGTTCAACTCACTCTCTTCTAGAATTAACCCAATCCTATACTTCCATGCTCAGAAGTTATCATCCCCTTCAAGCTTATCCTCAAGTTTGGTGTGGTGAGACATCTTAAGAGTACTTCAAATGGAAATAGAAAAGATTTAGATCTTACCGCTTGATTTGCATAAATATGGTTCTGGAGCTGGATTAGGGTTTGTCATAAAAACCCTAAAAATTCAAACTTTGAATTTCAAACTTTTGAAAGGATAGAAAGATGTGCCTTGATGAGTTGATCAAGATGGTATACTCAGAATTTCAAAACTGCAAAGTTTCACCCCTCAAATTTGCTTTTCAAACTTCTAGGTTCACTAGGGAGGACCCTGAATTAGGGTTTGCTTTTCCCGGAGCTTCACCCTTCCAAAAAGTTCAATCCAAATCTCTAAACTTTGATTTTTCCAAGGAGCTTCCAGCCATGGTCTCAGATTACAGAAATTCCAACTTTTGTAGAAGCCCTAATTTCCGGCTTCATTAGACAGGACCCCAAACTAGGGTTTGATTTTCCCAGAGCTTCACACAACCAAAAAGTTTGCTCCAAAGCTCTAACTTCGATTTTTCCAAGGAGATTCTAGCCATGGTCTCAAATTTCAGAAATTCCACTTTTTGTGGAAACCCTAATGTTTAGGTCAAAATCTGAAAATGCTCAGAATTGAATTCTGTTTCGATAGAAAGATGCGCCTTGCTGAGGAGAGTCAATCTACCCTACTTCCTTTCAAAATATATGGAGAGAAACCTAAAAAACAAGAATCCCTAGCTTCCGCAACTGCACAGTGTCTTCTTCTCAGGTTAGCTCTGATACCATGTTAGTTTTTTAGCATTAATTCAACATACTCTAGGATCTTTACTAAGAGAATAACATGTACAACATATCAATCATATCAATCACATCAAGCAATCACATGAGACAATAGACACATAGAGTTTCCATGGGGAAAACCATAAAGGTGAAAAACCCCATAACTTCCTCAGAGATAGATAGAGCAATGATACAAAGCCCAAGCATAAGAGATAGTCTTTTAGCACCAGCTTCTCCTCCTCCAATAGTGAGCCACTCTCCAATGAGTGTATGAGTGAAAAATTGAATGAATCAAATAGAGTGCCTCCCGCACTCTATTTATACTTGACTTGATTTTCCTAATAACCTTTACTAGGTCGGCCTTAGCTTAACCACATAACATAATGCTGACAGGGCCAACCCCCAATAGGGTGGTCTAATAACCCATCAAGTATAAGTTACGACACTTATAATATAAATGACGACACTTTCGTATAGAGGAATAATACCATCTCTATAGGAGTACAATATACATATGTGAAATACATTCCAAAGTTACAAATACATCAACAGTGAGGCCGAGAGATATTTTTTCCACGAACCCTGGGGAAGGTTCTTGCTGTCGCTCCAACTGTCCATTAAGATTATTATTTGCAAAAAGGGTATATTGAAGATGCATATAGATCAGTAAGCAACCTGGTGGGCAGAGGCTATGGGTATCGCGACATCAGGGTTGGACAATTCATGGAATGATCAGGGGTAGATGGGTGCGGGTCACGACCAGTCTATGAGTGAAGCCAAGGAAGAGAGTGGTCTTACAAGGGGAGGAGCAAGGTTTCGACAAGAAAAGAGGCAGAGGATAGGAGAAGGTCCTTTTGCGATCGAACCGCAAGTTCACGAAGGAAGACCACATTGGATGAAGTGACCTCATAGTCTAGATAAGGACGCACAGGATACGCCCAGGATAGAGGCAGGACCTAACCCCAGTAGCAACATACCCACACCTCCGCTCACTATCTGTCGACTAGTGAGAAACACCCCTTCGACCCCACCAAGTCAACAAAACTTGATCGCTAGTAGTTCAGTACCTACAGGAAGGAAGCCCGGGATGGAGGGAGATTATGCTAAGTTACCTTTGTTCCACGGGAGTGGGATAGACAACCCAGAACAATACTGGTTTTTGTGTGAAGCGTCTTGGACCATAAAACAGATCACCAATGATGCCTCCAAGAAAGGACAGTTAGCAACAAATCTGCGAGGTCGTGCATTAGATTGGTTTATGAATTTTGTTCTAGTCCCTACAGGAGCCCAAGAGAAGTCACTGGATGAGATCTAGGATGGACTGATTGCAGAATTCAGAAAACCCAAATCCGAGGCTCAATTTATTACGGAATTGAAAGAAATTAAGTAGTATCCCAATGAGACGGTGTGGGATTTCGACCAGTGGTTCAAGATGCTAATGGAAAGGGTTAGTTTCGATATGAGCATTGTCCAACATAAAGAGTGGTTCATCGTGGCACTGCTACCACATATTTGGCTACCATTGATGGAACAAAACATCTCAATGCCCAGTGAATCTCTGGAGATTGCAATGCGATTAGAGGTGTCGCCGATTGGAGAAAATGCAGCTGGGATGTCGCAGATACAGACATAGCTCGCTAACTTGACCATACAGCTGCAAGATTTGAAGAAGGGCAAGGAGTAGGGTGAAGAAGTATGGTGTACGTGATGTTGAGGAGAAGGGCATATGAAGGACAATTGCCTAGACTTCCGTAACTATTTGGTTTTAGGAGCGCCAAACCTGTTAAATGGTGTTGACATGCCATATTGTCGCATTTGTCAAGTATTTGGGTACCGCCATGAAGAATTTCCATATATGTAGAACATGGTCACCAAATTGATGAATCTATATTGCACTTTCTGCAAATCGGTGGGACATGATGATAAGGATTGTCAGGAATATGGGTTTCTTCATGAGAGAATGTACGACGCATTCTATGTAAAGGATGACCAGCGTGTCGTACAACAACCACCACTGCAGCAACAGGTAGCTCAACTGCTACCTCAATCGTAGGTACAGTTTGTACTGCAATAACAACAACAACAATTTATGCCACAATATACTCCGATGCAAATGGCTCCACAGCAGCCCTTGTACATTCAGTAGCCACAATATACACAACAAGGGCAAGGCATGATGCAGCAACAATACAATCAACAACAATACCAATAGCAGGGTGGATTCCGTGGAGGATTCAGGGGTGGAAACGGTGGAGGATTTGGTTGCAGAGGAAGACGAGGAGGTCATGGACCTGTGTAGTGATATCACTGTGCAGTATGGGGACACTATTAGTGAGATTTGCCACTACTGTAGGTGCAATGTACATTTTGCTTCGTTGCAAACCATACAATAGAGAACTGCTCGCAGTTGATTGCACGATGGCAGGTAGGGAATATTTCACAATTACAGAATCAGGCTCAACAACCTATGCAGAATCAGGTGCAGCAACCTGTCTAGAACTAGAACCAGTGACCAATTCAGAATGCTAATCAAAATGTGAAACAGCCGGGGAATCCACTGCTGAACCAGAATCAAGGTGTGAATGTTTCAACAATCTCAGCAGAGCCCAGGCCACATGATGCAGCTATTGTGGTGATCACTTGGGGAGGTGAAAAAATAGGAGAAGACACTTCACATCCGCTGATCCGGTTGGCCGGGACGAAGAAGGTGTCATTTGACATTAAATCAGATCGTGATACATTCCAACAGGCACGACGAGCATTGGACAAAGGCAAGGCTATCGTTTGTGACATGCCCCCTGTCTTTGATGACACATCAGACGCTGATCCATTAGTGCAGTCTGGAACTTTTGTTGATCTTTCTTTTTCTCTTCTAGCAGACCCGGGCTGACGGTAATCTTTTAGACCAACAGAACCCTTAGCTCACTGGCCCTTTCGGCAACAGGTCGCAGAAGCAACCTGAAGTCTCACCCGAAGTGATTCTAATGGGAGGCAGAAGACTCAAGTGTCCTCAGCCAAGTTCCGAGGCATCCAGGGTGCTTAAACCCACCTTAACCCCTTCCTCTGGAGCTGACTATCTCATTCCATTACTCCGGCTACGCCTCCGTCTTATCGCCTTACGCAGGGAATGCGATAAGTCTTCCCCTATGCGAAACCGTCTAGCGATGCCTAAGATATCGTAGGCGCGATATCTTCCCCTTCTAGTTCCTGCAGTAAGTGAACTTTGACCGCTTCCTGGATTAATAGGTGGTCTCAGCTATTCCTATCCTGGTACTGAAGTTAGCAACAACATTCAGTCTCCAAGCATACCCCTCGCTAATGAACTTGACCCTTGATATCGCGCGGCAACGTAATTAAGTAGAATATTACTTTGAGCAGGGTCTAAGTAGACCATTCATGACTTACATTCAATTCATACTCGCACATTATCCTCTGTTAACAATTATCTAGTTGCTATGCGGGTAGCTATGGTTATCACAATTATTATACATCATTCAGAAGTTAAACTGACGACCATGTACACTACTTATAACAGACTGAAGCATTCATATATAACACAGACAAGTGAATGAGAGCAGTAACTACACGAATACAATAGTGCTACTAAATAAGCACGTTGTTACTCCCAGGGCGAGAACTACGCCCAGGGGAACTACGGTTCTTGTTTACAACTCTGAAGGATAAACACAGCTCCGTTCCACTCTTTACAACAAGGGTCTTCTGGGAAACTCCACCTCAGTGGGAGCCCTTCTCTATAGACCTCTTTCTCTTCCTGCCTTTTACAATGCACTCTCTTTCTCTCACAATCCCTGCGGATCGCACTATCTCTCAACAGGTTAGCCCTATGTTCTCTCAGGGATGTCCAGACTCTGCAACAACAGACTTGGCTAGCCTCTACCTGATGTCTCTATCACTATGTGGCCAACCCCTTATCCTATAAAAAGACTACTATATATAGATGGCCCGAAGGTCTCATCGCAGTTACAAAACTGTGGGCCTTATCCCAACAGTGACTCAACCCTAACCACTTACAGTCAACTGGCTGTACTTCCATGGCCGCCTTCTGTCTCGTCGCCGCTTCCTGCAGTCCTTAGTCTTTAATGCATCGGCCCGTCGCTTCTTCTTGGTTCAAGCAACGCTGACTGTAGTCCTTCTTCTTTAATGAGGGTAGCTGAACCCTCTCTTCATCTCCGGCGCCTTCATTGCGGTGGTTGAGCTCTCCCTTCGGCCTCTTCTTTGTACCACATGCTTGACTTTTCTGTACCTATCGCCGTGATTCCCGCCGGAATTTGCGCTACGGCGATATCTTTGTCTTACCGCCAAAATTGGTACTTTCTCTCCAAAATTAGTTATCCTTCCCAAAATTAGCAGCTTCCTAAATGCTGCGGAAGTTCTCTCCAACAACTCCCCTAACACTTACTTGTGGCTCGTCCCCGAGCCACTTGCAACAACAGCCTGATTCATCTGCCTAAGCTTATCCTTTGCTGCTCGTGAGATTGCTGCGAATTGTGCCTTAAGCGCTTTAATACTTTCATCCATGTGTGTTACTTCTTCCTGCGCTGCGCTGAGCAGCTCAGCGGTTACCAAGGAGTCCTCTGTGCCCTCAATGACTCCTTTACTTGAGGTGAAGCTTTTCACCTTTTGCTCCAGTTCGTCAACCAGATGTGCGATTTTGCTTTCATGCGGGCTAACTTCGTTAGCCAGGTTGATCTGCTGTTCTCTGTATTTCTGCACCTGCTGCTGAATTTGTGTGATTTCTCCTTTCTTTCTTATCTTCGCAAGAGCACTCAAGCCCTTGTACTCTTCTTCAGCTCTTGCTATCGCATCTTCACAGTGCTTAATGTGCTGATCGAGCTCGGCTTTCTGTGGGAGCTCCTCTAGCTCCAACCATGTTTTTGATGCATCTTCCAGGATGGCCTCTGCTGCTTCCACCCGACAGTGCATCTGTGTCTGTACAACTCTGAAAGCTTGCACTCGTGCTTCTTGGATTTCCTCTGGAGTAGGTGGCTTATTTGCTTCAAGTGCAGCAATCCTTGCTTCGTATTCTTCCTCCATCTTTTTCTTCTCTTCATCTAGAGCCTTTGCTCTTTCCGCTATTTTTCTGATCTTCTGAGTTATTACTAACTCAGGCCTGATATCGCACTGCGGAAGTTCTGCTGCAATATTCTTTAAAACAAGAGAGACATCCTGCTCTCGCTGAACATATTGCGTCAACTGGGCACTCTCTGCCTCATGCTGTGCAATGAGCTGCACATTGTCGTTAGACAGCAAAACATTTTGCTCATATGTGACTTGTTCTCTGTGCCTCAGCTCTGTGCCTATCTGCTGGAAAATTTCATACAGCTGATCCACAGGTACCTCTGGTAGGTTCACCTCAAGAGGATGAACCATCTGCACTTCCATCGGTACAGGGAACTTAATGCTTCCTGGCGGTATACGAACAATGTTCGTGCGGTCCCTTGCAATGCTTTCTTCTCTGCTCTGTGGAGGGGGCTGCGAACTTTCTGCGATTGTAGTTGGGGCTGGCTGAATCTGCATGGAAGCAGTCTTCTCAGTGATTGCCTTCAATTCTCGCAATTTGTTGTCAAGGCTGATGCGCATACGATCCTGCGATGACTGAATCGCAGCGAATTTATCCCGCATCTTCTCCTGTATTCGGCTGGCGATGAGATCATACTCATCCTCTGTCATGACTGGTGCCTGCGGTTCGTCGGAAGTAACCTCCTTTGTTCTCTTCTTCTTTGCTCGCACCGGAGAAGGGCCTTCAATAGCCTTTCTCTTAGAACCCATTGGTTCTTTCTCTTTGTCTTTAGGATCTACCTCCACAACATCTTCTGGATCCTCAGCTGGGGGATCAACTGGAACTAGGCCAGAGGATAGATCATCATACATTTGTTTCATGTCCTCGTCGAAACAGTTCTTAATGGTATCTTCGACCTGCTGGATTTCCATGCGATATGGGCCGGGGGCCCATTCCTTATGTTTTCTGAATCCTTTGGGTCTGATGTAGGTTTTATCCCTGTCGACTTTAAATTCCAGCTTGGACTGATAAAGATCAACGACCGGCGAGTCGACACGCAGAATCGTTGCGACGGATTCAAGCAATAGCGTGTAATAATCATGGAATACCATTGCGTTATTCTTGTGCTTCTCTGGGTGACTACTCGCCCAAAGATTTGAGTACCTCGAGCCTCTGCACGCCCCTGGTGGCAGTTGTGGAAACTGCGAATTGGGCGGCTCTTTCCATCCAATGAAAGCCATAAGGATCAGCAGCCACGAGAAGTGGAAGCTGTGAAGTGGATCCTGCTGCGCCTGCGCACAGTCTTGAAAGAAACTATTTAACAAAAATAAGCTCCAGTTGTAAGGTTTACCTTTTATGACTTCAATCGCGAGGCGGATAACTGAGCCTGTGACCTCCTTCGGCTCACCTTGAGGAGGAGTTTTCCGGCCAACAGACTAACAGTAAACCGCAAGGCGTCATCCTGTATTGAATTGACATCGTAGGCGCGACCTCCTCTTTGCAGCTTATACTCCGCAACCTGCTTGGTGGAGAGCCTGGTATCCTTTGTGGCGCCGTCAATATTTATCTGTGGGTCGAAACCAGTCTTCGACAGACCGGTAATGCGGTGAATGAGGTCAACATTAACATCTATTCGGTTACCCAACCATAAGTAACCACCATGCACACATGACAGTAGCGTCCGCACCACAGCATTGACCTCCGGGCCCCATCCAAAGTGTGGGATCTCCAGGAGATTGAACAGTCCCGACGGTACTAAATGGCTTACATGGTCCATGGGGACGAACTCATCGTGCTGTGTCCTTGGGTTCCTCTGAATCGTCATATAACGATCGCGGCGGAATTGTGGGTACAGCGTATAATCTCTCAGATTATAATCAGTAAACTTAACAGCATGCATATTCCCCCACAAGTTACCTTCTTCCTTCACTTGGTTATCCAGCGGTGGGAGTATGAGTTCATATTTAAAGTCTCTTGGAAGGACAATCGCTGGCGCATTTTCTATTCTTGGTGGGAAGTATATGGTAGTGACTGTAACTTCTTCCGGAAGTTCCTGCTCCGGTTCTTCTGACTCTGTGCTACTCGGGGTTTCGCTACGCTCCATATTAGCTAAGGTTCTCGGTGACTGGCGTGTAGACGGAGAGCCAGCAGCAATTTTCTTCCCCTTCTTCGCCACAACCGAAGTCATAGCGCACTCGATTCCACCCCTTTGGAATCTCTGCAACACGTCTTCGAGAGGCTCGTCTGGCGCAAGGGACCTTCCCCTGTGGTACTCTGGACTTCCTATGATTGCTAATCTTAATGCAAATCAGAGTCTGCAACTGTTTCTAGTTTCCCTGCTCAGAACTCTGCTAAGAATACGCTTGGTTCGGCTCAACTGCGCTCAACTCTTTTTGGTGAAAATGACCAAGTAGCCCCGTGCTTTGAATAGAACGTGCATTTATCATAAGGCGGAATTTTAAATGGAAACGGATCAGTGACTGGACCCGCTGGCGGCATTTAATGCATAGACAAGACAGCACCCCGCGCCTATTTATTGCAAACGCCGTTTGAATTTTCGCTGGGAAACTGTGCGCCGGAGTGATGTCGCATCGGATTTTCCAAATCTAGAAGAATCGTCGTACTGCTGCCAAATCTTAGTACAACAGATACTTGTCAGCCGTGCAGTTAATGCTTGTCAGATGGCGAAGTGACTAGCCCTCTGATCAATTCAAAATCTGGTGTCGCATCAATCTGTTTTCTGTCCTCTGCGATAAGCTATCGCATCGTCTGGAAATGGAAAGTGCCAAAAACTCGCCTCTTATCAAAATTATCGCAACCACCAGGAAAACTGGCTGCGAATTCTTACCTGAAGTATTTCCCGGTGTAGACTCCTTAGGGTGCGATGCTTCATTTCAACTACACTGAACATCTGCACCATTTGCTTCCTTTCTGGGCTAGGGCTAGGAGGTGGCATGGCCTTCGCGATACAGCTTAAGCCGAC
Source organism: Larix kaempferi (assembly GCA_027924585.1). Taxonomy (NCBI): domain Eukaryota; kingdom Viridiplantae; phylum Streptophyta; class Pinopsida; order Pinales; family Pinaceae; genus Larix; species Larix kaempferi. The sequence continues at coordinate 6,657,643 of BSBM01000738.1, forward strand.
TACCATTGATCAAGGTAGGAAGAAACTCCCCACTCATAGTACGAAGCTGTATAGCACCTCCATCTGTTATTTGCTGGATTTGATATGGTCCTAACCAATGAGTTTTGAATTTTCCAGGGAACTTTATAAACTTACTGTCATAAAGGAGTACCAAGTCTCCAAGCTGAAAGGTTTTGTTCTTGATATGCCTATCATGCCAAGCTTTTTCTCGTGCTTTCTGCACTTTTTGATGGAACCCTGCGATAAATCTGTCTTCCTCCAGATTGAGCAACTGTGCCAATCTCTCCCCTAAAGTATCAGAATCAGCCATCTCTGTAAGCTGAGCAATCCTTAGACTGGGTTAGATGTATTCCATAGGCATAACAGCCTCTTGTCCATATACCAGGCTGAAAGGTGTGTGCCCTGTTAGTTTCTTACACGTGGTCCTGTAAGCCCATAATACAGCATTAACTCTGAGGTCCCAGTCATCCCTTTGACTGTTACAAATCTTTGTAAGAGCATGTTCTAATATCTTATTGAAAGCCTCCACCGTACCATTAGCTTGAGGGTGGTAAGGTGTACTCTTATGGTGCTGTATTTCAAATTCCTCTGTCAAGGCTTCTATGGTGCTATTCAAAAAATGTGTGCCTTGATCACTCATCAAAGTCACTGGGCATCCAAATCTAGTGATGATGTTTTCAAAAAGAAATTGTGCTGCTGTAGCAGCATCGCAATTCCTGACTGCTTTTGCCTCAGCCCACCTGGTGAGGTATTCTGTTGCTGTAATAATATATCTCGCACCAGTTCGTTTTCCTGGGGGGTTAATAGGACCCACGAAGTCTATGGCCCACTTATCGAATGCGCGTAGCGTTATCTGTGGTCGCAACGGCATTTCATCTCTTCTGGAGGGCTTTCCTGTCCTTTGGCAGATATCGCATGATCTGCAAAACTCTTTACTGTCTTTATGTAATGTAGGCCACCATAGTCCGGCTGCTAGGATCTTCTGAGCGGTAGGCTTCCCTGCGAAATGGCCTCCTGCGATGCCCGAATGTGCTTCCTTAAGAATGGTCTGTTTCTCGTGGGGCATAACGCATCTGCGCAAGATTTCATCTGGTCCTAACTTATAGAGGTGTCCTGCTATCAGGGTGAAGTCTGCTGCTTTCACCACTAATTGTTTCTTTTGTTGCTTGGTAAACTCAGGTGGCGCCCACCCTGTAGTAAGGAATTGAATTATGTCTCCATAATATTCATCTGCGACCTGAATGGAGAACAATTGCGCATCAGGCAAGTTGTCCTCTAAATTACTTGGTTCTTCACCTGAGTCTATCCTTGACAGGTGATCAGGTCCTGCGTTTAGTCTTCCTGGCTTAACAATGATTTCGAAATCATATTCCTGGAACAACAATAGCCATCTGCATATTCTTCCCCCTAACACTGGCTTATTGACCAAGTACTTTAATGCAGAATGGTCGGTGAACATCTTGAACGGGGCACCCAACAGATAGTGCCGAAATTTCTGTAAAGCATACACCATTGCTAACCCTTCTCTCTCTGTGGTGGTGTAATTCTTCTCAGCTGTCGATAGTCTCCTGCTCGAATATGCGATAGGGTGGTCAATACCCCCTTCGCCTGGTTGCGTGAGAATAATGCCCAGTGCGATGCCAGATGCATCCACATGAACATGAAAAGGCTTGTTCCAATCTGGAAATACCAGAATAGGTGCTGTAACCATTTTTTCTTTTAGAGCGTCAAGACTCTTCTGACATTCCTCATTCCACTGAAATTTGATATCCTTCTTCAATAATTTCTCCATTGGTGCGGTAATCTTGGCATAACCTTTGATAAACTTTCTGTAATACCCAGTATGACCAAGTGTAGTTCTCAGCTGCTTTACTGAGTTAGGTGCTGGTAAATTGACAATGATGGCGATCTTCGCAGGATCTACCATCAAGCCTTGTCTGCACACAATGTGACCCAACAACGTAACAAAAGGCGCACAAAATATACATTTTTTTAAGTTAAGGGAAATCTGGTGCTGTCTACATTTTTCAAACATTAATCGCAGGTTTCCTATGTGCTTCTTGACTAGTCCAAATACAGTCCAATCATCAAAATAAACTTCTAGAAATTGATGGATGTATTCCTTAAATACAGCAACAACTACTCTAGAAAAAATTGCTGGGGCGTTCTTAAGACCAAAGGGCATTACCGTATACTGAAAGGAGCCCCATTCTGTCGCAAATGTGGTCTTGTGCCTGTCGTCTGGATGGATTCTTATCTGGTGATAGCCTGAAAAGCCATCAGTAAATGAATAGATTTCTTGTCCTCCAACATTGTCTAAGACTTCATCAGTGAATGGTGTCGGAAATGGGTCATGCAGCGATGCATCATTCAGTTTGCGCAAGTCGACACAGATCCTGATGTCTCCTTTTGTTTTCTTTTCTTGTACTACCATGGGACTAACCCACTCACTTTCTTCAACAGGTTCAATGATGCCTGCTGCTAGCATCTTATCTATTTCATCTTTTACTTTTGCTTTATACCGCGGATTCAACCTGTATGGACGTTGCTTAACTGGCCTAGCATCCTTCTTAAGCGGTATTCTCATGACTCCTAAGTCACCCACTATTCCCTTCATTTCTGTAAAGTTGGTAGGAAATAGGTCCTGATACTCATGTAATAGGTCTGTGATTTGGCCAATTGTCTCATCATCCCAATAATCTCCAATAGAGGCAAACTTAGGGTCTGTTTCTGTGCCAATATTGCTCTTTCTAATCTTGATTGGTTCTGTTACAGCTGGAATTTCTAAGTGCGGGCCTTCAACTTCACGTGTACCTTCTGTTTCTACGATATTGATACTGCGAGGATCTTCATCCTCATCGCTTGAGTCTTGTGCGCAGTTGTAACATTCTAGTGCATGTTCCATCTGAATAGCCCACTCGGGTTGCGAAGCCGCTGGTGATGGGCAATCCTCAAATATTTTAGTCTTTATGATCTTCAAGGCCCGATCAATGCTTGGATGCTCAGATTCGAAACTGAATGTGACCAAAAAGTTTTCAATCATAATAGGCCATGAGATAGTTCCTTTTCTTAGCTCTGCTTCTGTATACCAATTCCGTGGAACTGTATCCAGTGTATGGATAAACAAATGAACCCATTCTTCTGCTGGAATTTCTAGCCAACTCTGTTCACAGTTCATAATGTGTGCTCTGGGATCACTCTCCCCTGTGTATTTCTGCTGTGTACAGTCTTTTTCTTTAGAGAATCTACTGCGCATCAATCTCTTACAATCATACCATGATGCGATATGTTCCTTGTGTGTGTACCACCATCTTGCAGGCGTGGCTCGAACTGCAAGGTCAAAAACCTCCATCCTCTGCTCTTGAGGAACCTCTTGTTCAAACTGCTGCAAAAAATCATTGACGTCTGCTAATCCATCAAAAGTTGGAATATACCTATTTTTCGTCCCAATCCATCGCAGTGATTTAGTCATTAATGCGCATCTGCGAATAGAGACTTCGTGGAGTCTATTTTGCCAATTCTCTAAGCCAACATCTGAATCTGATGTGCAGGAGCTATCACATCTCCAGCTGATATGTCCATCAGCTGTAGGATCAATGTAATCTGTCTGATTAGAAGTCATTTGGTACAAATTTTCCATGTTATGCACCTCCTCTTCTGCTTTGATTGGCTCAATGTAGCGAGGACCCTGTAAAGGGTCTAATGGTGCGATAACCCGGACTTGAGCATCTTCAAATGTCATCTGCCTTTTCTTTAAGTTGATAACAGCCTTGTTATCACAAGCCCAATCAATACCTAATAGAGCTGGATAGGGTTTGGTGTCACCAATAATTTCTATGATCTCAAAATCGGCATATGTGTGAACTCCGTCGATGTCCACTGGGACATGCGATAGGCGACCCATCGGTGATATTCTCTGCTGATTAGCTAGTCTAAGATGGATAGGGGATCTGCTTAGTCTTGGACTTCCCATCTGTTCCCATGTCTGCTTAGTCAAGACATTTACTTCTGAACCTAAGTCTAGGATAACCTCATCCATTTCAAATAGTCCGATCTGCGCTGTGAGCCTCATCTCTCTTCCTGTCCTTGTATGGCCCATTATATGGTGAATGGTGCGCTGTGTATTGCTCACAGAAGGGCTCTGTTGACATTGGTCAATAACTCTCTGAAGTTCCTCTACAGCTTTCCCATTTCTTAGAAGTTTCAAACAACTCTGCAAGAAGGACTGTACACTCCCGGTCAATTCCTCTTCGTCGCATCTGCCAGATGTGCTAGCCTGTGGTATCTGCGCAGTACTAACATCCTGCGGTGGTTTCCGTGGTATACCCTGAGATGGTAATAATAGTGATCTGGGCGGTGTCTGTTCAGCAAAGGAAGTCTTAGTTTGTTGAAATGCCTCCTTATTCTTCTGTAGATCAAGTGGGATAGGTTTTCCTGGAGCTTTGCGCACCCACTGCGTTCCTGTCGTTTTTTCCACGTCCTGCGATATGTTGCTTGTGGAGAGGCCACTGCGAGTTACAATATTGACCCGTGGTTCGGTTTCGTTCTGCTCAGCAGCGATAAACTGGATAGTCTGATTGGTTGCTGGCTTGGCGTCCTTGATCTTAGCTATCAGTATGGGACATTCCTCTATTGTGTGGTCATAAGATTTACAATACTTGCACGTTGTAGTAGGGTTCTGACAGTCCCTAGCGTAATGTCCTGTGCCTCCACAGTTATAACAGGTGATAGTTCCACGGCCACGGCCAGGTTCATAGCCTCCTCCACGTCCTCGGCCTCTGAAATTTCCTCCACGGCCTCCCTGATTCGGATCAGTTTGTGCACGTACTGCTGGTCCGGATGCTTCTGACTGAACTCTGTAAAGGTCGTGCTTCCTTTCTATCATTAACTCATAAGCTCTACAATTGTTTTCGTCATGTCCCACAGATTTACAGAAGTTGCAATATAGGTTCTTTGGTGTCTGCACATATTTCTGAAGGAGAGGGCATTCCTGAGGACTGTGTCCTCTGGTTCTACAAATCTCGCACCATGGCCCCTGGTTCTGCATCAACGGGTTAGGAGCTCCACTGGCGATATAGTCAGCAAAGACAGGGCAGTTATCCTTACTGTGTCCCTGCTCTTTACACTTAGTACACCAAATTTCATGCGCAACCTCCTTTCCTTTCTTAATTTCATGCAGCTGTAAGGTGAGGTTAGCTAGCTGATTCTGCAGATTAGTGATACCGGTGCTAGTTTCTGCTAGAGGTGAAGCCTCTAGTTTCATTGCCATTTCTAATGCTTCATCTTGTGTATTTAATTTCTGTTGCATTAGCGGAAGTCTGATGTGTGGTAATATTGCTGCGATAAACCATTCTTTATGCTGTTGAGGCGCAAGCTCAAAGCTTACCTGATCAATGAGGGTCTTGAATCTCTGGTCAAAATCCCAAACCGTCTCCGTAGGCAATTGTTTAATATCTTTAAGTTCTGCTATGCATTGTGACTCGTATTTAGGTTTTTTAAACTCTTTAATCATAGCAGTTCTAACCTGTGCAAGCGTTCTGTTATGGCCAGTGGTATACTTCATATACCAAGTTAATGCTCTTTCTCTAAATGTGGTGGCCAGCTGGACAAGCTTGACATTATCATCTTGTATTTGCTTAATGGTCCATATGGCTTCGCATAAGAACCAGTGTTGCTCAGGGTCCTCCGACCCTGTACCTTTGAATGTTGGTAGCTTCATATCATCTCCCATTCTGTTTCTAGATGGTGGGTTCTGGTTTGCTGTATGACTACCACTCGGCTGTGTAGATGTGGAGGGTGTAGCGGCAGTATTCGCTGTATAAGAGCTACTGGACGGGGTTCCTGCGGGATTATTCTGAGTTCCGACTGGCTTTTGAGGAGTCCTAGGGTTCTGACTCTGCTGTCTCGGGTGATCTGAGCTGTCTTCTTCAGAAGAAGATGAATCGTTGACTCTATATCTTTTACCACGCGATAACCCTTGAAGAAGTACCGTTCTGCTGCGCTGAAACTCTTTCTCTGATCAACCGCGAACTCTGTGATGAAGCCTTCCAGCAGACTCGCAAGCCAGAAGTCTACTGCGCGTGAGATGGGGTTATCGACACCTTTCAAGGTCTGAATCAGCTCTGCTGTCCAGACAACTTCTCGATTCTTCTTGACACCGCTGTTGTCAACAAGCTTTGATAACCAACCATATAACTCAATAGCATAAGTTACGAAGAATATCTCGTGGAGATCTGTAAAAATGTGCTTCTGTAGCCAAGCCTCAGTGCTCAGTCTAGGATTCTTGTTTTCTTTTGCAGCAAACTCTCTTTCTTTTGACTCAACCCACTGGTTAAGTTCTTGCTTGGTAGGATGCCAACAGAACATCAGCTCAATGTGTTCAAACCGGCAACGGAACCATTTGTTGATCTTTCTTTTTCTCTTCTAGCAGACCCGGGCTGACGGTAATCTTTTAGACCAACAGAACCCTTAGCTCACTGGCCCTTTCGGCAACAGGTCGCAGAAGCAACCTGAAGTCTCACCCGAAGTGATTCTAATGGGAGGCAGAAGACTCAAGTGTCCTCAGCCAAGTTCCGAGGCATCCAGGGTGCTTAAACCCACCTTAACCCCTTCCTCTGGAGCTGACTATCTCATTCCATTACTCCGGCTACGCCTCCGTCTTATCGCCTTACGCAGGGAATGCGATAAGTCTTCCCCTATGCGAAACCGTCTAGCGATGCCTAAGATATCGTAGGCGCGATATCTTCCCCTTCTAGTTCCTGCAGTAAGTGAACTTTGACCGCTTCCTGGATTAATAGGTGGTCTCAGCTATTCCTATCCTGGTACTGAAGTTAGCAACAACATTCAGTCTCCAAGCATACCCCTCGCTAATGAACTTGACCCTTGATATCGCGCGGCAACGTAATTAAGTAGAATATTACTTTGAGCAGGGTCTAAGTAGACCATTCATGACTTACATTCAATTCATACTCGCACATTATCCTCTATTAACAATTATCTAGTTGCTATGCGGGTAGCTATGGTTATCACAATTATTATACATCATTCAGAAGTTAAACTGACGACCATGTACACTACTTATAACAGACTGAAGCATTCATATATAACACAGACAAGTGAATGAGAGCAGTAACTACACGAATACAATAGTGCTACTAAATAAGCACGTTGTTACTCCCAGGGCGAGAACTACGCCCAGGGGAACTACGGTTCTTGTTTACAACTCTGAAGGATAAACACAGCTCCGTTCCACTCTTTACAACAAGGGTCTTCTGGGAAACTCCACCTCAGTGGGAGCCCTTCTCTATAGACCTCTTTCTCTTCCTGCCTTTTACAATGCACTCTCTTTCTCTCACAATCCCTGCGGATCGCACTATCTCTCAACAGGTTAGCCCTATGTTCTCTCAGGGATGTCCAGACTCTGCAACAACAGACTTGGCTAGCCTCTACCTGATGTCTCTATCACTATGTGGCCAACCCCTTATCCTATAAAAAGACTACTATATATAGATGGCCCGAAGGTCTCATCGCAGTTACAAAACTGTGGGCCTTATCCCAACAGTGACTCAACCCTAACCACTTACAGTCAACTGGCTGTACTTCCATGGCCGCCTTCTGTCTCGTCGCCGCTTCCTGCAGTCCTTAGTCTTTAATGCATCGGCCCGTCGCTTCTTCTTGGTTCAAGCAACGCTGACTGTAGTCCTTCTTCTTTAATGAGGGTAGCTGAACCCTCTCTTCATCTCCGGCACCTTTATTGCGGTGGTTGAGCTCTCCCTTCGGCCTCTTCTTTGTACCACATGCTTGACTTTTCTGTACCTATCACCGTGATTCCCGCCGGAATTTGCGCTACGGCGATATCTTTGTCTTACCGCCAAAATTGGTACTTTCTCTCCAAAATTAGTTATCCTTCCCAAAATTAGCAGCTTCCTAAATGCTGCGGAAGTTCTCTCCAACAACTTTGTAGAGATTCCTGGAAAGTTGTTTGTTGTTGGAAATGGATCCTGCTGTGCTTGCCGAGATTGAGGGGTTGTTGTAGCGATTGCCAAGGGGATGTCAGGAATCCATGGTGAATTCCTTACAATGGAGGAAGACTGGCAAGGAGATGTGGATGAATATTCAAATTGGAGACTATGATGTCGATTCGGCTATTCTGGATCTTAGTTCGGATGTCAACATCTTAACCAAGTAGGCATGGCAGAAAATGGGGATCCCCCCATTGAGTTGGTCCCCTGTCCAGCTCCGATTAGCTAATCACACTAAAGTGACGCCGATTGGGAGAGACCCCCTATTAGTGGTGGACATTGAAGGCATGAAGACCTATGCTGACTTCGATGTCATCGAAGTGGTTGAAGGAGGAAGCTCTTATCCTGCATTGCTAGGGATCAGATGGGCTAACGACAGTGGAGCGGTAATCAACTTCAAGCGATGAATGATGAAGTTTGAAAATCGCAATCTCAGAGTTATTTCCCCATTAGATCCGACTGAAGGACACAGATACCTTGAACCAGTGAAAGATGAAGATCCTAGTGGATGGGACCATGCATTCAATATTTCAGAAGATTACATTCATCCAACTGACAATGGTGAGCTTGGATGGCGCACTGATAGCTCTACGTCTTCTGACTCTGATGGCGCACTAGAACACTGGCAGAACTGCTTGCACGAGGTGTCGTCCCATAAGTGTGGATTGATCACGCAGTCGCTCTGTCGGGTTGCAACTGAAATGATCACACTCCCAACATATGAAGGACTTCCTGACCTATCTAAATTTATGATGGAGTTTGAGGAAAGAGTTTCAGAACCACAACAATTGCTGGCATTGGACAAAGCACTAAAGGCTTCTCCAGCACGCTGGTGGGAGACACACAAGGCATTAATTGAGGGATGGTTGAAATGCATAAGATTGATGATGGTATGCTTTGGCGATACCGAGGTCTACCACGTAGGGAAGTATGATGGTCGAAACGATCCTGGCGACCATTTGATGGAGTGTCAGACATTATGGGCATTGCGACCAAGAGATGAGTGGGTCCACGCATTTATCCATACTTTGGATGAAATGGCGCGGTCATGGTATACGGCTGCTGAATTATGGGGACAAAACACTACTTGGTTGGAGTTGACCATCTGTTTTACTCATACATTCACTTTTGCTAATTCCAATTCAGATGTCTATAATGTTCTGGAGATCATTCGCGATGTGGTGCTAAAGGTTGTTCCTGCAGCATACTCGGCGGATCCACATATGCACGGCCAGATGCAATCAATTATGGAATATTGCAATATCACTGGTGGGCCCAAAGACGGTGATGATCCATGGAATGTCACTATTCTAGAGTCTGAAGGAAGTCGCAACGTGGTACCGCCTGGTGCGCCAAGTGATCCGTTCAGTCAGCCCCTAAAGCTTCGCAAGATCAATATTTGGACGGAGGCCACTCCCAAGTTCGCGAATGTTGGAGATTATTGGGATGATGAGATGATGGGAAAATTCATTGAGTTGTTACATGAGTTCCAAGACCTTTTCCCTACGAAGTTCTCCGAAATGAAAGGTATTTTGGGTGATCTAGGAGAAATGAAGATTCCCTTGAAATGAGATGCGAAACCGATCAGGTATCGACTCAATCCGCAACATAAGGAGAAGGTCAAGGCAGAACTTGATTGCATGTTGGATGCTGGTATCATTGAACCAGTCGAAGAGTCAGACTGGATCAGTCCTATGGTGGTGCAGGACAAGAAGACTAACGAGGCATGCATCTGTCTCGATCTGTGAAAGTTGAATGACGCCTGCTTGCATGACCCCTTTCCAACCCCATTTACTGATGAAGTACTTGAGGGAGTAGGTGGCCAGGAGATGTATTCTTTCACAGATGGGTTCTCAAGACATCATCAGATCCATATTGCCAAAGAAGACCACCACAAGACGACTTTCATGACCGAATGGGGATGTTTTCAGTATACCGTGATGTCGTTTGGATTGAAGAATGCACCTAGGATATTTTCGTAGGTTGTTGTTGCTGCATTCAAGGATTTCATCCAAATGTTCTTGTAGGTATACATGGATGATTGGACAGTTTATGGTTTGATCCGCGATCATCTGGCCAATTTGCGATTGATGCTGGAACGCTGTCGCCAACACCAGATATCGTTGAATTTGAAGAATTGCATTTTTTCTGCCTTGTTTGGGATATTGCTAGGCCACATCGTATGCAAACAAGGGTTGCTGGTCGATCCAGCAAAGATTGCGCTTATTTTGATTTTGACACTGCTGACCACTGTGAAGTAGCTGAGGGCAACTTTAGGACATACTGGGTATTACTGAAAGTTCATCAGGGGATATGCGGCGATCACCGCCCTTATGGAGAAGCTACTAAAGAAAGACATGGTATTTCAATGGAGCACTGAATGTAGGGATAGTTTTGAGCAGCTGACGGCTAAGATGGCTTCGACACCAATACTAGTATTCTTGGACTGGAGTAAAGAATTCCATGTCCATGTTGATGCATCGTCAATTGCAATCGGTGTCGTGCTAGCGCAACTATGAGAGGGGGTTCTTGATCACCCTATTGCTTTCTACAGTTGGAAGCTGTCATCCATAGAATGGAACTACACCACTATCGAGCGGGAAGGATTGGCGATGGTCTATGCGCTGCAAAAGTTTGACACTACTTATTGGGCGAACATTTCAAAATGTTCACAGATGATTCTGCCTTGAAGTACCTAGTCAATAAGCCTGTGTTAGGGGGGAAGATATGTCACTAGTTACTTCTATTTCAGGATTTCAACTTTGAAGTAATTGTGAAGACAGGGTGGATGAACTCTGGTCCTGATCACTTATCATGGATTGACACTGGAAAGGAGCCAACTAATATTGAAGACAGGTTGCCTAATGCGCAACTATTTAGGGTTGAAGTGGATGATGGCTATATTGAAGAAACCATTCAGTTTCTGGCAACAAGTACTGCACTAGAAGAGCTCACCATTGGTCAGAACAAGTAGTTGGTGGTTAAAGCTGTAGACTTCCAGCTCATCACTGGAGAGTTATACAAGATGGGTGCAGATGAGATATTGCGACGATGTGTCTTGTCACATGAGCAAGCGCAGATATTGGCAGAAGCACATGGAGGAGTGGCTGGAGGACACTACGGCAGTAGGGCGACTACAAGAAAGGTGCTTCGTGTGGGGCTTTGGTGGCCCACGCTCCATAATGATGCGACCGAATATGCGTGGTCGTGCGACATATGTCAGAGAACTGGGAAGCCATCCAAGAGGGACGAAATGCCACTGATGCCTCAGTTAACACTACATCCTTTTGAAAAATGGGCAGTGGATTTTTTGGGACCAATCAATCCACCTAGTAAGCGCACTGGTGCCAGATGCATCATCACTATGACAGACTATTTGACCCGATGGGAGGAAGCTGCACCAGCTGTTGATTGTTCCGTAGTCACGGCTACGCGGTTTTTGTTTGATAACATTATCACTCGTTTCAGATGCGCCAAGATATTGTTGAGTGATCAAGGAAACCACTTTCTCAATCACACCATCAGCGCACTGGCAGAGGATCTATAGATTCAGCATAAGAAGAGCACGCCATATCATCCGCAGGAAAATGGCATGGTGGAAGCTTTCAATAAGATATTGGAACATGTGCTGACAAAGGTGTGCAATGCGAACCGCGATGACTGGGATCTCAAATCCAGTAGTATTGTGTGCCTATCGCACCACATGTAAAAGGTTGACGGATCAGACACCATTTAAGCTGGTATATGGACAAGAAGCCATCATGCCCATGGAGTACATTGTTCCAAGTCTACGTGTTTCAACAATGACAGAAATGGTTTCTACAGCAGCATTAGAGGAACATCTTATGCAATTAGTCCAGATGGAGGAAGATCACTTCATCACCGGTTTCCATCAGGGTGTGGAGAAGGATCGCCAGAAAGCTTGGCATGATTGCCACATCAAGCACAAACAATTTCAACAGGGTGATTTGGTGTTGTTGTATGACAGTAAGTTTATGAAACATCCAAGAAAATTGCAGATGCATTGGCTTGGTCTGTATCGCATCAGTAGCATCTCTTCAGAAGGAGCGGTACAGTTGTAGCAGTTGGATGGAGCGATGCTCCCAAAGTTGATTAATGGTAGCAGGTTGAATCCCTATAAGTCGGGCTTAGAACAACGCAATGCCTGAGTCACATTGGAAAAAAAACACACACACACACACACACAAGTGTAGATTGATTGGTGGCAGGGTGGCACACCAACAAGGATGGAATGCAGAAGCAGGGAGGCTTCTGCTGCAAGTTAGGAGCAGTCCGTGACAAGTGGCAGCGTTGCGATCGGGTCACATAAAAAATCATTATATAGATGGGACATTTTCCTTTTGGGAAGATATGATCGTTAGTGGATTCAGATTGTGCCAAAAGAACGCACGTTTGGAATAGGGAATACACTGAGGTAGCATGGTCGATGACACCTGGAGTGATGGCTTGCATGGTTGGCATGAGGCATCCACCACAGCAGCATGGCCAAAGGGTCTGGGGGGTGATGTTTCGCACATTTTTGCATGCAAGGCAACAGGCGAAAGTACGATTGCTCCGCCCACCTCATAAGTATGGCTAATACTCACATGGAGTAGTGAAATATTATGATTACCCTGGAGCATGAGCAGGTGGTGTAAAGGATTGCCAAGGCAGACGAATGGCTGAATGCGATGTATAAATATAGGACCAATGGATAGTAAGAGCACAGAGGTTGTTTCAATTAAGAGGGGTTATGTTACGAGAGGATCAGGCATCTAGCTAAGTTAGGAATTCCAAGGAGGTTGTGGAAATGGTCCATTTTATTTCATGTGGTAGCACACCAAGAACGCTGAGGGCTCGAACCGCTAGTGTACATGAGTGTTTAGAGCAAGCTGTGCCTCAGACACTCAGGGGTCATAAGCATTGTTGGAGCCTAGGCCACAGCTATGGTAAAGCTGCAAAGTTTGAGGAAAAAGCACAAGTGTTGAAGGGAAAGTGCTAATTTTGAGTAAAAGCACCAATGTTGGGCAGAAGCGAACAAGTGTGCAGTATGGTGCCAGATGGACGAGCTTAGTGCAGATTACGGGCCGAAAATCGTGAAGCTCGCGCGCACACGTCAAAGGAGAATGAAAGTGGCCAAGTAGAAAGCTCAGCTACCACAATAAATGAAGCGACGAAATAGAGGGCTCAGCTACCCTCATTAAGGCTAAGTACAGAAGTTATGGTTGCTCTGACCAAGGAAGAGAAATGGACCAAAGCATTGAACGCGAAGGACAAAGAGCAGTGAATGATGAAGCGGCGCCCATACCCGCAATCTGTGCCATAAATCACGGAGCCTGCAGGAAGCGGCGACGTGACTGCAAGCGGCGCCTACAGTACACCTAGCCATGTCCGCGGTTAGGGTTTTTGGGGATTACTACTAGGAAAGGCCCACAGTTTTGTAAAGGTGTGACCCTCAGGGCCACCTATATATATGTGTAATTGTAAAGGAAGAAGGTTAGCTGTTTTAGATATAAGAAGGTTAGCCATTAGATGTTTAGACGTTAGAGAGTGATTAGAAGTCCATTGTAAGTTGATGTTGAGGTTGCAGACAATCTGAGTTGACGTCTGAACCATTGTAATCTCTGTAGAGGAAGAGAATAGATCTAAAAGAAGGGCTCCCAGCTGTGTGCATGGAGTTTCCTAGAAAGATCTAAGGTTGCAGCTGTGTGCGCAGCAGGACTGTGTAAATTCCCATTTTGAGTTAATATAAGATAATAGTTCCAGTGAATGTGATTTCCCCATGGAGGCAAACTACATTATTCTCGTCGTTATGATGCCGTGTTGTGTGAATGCATGTTTTGGTTTACTATCTGTGTTTACATGAATGTTTCGTTGTCTTTATGAATGAGTATATAAAGCAAGTCCTTGAAGTTCCCTTGGAAGGTATTTTCGTGCACTATCGAAGGAGTCGATAAGAGCACTATCGCCGCAACGCCAAGGAATGCGTCACTGCGCTAGGCATGCAAGCAACGATGATACATGGTGTATCGGATGCAGTGGGTAATTGCCTCATGCGCAGGAGCGGAGATACCACGCAGCTAGGCTGGTGAGTGTGAATTTCAGCGCTGTTGCACTGAGAGGTCTGCGGGAGAGTAAGACATTCTGCTTTGAGGAGTCCTCCAGAAAGAGAGAGGGAGAAGATTGCAGTCTCCGCGTTGCCTAGGTTAAGGAAGCCTGATTCCTTAGCCCCCCCATAGCCACTTCGGGTGAGACTTTGGGGTGCTGCACAGCTCGTTGCCGAGAGGGCCAGTGCGCCAAGGGGTGTTTGTTGCTACGCATCTTGAAAACCCAGGTCTGTCTAAAAAGCAGCCAACAAATGGTTTCATTGCCTTGAGACTTGTTATTCCGACGACATGCGAGATTGTTGCCCTGCGACTACTGGAGCCAACAAATGATTCCGTTGTTGTGCGACTTGTTGCCTTGCGACTGCTTAAGCCAACAAATGGTTCTGTTCCCTTGAGACTTGCTCAGCCAACAAATGGTTTCATCGTTGGCTTCAACCATATTATTTTGAAGGCAATGTGCTACTGGAATCCTACAGCTAAAGAAATTCAAGACTGGTTTGATTCAAAGGCTACATAGTTCGCTGAACGAGAAAATAGAAGCTCTAGGCTTCAGACAGAAGACTGGTTGCAGAAGTATATTTATATTGACCTTCACGAAATTTTCTTTGTCACATTTGCACTTGAGTTGCATGCGTGGGTAGCTAAGCTAGCAGATACTAGACCCACTGTGCATGTTGATCAACCCGTCGCTTGGATGCCTGAGCTAGTTAGCATTTTGAAAGGCATAGATAATTCTGTGTCCCGCACAGTAGACTTTTGGTTGAACAGTCTGCTGGAAGGCTTCATCACCGAGTTTGCAATAGATACAAGAGAGAGCTTCAGCAAAGCTGAGAGGAGCTTCTTCAAAGCACACAGGGGTAAGTTCTTAAATTCTCTGAACTTATGGATTAAAATGATTCTGTATGAAAAAGGAAAACTATGCATAGCTTCCGATGAGTAGCATATACAAGTAATGTCCGCAGATTCTGATAGTGATCCTGAACTTATTGGTTGCACTCGTAGTGGAAAACGGTATAAAGTATGCCTTGACCAACATTATTTTGAGTCTATCCCAGAAGATAGTCAAGTTCCTAGAGCAAGCCATATAGAGAGACAAGGGAGTGTTCATATCCCTTATCACCCTTTTACACCGCAAAAGCCAGACGAGGCTCAGCATAACCCCGTAGTAACACCTTCTAGTAGCTTGCACGGTACTTCTAGTACCTCAGCACCACCTTTGTTTAACCATCCCGGAGGCAGTGCTACAGCACCTCCACCTCAACCTAGCGCAAGAAGGATGGGTGATGACATGAAGCTACCAACTTTTAGAGGAACAGGGCTAGAAGACCCTGAGTAGCATTGGTTCCTATGTGAATCCATTTGGACAATTAAGCAAATTAATGATGATGCTGTTAAGCTGGTTCAGTTAGCAACCACACTAAGAGAAAGAGCCTTAACTTGGTTCATGAAATACTCAGCAGCACAGAATAGGACGCTTGCTGATGTAAGAAATGCTATGATTAGAGAATTCAAGAAACCTAAATCAGAATCACAGTGCATAACCGAGCTCAAAGACATAAAACAGTTACCTACAGAGTCAGTATGGGACTTTGACCAGAAGTTCAAAGCCTTGATAGATCAAGTAAGCTTTGAGTTTGCACCGCAGTAGCATAAGGAATGGTTCATTGCTGCGCTGCTTCCTCATATTAGACTTCCTCTTATGCAACAGAATCTTACTACTCAGGAACAAGCTCTAGATATGGCTATGAAACTAGAAGCTTCACCAATTGCTGGAACAAGCAACGATGTTGCGCAGTTGCAGAACCAATTAGCAAACCTAACCTTGCAAGTCCATGATATTAAGAAAGGAAAGGATGTTAAAGAAGAAATTTGCTGTACAAAATGTAAAGCGCAAGGTCATTCAAAGGACCATTGTCCCGTTTTCATAGAGTATATTGAAACTGGAGCACCTAACCCTTTACCATAGGCACAGGGGCCTTGGTGTGAAATATGTAGAACTAGAGGTCACATACCACAAGAATGTCACTTGTTACAGAAATATGTACAAACTCCAAAGAATCTATATTGCAATTTCTGTAAATCAGTAGGCCATGATGAGAACAATTGCAAAGCATATGATCTTATGATGGAAAGGAAACATGATGTTTATAGAGTACAATCAGAGGCACAAGGACCCACAGCAGGTCCGCAGTATGACCAAGCTCGCGAAGGTCGAGGAGGAAATTATAGGGGTCGTGGACACACAGCAGGATTTGCTCGTGGAAGAGGATAGATCACTTGTTATAATTGCGGAGCTCAAGTCCATTATGCAAGGGATTGCCAAAGTCCTACAACCATCTGCAGATATTGTAAATCTTATGATCATGTCATTGAAGAATGCCCTCATTTGATGGCTAAGATGCAAGCAAAGACGCCACAGGTTAACCAGAATATTCAGCTGATTGCAGAAGAAAAAAGAGGACCAGATCCTACAGTTAATATAGTGACGCACAGTGGAGAAACTACTAGTACACCAGAGTTGGGAACTGGAAAGCAAGCGACGCAATGGGTGCACTGCGCTAATATTAAACCATCTCCACTCGACCTGCAGAAGCAAAAAGAAGCATTCAAGCAAGCTCAAGAGTATTTCTCAGACCCGCGAGCTTCAACTTCCGTCACAATTCCGCATAATGATATCAGATTGCAAGTGCTAAGACAAGACAACCTGGTACAAGAACCGGCCACTACATCTGGAAGGCCTGATGATGACGAGAATGCACTAGGCAGTGTCCATGCTTTCCTGAGAAACTGCTTAAAGTTGTTGCGCAATGAAAAAGAAACTATGGAACTTCAACACCTATTGGATAAGTGTCAACAATCTACTTTGATGAATACACCGCAGCGTGCTATTCACCAGATTGGGAGTCATGCTAGAACTGGAAAAGAAATGAGGCTCAGAGCGCAGATTGGAGCATTTGAAATGGACGAAGTCATTTTGGATTTAGGCTCAGAAGTCAATGTTCTTACCATGCAGACATGGGAACAGATGGGTAGCCCTCAGCTTACAAGATCTCCTATCCAGCTAAGATTTGCGAATCAGCAACGAGTTTCTCCATTGGGCATATTACCCAATGTACCTATTGATATTGAAGGAGTAAGAAGTTCTGCAGACTTTGAAGTAATCAAAATCCTGGATGATAGTAGACCTTATCCAACACTTTTAGGCATAGACTGGGCATTTGATAATTTGGCTATCATTAATTTGAAGAAATGACAGATGACCTTTGAAGATGAGTAGATCAGGGTCATCGCACCACTTGATCCACTTCAAGGACCACGGTATATTGAACCCATTCGGGAAGAAGAAGAAGTGCACCACATGGAAAGTTTGTATCAGATGACTGCTAGTCATAGTGACTATGTCAATCCCACAGCGGACGGACATATCAGCTGGCGATACGATAGCTCGTGCACATTAGATTCAGAAGCAGGACTGGAAAACTGGTAGAATCGCTTACATGAGGTTTCTGCAAGGCATTGCGCCATGATGACTAAATCAATTCGATGGATTGGTACAGAATTGAATAACACTCCAATTTTTTATGGTTTAACTAAAGTGAGTGAATTCATACATACATATGAACAACAGATCCCAGATGAGCAGCGCATACAAGCATTGGATGTAGCACTGTGCACTACACCCAGAAGATGGTGGGGTGCGCATAAAGAAAATATTGACACATGGCAAGACTGTCGCAGATTGATACTGCGCAGATTTCAGGGAACTACAGCAGAAGTGTTGCGCAAATATGATGGACAGAGTGACCCTAGGTCACACGTTGAAGCATGTATTCAGCAATGGTCAGATATTCCAGAAGATGAGTGGGTTCACCTATTCATCCACATGTTGGATACAGTTCCAAGGAACTGGTACACTGAAACAGAATTGCGTAGAGGCACTATCACTTGGCCTCTTATGATGGAAAGTTTTCAACTTACCTTTAGCTTTGAGTCAGAACATCCAAGAATCGACCACGCTTTAAAGTGTATTAGAAAGAAGGTATTTGAACCATGTCCATTACCAGAATATTCTCAACCAGATTGGGCTGTCCAGATGGAACATGCCCTGGAATGCTATAATTTCACCACTGGAGAATAGGAAGATGATCCTCGCAACATCAATATTCTAGAATCAGAAGGGATGCGCACCGTTGAAGGTCCTCAGCTTGATATCCCTGCCATTACAGAACACATCAAGCTCAAGAAGATTAACATTGGTACAGAAGCCGAACCCAAGTTTGCTTCTATAGGAGATTATTGGGATGATGAAACTGTTGGCCATATTGCAGATTTACTACGTGACTACCAGGATATCTTTCCTACCAAGTTTACAAAAATGAAAGGCATCCTAGGAGATTTAGGAGTCATGCGCATACCTTTGAAAGCAGACGCCAAGCCAGTAAAACAGCGCCTGTACAGATTGAACCCGCGATATAAAGAAAAGGTCAGAGAAGAAATTGATAAGATGCTCGCAGCAGGTATCATTGAGCCAATAGAGGAAAGTGATTGGATTAGTCCTATGGTGGTACAAGAGAAAATGGCAAAAGGAGAAATAAGAATCTATGTGGACTTGCGCAAGCTGAACGACGCATCAGCGCATGATCCATTTCCTACTCCCTTTACAGATGAAGTGCTTGATAATGTTGGAGGACAGGAGGCTTACTCTTTCACTGATGGCTTTTTGGGATACCATCAGATCAGAATCCATCTAGAAGACCGCCTTAAGACCACTTTTGCGACTAAATGGGGCTCATTCTAGTATACGGTAATGCCCTTTGGTCTTAAAAACACTCCTGATATCTTCTCTAGAGTCGTTGTTGCTGTTTAATAAGAATTCTCTCATAAGTTTCTAGAAGTCCATTTTGATGACTGGACTGTGTTTGGGTTACTAAAAAACCATATAGGGAACATGCGGATGATGTTAGAAAAATGTAGACAGTATCAGATTTCCCTTAACTTGAAAAAATGTATCTTATGTGCTCCCTTTGGTATTCTGTTGGGTCATATTGTATGCAGACAAGGACTCCTGATGGATCCTGCGAAGGTTGCCATCATTGCTAACTTACCTGTGCCCAACTCAGTCAAACAATTGTGCACTACATTGGGACATACAGGGTACTACAGGAAATTTATCAAGGGTTATGCAAAGATAACTGCGCCTATGGAAAGATTGCTGAAAAAGGATTCGAAATTCCAATGGACAGAAGAATGCCAACAGAGCTTGGATACACTTAAAGAAAATATGATCACTGCACCTATTCTAGTTTTCCCAGACTGGAGAAAACCCTTTCATGTTCATGTAGATGCTTCTTCCATAGCATTGGGGGTTGTGCTGACACAACCGGGACAAGGAGGTATTGACCACCCCATTGCTTACTCTAGCAGAAAACTCTCTATAGCTAAGAAGAACTACACCACTACAGAACGAGAAAGACTAGCTATGGTGTATGCCCTACAGAAGTTCAGACACTACCTATTGGGTGCACATTTTAAAATGTATACTGACCATTCTGCTTTGAAATACTTGGTCAATAAGCCAGTGTTAGGGGGAAGAATTTGCAGATGGCTACTGCTCTTCTAGGAGTATGATTTTGAGGTTATTGTGAAGCCAGGTATATTGAATGCAGGACCTGACCATTTATCTAGGATAGAGTCAGGGGAGGAACCTACAAATCTGGAGGACAATCTGCCTGATGCGCAGCTGTTTTCTGTTCAAGCAGTCGATGAGTATTATTCCGATATTCTTGAGTTTCTCACTACCGAACAAGCGCCAGTTGAGTTTTCAATCCAGCAGAAGAAGCAACTTGTTGTCTAAGCCGCAGACTTCACTTTGATAGCCGGCCAGCTCTATAAGCTGGGCCCCGATGAAGTCTTGTGCAAATGTATCCTACCGCATGAAAAGAACTCCATAATCGTAGAAGCACACTCAGGGACCGCAGGAGGCCATTTCGCAGGAAATCCGACTGCGCAGAAGATCTTAGCCGCAGGTCTTTGGTGGCCAACATTGCACAAGGATACTAAGGAATTCTGCAAATGTTGCGATGTGTGCCAACGAACAGGAAAACCCTCAAGAAGAGATGACATGCCGCTAAGACCCTAGATAACACTGCGTGCTTTTGATAAATGGGCCATTGATTTTGTAGGACCTATCAACCCACCAGGAAAGAGAACCGGTGCAAGATACATCATCATAGCTATTGAATACCTCACCAGATGGGCTAAGGCGAAGCCAGTTAAGAACTGTGATGCTACCACTGCCGTGCAGTTCATTTTTTAGAACATTGTCACTAGATTTGGATGTCCACTGATTCGAATGAGTGATCAGGGTACACATTTCCTGAATGAGACTATAGAGGCCCTTATCGAGGAATTCCACATTAGTCACCATAAGAGTACACCCTACCACCTTCAAGCTAATGGTATGGTGGAGGCATTCAATAAGATTCTCGAGAATTCCCTGACGAAGATCTGTAATCAACAAAGAGATGATTGGGACCTTAGAGTCACCGCTGTGTTATGGGCTTACAGAACCACATGCAAGAAATTAACAGGTCACACACCTTTCAGTTTGGTGTATGGACAAGAAGCAATTATGCCCATGGAATACATTGTTCCCAGCTTCAGAATTGCACATATTACAGAAATGGAGATACTGATACTATGAGTGAAAGACTATCACAATTGCTTGCCTTAGAAGAAGACAGACTTTTAGCCGGATTCCATCAACAAGTACAGAAGGCAAGACAGAAAGCTTGGCATGACAGGCATATTAAGAATAAAGTCTTTCAAGAAGAAGACTTGGTACTCCTCTATGATAGTAAATTCATCAAGTTTCTAGGCAAGTTTTGTGTACATTGGTTAGGCCCTTTTCGGGTGATAAAGATAACAGAAGGAGGATCAGTTCAGCTTGCAAAGCTTAATGGAGAATTGCTGCACACAATGATCAATGGGAGTCGGCTCAAGCTTTATCGCGACGGCCACTCCGCCCTGTCAACTTAATTAAGTGCTAAAGTAGTGCAGATGCCAAGTGTAGTTGAAAGAGGCATCGCATTATCACAGTCTACATGGAAGTTGCGAGACACTTTCAGTCTCTGGATTCCCGTGCAGTTCCTTGAAACATCCACGCATGTCAATAAAGCTTGTTTGGAGTGACCCTATTTGCGCTCTTGCAAAGTTTTTCCCCGGCTTGTCAAACCGTCGCTCTTGCGGAGTTCCCTATGTCAATTTGCCGCTTGAGGAGTTCTCGTTGTGGACCCCTCTATATGCACAGTTACCTATGCTGAAATGACCCACCGAAAATTTGAACTACGGTAGTCCTATAGCCGCGTTTGAAAATTAAATGAAGGATAAGCTTGCCAATTAATTGTATCTGCTCTGACAGAGTTGGCTTGATCTCCCTAAGATTCACATTTATGTCATGCACCGAAAGCTTTAGCTTCTCCCGGAAGGCTGTTAGAGCCCGTCCATCACAATTAATGCACCGCAGAGGCACGGGGGTAGGGGGGTTGTCAACTCATGCATAGGCACCTACGGCTAGTAGCCCCACTTGTCCGCATTTACTATCGCATTTATCTATAAATACCCCGCACTCATATATCTTCGGGTTACTTTTCTCAAGTTGCATAGTCTCTTGTTTGAGAATCTAAGTTATTGTTTTCGGAGCCGTGTTGTGCGGACTGCTCCCTTTGCTTTCAGCGTTCGTATCCTACGCTGTTCCGCCATTTGTCTCTTCAAAGTCCTTGTTGTCTATACCGGTTCACGACGGAGAACCTATCCACTGAAGAAATTGTTCGTCAATTTAAGCGCAGAGGCTTAGATTTCGGCATGACTACCCCGGTGACGACCTCGGCTTACATGCACCCTGGTTGGACTGATCCCAGACAATCTACGGGCACAAGGGCGTCTTAGTCGCAGCAACCAGACGAACCCGTTCTAGAGCCCTTGGCCACTATGGTTAATTACATTCCTCCGCATCCAGATGATGCACCCTAGGTGCATATTCCGAAGAATGCGAAGTATCCAATTCCGCTGCCACCAATGGCGGAAGTCGTGCACCAAGAAGGGTCCTTGCTTGGACACCTTCCACTGGTCAAGTTTTCTGATTTCAACTTGGGAGACTACAGAACATATCCTCAGTTTGCGCTAGATCGCTATCTGACGGTAGTCCATAATCCCACCAGAAAGGTTGATGAATTCGTCCCGAAGGAATTTGCAGCAAATTTAGAGAAGCCTGGACTTTTGAACCTATTGAAGCTACCGCACTTCGGGCGTAGCAATGAAGTCAATGCAGTTGTTAAGGCACTACTATCCTACGTTCATGGTTGTTACCTTTGGCTGGGGAGGCCAATCGATTTGAATGTCGACTTGATTCATCATATTACCGGCCTATCTAAGGTTGGTAAGGACCCCAATATTCATTTTGTGGGTAAAGATAAGGACAAAAAGTTGGCTGCACAGTTGGTGCAGAAATACAAATTGAAAAGAGGAGGTCGGGCTTATGACCTCACTATAGTGGAGGATGAAGCACTTAGATTTACAGGCAGTCTGCTTGTAGGAAGACTTCTCACGAAGTGCAGACCTAAAGAAGTCACTGGAGCTATCGTGGAGCTCGCAATCCCAGCTGTGGAGGGAGAGCAGTAAAACTGGTCTCTCTTCCTCCTCAATTCTTTCTTGGAATACTGCCGAAACGTCCATGACACCGCCGATCAGTTGTTCCATTTTTCTTGGCTTTTAATTTTATGCGCCTTTGTCGGGTGGAAGGTGTTAACACCTAAAAAGTGCTCACTAGCTCATTCCCTTACTCACATGACCCATTTGTCCACTTTTCCACCATCTGAGCCTCTGAAACCAACAAAAGGTCACCAAAAGACCTTAGTACACCCCTTTTTCCATTAAAAAAGATTATTTTTCCAAGAAAATCATAAAAAACCCTCAAAAAGGGTCCAAATTCCCAAAAATATTAAAAAGGGAATTAAAATATTATTTTTATTCAAAAAAGGAAAAAGGAGGGAAAATTACCTAAACTATGTTGGTCAATACCATTGGTTTCCACAAAACCACAAATGGTATTCCTTACCACCAAAACCTATAAAAAGGTGGTAGAGGCTCCTCATTTGACATCCTTCCATTATCTCATCCTTATGCTGCTGAAATCTCCCATGAGCACTTTTAGCCATTGAAGCAACCTTGGAGAAAGAGACCTATTGGAGTTTGGAGCTACTCATCTTGGGAGTTGCTCAACATCAACCTTCACCATTGTAGGTAATATCGCAAGCACTTGCTTGCCCCCCACTTTTCAATACAAAAATTATTTCTTATGTTTCTTGTTCTTGATTTTTGAAATATTTAAATTATTTGCTTAGATTCTTGCTTAGATCCATGAAAAGTATTGTTTATTTAGTTTATTGTTTTTATTTTTATTGAAACTGCTACTACTAGTTAGTAGGTTCCCATAGCATTAAGCTTGGTTGCAAAACCGAGCCAACAGTTTTTGGCGACTCCGCTTTGGTTTGAACTTTAGATCTCTAGCTTTGCCATTAAATCTTAGTTTTTATGAGTTTTTAACCATTAGATCCATAGATCTGCCATCTTAGACAGCAGATCCATTGCTGTTCTGAGATTTGGCCCCAAAAAACAGCCCTAAATTTTAAATTTTCGAGTTCGTTTCTCGTTTTCCGTGCACGGCTTCCGCCTCGCGGCTTTTTGCCAGACAGTCGCGCGGTCCATCGCGACTTTTCTGCATTTTTCCGCGCGGTCCATCGCGGCCTTTTTCCAGACAGTCGCGCGGTCCATCGCGACTGTTCTGTGTTTTTCCGCGCTGCACACCGCGGCTTCGCGGCCTTTTTCCGCGCTGTCCATCGCGACTGTGCGCCCAAAACCTGCGCGGTCCATCGCGACTGTGCGCCCAAAACCTGCGCGGTCCATCGCGACTGTGCGTCCAAAAACCGCGCGGTCCATCGCGACTGTTCGGCCAAAACCCGCGCGGCCCATCGCGGCTGTTCGTCCAAAAACCGCGCGGCTGAATTTTTTCATTCGGCCATCCCGATTTTGAAAAATATTTTTTACTGTACTTTCTGCCCATAGCACATTTTTTACAGTATCAAATTCTGTATATTTTCCAGATTTAGAAAAAAATTTTACTATTTAAAAGTGCATACATAGAAATCTTTTTAAAAATTTTTTTTTTCAAGAAAGTGAAAGAAAGATTCATTTTGCATTCTTTATCTAGATTCAAATTTTTTCTTGTTTACTTCTTTAGAATCTTGCCCTTAGCAAATTTTATTGAAACGAAGAAATCCATTTATTTCTTTTAGAAGTTTATTATTTGCTTTCAAAAATCCAAAAAATCCATTATTTTTTGAGTTATTTTTGAAAAAGCAATTTAATTTCTTTTAGTGAAAAAAGTCTTAAATATTTGCTTATTATTTTTCGAAAAGTCCTTTATTTTTTTGAAAAATTTCCCTTAAAGCATTTAATTTTTTCAAGTTCAGTTTACAACACCTCACGTGCACTCACACGATCACTTAATTGAACTAAGACTTAAAACTTACCCTAATTTGAACACACTCTTAACCCCACTTGGGGAACACAAAAAGAATTCTTGTAGCTAGGTAGTATTGGGGGGATAGGTGTTCCAATAACACCCCTCAGTTCATACATCTGAGACATAGAAGTTGTCCAATTAGGGAGCTAAAATCTCTTAGTACTTTTTGGCGCGGTCACAACCGGTTTGTGGGAAGGCCTCTCCCCTAGGAGGGTTGAAGTCGCGAGGATGGTTCCGGAAGCCTGAGTGGGATACCGAAACCCATTCAGTAACCGAAGGGCTACCATTCGCAGTTCTCGGGATATTCCTGTATTGGGATATTGCGATCAAAGGACCAAACGGCAGATTTACCTTTTCTCGACGCGTCATGAACGGAGTATCCTAGTAGCCTGTCTTTTTAGGATTGATTACCCGGTGTCCCTCCCGGTAGGGGGATATCTAGCCGTTGTCTCTACATTCATATTGTCTGACTTGGATTTCATCACCTTGCAGGGGATATCGTCTGTTTGAGTCACAATACTTTTAGATTACGTGTTTGCATGATCTTTACCACCTTTTGAGTCTAGTTACACCTATTTTTTCTAGGAGCCGCTTGCATGTTGGTATTCTGACCGGTTGTTGCATTCCTCCACTTATTGTAGCACAGCTGCTAGAATAAGTGCATTTTTTGAGGATTGATTTTTTGGCCTGTGAGCCTTCTTTTTTCACTCCCCTTTTTGCACCCTTGGTTGCATTAGGGTTTTGAGTCTTTTACATATATATCACCACCTGATACTTAAAACAATTTTTACATAAAAACCATATTCTCACCATTGAGAATTCTAGACGTTCTCGTCGTCTACAGGGCGAACTCCCAGAGTTTAGTCCACTTGGCTCTCCACGTCACGGACGCAGAGCATTGTCCCTTGATTCGACACATCGTCAATCAATTAGACAGTCATCCGATTCTGACATACACCACTTCACCTTTGATTTGGAGGTAGAATCCGAAAACCCCACCGAGTTACCACCAACCACAAATATGTCTGAAACACCAGTTGATCCACAATTTACATTAACCATAGGTCAGACATCCGCAGACCCTTCTGCGGCAGTACCATCCACGGCAACAACCACCCCCTTGGGTATGCCCAATATGGGTAACACTCCACATTCAGGAATGCCTAGCACAGGACCACCACCTGTCATGGGCATGCCCAACATGGGGGTCATACCCCCTTCGGTTTCCACAAACCCTATCCCAGGAATCCCCAGTGCGATTCCTAACCCAAGTGTAACTCATGTTGCACTTGGCAGTGCTATACCAGGAATCCCTGGTGTGATTCCTAACCCAAGTGTAACCCAAGTTGCACTTGGGAGCGCTAACCCATATCATGCCACACCTTTTGGAGGGCACATACCGTCCATACCCAGCATTCCTATAGGCGCTACTGGACCCCTACACCATACCACAATGGCTAGGCAGGTCCCGGTTCCGGTCACTACATCCGCTAGTCTACCATACATGGCAAGTCTCAACCTGCCAGATTTAGCTAGGCTCACAAACGACCCCATCAGGCATGACCCTGCTTGGCCCCACATGCCCACTAAGCTTCCCTCTGACATCCCTAAGTTTGAGGGAAAGGCCGGAGAAGACCCCCAGAACCACATCATGTCTTTCCACTTATGGTGTTCCTCCAACTCCATAGTGGACGACTCTATCCGCCTCCGTTTATTACAGCGCACCTTCACTGGCTCTGCAGCCAAATGGTATATCGAGCAACCCCACGGGACGCATTCCTCATTTACCTCCCTTGCCTCGACCTTCCTGCAGTTCTTTCAGCTACCGGTCCGCTATGATGCGGGCGTCGAGATCCTACTGTCTTGCAGACAGAACACGGCCACGCACATCACTGACCATATCCATGATTGGCGTCGGCGCCGAAGCCTATGCAAGATCAAATTAGACGACCGAATCTTCCTAGACTGGTTCCTTAAATCCCTCCTTCCTCTCATTGCGAAGGATGTAGCATCTGAAAGACCCCAGTCTGAGGAGGAGGCCATCCTTAAGGCCCAACAGTTTGATCTTATCTATGCCCAATCAGGTTACCTATACACGATCATACCTGACGCCCCACGAGGTGACTCTGCACGCGGTGACACACCGGGGGCATCACATGCCGCTGATGGCATTATTGGCCAAATTACATCGCAAGCAAAACCTTTCAGTATGGTGAGCACCATGCCCGCCCCAGACCTTTCTAGGGCTACATCTAGTTCCGGGGCGACAACTTCTTATGCTCCAACAAACCAGACCCATCACGTTCATGGACCCTCTTGTCCACAACATTGTTATGGGCAAGCGCCATCAGCATATGTGCCTCCTACATACTATGCTCAACCTGCTACACAGAACCCCATTCAGTTCTCACCACAACCGTTGCAGTACCCACAGCAAACTGCCCCAGCTGCACCTCAACCATTGTACTATCCAATAGCTCAGGGTTACCAACAGCCCCAGCAGGCAACTGGACCACCTCCAGCACCACAGGATTATTATCCACCACAACCTGCTCCTGCACCTGTGGTGAACCAAAATCCTCCCACTGCTCAAGGGCAAGTGTACACACAGCACAACCAGCCCCAGAACCAAAACAACCAGCGCAACCAAGGTGCGCAGCAGAACCGTGGTAGAGGTCATAACCGCGGTAATAACCAACAACATCAGCAAGGTCCTCCACCTCCCAATCCTCCGCAGAATAACAATGCTGCTCCTCCCAACCGCAATCCGGATCGGAATCCGAAGCAGCCTAGAAATAATAACCTCAGAACAAACCACCCTTGTTCTATCTGTGGAGTCTATGGTCATTACACGCATTCTTGCCCACATTTGGAGCGAGCTCGGCAACTCTGGACCGACGATGCACATCGTCAAGGGCAAGCGATTCCTCAGCCGCCACCCAACCCTCCACCACCTCAACATCAACCCTTGGTGCTGCAAAACCCCTTTCCAAACCAGGGTGTAGTGAACACTCAGCCGTTAGCCCCCCCTCAGGGAAACGTGCCACCACAGCAGATCACATATGCAGCCCCTGATCAACCCATGTTTGATTCAGGTACTCACCATTTGTTGATGATGTCGACTGCCGCTGCCAACCTCCAAACCCGTCGGAACCAATATGGCTCCACCTCTGAAGCCCCTCCCACCGACAAAAACACTAACGTTAATCCCACAGATCAAACGTTACGTATACCTCCGGCTCCACTTGATGGCGCTTCCAAAGCACCTCGCTTCCCACTTCGTCGCATCAACAGTAATCCTACCTCTCGCGCTGCGTCGAATTACAACATTGTAGATGACTTAGCTCAATCTCCCGCAGCCATGTCTGCGTTAGAAGTCTTAAAAACCTGTCCTACTCAGTGCAAGACTTTACTTTCCGCCATTGGGGCGATTGACCCAAATGATTCGAACTTGATGACCTTTGATTTAGACCAATCTGAACCACGACTGCCTTCTACCATAGCAGTCCAAGTTTCCGTTTCTATTCGGAATCTTGTCATCCATCGATGTATCATCGACGAAGGTGCATCTACATGTGTCATGTCCACTTTTGTTTGGCAAAAGTTGGGATCCCCTGCTCTCCAGCAATCCACCACTGCATTGCGGGCCTACGACGGCCGGTCAGCTCAACCTCAAGGTTTATTACCCAAGGTGCCCGTCCAATTAGGTGGGAAAACTGTGCTCATCGACATAGAGGTCATTAACGCCCAGCTCGACTATAGCCTTTTACTTGGCCGCAGTTACATGTACGCCATGAAAGCGGTCGCCTCCTCCGTCTTCCGCACCATGATGTTCCCCCACGAGGGACGCGTGGTCAAAATTGACCAACTCACCTACTATGATCCCAACGCCCCTGCAGCACCCGAGAATGTTCTTCCCATGGTTGAACAACCCGCTTCTAGTGCAACTACCTCCTTTGTTTCTTCTGTGGGACCCAGACTTTACTCAGATACACCAATGACCTCTACATTCCAGGCCATTCCACCACCGTCACTGGAGACCCAAGTCGCAAACCTCTGTACTCTTTCACAGAATACACAAACATCCGGTAGTCAACCACCATTGATCCCCAGTCACATTGGTGTTACACCCATCCACACCATCCCCTTTCTATTTCCTCCTTCGGGTGTAGTAAGCGCCCCGGTTATGGCTACCCTTAGTCTCCCCGGGTTAACATTGGGATTACCCGTGTGGTATATTACGCCTCCCGTTCCTCCACTGACACCAAATGTCATCCTGCAACCGGTGCAACCCATTGTTACTTCTACCCAACCACCTCCCGGTATCAATACTCCTTCGTCATCGACGAACCCCCCTCCATTCATCAGGCCTACTGGGGGCAGAGGCCCACAACCATACACTGCGGTACCCCCACCCATGGCGGTTAAACCCCCACCGGTGTTTCGAGCTCCCCCTAAATGCTCGTTGTGCGATGAGATAGGCCATCCAACTCATCAATGCCCACAGTTACCATCTCTCCAAGAGCATATGAATATGTTGGACGATGACGCCGGCATCCCAGTCGTTAGACTTGAGCCACCTCCTCAGCCTCGCGACAGATCTCTGCGCACCAACCATCCTTGTGCCATATGCAGTGTTTACGGCCACTACTCTCACCATTGTCCGGATCTACCTGACTATAGAGCAGCTCTCTACGAGATGAACAATTTGGACCTTGAGACGGCACCCCCTACTATCGAGGAGATCTACCCTCCCCCATCATCCTCATCCGGAGAGATTAACACCATCTACATGATCTCTTCGACTACCACTACCTCATCGCTCGATTTGACCACTCAAAGCTCCCACAATGAAGAAGAGGTTCTCGAGACTCCTACTACCTTTGATTATCTCGGGGAAGACATGCACCATCGTCCATACTTCCTCCTGGAAGAGACTTCATCCACCACCGCTACCCAATCCGCGGTTGAGTCCAAAGATTTCCTTCCTACTAAAATTGACTGGTTAACGGATCCCATGGCCGATATTTCTCCCGTCATCCACATTGACATCTCTGACCCACTTGGTGCCCTTCATACCATCACATTAGGAACCTCCCACAGTGAGCATGAGATCGGAGAATACCAACAACTCTTCCAAGAATTCACTGATGTCTTTACTTGGTCAGATACCGAAATGCCTGGCCTTGACCCCGCCATTTATACGATCTCCACTGGATACCCCTCTGTCCGGTCGGCCCCTTCCATTGATCCCTTTGACACACAGGTTCAACCCTTTCAAATCGACCAGGAAACCACATGTACACAACATGGGGGCAGGCCCAAAACCTTGCCTACTCATCATCATCGTGATCCTCGTCAGCGATACTGGGGGCATCCACCCCACAAAGGGAATCCCCCATCATCATATCATCACTTCAGTATGCCACCACGACCCACAGCCTCATGGTATAACACCCCGCCAGCAGTTGCTCAATGCCCTATTGATCTCTCCCTGAGACAACATCTGCACCACATTGACACCTCTGAGTTAGGGGGCATAATAGATTACCTCGACCCCGGGATAGGGGGCATGATCAATCATTTTGAACCTTCCCCATCATCTCTATCTCAACACCTCAATGAGCCCACCGTTCAAACCAACACACATGTGATCCACAATCACAAACCCCATGCACATAGCATGGGGGCAGGTCATTAACCCTGCTCACTTTTTCATATTCGTGATCTCAACCATTTTTGAGGTCATGTGTCACTTGTATATTTCAGTTGACTTGATACACCTAGTATTTTGCCCCCACGGGTCATCATTTCTCCCCACCACTGCATCCTTCGCTTGGTGGGATCACCTTTATTTGTAGCCATTTTTTAACCTAGTTCTTTCCTTTAACCATTCCGGAGTCCTTATGACCTCTGTTTTTCGCACCATTTGCACTGCCGGATTCATATTTCCGTGCCCGTGATGATGCTTGAGATCATTTCTCGCTCTCACCAGGACCAATATCAACATTGTGTCCCGACACCTTGTCGCCCCAGTTTGCGTACCACTTCGGCTGCTCTCCATTTTTGATATATTTGATATCATCGGATTCATTTTTCCGCGCTCGTGACGACGCTAGAGATCATTTCTCGCTCTCACGCCTAGATTTTTTGGGCATTTTTTCCACGCCCCCTCGTCGCCTCGGTTTGCGTGCCACATCGGCCGTTCTCCGTTTTCGATGTGTCTTATATCGCCGGATTCAGTTTTCCGCGCTCGTGATGATGCTTGAGATCATTTCTCGCTCTCACCTTTAGATTTTCCGGGCATTTGTTCCACGCCCCCTCGTCACCTCGGTTTGCGTGCCACATCGGCCAGTCTCCGTTTTTGACGTACCTTATATCGCCGGATTCAGTTTTTCGCGCTCGTGATGATGCTAGAGATCATTTCTCGCTCTCACCTTTATATTTTTCGGGCATCTTTTCCACGCCCCCCTCGTCACCTTGGTTAGCGTGCCACATCGGCCGTTCTCCTTTTTCGACAATCCTTATGTCACCGGATCCAGTTTTCCGCACTGATGACGATGCTTGAGACCTTTTCTCGCCCTCATCAATCCATTTTTTGTTCGGTATAATTTTATCCCTTTTTCGGGCCGAGCAACCCCTTTTTACGAAAAAGGCACTTAGGGAGTTTCTGTTAAGCTCTTTTCTGACTCCTAAAACAATGAAAAGATCGCCGAGCAATCTTGCTTCCTTTCATGCTCGATAAACGTATCTGAAAGGGCGTCTACCTGGTATAAGTTTACCCCTTTTCCGGACCTCGTAGACTAATTACGAAAAAGGTATACTCTAGTCACATCGGCTAGAAGAGTTCTCCATCCGCATCATTTTATCCTTTTTCGGGCCTTGGAGACTAAACTTACGAAAAAGAAACACCAACAGAGTCCACTTACCGTTTTCAGACTCTCTAAACATGAAAGCAACCATGAGCATGCGCCGTCCTGGGCTCACAAAATCCACAGGACCGTACCATTTCAGAGCACACTTTTATCCCTTCTTGGAGCTCATTAAAACTACGAAGAAGGAAGAATGGTGCCTCTTGGCGCCACGACAGATCATGTCTACTCACATAGCAGCTTCCCCATTCTGGTCGCCTTTGTTCAGAGTATTCTGCAGTATGTCACCCGGAAACTCCCTCGACAGCTACCATCAGCTTCACCCCCCCAGAGTCAGTACATACGCTTCAGTCCCTAAAAGATGATCCCCACACCTACAAGTCAGTTCCCTACGCTGCCAGGTCAACCACGTCATCATGCTCTGAACAAAGGAAGTTTGAGTCTACCCATTTTTGACCCAGTTATTTCCCATCCCCACAAGTATGTCAGTCCTACCAGCAGTACTACACCACTTCAGTTCTACACCTCGTGCTCCTGTCAAGGAAACATCATTGCCTTGTTAGTTGCTGGTCTCCCTCTGTCGACGACAACCACATTGATTCCAGAGGATAGACCTAGAGGTCCCTGTGTCTTGGACTCATTACCATTTATAATGGGTGCCTACGGATCATTTCGAGAGGAATCCTCAGTGCCTCTCCAAATGGTTGTTTCTCACATGCTCGACTTCAACACCTTGATCGCATCGTTGAGACTCGCACAGGGTATTGGTCCGTTCAGTTATTAGTCGAAGACCCCGGATACCTCCTGACTCCTCCACATTTGAGAGTCTTCCTATGGATCACACCAGCTACACTTTTTTCTATAGATATCCGGGCTGCGCATGGCGACAGTATTCAGATTTACCCAGGTTCCATACTCCCTTGAGTATACAGTTACAATACTGCCTAGAGATGGCTCACAGTCATTGAGTCCCTACAGATGTTGGACACCTTCAGTTTCAGCAGTTCCACAGTTATTCCAGTGTATCAGTTATTGAGATCAGCCATGATCATGAGTATATCCCACAATCATGTCCCCTCTGGACCATTATGATGTACCAGTATATTTCTTTACGTATTAGATCCCCCTTCTTGGGACTAATTGTTTTGTATATGTCTTGATACGAGCATGGGAATGCCCGCCTCGTCCTTTATTAGAGATTATACCTCATTCATATTGAGGTAATGTAATATTTTTTGTTTTTGCAGCTTCCAAGGGCCGTGGCTCCAGTCTCCAACCGGTCTCTTCTCTCCCCTAAAACCCAGAAAAAGGACAAAAGAACTATGATGTCTATCGGCCATACGATGAGCTCCTGCCCTCACACATCAGGGGGCAATCTGTTAACACCTAAAAAGTGCTCACTAGCTCATTCCCTTACTCACATGACCCATTTGTCCACTTTTCCACCATCTGAGCCTCTGAAACCAACAAAAGGTCACCAAAAGACCTTAGTACACCCCTTTTTCCATTAAAAAAGATTATTTTTCCAAGAAAATCATAAAAAACCCTCAAAAAGGGTCCAAATTCCCAAAAATATTAAAAAGGGAATTAAAATATTATTTTTATTCAAAAAAGGAAAAAGGAGGGAAAATTACCTAAACTATGTTGGTCAATACCATTGGTTTCCACAAAACCACAAATGGTATTCCTTACCACCAAAACCTATAAAAAGGTGGTAGAGGCTCCTCATTTGACATCCTTCCATTATCTCATCCTTATGCTGCTGAAATCTCCCATGAGCACTTTTAGCCATTGAAGCAACCTTGGAGAAAGAGACCTATTGGAGTTTGGAGCTACTCATCTTGGGAGTTGCTCAACATCAACCTTCACCATTGTAGGTAATATCGCAAGCACTTGCTTGCCCCCCACTTTTCAATACAAAAATTATTTCTTATGTTTCTTGTTCTTGATTTTTGAAATATTTAAATTATTTGCTTAGATTCTTGCTTAGATCCATGAAAAGTATTGTTTATTTAGTTTATTGTTTTTATTTTTATTGAAACTGCTACTACTAGTTAGTAGGTGCCCATAGCACTAAGCTTGGTTGCAAAACCGAGCCAACAGAAGGAGCCCCTGAACACTCAGTTCCTTCCGCGCCGTGCAGGAGAGGTTGCAGGAATGCGCTATGTCAACCTCTGGGATTCTAGCAATCCTGCGAAGCGCAAGATGAACCGCGCTGTCTTTTGTGAATATTATCATCTCCTCAAAGATACCATTCAGGAAATGCCGAGGCTAAGCGAGGAGACAACACAAAGATATGGAACTAAGTTGGTCTTTTCTACCAACTTGCATGAAATTTACCTCCGCCCTTGCGGCATTCAAGAAGAATGGGCCGTAGGCCTCTACAGGATGACTACTGAAGATGTTGAAGAAACTGTCAAGTCGTGGCCAGATGAATGGAGGGAGGCTGCCGAAGTCGCATCCGCGATGCCACCCCCTACTGCGCAAGAGAAAGATAAGGGCAAGGAAGCGACTGAGCAAAGAAGTGATGAAGGTTCGCCAGAACCAGCGGCCAAGAAGCAGAAGGTGTCACATCCCTCTGAGACCATTGCCTCGGGGATCGACCAGTACTTGAAGGAGCAATTTCACGAGCTGCGGACCTCGCACGCTCAAATCAGAAGTGCTTTGGACCTGCAGTTCGTCGAGTTAAAAGGTCTCGCAGGAAGAGTTGCGCAGACCCATGCGCCAGCATCCAGTTCGCAAGCACCGCAGGCATCTACAAGTACCGAGCGAGTTGAAGTACTTGTAGAGAGGCATACTATTGTGCACATCCCGCCTATGAGCATGACACTTCCGGATCCTTTGGATGCACTGCAAGTAAGCGCAGTTGGCCCCGTCGAAATAAATTTCTCTTTGATTCCAATAGAAACCTTGCAGTTAGTGCAAGAAGGTCTCTATTGAGCTGAGAGCTAGAGAGCTCTCCACATTCCATGCAAACCAAAGACTGCAATCACAGGAAATAGAGCTGAAGGTAGGCTATAAGAACATCTCTGAGAAGCTTGCACTTTATGAGGCACAAGACACTGGGATAAGAAACATAGTTGATGAAATTTCCCAGGAGGTGCCGGCTTTCCAGATTCAACAAGACCTTCCTCTGGTTGAGAAAGTTCAAATTATTGGTGGAAGGGTGAAAGCCCTAGAGCAGGAAATAGTTGCTATGGCTGAAGACCATAGAACGCAGATCACCGAGTTAGAAGCTCGTGTTGCAGCGCATCCTACAGATGATAGGCTGGAACAATTTGAAGCACTGTGCAGAGCTTCCACTCAAATGAAGTCCAGAGTAGATGAAGCCGAGAACCTGATGACGCAAGCTATGGAAGCTTGGACTGAGCTTGAGAAGCTCCCTTTCAAAGTCAGCCTTTTGGAACAAGTACAAGCAGCAGAACAGTCCCTAACTGTTCTGAGTGAAGAAGCTAAGACCTTAGAAGGCTTAGCAAAAATGAGGAAAATGAGCGAAGTGCACAGA
This sequence comes from Larix kaempferi, assembly GCA_027924585.1. Lineage (NCBI taxonomy): Eukaryota > Viridiplantae > Streptophyta > Pinopsida > Pinales > Pinaceae > Larix > Larix kaempferi. Next base: position 6,692,730 of record BSBM01000738.1, read on the forward strand.
ATACAACAACAACTGCACAAGCTCAGAAATGAAGATGCTAATCTCACCAACAGCATTCAACCATTTATGGATGAGTATGTTGAACTTGCTGCCCAAGCCGAGGAAAAAATCAAAGAAATTGCTGAATCTCAACAGTTGGTTGATGGCATAACTGAAGACGAAGCCACTGCAGAAACAATGCAGACAGCTGTGGAGTGCGTCGATGAAATGGACTCCGCTATTGCGCAGTGGAAGAACGCATTCGCCACGACCCAAGCAAAGGAAGACGCGCAACTAAAGTGACCACACGCTAGTGTGAGTGGCTCGGGGATGAGCCACAAGTAAGTGTTAGGGGCCTGTTGGAGCCTAGGCCGCAGCTATGGTAAAGCTGCAAATTTTGAGGAAAAAGCACAAGTGTTGAAGGGAAAGTGCTAATTTTGAGTAAAAGCACCAATGTTGGGCAGAAGCAAACAAGTGCGCAGTACGGTGCCAGATGGACGAGCTCAGTGCAGATTACGGATCGGAAATCGCGGAGCTCGCACGCACACGTCAAAGGAGAATGAATGTGGCTGAGTAGAAAGCTCAGCTACCACAATAAATGAAGCGACGGAATAGAGGGCTCAGCTACCCTCATTAAGGCTAAGTATAGAAGTTATGGTTGCTATGACCAAGGAAGAGCAACAGACCAAAGCATTGAAGGCAAAGGACAAAGAGCAGTGAATGATGAAGCGGTTCCCATACCCGCAATCTGCACCGGAAATTGTGGAGCCTGCAGGAAGCGGCGACATGACTGCAAGCGGTGCCTACAGTACACCTAGCCATGTCCGCGGTTAGGGTTTTTGGGGATTACTGCTGGGAAAGGCCCACAGTTTTGTAAAGGTGCGACCCTCAGGGCCACCTATATATATGTGTAATTGTAAAGGAAGAAGGTTAGATGTTTTAGATATAAGAAGGTTAGCCATTAGACGTTTAGACGTTAGAGAGTGGTTAGAAGGCCATTGTAAGTTGATGTTGAGGTTGCAGATAGTCTAAGTCGATGTCTGAACCATTGTAATCTCTGTAGAGGAAGAGAATAGATCTAAAAGAAGGGCTCCCAGCTGTGTGCGTGGAGTTTCCTAGAAAGATCTAAGGCTGCAGCTGTGTACGTAGCAAGACTGTGTAAATTCCCATTTTGAGTTAATATAAGATAACAGTTCCAGTGAATGTGATTTCCCCATGGAGGCGAACTACATTATTCTCGTCGTTATGATGCCGTGTTGTGTGAATGCATGTTTTGGTTTACTATCTGTGTTTACATGAATGTTTCATTGTCTTTATGAATGAGTATATAAAGCAAGTCCTTGCAGTTCCCTTGGAAGGTATTTTCGTGCACTATCGAAGGAGTCAATAAGAGCACTATTGCCGCAGCGCCAAGGAATGCGTCATTGCGCTGGGCATGCAAGAAATGACGATACATGGTGTATCGGATGCAGTGGGTAATTGCCTCATGTGCAGGAGCGGAGATACCACGCAGCTAGGCTGGTGAGTGTGAATTTCAGCGCTGTTGCACTGAGAGGTCTGCGGGAGAGTAAGACGTTCTGCTTTGAGGAGTCCTCCAGAAAGAGAGAGGGAGAAGATTGCAGTCTCCATGTCACCTAGGTTAAGGAAACCTGATTCCTTAGCCCCCCCATAGCCACTTTGGGTGAGACTTCGGGCTGCTGTGCAGCTCATTGCTGAGAGGGCCAGTGCGCCAAGGGGTGTTTGTTGCTGCGCATCCTGAAAACCCGGGTCTGTCCAAAAAGCAGCCAACAAGCATGAAGTCTTGTCTAAGCTGTCTAGGAAGTTGGTGATAGTTCAAAGTCTCGTGGTTCCTGTGACCACACAAAAGGGGGGGGTCGTCACCCTCGGTTCCTTATAACATGTGCTTACTGGTGCGAAACAGATGTGCTAGAACCACTGGCCTGTTTTACACCCTGGCATTGCTTGCAAAATTCCTCTCTGTCTACAATCGGTCTCTCGAGACTGGAGGATGATTTTGCAAGGTCTGCGACAGTAAGCCGGGAAAATTCCACTTTTGGGAAAGAAGTACATGACAATGAGCAGATGATTAGTGTAGCAGAAGGAGCAGGACAACACAACGCGATCCAGACAGGAAGAACAGTTGCAGAACTATAGTTCAACCTTAGTAAAGTGAAGACCATAGAATACACCATGTCCAGTTGACGTGGATCGAGGGTGAGCCATAAGATTTTGTTGGGGGCCTGTTGGCAGGCGGTTTGGTAAGGAAGAATTGCAGCATCACCGATGCTATGACACATCAGAAGAGGTCATGGAAGGAAGAAGGATGCATTATTTTATGTATTGTTTTGAGTCGTTTGTACCGCAGAATGTGGGTTTTTGGGTCATTGGACCATATGAGATATAATTTTGAGCTAACTATGCCACAATAGGCAGGATTTTGGGTCATTTGGACCGTGTCAGATAGATTTTGGGTCATTTGTCTAGGAGTCGGTTAGGAAGTTGTTAGTAAGTGGACAAGCATTGTAAAGGCAGAAGCCTATATATAGACAAAAAGTGGTAGGTCGTAAGGGATCTAGGAGATGCGGTTTTGGCATATTATGAGATCAAGGGATATCACTGAGATTTGGTTTTGCAGAGATATTGTATCAGGGTTTTTCTGAAGTAATATGACATGACAGATTGTTTGGTGGAATTCCCTGTGTACCTTTCGTGTTAATGCCTGTTGTGATGATTTCTTACTGCAGTTAACCTTTTAATGTTATATTCATTTTGTTGCAATGAATGATTTTGTTAATTAATGATATGAATACAAATGATGTTAATCTTGAATGCAAGGATCTGTTTTGGATGCTGCAATAAGTTAAGTAATTGTTGCCGCAATCATCCTCCTTCATTCAGTGGAAACATGGTTCCATCCACTCTCCGTTGATTGCCTTGGGTGAGACCTCATCTGCTCTGTAGGTGTTGCTGGGCAAGCCAAAACCTGTCTGGGTCAGTGTTTAGGGAGATCACAGTGGGTTGGTGTCGACATTGATGGGAACCCCTGTCGACTAGATCTGATTCAACAGATGGCATTCGATTTAGACCAATCTGAAACACACATGCCTTCCACATTAGCATTTCAAGTTTTTGTTTCAGTCCGTAATCTTGTTATCCATAGGTGTATCATCATTGAGGGTGCCTCTACATGCGTTATGTATACATTCATGTAGAAGAATCCCAGATCCCCTACCCTACAACCATCAACGACTACCTTATGAGCATATGATGGTCGTTCCGCTCAGCCACAATTCCTTCTGGATAATGTCCCAATCCAATTAGCTGGAAAAATTGTCGTGATTGATGTCGAAGTCATAAACGCGCAACTCGAATACAACTTACTCCTAGGACGAAGCTACATGTAAGCCATGAAGGCTATTACGTCATTGGTGTTTCGCATCATGATGTTCCTCATGAGGGACGGGTTGTCAAAATAGACCAAGTTACTTATTTCAACCCAAACACGCTCGCTACTCCTGAGAATGTTCTCCCGATGGTTGAGCAACCTGTTTTTGGTGCACCCACCTCTTTGGTTTCCCCTGCCGGTCCTGTACTTTATTTGGAGACTCCAATGGTCTCCACCTTTCAATATTTACCAACCCCCACCCCCCCAACTGGTTGTTGAGATATCTGATTTGTGCACCATTTCGTCAAAATAATCAGTGCCTACCCCTCAACCCCACTATTACCTCAACCGCCGTCGGTCCCCAGCCACGTTGGAGCCACACCAATCCACACAATTTCATTCTTTTTCCCACCCTCAGGAGTAGTAAGTATGCCCGTAATGACCATGCTGAATCTTCCTGGGTTAACACTAGGACTTCCCGTGTGGTACTCACCTGCTCCTAATCCCACTCCGACAGCATAGGTCATCCTCCAACCTGTTCAAACAATTACCACTGCCAATCGTCCACCCCCCAGTGTGGCAATGTCTTCATCCAACAACACTGGGGGAAGGGCCATGCACACTCATACAACACCACATGCGATTAAAAATGTGAAACCCCCCATACATTCAGTGCACCTCCTAAGTGTTCTTTGTGCGATGATTTGGACCATGCTACCCATAATTGTTTGCAATTACCAAACCTCCAAGAACACATGAATACATTCGATGATGACCCAAATATCCCTGTTTTCGAACTACAAACCACCCCCCATCTGCGCAACAAATCATTGCGCACCAACCACCCCTACTCCATATGCGGAATCTATGAAAACTATTCACATAATTGTATTGACTTACCTGAGTATTGACTGGTTCTCCATGAGCTAAATCTATCCTCTTTAGAGTCATCCATTACTACCATTGATGAGATTCATCCACCTGAATCCTCCTCCTCAGGAGAGATTAACACCATGTATATAATTTCCATAAATGGTGAACCAGCTTTGCCCCTGATCTCCAACTTTACCTCTTCCAATCTGTCCACACAATGTTTTGGTAGTGACGAAGAAATCCTTGAAGCATTAACCGCACCTGACTTCCCTTGGGATTATATGCATCATCGATCCTACTTCATTCCTGAAGAGTCTACCCCTATTGCGGCCAACCAACTTTCAGTCAAGTTGAAAAAATTCATGCATATCCTAGTGGATTGGTTTAAGAACCCCATCCCAGCTCCTGATGCCTTCGAGGAAGGTAACATGGCTAACATCTTTCCCACCATACAAGTCAATATTTCCGTCACACGCAGTATAGTTGAGAACATTACATTATGTGCTTCATGTACTCCAGATGAAGTCAATTCCTATAAGCAGCTCTTCCAAGAGTTCCGTGATGTTTTTGTTTGGTTATATACTGAGATGCCTAGTCTTGAGCCTACCATTATTCAACACCATATTGATACTTGGCATGACATCCCACCTGTCCGCCAAAAGAAACGACCCATTCACCCCTCCAAACTATCAGCACTGAAGGCCCAAATTGAAAAATCATGCCAAGCTGGGTTCATTTATCCCATTGCTTACACCACATGGGTGTCCAATCCTATGCTGGTTAACAAAAAATAGGGCACCATTCGTGTCTGTACCAATTTTCGTGATCTGAATTTAGTGTGTCCCAAAGAGAACTTTCCTATGCCCTTCATTGATCAGCTCATTGATGCATGTATGGGTCACGAGATTCTATCCTTCATGGACAGTTTCTCTAGCTACAATCAGATTCAAATTCGCAAAGAAGATCAGTATAAGACTGCCTTCACTACCCCATGGGGCACTTTTTCCTATCGAGTCATGATGTTCGGTCTTAAAAATGCTGGTACAACATTTCAGCGGGCCATGACCTTTTTCTTTCACGACTTGGTACACATAATCCTAGTCTACTAGGACGACCTCACCGCTGGATCCAAGAAATGGTCCAACCATCTGGACGACCTCTAGCAAGTCTTTTTGTGTTGTGGAAAGTAAAACATTTGGTTGAACCCACTCAAATGTGTATTTTGCGTTCTTGCATGCCGGTTGTTGGGATTCATCGTTTCCCAAAAATGAATCACTATAGACCCTTTGAAGGTTCAATCCATCCTTGACCTCCCATCACCACAAACATTACGCCAATTACAAATCCTTCAAGGGAAAGCCAACTTTATCCGTTGCTTCCTTCTAGACTATGCAACGAAATTTCATGGTTTCCTTCGCCTACTTTGGACCCACATTCCTTTTGCTTGGGATGAACAAGCACAAGTGGATTTTGAAGCACTCAAACAAGCCTTGAATTCCATCCCTTTGATTTCAACTCCTGATTTCTCAAAGGATTTCATCCTTTATGTTTCGGCATATGAATATGTCATTTCCATCATGTTAGTCCAAGAAGATAGTCTAGGACAAGAACATGTCATTTATTATGTGAGTCAAACATTATCTGGCTCACCCCTACACTACCCCCATGAGGAGAAGTTGGCCCTCTCCATCATCTTCTCAGTTCAGAAGGTTCGCCACTACATCCTATTAATACGAACTATAGTCATGGAATATTCCAACCCTATGGTCTATCTCTTGAGTCTCCGCCTCCTCTAAGGCCGCGTGGCTAATGGGTCATTATCCTCAAAGAATACGACCTTACGTTTGTTACACCAAAGAGTACCAAAGCCCTCACTTTGGTGCACCTCATGACTGACCTACCATCTTCCTCATCATCACCCCCCATCATCACCAACTTACCTGACGAGCACTTTTTCACCATTTCGTCAGATGACCCATAGTATGGTGACGTCCTAGTATACCTATGAACACAAAATTTTTGCTCCAACCTCGGTCATGATGATCGTCATCGTATTCTCCACCACACTTCACGATACCTCCTCCTTGGTGATGTCCTTTATTGCCGCGGAGTCGACACCATTTTATGCCAATGCCTCACACATGATGAGGATGAACAAGTCTTGAACGACTTCCATATTGGAGCCTGTGGTGGCCACTTCTCTATGTTGACCACTACCCAAAAGTTCATCCACGCCAACTATTTTTAGCCTACACTTTTTACTAATTGCATCACAGCGGTCAAACATTGTCGAAATTGCCAACTTTTTGCCCCCAAATCTAGTGTTAACAACAAAATTAACACCCTTAGTCAAGTGACAGAAGAAGTGCATTTTACCATGAACCCGCAGCAAGAGGACATGACACAAGCTCATGTAGAGATGAATCCTCTCTAAGAATGTATTAAAATGCATTAATTGTTGTTGCTTAGTTTTTCAACCAAGCATGTGCAAGGATGCACCTACTAACTTGTAGTAGCAGTCTTCAACTTGAAATCAAATACAACTATAAATTAATCTGAATCTAACATGTGCATACAACAATAAACTTGAAAAGATTTAAGAACAAGAACAAGAAACGAAATAAAAAATGACTTTTGTATTACAATACCTCAAATGGTGAGGATGTCTGGTGTTGAACAACTCCAAGGTTGAGATGCTCCAAGCTCCAATGGTCTCTTCTCCAAGATTGCTACAATGGTCAAAGAACTCAAGAGAGATTTTGAAAGCATGAGGATAGGATGATGGATGGATGGAAAGTGAGGAGCCCCTATCACCTTTTTATAGTTTTTGGTGATGGGGAATACCATTGTGGTTTTAAGGAAACCAATGGTATTAACCAACATGGTTTAGGTGTCTTTTTCCCTCTTTTTCCTTTTTGAATATTTTTATTCCCTTTTAATATGTTTTGGGAATTTTGGACCCTTTTTGAGGGTTTTTTGAGGAAAAATATATATTTTGAGGGGAAAAAAGGTGTATTATGGTCTTTTTGGTGACCTTTTGATGGTTTTAGAGACTCAAATGGTGGAAAAGTGGACAAATGGGTCATGTGAATAAGGGAATGAGCTAGTGAGCACTTTTTGGGTGTTAACATATTGCGCGCGGATGTGTGAGGGCAGGAGCTCATCGTATGGCCGATAGACATCATAGTTCTTTTGTGTTTTACCTGGGGTTTGGAGTAGAGGAGAGACCAATTGGAGACTGGAACAACGGCCCCTTGGAAGCTGCAAAAACTGAAAAATATTACATGTCCTCAAAATGAATGAGGAATAATCTCTGACTATGGACGAGGCAGGCATACCCATGCTCATATCAAGATGTATACATAACAATTAGGCCCACGAAGAGGGGCCTGAAGAAATACATAAAAATATACTGGTACATCATAATGGTATAGAGGGGACACAATGCTAGGACATACTCATGGTCATATCATGACTGATCTGAATAACTGATACACTGGAAAAAAAGCAACAACCGTTCTGAATAAGGTATCAGAAGGGTTGATGAACTGCTGAAACTGAAGGTGTCCAACATCTGAAAATTGTCGCCAAGTTCAACCCGAATATACATAGGAATATGTAACTGGTTGTATCCTTAATTAGAATCTCATATGTGGTAGAGTCAGATGATATCCGGAGTCTTCAACAAATAACTGAACGTACCGATTTCCTGTACGAGTCTCAATGATGCGATCAAGGTGTTGAAGTCGAGCATGTGAGAAACAATCATTTGGAAAGGCACTGAGGACTCTTTTCGAAATGATTCATAGGCACTCATCATAAATGGTGATGAGTCCAAGGCACAGGGACCTCTAGGTCTATCCTCTGGAATAAATTTGGTTGGCGTCGACAGAGGGAGACCAACAACTATTGAGGCAATGATTTTTTCTTGATAGGAGTGAGAGGTGTACAACCAAAGTGTGATAGTACTGATGGTAGGACTAACATACTATGGGGATGGGAAATAACCGAGGTCATAGAGTGGGTGGACTCAAACTTCCTTTGTTCAGAGCATGATGACATGGTTGACCTAGAAGCGTAGGAAACTGACTTGTACTAGGTGCGGGGATCATAGCTTTAAGGACTGAAGGGTATGTATTGTAGATTGGAGTAACTCTGGGGGGACAAGCTAATGGATGATGTAGAGGGATTCTCAGGGTGACATACTGCAGAATACTCTGAACAAAGGCGACCAAAATGGGGAAGCTGCCATATGAGTAGACATGATCTGTCGTGGCGCCGAGAAGCACCACTGGGTCCTTCTTCATAGTTTTAATGAGCTCCAAGAAGGGATAAAAGTGTGCTTTGAAATGGTACTGTCTTGTGGATTTTGTGAGACCAGGACTGTTCATGCTCATGAGTGCTTTCATTTTTAAGGAGTCTGAAAATGATAAGAAGACTCTGAATTAGTGGAGGAGTACCGTCCTATGGATTTATGCAAGCCCAAGACGGTGATTGCTCATGGTTGCTTTCATTTTTTGAGAGTCTGAAAGCGGTAAGTAGACTCCATTAGTGTTCTTTTTCGTAAGTTAGTCTCCAAGGCTCGAAAAAAACATAAAATGATGCAAATGGAGAACTCTTATAGCCGATGTGACTAGAGTATTCCTTTTTCGTAATTAGTCTACAAGGTTCAGAAAAGGGGTAAACTTATACCAGGTAGACGCCCTTTCAAATACTTTTAGCGAGCATGAAAGGAAGCATGGTTGCTCGGCGATCTTTTCATTGTTTTAGGAGTCAAAAAAGAGCTTAACAGAAACTCCCTAAGTGCCTTTTTTGTAAAAGAATTGCTCGGCCCGAAAAAGGGATAAAATTATACCAAACAAAAAGGTATTGGTGAGAGCGAGAAATAATCTCGAGCATCGTCACGAGCACGGAGAACTGAATCCGGCAACATAAAGATTGTGAACAACGGGAAACGGTCGATGTGGCACGCAAACCGAGGTGATGAGTGGCATTTTGAAAAAATGCTCGAAAAAATCTAGAGGTGAGAGCGAGAAATGATCTCAAGCATCATCACGAGCGCGGAAAACTGAATCCGGCGATATAAGACTCGTCAAAAAATGGACGACGGCCGATGTGGCATGCAAACTGAGGCGACGAGGGGGCATGTAAAAGATGCCCAAAAAAATCTGGGTGTGAGAGCGAGAAATGATCTCAAGCATCATCACGAGTGTGGAAAACTGAATTCGACAATATAAGACTCGTAAAAAATAGACGACGGTTGATGTGGCACGCAAATCGAGGTGATGAGGGGGGCATGTAAAATATGCCCAAAAAAATTTAGGCGTGAGAGCAAGAAATGATCTCAAGCATCATCACGAGCGTGAAAAATTGAATCCGACGATATAAGACTTGTAAAAAATGGATGACGGCCGAGGTGGCACGCAAACCGAGGTGACGAGGGGCATGGAAAAAATGATCAAAAAATGGACCTGGTGGAATCGGGAAAAGGAGAGGACAATCATGAAGTTCTCGCTGTGCTGATTCCAACGCTACCAACGGTTTGAAAAACAGACGTCGTATGATACCGAAATTGTTGTTGGAAAAATGGTCAAATTTTTATAAATAGGGTGTGGGCCCAATGCGACATGTGTCATTGTTACGTGCGAGTTTCACAGAGCATTTGAGTGAGGTCAGAGCTCTTTCTCGATTTATGGGAGATTCAACCATTGGAATTTCATTCTGTGAGCTTCAGGTAAGCCTATGTGCCTTAGCCTTTCAATTTATGTCTTTTTTGGTTAGTGGCGGGCCCCTGAAGGCCGCAAAATTCCACGTTGGCATTCCAACGTGGAATATCGTGGGTTTCACTTCATTTTCCGCGATGAACATCGTGGGTTTCAGCTTGAAACCTGAGATGTTCATTGTGGGTTTTTGATTGACAGTCGCGATGTTCATCGTGACTATCGCACTGACAATTGCGATGTTCATCGCGACTGTGGGTCTGATACCCACGATGTTCATCGTGGGTTCGCGGCTGATACCTGCGATGATCATCACGGCTTTTGGTGGAAAAGATACGATGATCATCGCGACTAAAGGCCTGAAAGCCACGATGGAATTTTTTGAAAAAACTTTCTGTTTCTAAAAAAATTTCTTTATTTTTTGGCAGGATGTTGAGGAGACCGCTAGTATCATGGCGGGAGCGAGAGATGGATGCGGATTTGACGATGTAGATTTGGACTGACCAAGGTGTCCAGTAGGCTTTGGCTACAGGCGGGCTCCTAAAGTTCGCTCAGATTCCACCCATGCGTTCAGCCAGAGAGCTGTTGAACGAATTGGTGGGATTTTGGGTTCCAGCAGAGGCTACTTTCATAGTGGGGGGTGAGAGGTTGGAAATCACCCTTTTTGACATTTACTTTCTTATTGGGTTGCCTTGCTTAGGGGAGGTGGGGGATCTTCTGTCAAGGATCCCAACTGGTTTAGATATTAATGATATTCTGGAGAGATTCTGTGTGCCAGGTGCTATTGCGCAGAACAATGCATTGAGCTTGAGATCTTTGAGGGAGTGGTAGATGCGGGCTGTTAGGGCCTATGTTCTGTGCATGTTGGGTGCCGTGGCACCACATCATTTGTCTGGGGGAAAAACGATGATGGTAGATTATGTGTTGAGAGGGACCTACTATGTGTGGGGTCAGATGTTTTTGGCCTGTGTCCGGCGAGATCTGGACAAGGTCAGTCAGGAGGGGGGAGAGTTCTGCTATGTCTTCTTCCTTTGTTGTTTTTTCTTTGAGTGGGTACCGACCTTGCAACTGCGTGTGTAGGTTCCAGATGGGTTGGTTAGTGAGTCGCGCATGGTACGGTGGGGGAAAATGATGCCCCGGGGTGGTGGTGGTATCCACGGGTTCTTTTCGGAGGTCATGTATGAGCAGTGGGAGCAGATCCCCCTGCTGATTGATGACTATCCATATGTTGGCATGGATTATCGAGGAGATCCGGAGATGCCTCGAGCTCAGGGGCAGGCCTAGGGTTTAGATGGTATGTCCTTATTTTTGGTTCTCTACTACATCATGCGTTTGGATGATTATGTTATGAGTATAATTAGAGATATTTATATGATATTGACTTGGTTCACTTGTGTGATTGTGCAGATGTTGGTCTGGTGCCACTAGCTGATCATGTGGGCCATAGGGGATGGGCGATGGTGGCCATTCCTTCACCTGTAGTGGTACCGCCTCCATGTGCTCGAGGGGTTGTGCATCCTCGAGATGATGTAGTTGAGGGCGTACGAGAGACACTGGACATGATTCTAGTAGGAGCGCCAGAGGAGGGGTGGAGGAACTTGGACCGGGACATCATCGAGCATTGTTTCAATGCTCCTTGTGAGTGGTGTTCTATCTTGCTTAGCACAGTGGTGGTGATGACCGAGAGGAGGGATCGGGATCAGGAGGATCCAGAGGAGCCAGTGGAGGAGGAGCCAGAGGATCCTGGGGATCGTGATGACTAGTTGATTGTATATTTTCCTCCAAATGCTGATGAGCATATGGGGATGTTCCTTTTTGTACGGATATATGTTTTTGTATATTGGGTGCTGAGGGAACCTGTGACATTGTGACTACATGATTATATATATATATATATATATATATATATATGTTTTGGTATATAGTCATGTATTCACATGGATGCACATCTTGTTTATTTGTTTGCCCGTGGAGGCATGTTTGATTTGTTTTTGTATGCCCATGGAGGCACATGTTATGCACATGGATGCAACATTTTAATTTCTTGTATATGCCTGTGGAGGCACATAGTATGCACGTGGATGCAACATTTTAATTTTTTGTATATGCGCATGGAGGCACATATTTTTTTTGTCTACATGGTTTGATTGGTGTGCCAATCAAGAATGTTGTTTGCCATATGGTCTGCTACACTATTGAGATTCCTTGGGACATGTGTGAATGAAATGGACTCAAACTGTCAAATCATTTGTTTAGTGCACAGGAATTTTCTGCATAGACAGGGATCACGTACCTGGTAATCATTGTTGAGTTGGGAAACAAGGAGCTGGGAGTCCAAGAAAATGCTAAGGTGACTTATGTTCATTTGGAGAGCAGTGGCCAGGAGACCGGTCATGACGTCATACTCAGCTTGGTTGTTTGTGGAAGCACCTATGCACACTCTGTAGATGTGGATCAACTCATGTGAAGGGGAATATATTACCCAGGCCATGGAGGCGAGATTGGGAGACCAACAGCTTGCACCATCAGCGAAGCCAACGTAGCAAAGTGGAACAGGATCCATCTGTGGTCATGCAGGAATTTTTTTTTTTTAGGTTTTTGTATTTTTTGTGAAAAGCAAAAATAAGACTATACAATTGTGGACTGTGGTGTCCATCAGATTTTCTATGGGTAAAATCGTTTGAGGTACAACCCATTACATGGGTTGCGTAGGGTGTTGCCTTCTGAGTCGATCAGAATATATGCCCCTTGTACGAGGCAGGTGTGTACAATATATGGGCCTTGCCACATGGACACAAACTTTTCTTTTCCCGTTTTATCATGCGCTTGATCATAGGCAAGTACGAGGTCGCCTTCACTAAATACTCATGGGTGAACATGTTTATCGTAGTGAAGTTTAGATCTGTTCTTGGCGGCTTCGATTGTTTGGAGAGCTGCGCAGCGATCTTCGTCGGCCTGCTCTAAAAGAAGCAAGCGTTCTTCAATCATTAATGTATTGGGGAGAACTTCTACAGACATTTGTAATGTGGGTATTTGGAATTCAATGGGGAGGATAGATTCCACGCCATGAACTAAATGGAATGGGGTAAAGCCGGTGGCAGTCTTGGTTGACGTGCGGTAATCCCATAATGCGGGAAAAATCATGTGATGCCAATTGGATCTATGTTTGTCGACGGTGCGTTGGAGGATGGTTTTCAAAATTTTGTTAACAGCTTCGAGTTGGCCGTTCCCTTGGGGGTAGTAGGCGGAGGAGAAATGGTGTTCAAACTTAAGGAGTGCGGACAATTCTCTCCAAACAGAGTCTTCGAAGTGAGAACCGTGGTCTAAGACGAGTTGTTTGGGTACTGCGAAACGAGCAATAACATGGTTGAGGAAAAAACGGGCTACAGTGTCGGCTTTGCAATTGTAAGTAGGCATGGCTTCTGCCCATTTGGTAAAGTAATCAACAGCCACAATAATTTGTTTGTGAACACTGGCTGATGTGGGATTGCAGTCCATGAAGTCAATGGCCCATTTGCAAAATGGTCTAGCAGTGACGACTGGATGAAGGGGGGCGGGTGGGGTTCTTGCCTTTGGGGCAAAGAGCTGGCAGTTTTGGCAGTGTTTGACTATTGTGATACAATTAATGAATAATGATGGCCAAAAATATCCTGCACGGATTACCTTTTGGGCGGTGGCCATTCCTGAAAAATGGCTGCCGCAGGCACCGCTATGAAAGTTGTTAAGAAATTGTTTTGCTTCGTCTTGGGAAAGGCATCGTCGTAAGATTGTGTCGACGCCACGTCGATAGAGGATAACCCAAGAGGAGATAACGGGGGGCATGGTGACGGATGCGTCGGCGTCCGTCACAGTCGATGTTGGGTTGAAACTTATGTGTGCAGAGGTATACCAAAATGTCGCCATACCAAGGGTCGTCCGATGAGATAATGAGCAAATGTTCATCGATTAGATCAGTCTGGATAATTGGTGATGATGACGATGATGGTAAATCCGTAATGAGTTGAGCGAGGGCTAATGCTTTGGTGCTTTTCAGGGTTTTGAAAGTTAGGTCATATTCTTGTAAGATGATCACCCATTTGGTAACATGGCCTTGTAGAAGGCGACGATTCAAGAGATATACCATTGGGTTGGAATTGGCCACAACCGTGGTGTGGCTGAGAAGGATGTAATGTCGTAGCTTTTGTACTGAAAAGACGACGGCGAGGGCCATCTTCTCTTCATGTGGGTAGCGGAGTGGTGGGCCTGACAAGGTCCGGCTCACATAATAAATGACATGCTCTTGGCGAGCGGAGTCTTCTTGGATGAGTACTCCGGAAATGGCATAATCTGATGTCGAAATGTAAAGGGTAAAGTCTTTCGTGAAATCTGGTGGAGAAATCAACGGGGCACTTGTAAGTGTTTTTTTTCAGGTCCGTAAAGGCTCCTTCTGCTTGGTTGTCCCATATGAAGCGGGTATGAAGACGTAGCAAATAGAGGAAACCATGTAATGTGGTTGCATAGTCTGGGACAAAACGACGAAGGAAGTTGGATTTCCACTAGAGGATTTGTAGCTGTCTTAGTGTACATGGTGAGGGGAGGTCCACTATGGATTGAACTTTTAGAGGGTCAATGGTGATCCCTTTTTCTGAAATGACAAATCCCAGCAGGCGACCTGCTGTAACGCAAAATACACATTTAAGTGAGTTCAAGTGGATTTTGTATTTGCGACAATGCAAGAAAACTTGTCGAAGATCTTCTAAGTGGTCAGATCATTTCTTAGATCGAGCGGTGAGGTCATCTAGATAAACTTTAATGATTTTATGCAAATCATGAAAGTAATAAGTCATGGCTCATTGGAAAGTGGCTCCCTCATTTTTGAGATCGAAAGGCCTGACGCGATAGGCGAAGGTGCCCCATGGGGTGGTAAAAGCGGTCTTGTATTGATCTTCTTCACGGATTTTGATTTGGTTGTATCTGGAGAAATCGTCCATAAAAAAGAGGACCTCATGCCCCGCACACTCATCAATTAGTTAGTCAATAAATGGTGTGGGGAAGTTGTCTTTGGGACAAGCTAGGTTAAGGTCACGAAAGTCAGTACAAACATGGATAGTGCCTACTTTCTTATTGACAGGTACTGGATTTGAAACCTAGGTGGTATATGCAATCGGGTATATGAAACCTGTTGCTCGAAGCTTCTCAATTTCTGCTTTGACGGCAGGAAGCTTGGATGGGTAAATGGGACGTTGTTTCTGGTGGACCGGTGATACATTAGGCCAAGTGTCTATGTGATGTTCTACGATGGTAGGATCAAGACCAGGCATCTCGGTATAATACCAGGCGAAGAGATCTCGAAATTCTTGGAAGAGTTTCTTATAAGCTTGGGTTTCTTTTTCAGTGCAAGATGCACCCAAAGAGATAAGCTCAGGCTTTTCAGGGGTGGTGGAGATATTGATTTTTATAATGGGTGAAATGTTAGCCATGTTACCTTCTTCAAAGGCTTCTGGAGTTGGGATTGGGTCCTTGAACCAATCGACCTTGGTTGGAAAAAAATCTTTGGATTCAATAGATAGTTGGTTTTTCATGGTGGATGTAGACGCCTCAGGGAGGAAGTATGATCGATGGTGCATATCATCCCAAGGGTAATCCGGTGCCGTGAGTGTTTCTAGAATCTCCTCATCAGTGCAAAAGTAGTCGGTCCATAAATTCACTGGCTCGGGTTTATAAGTAGTTGAAATCATGTAAATGGTATTGATTTCTTCTGAATGCCATGATTCTGGAGGGAATATTTCCTCAACAAGTGGGGGGGATATCTCTAGGTCGGCATTATTCATCTCATATAGGGCTGCTCTGTAATCTGGGAGATCCGAGCAGTGATGTGAATAATGACTGTAGATTCCGCATATTGCACAAGGGTGGTTTGTGCACAATGATTTATCACGAGGTTGAGATGGTAATTCTAATTTGACAACTGGAATGTTGACGTCATCGTCCAACATATTCATGTGTTCTTGAAGTGCTGGTAGTTGTGGACATAGGTGTGTAGCATGGCCAATATCGTCGCACAAGGAGCACTTAGGGAGTACACGGGTTGGGGGAATTCTTGGCTAATTTAGGAGTCACTGGGGGGGTGCGAGTTGTGGGTGCAGTGTTGTAGGTTTGAGGACCTCTGCCCCCAGTGTGGCGGGATTGAGGGGGGACATAAGTAGATGTTGATGTAGTGCCCCCTGTTGGAATTGATCGGTTTTGGGGGTTCGAAACACCAAGTGGTGGATGATTTTAATGGTTTGGTATGCCAGGTGGTGGATGGTTTGACATATTCAAGGGTTGTACCAGTTGTAAAAAAATGGTCGGAGTCAGTGGGGGGTTTGGTGTAGGTAAGTACCATACTGGTAACCCTATTGTTAAACCTGGGAGGTTGAGTGTAGCCATTACTGGTGAGCTGACAACTCTGGAAAGCGGAAACAAGAATGGATGGTATGGATTGGTGTTGTTCTGATATGAGTAGGCATGATGAGTGTTAGCGGTGGTGGTTGAGGTTGTTGAGGATGTTGTTGTTCATTATGCGATAAGGTGCACAAATCGGATACTTTAGTTACCTGGAGAGGAGGTGGAATAGAAGGGAAAGTGGCGGTCATGGTGGTATCCGAATATATCCCAGGTCCGACTGAGGAGACGAATGATGTGGGCACACTAAGAACGGGTTGTTCGATCATGGGAAGAACATTTTCTGGCGCTGCGGGGGCATTGGGGTCATAGTATGTAATCTGGTCGATTTTGAATACGCGTCCTTCATGGGGGAACATCATGATGCGGAAAACTGAAGAAGCAACAGCTTTCATCTTATACATGTAGCTTCATCCCAGAAGGAGATTGTAATCAAGTTGGGCGTTAATGACCTCTATATCTATGAGAACCAATTTTCCCCCAAGTTGTATGGGAACGTTCACTAGCAAACCTTGAGGTTGAGCTGCACGGCCATCGTAAGCTCGTAATGCAGTGGTGGACGGTTGTAGTGTTGGGGATCCAAGTTTCTTTCATACAAAAGTCGACATGACGCAGGTGGAGGCCCCTTCATCGATTATGCATCGATGGACAATGAGGTTGCGAATGGAGACTGAAACTTGAAAAGCTAGAGATGTAGGCATGTGAGGTTCAGCTTGTTCTAAGTCGAAAGACATCATGTTAGAGTCATTAAGATCTATAGCACCAATGGCAGATAACAACAACTTTCTTTGTGTAGGACAGTTTTTTAAGATTTTGAGAGTGGACATAGCAGCGGGGGGACTGAGCTAAATCCTCTACAATGTTATAGTTGGAAGCTGCATGAGCGTTTGGGTTATTGTTAATCTATCTCAAAGTGAAACGAAGTGCTTTGGGGCCCCTGTGTATTGGAATAGTGGGTATGCGAAGTGGTTGATCAGTTGGGAGAGTACTCGACGATGGGTCGGTACGTGTAGCCTCTGGGGCGGATCCATATTGATTGTGATGGGTTTGAAGATTGGCATCATTTGATGACATCATGAGCAAATGGTGAGTGTTGGACTCTGCATGCTGGTAGTCAGCTGCTGTGTAAGTGATTTGCTGCTGTGTTGCATCGGATCCTTGAGGGGGATCATTTGGACGAGTGTTGACCATGCCTTGGTTAGGTAAGGGATTTTGCAATATCATGGGTTGTTGTTGAGGGGGGGGCTAGCTGTGTAGCATGTCCTTTCCATTGGGTGTTGTCGATCCAGAGTTGACACGCTCAATCTAAATGGGAGCAATTATGTGTGTAATGTCCGTAGACTTCACATATGGAACATGGATGGTTTGTTCTCAAGTTATTATTTTTGGCCTGTTTCGGTGGACGATCAGGGTTTTGGTTGGGGGGAGTAGTGTTATTGTTATTTGTGGGATTAGGTGGTGGTCCACCTTGATTATGTTGCTAGTTGTTTCCGCGGTTACGTCCTCTTCCGTGGTTTTGTTGACCGCGCTGGTTGTTCTGGTTTGGAGGTTGGTTTTGCTGCGCATAAACATGCCCTTGGGCAGTAGGTGGGTTTTGCTGCACGTAAACATGCCCTTGGGAAGTAAGCTGATGGTGCATGCCCATAACATTGCGGTGGACACGAAGGTCCATGGATGTGATGGGTGTGTGTTATGGGAGCATACGAAGTTGTAGCCCCAGAATTGGATGAAGCCCTAGAAAGGTATGGGGTGTTGTTTGTACTCATCATGGTAAAAGGTTTGTTTTTCACAGTAACCTGGCCAATAATACCGTTGGCAGCATGGGATGCCCCCAGCGCATCATGGCAGGATGGATCACCGTGCGGGGCATCAAGTAAAATAGTGTATAGATATCCTGACTGGGAATATATGAGGTCAAATTGTTGAGCTTTTAAGATAGCTTCTTCTTCTGACTGGGGTTGTTCAGAAGCTACATCTTTGGCTATGAGGGGTAGGATTGATTTGAGAAACCAATCCAAAAAGATATGGTCGTCCAGTTTTATCTTGTAGAGGCTACAGCGCTTGCGCCATTCATGGATATGATCGGTGATGTGTGTGGCTGTGTTCTATCTACAAGACAAAAGTATTTCAACTCTTGCATCATAACGTACAGGTAGTTGAAAAAACTGGAGGAAAGTTGAGGCGAGGGACGTAAATGTGTTGTGGGTCCCATGTGGTTGCTCAATGTACCACTTGGCTACAAAGCGAGTGAATGTTCATTGTAACAGTCTCAGTCTAATGGAATCATCTACTATGGAGTTAGAGGAACACCATAGGTGAAATGACATGATGTGGTTTTGGCGGTCTTCCCCAGCTTTTCCTTCAAACTTCGGGATGTCTGAGGGAAGCTTTGTGGCCATGGGTGGCCACGTAGGGTTGTGTCTAATAGGATCGTTGGTTAACCTAGCTAGGTATGGTAAGTTCAGACTAGCCATGTATGGTAAACTAGCAGATGGGTGTGGCGTAGTGACTAGGACATAACTGTTAATGGTAGCATTATGTAGTGGTCCAGTGGCCCCTAAGGGTATGCTAGGTATGGAAGGGATGTGTCCTCCAACCAATGTGGTGTGGGAAGGGCCGACACTCCCAAGTGCAACATGGGTTGCAGAGGGTTAAGAATAGTGCTAGGAATTCCTGGGATCTGGGTTGTGGTAATGAGAGGGGGTGTGACCCCTATGTTGGGCATACCCATAATAGGTGGTGGTCCCGTGTTGGGCATACCTAAAGGGGGAATGGCCCCTATATTAGGCATGCCTAAGGGGGTTGTGGTTACCATGGGTGGCACAGTAGTAGTAGGGTTTGTTGATGTAGCTCCAATAACATTGGTGAAAAGGGGGTCGTATTGTGATCCAACCATGGGGTTGGTTGGTGGTGTCTCAGTAGGGTGTTCGAATTCAGCATCAGAATCAGATGTGAAATGAGGGGCGTCAGAATCGAATGATTGTGTTTTATGTCGATGACGTGTCAAGTCAAGGGATAATGCTCTACGTTTGTGACGTGTAGAGTCAAGTTTACCAAACTGAGGGGGTTCACCTTGAAAACGGTGGGATCGTCTTAAATTCTCAATGGTGAGAAATGTATAAAAAATGTCAGTGGATGGTGGTGATGTAAAAAACTCAAAACCCTAGTGCAACAATGTGTGCAAGAGGGGAGTGAAAAAAATAATGGCTCTAAGGCCAACAACCAACCTCAAAAACACTTATTATAACAGATGTGCTATAATAATTGGAGGGATCCAAAAAAGTGCTCAGAATACCAAAAGTCAAAGAGTTCCTAGAAAAAAGTGGTGTGCACTAGACCAAAGGTGGGTATTGTATCATGCAAACACCTAACTAGAAGTATTGTGAGTCGACAAACTATATCCTCTGCAAGGTGATGAAATCCAAGTCAGACAATATAGAGTGTAGAATCAACAACTAGATATCCCCCTACCAGGAGGGACACCAGGTAGATAATCCTAAAAAATGGAAACTAGGATACCCCGTTCATGACACGTTCGGTTGGGTGAATCTGCAGTTTGGTTCTATCGCCGCTGTACTCCCATACGGGTGCACACCGAGAACTTCGAAAGGTATCCTTCGGTTACTGAATGGATTGCAATATTCCACTCAGGCTTCTGGAACCAATCTGGCTACTTCAACCCTCCTAAGGGAGAAGCCTTCCCAATAAATTGGTTGATAACCATGTCAAAATTATAAGGGATTTTCGGTACCCTAAAGGACAACCACTATGCCTCAAATGTAAATAATTGAGGGGTGTTATTGGAACACCTCTACCCTCAATCCTACCTAACTACAAGATTCTTTTAAGTGCTCCCCAAGTGGGGTTAAAATTTTTTGTTGAGTTAAGGTAGATTTTAAGGCTTAGTTAATTAAAAATGTGGTAGATTGGGTGCAAGTGTGATTATTTAACTGAAAATGATTTTCCTTGCTTGGGCGATTGATTATAAATGAAAAACAAGACGCTTCCAAATTGCAAAAAATAAAGGTGCTTTCTGAAATGTAAATGCTTTAATAAAAACAATTAAAAAATAATGGACTTTTGAAATAATTTAAAGGAAAGCAAATAACATAACAATTTCAAGAAATAAATGGATTTCTTAAGAAATGCTTGGGCAAACCATTGAGCAAAATTAAAGTGAAACCTATGATCTAAATAGAATGCTAAAAATCTTTCTTCCACTTGCTGAAAATTTTTAAAAGATTTTTTAATGGAGCATATGTAAATAGAAAATGATTCACTATGGCTGTAATAATGCAGAAAAAAATAATGTTGTAAAATAGGCTAAATTGGCAAAAAGTACAGCAGAAAATTTTCTAAAAAAAAAATTGGCCGAATTTAAAAAGATAGCATCACGGGTTTTAGGGAAAAAGTAGCGATATGCATCGCAGGTTTTGGCCGCGAAGTCGCGATGTGCAGCATGGAAAATGGCCGCGAAGCCGTGATGTGCAAAGCGGAAAATGGCCGCGAAGCCGCGATGTGTAGCACGGAAAATGGCCGCGAAGCCACGATGTGCAACGCGGAAAATGGCGGCGAAGCTACAATGTGTAGCGCGGAAAAAGGGCGCGAAGCCGCAGTGTGTTGCGCGGAAAAGGGCAGCGAGGTCGTGATGATCCGCACGACTGTCGAGCAAAAAGTCACGATGCGAAAAACAAAAAACAAATCGCCGAAAACGAAACCAAAAATTGAGATTTCGGCCTGTTAGAGGCTATAGAAAGGGCCAACGACTAGGGAAGCAATGAATATGCTATCTAGTATGGCAGATCTGCTAATTTAAATGATAAAAACAAGTAAAAAACTAAGATCTAAAGAAAAAAATTAAAGCTCGAAAGCCAGCGGAGTCGCCAAAAAACTGTTGCTTGGTTTTTCAACCAAGCATGTGTAAGGATGCACCTACTAACTTGTAGTAGCAGTCTTCAAATTGAAATCAAATATAACTATAAATTAATCTGAATCTAACATGTGCATATAACAATAAACTTGAAAAGATTTAAGAACAAGAACAAGAAACGAAATAAAAAATGACTTTTGTATTATAATACCTCAAATGGTGAGGATGTTTGGTGTTGAGAAGCTCCAATGTTGAGATGTTCCAGGCTCCAATGGTCTCTTCTCCAAGATTGATACAATGGTCAAAGAACTCAAGAGATATTTTGACAGCATGCGGATAGGATGATGGATGGATGGAAAGTGAGGAGCCCCTATCACCTTTTTATAGTTTTTGGTGATAGGGAATACCATTGTGGTTTTAAGGAAACCAATGGCATTAACCAACATGGTTTAGGTCTCTTTTTCCCTCTTTTTCCTTTTTGAATATTTTGAATATTTTTATTCCCTTTTAATATTTTTTGGGAATTCTGGACCCTTTTTTAGGGTTTTTTGTGTTTTTTGAGGAAAAATATATATTTTGAGGGAGAAAAAGGTGTATTATGGTATTTTTGGTGACCTTTTGATGGCTTTAGAGGCTCAAATGGTGGAAAAGTGGACAAATGGGTCATGTGAATAAGGGAATGAGCTAGTGAGCACTTTTTGAGTGTTAACAATTGTGCTTAAATCATTCTAAATGGTGCAAAAAGCCTAAAAAACTATACAAAGGGGGTTTTTAAGCTAAAATAATCTAAATGGATTATCCCACACTCAAAATAGAAACCTAAGGCACACTTCCCAATGCTATATAAGAAAGGCTTTGGGGCATGGTAAAGGGACACCAAAAGAGAGCAAAGGGATGTTGGAAAGATTTTGGAGGAAAAGGAGCTCAAATTATTCAAAAGCAAGGGTGAAGGAAGGGAAGCTCATGTCAATGGAGGAAGGATGCATGTCTGATGTCACAGTAAGGATGTATATCTCCATTGTTCTACTATGAATGGATTCAAGTTTCTGCCATTCTAATGTTTAAATGTTGCTTGCATTGTGTGATTTAAATTGTTAAATGGTTGTAGATCTTAAATTTGCTTGTCTTAAATGGATGAATGAATCTAGATTTAAAATGACTTGTGATAATCTTTTCATAATGTTGACATAGAGACTCACCAGCTCTTAGAATAATAGTCAAATTAGTGTAGACACGTCCCTGCATTAATTACTGTTATCATCTAGGACCCCTTCGGCCCCCCTCCATCCAGTCATCACTATTGGCCCTTTCTGTAAGTGGGCCATATATTTCATGGAGTGTAACCCCCCCTAGACGAATGGCCATAAATACATCATTGTGGCTATCGACTATTTCACTAAATTGGATGAGGCTATGCCTACATTCAACTATAAGGTCGAGACCGCCACACCTTTTTTTTTAACCATGTCATCACTCGGTCCAGGGTCCCCAAACTAGTATCTGACCATGGAAAACACTTTGAAGACACCATTTGGAAAGAATTGTCTACCTTTCGGAAGTTTGAGCACCAATATGCTTCGTCCTACTACCCTCAAGGGAATGGCCAGGTTGAGGCTATCAAAAATATCTTGAAGACCATTTTTCAATGAATAGTAAACCAACACAAGTCCAACTAGCACCATATGCTCTTTCTTGCACTTTGGGCTTACCGCACATCCATTAAGACTGCCACGGGTTTTACCCGTTTTCATGTGGTTCATGGTGTAGAGTCTGTTCTCCCCATCGAGTGCCAAATCCCATCTTTTCATATTGTCATTGAGCTCCTCCGGAACACCTCACCTCTTAAGCAACGCTTAATTTTATTGGAACAAGCTGACGAAGACCGACGATCAACTTTACAAATCATTGAGGCTGCTAAATATCGCTCCAAATCCAATTATGACAAACATGTACATCCCCGTACCTTCCATGAAAGCAACCTTGTGCTTGTTTATGACCTGGCTCATGACAAACAAGGAAAGGGAAAATTTGAATCCATGTGGTAAGGACCTTATATTGTCCAAACTTGTCTCGACAAGGGGGCATATATCCTTACCAATTTTGAAGGAAATCCCTTAGCCAACCCCTGCAATGGGCTGTACCTTAAATGATTTTACCCTTACTATTTTTCCGGGCCCACTAGTCCGTGTTGTACAGGTTTATTCCCTTTATTATTTTTCACTTTTTTGCATTTTGAACCTCACAATTTTGCTTCCATGCATGACCACAGATGGATCCTACTCCACCACTCTATGTCGGGTTCACCGACGGTGCAAGTAGATGGTCTCCAAACCTTTCCTCCACAGCTTGGGTATTGTATTCCCCCTCACATGAGTTGATCCACCTCGACGAAGTGTGCATAGGTGATGCCACCAATAACTAGGATGAGTATGATGTTCATGTGACCAGTCAATGCATTACTATGCACATGATTCATATATAAGAAACCCGAGTATAGAAACACATGTTTTGGCTAATCATCTATATTGTCATTAGAGAATAACTGTAAGTTGAACTTGGACCTTGTCATCTAATTCAAACAATACCTAGGATGTTATTATCCTAGAAATGGGATGTAACGCCCATATTTTGATTAGGCATATTTATCAGTTAGATGCACCATGCTTTATTTTCTTATATGCTCTGTTGAACTCAGCTCGACTGAGTAAACTATATTACGATATGATGGACCTCATTATATGATGTTACTTTGTTTATTATTTCACTATGATTAATACGTTGCTATGTTATGTGGTTACGATGTCATGATTTTCATGTGATTTCTTTATTTTACGACTACAGTATATGTTTATATGTTTTCATTAATAAGATGTGAAATGTAGGAATCGGTACGTGGATACCATCTTCTTATATGAATTATTGGAGTATTATATGTCATACGCATCTATGAGGAACTAAAAAGGATACATGAAATAAAATGATTTTGATAACATGGATCAATTGGCGATCAATGGGAAATGCTTCTATGAATTGTACTTTGCGAAATACTAACCTATAGGACACAAGGGCTATGGGATAGCCAGTTACTTGATCTGATATATTGGGAAAGGAACATGTTCGTATAGTAAACCTAAGTCAGCCAAAAACGATGATACGATAACACAAACTGATAATCCTGATAGCAGCAAGGTATGAGTCGATAAGGGCGTAGGCCCAGTATGTTGAGAGGGATGGATGTGTTTCCCACCCTATGTTCCTATGATACCCGAGGTCGTGGGAAGGCCGTGATGAGACACGCTCCCCATGCAGTTGTGATGACAATGGTCGGATGCCTGCTAGGGGAGGATAGGTCCACTGTTTATCCGATGCTATCGCTCTCAAGTTCTATGTGGTCAGATCGGTGAGTCCGACATCCACTTGTGTACTAGCAGAGGAAGGATAGGGAGGATGCTGGACATAGGTTATGATGGGAGGATGAGTTAGTTAGTATTGTTGAGGGTTGGGTATTCCTTGATTCTGAGTTAGTTGTAGTAGGTACCCTTCCTTGTACCTGATTGAATAAACTAAATGTAAAGATAAAGATAATGATGTAAAGTCGTAAAGAATTAAGCGTTAAATAACTGGGGATGTTAAAGTAATTGTACTACATATATTATGCTTGTTCTTTTACATGAGGGTAGGTACTACTATGAGTTAGCATGTATGCATAGGCGAGATGGGGTTTGTCTATAGTACATTTGCAATCTGTGCATACACTGGCCACACATGCACACCTTGCACATGTACACTAGTATCGATATTACAAACACTTAACCTGTTGAATAAATGTATAAGTCGTTATAAGTAATTATGTTAATCATGCATTGATCAAATTTAGATAATGAATATAAAGTTATTTAAGATGTGCAAACCAAGTCAATTAAGCTATGTATTACTTGTTGGTAAACATTGTGATGAACCATTGAGACAAGTGTCGTCAGTTCACATTGTCATCTGAGAATTGTTGTAAATAAGGTAATGGTACTGCCTAATTAATTAGTAAGATTGTTTAAGCACTTAAGGGTGCTTGTTTAGTAGAACGACGATACTATGTAAATGTTAGGGTACTCATGGGATAAACAATTGATTTAAAAGACATTTATTTAAATTCACCATTTATTATTACCTTGTGGAGATTTAATTAATATTATGACTTAATTAATTTTATTTGAAAAAATACCCATGTCATAACAATCGCAATATAGGTAAAAATGTAAATATTGATTAATAAATGATTAAAGTGTGATTATTTCCATTCTAAGTAGACATAATAGGGTCAACTCATTGTATAATATTTTATGAATGACATTAATAACATTTAATACAAAAGGAAAGGAGTTAATGGTTGAGGGGCTCGAGAAGGGAGTTTGGGGGCGGTGGAGTAAGCCCAAGGCCTTCTCGAGTAGGGAAAAATGTATATAGAGGGGATGAAGTGGAAGGTAAGGGGTGTTGGTTTTGGGAGGGGAGGAACACTTAGTATTTTGTGAAAAAGGAGGAATGCCGAGGAGGGGGTTAACTCGAAGCTTTGAGGAGGTGGGAAACTCAAAGAAAGTCTGAGGAGGGGGTTAACTCAGCAAACTATTACCATGGAGCTATGGAAAGAAACTAAGGATGGTTGCTCTCAGGATTATCAGTTTGTGGGCTCGGGGGCTTGGAAATCCTTGAATTTCCAAGGGCCAACAAGATAATAGTTGGTCGGTAGGGTGGACACATCGTTTTGGCTGGCTAAGAAAGTATAACATCACCTGCTACAACCTACGGTCGATTAGCATCAGCATCAGGTAATTTCCTTGTTATTTATTTTATTTGATTATTATGCTGAGACTTATTCTGAACCCTGCATATACTTTGCTCTTTACTGATTCATTACGGTGAAACAAAATCTTATGCTGAAAACAATTGTTGTAAGAAATAATGATATTTTGGTTTATTTTTATTTTTTTTCATATACATAAATTAGAAATTTACTTCCTTACACCTGAGTAAAGTTTAATACATAGAAAATTGACTCAGAAATGCTACCCAGTGCTCTACTGAAAAACTAGGGCACTACAGATGGTATCAGAGCTTGGTTTGAACTCTCGAACCTAATGGCCTACCGGAAATAGAAACTAAGCATCCCTAAGAAAAATATCCGTAAATCTAGGTAGAACTCCATGGAGAAATCTGAAATCAATGTTCAAGATTTTCCAAACCTTCCTTCCTAATTTATGTAACAGTAGTTTATCTGCACAAACAAAAAAAAACAGAGATAGTCAGTTACATATATATATATATAGCCGTAGAGTAAGAATTCTGTAAACTTTATAAGAAAACAAGAAGACATTGCATATTTGGCATAAGAGAACAAACATAAAATTTCATATTTAAGGAGGCCACGACAATCATTATTTTAAATTGAATTTAGAGAATCATGTTTAAAAAAAAAAAAACCCCTTAACATTCACCACCTTTGAAGAATTTGGGACGCTGCTTATTCTAAATTGTTTTCCAAAATTAACAATATTGTGTGTTTAGTTCCTTATATTTCCATGTTTCAAATAAATTTATTATTATAATTCTAGATGATGGTATGTGATTATAATTTTTTTTATAAAATTATATGATTTTTCATTAAATTTGAATTATATATATATAATTTTTAATGGTTGTTAATATTTTTAATTTAAATAATTAATTTAAAAAAATATATATTAATTTAAATTTAAAATTACTAATTTTTAAACTTTTATTCCAAATAATTATATTTTAAAACATAAATTTAAAAAAATATTAATTTAACTATAAAATTTCAAGTAAGAAAACTCACAAATTTTAAAATATAACAAACATAACTCCAATATAATTTTGTCACAATGATGGATCAATACAAAAAAAAAATCAACTAACTTGGATACAACAATGAGATTAATAGTGAATGACAAGCATAAGATGATATCTGGTACACAATTTATGTTTATGTAAGTTTTTACTTTAAAAGCATATGAAAATGATTAAGACAAAATTTTAAAATTAATTTTTTTTAAGTTAGTAAAAAAAAAAAACATAGTTTATTTATTTTGAAATAAACCATATTTTCCACTTTCTAGCCACTATAAAGTCACAATGTAAATAATACCATTACATATAATCTCATATTATCCATAATTAAACAAAAAAAAACGGTGTCAATACTTCTCGACGAGTATCGATGTGAGCTACAAAAAGCATGATATGTCATAACAGGGCATTACAGATGAAAAGAAACTACCAATGAAAATTATCAACCATTCAAACAATCATTAAATTCAAGATGTGCCAGGCATGTTCTTCATGCCGTCAAAGAACATATTTTAACGCCAACAGAATCATTATCTATCATCTTGCATACTCCATTGGATGACACATTGAAGACCTGGATCTTCCTAGCAGACACCGCCTCCAACCCATCGACTCAATGCGTTGAGAAGGTATGTTACTCATCTGTAAACGTTGCACCCATTGCAGGGCCAGGAAACGTTGAGCAAACACATATTAACCCTGATTCACGCGTGTAATTGAATCCACCGCAGACCAAACTCCAGATTCAGCTAATAATCAGAACACCTGCGATTTCTCAGCTGGTAACATATTGATTCTCAGATAGGTGAATGGCATTGTGTAGGAAGGAAAGCAAATGAGGGAATGCAACAAATCGGGGGCGAATGAGGGTTTAAGACAGATTCAACACAATTAGGCAGAAATGTTGTATTCTGGCTCATCCGAATTGAAATTTTAGGTTAACCTGATAGCTATAGTTAGTATTTCTCTGTAATTTTAGTGCTTCAGCCTCTGACAACGGCTTCTTTAAACACCATAACAGCATAGAGAATAACAGAACAAACAATAGATTGCAACAGCCGGACCAACAAGGCATTGTATCCTGTACAAGGGCCCTCATATTCTTCTCTAAACATTTTGAAACCGAGCAAGCCAAAGCATGTGGGCAGGAAATATCAATTGGGTATAAGGCGTCCAGCTTTGAATTGCAGGAGAATAGCGAAACGTTGCTTACCATCAAAACGCCTCTTGTACACATAACGCTCCATCTGAAATCGCAGTTTTGGTGCCGAGATGAACATCGGCAGCAAGCATTATCTGAATGTCCGCCTCCTTCTGAGACAAACTCCCCATCTTCTGCGCTATTTTCAGATCTTTTCGCCTCCTACACACTTCACTGTTACCCTTACACTTACAATTTTTGCAAAACCTAAAGCACGGGAAAGAAGTCCTTTCATCCCCTTCCAGCCATATGCGTCGAGCTTGCTTGGATTTTTGACTTTAAAAATTTAGGGTTGGGACTGCTCAGCACCGAGAGCCTTCACGCAACCAGCTGCCAAGTCTGGAGGGGAACCACGCACTCCATCAAATTTCAAGCACAGAGCTCTCACAAGAGCATTACCTTCTTGGGTCTACATACTCAACACATCACGCACACCCTAGCGCTTAGCACCGCGAGCTATTCACGCGAGAAGCATCCCAACAATGCCAAAAATAGACCTCGTTTCCTCCTTAAATAGGGAGTGGAGTCGGTGCCACGTCAGGGGGTTTCCGCATGGCCCTTTAAGTGGTTTACGAAACCGTTTTTCTGGATGCGGACGTGTAAGAAATGTACACGTGTGACGGCGGTTTTCTTTCCACGACCACCAACCACCGTTATCGCGCGTGCATGTTGCCGACACGGAATAGAAGAGAGCCGTTGATCTTCATCTACGGTCCCTACAAACCTCCGAACAAAACGAACTTTACTCGCGTCAACCGGCTGGGGATAGCTCCTGCGCTTCTAAGTTTATCCTCCATCACGCAGTCTCCAGGTACCAATCAAATCCAACATGATACCAAGTCATTGAGTATCGAGCACGAGCCAAGCCATGTGCCAAGCCACGAGGAGCATAGCATGTGAACAATATAGGAATGGGCGCCTTGTCCCAGACGATGGAGTAATAGAGGATGTGTGGGGCGTCAAAAAAAAAAAAAAAATGGGTTGCGGCAATTCGTATATAATCATATAGTGTCTGAGTATTCTATTTAAATTAAATTAAATTAAATTTCGTATATATTTATCTAATGTTATAACCTAGGTTTGTAAAAAAAAAAAAAAGAGATTTTTTGTTAATTAATTTAATTTAATGCCTTTTAATTCAATTTAATTTAATTAATTTAATCAATTTAACTTAATTAATTTAATTTAATTTAATTCAATTAATTTAATTTAATGTCTTCTAATTAATTAATTTAATATAATTTAATTTAACCTAATTTAATTCAATTAAATCAATTTAATGTCATTTAATTAATTAATTTAATTTAATAAATTCAATTTATTTATTATTTAATTTAATTTAATTTAGTTGTTGAAAAAAAATAGGTTTCGGCAAAAAAATTTCTTATATAATTATATAATGCTAGTGTTATTTTATTTATATTTAATTAAATTTCGTATATATTTATATTTCATATATAATTATATTTAAATTTCGTGTATAATTATATAGTGCTAGTATTATTTTATTTAAATTTAATTAGATTTCATGTATATTTATATAATGATACAAAAGGGGAGAAGAATATTTAAGAAGAGAAATAAAGATAAGCTTAAGAATAATAATATTTATAGAAAAGAAAAGAATACGAGGTCAAAAAAAAAAAATTTTGGGTTGCAGCAAATTCCAATACAATTATATAATGTTAGAGTGTTTTATTTAAATTGAATTAAATCAAATTTCGTATATATTTATATAATGTTATAAACTAGGTTTGTTTAAAAAAAAATTAAAAGTTAATATTTAAAAATATAAAGCTACTCACAAACTTTACATTTAAAAGTTCATCATCGATTTAAAATTCTAAGGCCAATTGTGGTAAGGTTGAAGAAGTTTGGCGAAGTCATATTTAAATTTTCACATATAAAACTTAAATTATAATTTATATTTAAGGGAGAAAATTTAAAATATTTAAATTTAATATATATATAAATATGTAAATCTTGGAAAAGAAATAAATAAATCAATACATATATATATATATATATATATATATATATATATATATATAAATAAATACAGAGTGGAAATTTTTACATACCGACTAAGAAAGGAAAGTTGGTATTTTAATCTATTAATGAAATTTCGTCATAACCAGACTTTAGTATTTTCAACGCGACACATTCATTGCAATTTTTGACTTAATAAAAATTTTAATTACTTTTGGAGTTGCATGTTGGTACTAAGTCTTCATTTTATTTTAATATTTTAAAATAATATATTTGTATGGGAAAACCACAAAAACATTTAAAAAAAAAATAAAACTACGAAATAAATTAGTATAAGTAATTGAAACAAATATAATCCCAACTTCAATTATCTATGTGAATATTAAGAACCTTACTCTATACTCAAAATTAATATGAAACAATTTTAAATAAACATAACATTGTGTATATAAAAATTACAAAAAAAATTCATTATAAACTCATTTTATATTTAATGCAAAAGTTGTACTCGTTTATTATACACATATTTGTCAAATGGTTAAGTTAAAAGCAAACATGATACTTTTAATTAAGATCAACACAACACATTTAATATATAAATGATTATGGCCCTAATCATAAATTAGTTTCACAGTTAATTTATAAATTATTATACTCATAATCATATTTACAAATAAAATTTTCATTTAAAATATGAATAAATGTAATAATATACAAGTATTTTAGTTGGGAAACGTTAAGATATGAAATGCTATGTAGCTCAGAGATAGAGAGACTTAGAAAAAACATTATATAGATAAGATAAAGGATGGAGATAAATTTGCTCGACGCAAGGACTAGGTATCCTTTTGAATCACATTAGGGAAAACACCATGCACTTAAACAAGGAGATTGCATATAAAGCTTATTAAAAGGCTATTTCTTAAGGGGGTACATGACTTTAGAATAAATAAGTTAAATACTGGGGTAATGGTGCAATAAGGTTTCTGAGAAATTTTTTGGATTAATCATACCCAGTATAGTGATGATCTTGGTAATAACAAGAGATTCATAAGAATCTCCACACAATCCTCAACTTAACTCAATTAAAGCGGTTGTTATGAAGTTCTAATATGAATGAACGTATTAAGTAATGACGTATTCGTTCGACTTGTAGGATCGGACAAAGGTCTTTACAAAGTGCTTAAAGGTTGCTTGTGTGGGTAGGAAGAATGGTGCTGTACAAATACAATGGAATACCTGGATAAATGCTAGTAATTACCTTTGTGATAGTAAGGATGGGAACAAAATTAGCTGTGAAATTCTTAAGAAATTAAAACATGAATGGTTTCTCCATAGATTATATTAGTGTAAATGGAGAGAATAATAAATAAACCTGATAGCAATTATATTTGGATAAGAAGTAGTCGTGAAAACTTTGTAAAAACAGTTCTCCTAGTTTAATGAATGTTATGATACTTAAATGTTATTGCATCTTACCAACAATAATGAAATAATAAGGTAAGAACCTAGGATTGAGAGGGCATGAACCTTCTTCCCCTAAAGAGTATACCAACCATAAGGGTCCTCGATAGTTGCGCATGGAGTGAATAAAAATTATGAGTTCTAATGACCCCCAATTTAAATCGTTGACTAATCCATGCCAGGTTGGATCAATAAAAGCTTCGGTAAACCCCGTTGTGTGATGGATAAACTTATCTGGATGATGTAACTTAAGGAATATTGTAAAAAGGTAAGAAGTAGGATACTAAGGTGGAGAGAACATGATTATAACATTTAGGCATTCTAGGCATAATATTGAGATCCAACAAAAGGATTAATCTAAAATGTTCTTTAATTATTAGAAAACATATCACGAGATAAGAAAAGTAAAATTAAAAGATACTATCAGAATATTTGGTCAAGTCAAAGCTAAGTAGGACATGTATGGCCAGGACCCGCCACTTGCGGAATTGCATAGACTGTGAGTCATGATTTTCCTGCATTATTTTGACCATAACTTCGGGATGAAGTTTCCCGAAGGGTGGGTGTATGTAACGCCCATATTTTGATTAGGCATATTTATCAGTTAGACGCACCATGCTTTATTTTCTTATATGCTCTGTTGAACTCAGCTCGACTGAGTAAACTATATTACGATATGATGGACCTCATTATATGATGTTACTTTGTTTATTATTTCACTATGATTAAGATGTTGCTATATTATGTGGTTACGATGTCATGATTTTCATGTGATTTCTTTATTTTACGACTACAGTATATGTTTATATGTTTTCATTAATAAGATGTGAAATGTAGGAATCGGTACGTGGATACCATCTTCTTATATGAATTATTGGAGTATTATATGTCATACGCATCTATGAGGAAATAAAAAGGATACATGAAATAAAATGATTTTGATAACATGGATCAATTGGCGATCAATGGGAAATGCTTCTATGAATTGTACTTTGCAAAATACTAACCTATAGGACACAAGGGCTATGGGATAGCCAGTTACTTGATCTGATATATTGTAAAAGGAACATGTTCGTACAGTAAACCTAAGTCAGCCAAAAACGATGATACGATAACACAAATTGATAATCCTGATAGCAGCAAGGTATGAGTCGATAAGGGCGTAGGCCCAGTATGTTGAGAGGGATGGATGTGTTTCTCACTCTATGTTCCTATGATACCCGAGGTCGTGGGAAGGCCGTGCTAAGACACGCTCCCCATGTAGTTGTGATGACGATGGTCGGATGCCTGCTAGGGGAGGATAGGTCGGCTGTTTAGCCGATGCTATCGCTCTCAAGTTCTATGTGGTCAGATCGGTGAGTCCGACATCCACTTGTGTACTAGCAGAGGAAGGATAGGGAGGATGTTGGACATAGGTTATGACGGGAGGATGAGTTAGTTAGTATTATTGAGGGTTGGGTATTCCTTGATTCTGAGTTAGTTGTAGTAGGTACCCTTCCTTGTACCTGATTGAATAAACTAAATGTAAAGATAAAGATAATGATGTAAAGTTGTAAAGAATTAAGCGTTAAATAACTGGGGATGTTAAAGTAATTGTACTACATATATTATGCTTGTTCTTTTACATGAGGGTAGGTACTACTATGAGCTAGCAGGTATGCATAGGCGGGATGGGGTTTGTCTATAGTACATTTGCGATCTGTGCATACACTGGCCACGCATGCACACCTTTCACATGTACACTAGTATCGATATTACAAACACTTAACCTGTTGAATAAATGTATAAGTCGTTATAAGTAATTATGTTAATCATGCATTGATCGAATTCAGATAATGAATATAAAGTTATTTAAGATGTGCAAACCAAGTCAATTAAGCTATGTATTACTTGTTGGTAAACATTGTGATGAACCATTGAGACAAGTGTCGTCAGTTCACATTGTCATCTGAGAATTGTTGTAAATAAGGTAATGGTACTGCCTAATTAATTAGTAAGATTGTTTAAGCACTTAAGGGTGCTTGTTTAGTAGAACGACGATACTATGTAAATGTTAGGGTACTCATGGGATAAACAATTGATTTAAAAGACATTTATTTAAATTCACCATTTATTATTACCTTGTGGAGATTTAATTAATATTATGACTTAATTAATGTTATTTGAAAAAATACCCATGTCATAACAATCGCAATATAGGTAAAAATGTAAATATTGATTAATAAATGATTAAAGTGTGATTATTTCCATTCTAAGTAGACATAATAGGGTCAACTCATTGTATAATATTTTATGAATGACATTAATAACATTTAATACAAAAGGAAAGGAGTTAATGGTTGAGGGGCTCGAGAAGGGAGTTTGGGGGCGGTGGAGTAAGCCCAAGGCCTTCTCGAGTAGGGAAAAATGTATATAGAGGGGATGAAGTGGAAGGTAAGGGGGGTTGGTTTTGGGAGGGGAGGAACACTTAGTATTTTGTGAAAAAGGAGGAATGCCGAGGAGGGGGTTAACTCGAAGCTTTGAGGAGGTGGGAAACTCAAAGAAAGTCTGAGGAGGGGGTTAACTTAGCAAACTATTACGATGGAGCTATGGAAAGAAACTAAGGATGGTTGCTCTCGGGATTATCAGTTTGTGGGCTCGGGGGCTTGGAAATCTTTGAATTTCCAAGGGCCAGCAAGATAATAGATGGTCAGTAGGGTGGACACATCGTTTTGGATGGCTAAGAAAGTATAACATCACCTGCTACAACCTACGGTCGATTAGCATCAGCATCAGGTAATTTCCTTGTTATTTATTTTATTTGATTATTATGCTGAGACTTATTCTGAACCCTGCATATACTTTGCTCTTTACTGATTCATTACGGTGAAACAAAATCTTATGTTGAAAACAATTGTTGTAAGAAATAATGATATGTTAGTTTATTTTTATTTTTTTTCATATACATAAATTGGAAATTTACTTCCTTACACCTGAGTAAAGTTTAATACATAGAAAATTGACTCAGAAATGCTACCCAGTGCTCTGCTAAAAAACCAGGGCACTACATGGGACCCATAATTATAAAAATGTTATAAGCTTTACAAGCACCTTATCTATATCTTGGGATGACAAGAAACCTTTAAAATGAGTCATGGATGGCTAGTTTTCCTGTGGCATCTTTCATACCAAATTATACTATCATTCTTCATATGTTTCTTTTAAGCACTGTTCTATTCTTTATGATAAATGTACATATCTGAATCATCTACATGTTTAGTTAATATTTAATATTTCTTGAGAAAAGTATTACAACATTTTTCAGCTATTGATAAAATAATTGAATATCTAATGTTCTTTTTGTTGGCTTGAGGACAAGCCATATCTTTGGTTTGGGGGAGGATTAGAACTGTTTTAAACTATTTTTTTTTATTTATTCATAAAAAAGTTTATTTATCTCTGAAAGTGATAGTTGTTTGCAGGTTAATGCAAAAGCAGAAGGTGAATTGTTTTAATTAAAACAAAAAGAGGACATGACTTAAAAAGTTCCGGAAAGCAAAGTTTACAGCATTTTCTGTGCACTAATAGCCTTAAAATTTCCTTGCAAAAATCAGTTCTAGTTGGCTTCAGCAATAAAAGTTTGTATAGACAAAATTTTGTATGAAAAGCTGAATGACGGATCGAATGCCAATCCAAATGAAGTGACGAATACAGCAAATAAGCAACATTTTGAATAAAAGTGTTGAAGAAATTTTAGCTTGTATATATCAAATAGCATGCTAGATATTTTTGAAAATTCTGACTAATCAATGATGATAGGGATCAATCAAACGTCAAATCTCGCACTTGGTTTTATTTCCTTATTCATCTCATCTTGTTAAAACGAATAAATCTTGGGTCATTTTGAATCATTGTATGATCACTATGGTCTTACCTGTCGTATAGATCGCCAACATATGGATCGGATCCTTGTGATCTTCCATGTTTCGAATATCCCATTACATGAATTTCGTTCAACCTGTCCAAAGCTTGGCTTTGGACATGGTTGAGTACACTATACCAAACACGCATCTACTAAATTCACGCACTTCAATTCTAGCACTTAACCCATGATCTTCAAAGTACAAGTGTGATCTTTCAAAACACGCTTTACCCATGAGCATCCAGCCATCCAAACAAACTTCAATTTAACTGATGGCTACGTGAACTTCTGCTTCACTCTGTTCACCCTTCATTCCTCTCTTTGCAACTTGCGTCCTCTGCAAATTCCTTGTATCCTCTGCATTTATCTGTTGTTTCCCCCGTCCTCCATTAGCAATGCCTAACCGTTGCGAACTAGGTTGCTACCAAGATCTTCTTCATATCCCTAAGTTTAAAAGATGCCATGAGTTATTCTCTCAAGCAGGATGGAATTCGTTTCTCCATTGATTTGATGGTCATGACCATGAGATTTTGTTGTTGTTTGCCAAAGGTTTCGATGGAAAAATGGCCAAGGTTGGCCATCTTGTTTTCTCCATAACAAAAGAGTCAATAGTGTCAGCTATGAAGCTCCCTAGAGAAGGTGCCTGATGGCACAAGCATTTGTTTCTTCCACGAGAAACTCACCCATTCGCTCTCAAGCCCGATTTTCAACACATTACTAGCACCAAAGGTTTTCATAGAGAATGGATCAAGCCAGAGTACTTGGATCTTTTGACCATTATCATTCACTTAGTCACCTGCGAGGGTAAGTTCACTATTTTTAAAGCTTGCCATGTTAGATTGTTAGCTCATTTTGTCAATAACTAGACCTTAAATATCCCATTCTACTTTCTAAAGAGTGTGGAAAAGATGTCGAGTCAAGTTTGAAATAATACCATTAACCCTTATGGCAACTTATATCACCATTGTCTCATTAAGCTTTCAATCATTCATCAGCTAGAAGAGAGAGGACAGACTTGGGACCATTTTGTTTTTGAGATCTTAAACCCTCATTTATCTACTGTCAAATATTCCCCTTCTCAAGAACACCTTCATGCCCAAGAAGAACCAAACTCTAAACGTATACGATTTGATGAGAGTTCCTTAGATGATATGCACTCTGTCCATTCAATACATTCTCCTACTAAACCTAGAGAGACGAATTATGACCAGTCCATTGATCAGCCTGACATTCATACTATCAGTCAACCCTCATGCTCAAATATTCAATTCGACGATCATACCTTTGAGTCATCCCTCCTCACATTAGCTCATGCATCCGTTCATATGAGTGAAGCCTGTGTTGCTAGAAGCTCTCCTGCATGTAACAAAGATAAAAGCTCTGAAGAACAGACTATTAATGTTGAGACATCTCCAAAAGAGAAGAGTCCTCAATTGGACTTGGAGCATGATATAGAACAACCTATTTCGAGTCAGCAAAAGTGGGATCAGTTAACCCAAGAGATAGCACAATTAATAGAACAAAGTCAAAGCTATGTGGAGACAATCTCCGAGCTCCTTGAAGAAAATAAGATGTTGCGTACACAATTGAAAAGCACTGAATGCTCGGTTAACGCCAAAATAACATCCAATGTTTTCCATAGAGTAAAGTATAATTCCTTAAGGGGTCATTTCAAGAAGCTCCAGACCAAGCATGCATCTCCGTCATCTGAGTCGGAGACTGCTGCTATCACAGCTCGGCCTTCTTCCTAATCACTTTTTGTTTTGCTCAGTGGGACCTAGCATGACTCCAGTTTGGTGGAATGTTGGTGTCCAATTTTGTCACCATTTTTTATCATTCAATTTACTCGAAGTGGTGTTATTTATATCGTTTTTGCTATAGTAAGTTGTTTTCTTAGCCATTCAGCTCATCAAACAGTCCAGGTATGCACAAATTCACTTACCATGCAAATCTTGTTATATTTCGTATATTATGGTTTATTTATGATTAAAATGATGTTTTTGGGCATAATTAACACTTTGGTTTTAACTGACAGGCTACGATTTGCAAATGACCCATCATTTAGACCATGCACTACATGCTCTGCCTAAAAAGTGTTCAGCTCATCGTTCAGCCCTCTGTTCAGCCCGCGAAATCCGTGGTAAAACGTATCTCAAACCATTGAATGAAGAGAAGGACACATGGGTTCTGTTCGACAAGCAATGAGCCTAGTTAATGAGCTATTGCTCTAGAAGATCCGTCCTTATGCTCGCTAAGCCTGACAGCACATCTCACATCCACGTGAACACTTTAACCTCTGGTTCATCTGAGCATTCAGCCTGGAATCATGCTCAATATGCCAACTTAATTCCTGTGCCCATGTCAACACTCCAGCACACCTGCTCTCTTATTCGTTTGGCTGGGAGTTATGCACACCTGTTCACACCTGCTCACATTCATTCATGTTGTCGTTCTAGAAGAAGTCCACCTGCCCACGATTCCATTCGTCGGCACACTCCTCGTCCACGTCTGAGTTAGATCAATGCTGTAGCTGCTCTGTGAAGGAACCAACTCCGTCAAATTCGGAAGGACGCTCCTTGCGTTGGCATGTATTAATTAAATCAATAGTTACAGTCATTTAAACACTTCTATTTTTAGAGAGGTCGAGTCTGTCGACCCTATAACCCATTGTAACTTATAAATAGTCGTCTATGTGATTGAGACGAGTTAGTCCAAGTCTGCGTTTTAGTATAAACTTTGGAATCTAGCTTGTTCACAGCCGTAGATAGTGGAAGACATAGTTCTGTAATTTTTCTCAAGTTAATGGAAGTAGCAGCTCATTGATGTTCTGTTGGTAGTCGTTTAAGTTGAGCTAGTTCACCCTCCGATTGCTGGGAAGGGCCCCTCATCAACTGGAGGTTTTATTTACGTTTTCTGCATTTTTTTTCTTACAATTAATTAGTTTATTTCCTGTGTGTGTAATCTAATTCGTTTTCCTATGTATATTATCTTCATTCCTTTGTAATTAATATTTTGTTGTTAATACAACCTTCCTTCTTCTGAGTTAAAATGGTCGACCAATAGTTCAATAGTTTGATAATTTGTAGTTTGTTTTCAGTCCTTCTTCCATCATCATAGTTAGATATTGCTTCCATAGTTACCCTTCCTTTCTTTCTCTTCCTCTGTTAGTTTTTCTTCCTGTTTTCTATAGGTTAATTCTTCCTTCTTCTATTCCAACCTTCTCCCTTCTTCTATTCCAACCTTCTTTCTACTTCTTATAAAATCATTCTTCCTCTTAGGTAATGATTTGCATAGATAATTTCTTAGCCTCTAATTATCTCTCTATTGCTTCCTCTACACAGTAGGATCATTTGCATAAGCCAGCTGGTAACTAAATCACCCAAAAAATCTTATTTCCCTCACTTTAAAACATTTTCCTCCATTCAGATCATCATTCGGACTGCCATTCAACCCGACGTTCGGATCATCATTTGGACCTATGTGTTTTCTATATTGTTTTAGGCCTTTTTTTGAATCTAATTTCTTCTGCCTCTTAAT
Organism: Larix kaempferi; assembly: GCA_027924585.1. Classification (NCBI taxonomy): domain Eukaryota; kingdom Viridiplantae; phylum Streptophyta; class Pinopsida; order Pinales; family Pinaceae; genus Larix; species Larix kaempferi. The sequence continues at coordinate 6,731,931 of BSBM01000738.1, forward strand.
CATCATTCTTCCTGTTCCTCCTCGATAGTTTGAGATGTAATTTAATCTTGTTTTATGTTATTTGGAGTTTTTAATTCAATTTCATCATTATTTCCTCCTTATCCTCTTCTTATCTTTCTTCCAAACTTTAGTTCTTTAACCTGTTTTGTTACTCAGTTATTGTTCAGAATGTATGAATGTTGTTCGTAAATAGTTTGTTTTCAAGTTATAGTTGATATTCCTTGAGTTGTTTTAGTTTGTTAATTTTAAGACCAGTTTCTATTTAATGAAGATGCTCATGTTGCAAGATCTGGATTAATAATAAAATATCTTAATCAAATTTTCTACTTGCTTCCAAATCTAATATAGTTCAGTTTAACTCTTTGTTAAAGTCCTTCTATTTGTTTCTAACTTATATTAGTTTCATGTTGTTCACATATGGATAGACAGTAGTTCATAATGTTTAAAGTTAGTGGTAGTAATTTGTTGTTTTTTAGTTTACATCTGTTTGCAAAAGTTAAGCTAGATTTACTTCCATTTAGTTTCCTTATTACTTTTGAAAGTCATTACAATACATTTACTCCAGTTCCTATTACATTTGATGTACGTAATCAAGAAGAGTGGAATTAGATGGTTTAGTATAAAATAATTTACATTTACAAGTTCTCCCTATTAAACATCTAGTATCCGTAGCTCTGATTATGTTCATAGTTGTTATCTAGAAGTTTAATTTAGTAATTTCTTACTTTTCTAGAAGTAATTTGTGTTTCAGTATTTGTTTCCATCTTTCTTATTAATTAACCATAGAAGTAGAGTAGTATGATCTAGTACTATTCTGATCTGTGATTTCTTAGTTGTATTCTTAAATATTTAACTCGGTTTTTCATTTTGAAAGATCTTTCGATCTGTTTCCTTATTAAACATTTTTTAGGTCGACAAACCTAAAACTTTAGAACCTTTTCTACCTTGGCATATATTTTGCTTCAACTCTAAGTTTACTAATCCTGGTTGATAATTAATATTAGGTATTTTTATTAGAGATAGCTCACACACCCAACAGGCCTAAAGGATCATACAAGCAGCTTTTGAAGCATAAGATATGAATCTAGTTGATAGACTTGGGTATATGAGCATATTTAAAATCTATTAGGAATTCATTGGAACAGAGGGAAACCATTGGAGGTCATCTTGGAGCACCTTTTGGATTGTGTAGATATCTCTTTCTTCCTTGTAAGATATATAATGTGCATTGCATTTTTTTTGTGTGTTAATCATGTAGATAAAAAACTTGTTGAAAGTCACCAAAAAAAACAAGTTTCTGAATGAATAGACAACAATGAGTAGGTTGCGAATTGCTTGGTTTTCTCTTGCTTCCCTTATCTATGTTGAGGTAACTTGTATAATGTGCAAGATTTTTAAAACTCACTATAGCAATTGATTAGGTACTGTGCAAACCTATCCGTGTTATCTTCCCAAGTGTACAATGTAAACTATGGTCATGGAAGTATTTTTGGTTTTCTTAACATTGGACATATAGATCAAACTAATATGGTAGCAAGAATGAAGGTGGCATGAGGCCATTGCAACTATTACAAAAAATGATCAAAATGGTGCAGCAAAGATATTTTTTTCTCTCAACATCCCATTAGTGTATACATACATAGAGCTTTTGTTACCGATATAGCTAGAAAAACTTGTTGAAACTCATTGCATGGCTATCTCTTGCGTGGCTATCATCCCCTACCTATGTTGAGATAAATTACATGTAATGTGTGTGACTATTTTTTTTTGCTTTCAACAATTGTTTAATATGTACACACATAGAGGTTGTGTTATAGGTATAGATAGAAAAACTTATTGAAACTCATTCACTGGCTATATATCTCTTCCTTATCTTATCTATGTTGAGGTAACTTGCATGCAATGTGCATTGTATTTCTTTTTTCTTTCAACATCCCATTAATATGTACATACATAGAGCTTGCGTTACTTAGAAAAACTTGTTGAAAGTCAATGTAAAACAAGTTTCTAAAGAATAAAAAAATAATGATATAAACTAGATTCATATAAGTATATGAAGATATGAATATACCTGTAAATTGGGGTATATTAGCATATTCAAAAGTTATTGAGAATGCCTCGGAATTAACAAAAACATCACCTCTATGACCTCAGTTTGAAATGTTTTCTTATCATCTTGAAACAATCAACAATGAGCCTCATTTTGGTAGCTTGGCACTTGGCACATGGTTTTTTGATAGTAGTTTGGGTTAGTAGATGGAACTGACTAGTGGTATGGGGTGTTAGTATTAGCACCTTTCCTATAAAAGGAGAAGCTCCTACTCACTTAATTTTCATGTTTTGGATGAGGGAAAATCACCCCTAAATATTAAGAATTTGATCCTTTTGGTGTTTGTGTGAGTTGTTGTAATGAGATCATGAGGAATTCAACAAATGTTTGTGTATTGGATGGAGTTATGTGATTATGAAAGGTTATCGGTGGTGATGCAAGTGAGTTTTTTTGGTTATATTTATGAAAGGTTGAAAGCATTGTTTGGTGCATGTTGTAGTTTTTTTTTGGTAAGATGTTTTTTATTGTCTATGATGAATATTAAGAAGAATAAAATACATTTATCGTACAATTCATGAGGAAAAACTACAATTCAAACAAAGTGAATGAAGACTAAAATACAATTCATAAGGGAAAAATGTCACCATATTACCTCAAGGATTTCTCTTTTCTTGCAATGCAGAATGGTCTTTTGATGTATGCACTAGATGTAAGCAGAGTTCAGGTGTGTCCAAGCAGCATGAGAATTCAATCCAAAGAGCCAAATAGAGTCCAAATGGTGTGTGTATTCAATCCAAATTTCCAAATAAACTCCAAGAGGTGTGTGAATTCAATACAACATGCAAACGAATCTCGATCTATGTGTGTTGCAAACACAGATCGCAGGATTTGAGCGAAAAAAATTCAAGAAGAGAGCAGGTCATTTGGAATTTTTCATGACAACAGGGGCATGCAAATGGAAAGAGTGTGCATGCTCCAGAGGCACGCACACACTACTAACATGTGCGTGCCAATGTATAACGTTGCTTTGTTCGATGGGTAATGTTTAATGCATTTATTGCCCAATAAATCCCTATTTGTCCGTTGATTCCTAGAGCCCCTCCCCACTAAAGGCCTTTAATCCCTCAACTAAACCATAATCCCCAAGTGTTTATGTGCTTAGGGGTTTTTGGATTTAGGGCTTGTGGGTTAGGGGTTTTAGGTGTTTGGAGATAACTAGGATCTAAGGGTTAGGGTATATAATTTGGGGAAAGAATTTATCATTTGCTAGTTAGGTGCCATTTCACAATGGAAGTATGGTTAGAAGTGAGAACTCTACTAGGATATGAAGGATAGTGGAATGAAATCACTCACTATATATTTCCAACAATGGATAGAGGATGTATTGTTTCAAGAGTTCATAAACTTACCTTTACTTGTTATGTGGGTAATTTGTATGTCTACAATTGAAGTCATATTTCAATATGAATCTCTTTCATAAATTCAAGTATATTTTAGAATTCAATATAAGCTTTGATAGTTTACGATATCAATAGAAAAAAATCCTCCAACGTATCAAGGAATTATGGAATTTGAATAATCTTATGCTTAGGGTTAACTTAATGGGGCCTCCTAGGGAAAAACGAGTAATTGTGAAGCCCCGAGAGACAATATTATATCTAGCTCATTCACATATTTTTGTTCCTAATGGACTTAGGATCATATGGGACCAACAAATGGGTAGAATTACAAGCATTGGATCTTATTACAAACCATGGGATATTTAGTTTCATGTTTAGAGAATCACTTGGCCTATGTTTCATACAAACATATAGACCATGAGATCAATTCCATGATAGATGCATAATTAAAATAAGCAGTTACAGCACAGTTGGTTTTTCTAAATCTTCGGGAGTACTTGAAGATGGCACATCCACATCCAGTTTTATATGAAGGTGGAATTTTGGGGTTTGGGGATTTAGGGCTTGTGGGCTAGGGGGTTTAGGTGTTTGGGGTTAACTAGTATTTAACCATGTTTAAATCCCCATTACAATGCATACGTAGTGCACACATTTTTTGAATGCTTCCCATATCCCCATTTGAAGGCCATAAATACCCTCAAGAACTCATCTATGGTGGTTCAAGGAATCATTCCAAGACCCTGATCCCTATAGTGGTCTTTATAAGAGCCTAATGCCCGAGCTTCCTTCACCAACTATGGTTAACACCTGGAAACCCATCCCTGGTGCTCACAAATTGATAATGGTACCCATATCCACCCTTAAAGGTCAAGGATACACTCAAGAGACAGTGTGTGGTGGTTCCTAGTGACATTCCTAGTCCTAGATGCCTAAAATATTCTTTTAGGGCCTACTAAGGGATACGTTCCTACCCCATACCATGTCTATGCTTCCATGACCCAATCTTAGTACTACAAACCTTCTAATGTATCCCATACCCCCTCTCAAAGGCCAAATATCCCACCAAAGACTCGAACACCTAGATACTGGGTATCGAAAACCTCCTAGTGGCATCAATATACCCACTTCAAGTCCATGGATACACTAGAAAGGTCCTCTGTGATGGCTCAATGTGTTGTTCATGGATTTAGATGTATATTTACTTCCTTTAGTACCTAAGGCCCAAGTTTACTCCCTTGAACATGTTTAAATCCCCAATATCATGCATAACTAGTGCACAAAAATTTTGAATGCTGCCCATATCCCCATTTGAAGGCCATAAATACCCTCAAGAAGTCATCTATGTTGGTTCAACGCATAATTCCAAGACCATGATCCCTATAGTGGTCTTCATAAGAGCCTAATTCCCGAGCTTCCTTCACCAACCACGGTCAACACCCGGGAACCCATATCTAGTGCTCACAAACTAATAATGGTACCCATATCCACCCTCAAAGGTCAAGGATACACTCAAGAGACCGTGTGTGGTGGCTCATGGTGACATTCTTAGTCCTAGATGCCTAGAAGTTTCTTTTAGATCCTACTAAGGGCTATGTTCCTACTTCCTACCATGTTTATGCTGCCATGACCTGATACTAGTACTAAAAACCTTCTAATGGATCTCATATCCCCTCTCAGAGGCTTGAACACCTAGATACTGGGTATTTAAAACATCCTAGTGGCACCAATATACCCACTTCAAGTCCATGGATACCCTAGAAAGTTCCTCCGTGATGGCTCAATTTGTCGTTCATGGATTTAGATGTATATTTACTTCCTTTGGGACCTAAGGCCCAAGTTTACTCCCTTTACCATGTTTAAAACCCCAGTACCATACATACCTAATGAAAAAAAATTTGAATGCTTCCCATATCCCCATTTGAAGGCCATAAATACCCTCAAGAATTCATCTATGGTAGTTCAAGGCATATTTGCAAGGCCATGAGCTTTATAGTGGTATTTATAAGAGCCTAATGCCTGAGATTCCTTCACCAACTAAGGTTAACACTCGACAACCCATCACTGGTGCTCACCAACTCATAATGATACCCATATCCACTATCAAAGGTTAAGGATACACTCAAGAGATAGTGTGTGGTGGTTCCTGGTGAAATTATTAGTCCTGGATTACTGGTAGCTTCTTTTAGGGCCTACTAAGGCCTGTGTTTCTACCCACTACCATGTCTATGCTTCCATGAAACAATCCTAACATACTAAAAACCTTTTTATAGAGCCCACATCCCTTCTCAGAGGCCATAATTTCCATAAAAAGGTCTTGTTTGGTGCTTTAAGGCCTTGTCCATGTCCGTTGACCCCTATAAGCCACCTTTAGGGCATAAGGCCCAAGTTTCATCCACTAGCCATGGTCAAAAAACCATAACCTATACCAAGTGGTAAAAAACTCTCTATGGTGACCATATCCCAACTTAGAGGTAAAAGATACTCTCAAGAAACCATTGGTGGTGGTCTAAGGCATGTTATTGTTTGAGTTGGATGCCTAAAAGAAGAATTTAAGTAACAAGGGTTGTGTTTCCTCCCTTAACAATGTCCATGGTGCCATGAGCCATCCTTGGTGCTAAAACACCTTCCAATGGTGCCTGTATTTCCATTGAAAGACAAAGATTCCATAAATAACTCATGTCTAGTGGTTTTGAGGCCTTGTTGATGGATTTTGAGCCTTAGGAGCTACTTTTTGGGCCTAATGATTGAGTTTCATTGCTTAACCTTGATCCAAACCTTGAGATCATTCCCTAGTTCACCAAAAAAAAAAATGGTGCTAATATGCTAACTCAAAGGTGAATATTTCTCTTGGTAGGTCAAGTATGTAGGTTCACATCATTGTTTTTGGCTTTGGATGTGAACAATTATCCTTTAGGGACTAATGCCTAGGTTTCTTCCCATCACCTTCTGCTCGGAAACTCATAATGGTGCCCATATCCCCTTGGGAGGTCATTTTTTAGGTTTGAGGCATCGATCTTAAGCCTATATTTCTATCATCTTCATTAAGGCACAATGCCTGAATTTTCTCCCTCAACCATGTTTAAGACCCCTAGACCTATACTTGGTAATCATACATTCCTAATATTATTAGTATCGATACTCATAGTGAAGGATATGCTTGACAGGTTGTGTGTGGTGGACTAAGGTGTTGTTCTTGAACTTTGATGATTACATTCTTATTTTAGGGATTAAATCCAATGTTACATCCCTCAACCATGTATAGGTCCCAAACACCCATACCTAGAATCCAAGACAATAGAATGGACACACCCATATTTGTACTTGGAATCAAGGCTAGCCTCAGGAAATCCTATGTCATGGCTTTGGTTGTTATTCATGGAAATGGATGAATAAATCTCCTTACCATTGTGGTTAAGGGGAGAGGGGGTTAGGGAGAGAGGAGGGATTGGGTGGAGTGGAGGAGAGAGGGGGATTGGGTTGATAGGAATAGAGAGAGGGGATTGGGTGGATAGGAAGAGAGAGGGGGGGTGGGTTCATAGAGACGAAGGGGGGGTTTATGGAGAAGAATAAAAACAAATGAGGGTATAAAACAACGCGTGCACACAAGTGCATGTGCGCGCTAGTACGCGTGTGCGCTAATAAACGTGTGCACTAGTACACATACCAATTTCAGAGTCCCATCTGAAGAAAAGAAGTAGAAATATGATTCGGGTCTTCCAAAAAATAAACATGCATAGGGGCCTCAATCCTATCCAATGCAATTAGTGAAGATCGAAGGGAACATTTATAGAGAGAGTCTCTTCTCATTGCTATTTACTCTAGGTCTCTATCCACCTAAATGGATCACCTTTGGGTAATATGCCTAATAGAATGGGTACTAAGCTAGCACATTCACGAACACATCAGATGAATTTCTTGCAAATTATTTATCCTGGAGGCAACGATTCAAATGATATTTATTACTAAATGGTGAAGGTGCATCAATCAACCATCAGGTTCTTGTCTAGCCATGTACCACCCTAAAAGGATGGTTCCAACCATGAATTGGCCTCAACCATGTCCGATAGTACTAGAGGATTTTGGATCCCTAAAAATTCAACTACTCTGTCTTAGATGTATAATGACTAGGTGGGAATTGTTTGGATGCCTATCCCCAAATTCCTAACCTAACTACAAAATTCTTTATGGCCCTCAAGTGAGGAGTTTATTGTGTTTAGATTAAGGTTTATTTTTAGGCTCCACTTGGGGTCATGAACCAAGTGATGTTTACATTAGGTGTGTACAAAAACTAAATGAAAATGACAAGGAAATGAAACTGCATGCAAAGAATTTGGACACTTTGCAAGCCTATATGACAATCACTTCCATTAATTTTCTTATTGACCACAAAAAACACATTTATATTTACTTTTGTGGATTTTGAGCTTATCCACAGTGATCAAATATTTTCTTCAATCCAAAGCAACCATTTAGATAATAGCAGCAATGAGTACAAATACATGCAATCTCTAATTTATAGTTTATAGATTTAGTGTAATTATGTCCTTTTATGCCTCTCCAAATTAAAACAAGGGTGACCCCAGTAATTTAATTGTCCCATTTTTGTTTATTTCACAATGACTCGAAAAAAAATCTATAACCATTTTTTAACGTGACATCCGAAAAACGAGAAGGAATATCAAACTCTACTTCCAAAGCAATGTTTGTCTTGACCAGTTTAGCTTTCACCCTTGCAACTATCCTATCATTCTAGTTAATCTCCAGATCCTCCAACGTTTTTATGACTTCAAATATTTTAAAGAAAACTTGAGATTTGTTATGTTAAAGGCCATCATAATCCATAATCAATTGTTATAGGGTTTCAATTCAGCAATCCTATCCTTTTAGTAGCTTTGTGACATTTCTATCAGAAGAAAATTGTCCTTTTGTTTCAACTGACAATTTATAGTTTTCATATTCTTGATGAAGGTATCCACCTAGGTTTCAAAAAATCCTTCATCCTTTCTAATTTCTTCTATTATTTCATTGAGAATAGGATCCCTTTGGCAAAAATAGAGGCACCATTGATAGCTTCCCAAAGATAAAAGAACAAGGCCATCTTTTCCTCTACATTACTTGACATAGATTTCTCACTCCAAACAAAAATTCTTGAGCTGCTTTAATTTTGTTGGGACTCCCTAAATAGTCTTATTCAATCTCTTCAAGTACCTTGGTAGCGAGGGCCTTTGCAAAACAAGGTTTCATGGTTTAGTACCCTTTTTATATTTCCATTGTAATTCTCAACTCTTGCATTTCTTATTCTTGTTCATCGACAACATGCTCAAACAACTTACTAATAGCATTATGCGTCCTCAAAGAACCAAAATATTTGATACCCTTAGCATGGAAACTAACATAATTATTTTCATCTATATTTTCCCCTTTTTATCTTCACTTGAATATTTGCAACTTGATATTTATTTAATCATAATTACAATGGTGCATGGTGATAGAAACATATGCAAAAGAATGCATCTCTTGCTACGCCAGCTTGCTTTCTCTTGTTCTAACATAGTCTACTTGAGCTATTTGGTTGAGTTATCTCAATAGTATTCATGGCCACTACCCATCTAGTCGTTCTTTTAGATTCATTCAAGGGAAGTCTTGTGTCCCATACCCCTCAAAGCCTTATCCCATTATGTTGGAGGATTCTTTAAGTAGATTGTTATAAATTTACACTTTGTCACAGAAATGAAGAGAAGGGTTTTTTTTTTACTGATTTTTGGTATTTAGGAAAATTTAGCATTCTTCACATAGCATTATTACACTAGAAATCACAAATTTTCATGTAGAAAATGTAGGTACATCACATGAATAGCATAATTACATTGATTGCAGCATAATCACATGGATAGCAATATTAAACTAAATCTATAAACTATATTAGAGATTGCATGTATTCGTACTCATTGGTGCTATTATGTAAATGGTTGCTTTGGATTGAATAAAATCTCTGATCGCTGTGGATTAGCTCAAAATCCACAAAAGTAAATATAAATGTGTTTTTTGTGGTCAATAAGAAAATTAATGGAATTGATTGTCATATAGGCTTGCAAAGTGTTCAAATTCTTTGCATGCAGTTTCATTTTCTTGTCATTTGCATTTAGTTGTTGGACGCACCAATTGTGAACACACATTTCACACCTAATTTAAACATCACTTGGTTCATGACCCCAAGTGGAGCCTAAAAATAAACCTTAATCTAAACACACTAAATTCCTCACTTGAGGGCCAGAAAGAATTTTGTAGTTAGGTTAGGAATTTGGGGATAGGCATCCAAACAATTCCCACCTAGTCACTATACATCCAAGACAGAGTAATTGAATTTTTAGGGATCCAAAATCCTCTAGTACTATCGGACATGGTTGAGTCCAATTCATGGGTGGAACCATCCTTTTAGGGTGGTATGTGGCTAGACAAGAACCTGATGGTTGATTGCTGCACCTTCACCATTCAGTACTAAATATCATTTGAATCATTGTCTCCGAGCTAAAGTTGCAGGAAATTCATATGATGTGTTCATGAATGTAGTATATTAGTACCCATTCTATTATGAATATTACCCAAAGGTGATCCCTTTAGGTGGAGAGAGACCTAGAGTAAATATAAATGAGAAGCGACTCTCTCTATAAATGTTCCCTTCGATCTTCACTCATTGGACTGGATAGGATTGAGGCCCTTATGCATGTCTATTGTTTGGAAGACCTGACTCATATGTCTACTTCTTTTCTTACCCTATATCACAGCTATTGTGTACCTGTTTCATATTTATTTGCATGACAATTATTTTATCACGGTTCTCGTATGTCACAGTTATATTGCACCTGTGTCATTATTTTTGTGTCATAGTTACCCTATGTCACAATTATTTGTGTCACATTTATCTTGTGTCATAGTTCCTAGTAAAGAAATATGTTGTTATACTTAAAATTACACTAAAACAAAATATGTTTATATGAATTTATGGTTTGGCTTGGTGTAATGTAAGCTGATATATTATGTGGATCTGCTATGTTTCTTCTTAAATGTTTATCTTGTGAAGAATTTTTTATGCATTTGTTAACCATTACGCATTTAGCTTTTTATAAAAAAAATGTTTTAAGAATTGTGTAACGTGGGGTGTGTTACATAAATCATGTTGAGTCATAATTCATATGTCTTGATGGCCCATTGTTGACATACCATCCAACACTAGACACAATGTTAGAAGATAAAGAAGAGACCGTGCAAAAGGTGGTCTCAAACTAAGATGAATCTTCATATACATTTGAAATGGTACCGACTACACCATTAGATAATTTCATGAGGTATACATCTCCCTATGCAATGTTTCACTTGGTCATTTTGGTTTTGTGGGGGAATTGGAGCTCAAGTCTTGGTAATTTTCTTTGCAACTACACCATTTTTTAACTATGTTAAAAAATTTTAGGATTAAATTGATCACTTGGGAATCCTTTTGGCTTGCTAAACCAATGATTCACCTCATGAGAGAAAATCATGAATTATGGAGGCAAAGCCTCCAAGGTAGTGATTGGGACTTGATGTTAGAAGTAGTTGAAATCTACCTTTCTCGTGTTATAAAAATAAGATCATGGAGAAATAACAATAAACCATATGCAAATATAAATCACATAAACATAATACAAGAGAGACACCAATATAATGTGGTTCACCCAAGATGGGCTATATCCACACATAAATTTATAGTCCTTATTATTATATTGTCCAGAAAATGAAGGGATACAACCTACAACACATCCACTACAACTTCCTCTCCACTCTCTCTCAGTCTCTCTTACACAATCACATAGACCTTTACAATTCTACAATACATTACACAACCGTATTACAGTGTCTTCCTTTTAAAGGGGAATTACCATGGGAAAATACCATGGGTTATCCAAAACTATGGTCCCGTAATATGTTGGCCAAAAAAACAACCCAAAAAATTTCTTTCGGGGGCTTCACTCTTGAACCTCCGCTGGGGGACCATTGGCCCCCGGACCCCCCATCCAGGGGGAGTTCCCCCCTTAAATCTTGTGGGGGGGAGATTCTCCCCCACACCCCTCTATTGGGGTGAGAGTACAATCCATCTGCATATCATATAAAACTGGGGTACAAACACAGCTGAAACAACATCATCTCTGAATTAGGAAGATCAGGCTCCACAACCAACAATCTCCCACTTGGATACTAATCACAACAACTCCACCACTACTGCACTTATTGTACTATGCTCTGAACCATGGACTTGGAAAATTTATCATCTTCACCTTCATGCTAGAAGACCAACTGAAACTGAGCAGGAACTCAGTTTCTCTCTGGTTACTACCTTTGTCAACATGACTGCAGGATTCTGGCTAGTATGTATCTTTTCCAGCTTCAACAGTTCATCTTCCAGAACAGAGCATAAGCAATGGTACTTGAGTTGTATATTTTTAGTATTAGAATGGAAGGCTAAGTTCTTTGCAAGATGAATGGCACTTTGGCTATCACTATACAACCTTCTATCCTCCTACTTCTTACCTAATTCCTCCATGAACCTTTGCAACCAAATCATCTCTTTACTAGCCTATGTAGTAGCAAGATACTTTACTTATGTTGTTGAAAGTGCAACAACCTTTTGCAAATTCGAAATCCAACTTACAGTTGTACCACCTACAGTAAACACATACGCCATGGTTCTCCTCCTGTTATCTTTATCACCTTCCATATATGCATCAACATATCCCTATAGAACAGTGTCTAAACCTCCAAAACATAATGTATGAGTGGTAGTAACTCTCAAATACTTGATAATCCAGTGTGATTCCTTCCAATGTTCTTTACCTGGATTGTTCATATACATTCTCATAACTCCCACTACATGTGCAATATCTGCTCTTGTGCACACCATGGGATACATCAAGCTACCAACTGTGGATGAATATGGAACCTTCGACATGTAATCTATCTCTTCATGTGTCTTGGGACACATTCCTTACTTAGTTTGAAATGGTTGGCCAAAGGTGTACTAACCAATTTTTCATTCTGCATTTTGAACGTCTCCAACACCTTTTGTATGTACTCACCCTGAGACAATGTCAATTTGCCATTTTTCTTGTCTCTTGTAATTCTCATACCAATGATTTGCTTTGAAGCAACCAAATCCTTCATCGAAAATGAATTACCTAACTTCCTTTTGAGCACATTTATATCCTGCATGTTAGACCCTGCAACAAGCATGTCATCCACATACAATAACAAGATACTATATATTTAATTATCTAGCCTCTTGAAATAAAAACAGTGGTCATAATGGCATTTATTATAACCTTGTTCTATCATAAACCTGTCAAAATTTCAAATACCATTGCCTTGGAGCTTGCTCCGGGCCATACAAACTCTTCTTCAACCTACATACCAAATTATCCTTCCCTTTGACCTCATACCCCTATGGCTGCTGCATATAAATCTCTTCCTCCAAATACCCATGGATAAAGGATATTTTTACATATAACTGTTCAATATGCAAATCTTCTACTGCCACTAGACTTAAAATAGTCCTAATTGAAGTCATTTTAACAACAAGAGAAATATTTCATCAAAATCTACACCTTTCTTCTGTGAAAATCCCTTAAAAACAAGTCTGGTCTTGTACCTCTTATTGCCTCCATATTCTTCCTTCAACCTATAAACCCATTTGTTCTGCAATGCTCTTTTACCTGCAGGCAATTGAACCAATTACCAAGTCTGGTTTCTTACCAATGAGCCCATCTCCTCATTCATGCCTTTCTCCCACTTCTTTCTAGTTTCCACTTGCATTGACTCTTCATAACATGTTGGTTCACTAGAATCAGTCATCAATAAATAATACATTGAAGGAGAGTATCATTTAGGGGGTCTACTTAACCTGGTAGATATTCTAACAATTACAGGAGTTTGAGGTACCTACTGTTGTTCTTGATTTTCTGGCACCTTTAGAACTTCATTTTCTCTTATTTCATCCAGCATTGTGTACTATGTGTTTTCCTTTTCATGTTTATTTCCCTACAGCTGATCTTTATACATGACATTTTCATTGAATACCAAATCTCTACTCCTAATGATTTTGTTACTTTCATAATCCCATAAGCGATAATGTCATGGCCCCATTTTTTCAGCACCATGAAGATGATCAAATCCCATGGATCCCAGTGAAAGATTGAATTAATTAATTAATGAGGGGTTAAATTTTGTATTACGGGCAATTAATTAATTAGGAGTGTGCATTTAATTTTATCCATAGTTTACTATCTACTTGGAATAAATAATTATGGTGCATTTAATCTTATTCCAGTGCAATTAATATTTTTATTGTTATGCTGAATAAATGGAGAAATTGGCCCACCAATTCGAATTAGTGGATAAGGTTGGAGGAGTAACTTGGGGTGAAAGTCAAGTAAGCACTAGAGTCCAAAAATGATGCCAAAAATGAGAAAAGAGGAATATCTTAGGAAAGTAGCATAAATCCAGAAAGAAGGATAAAACAAGAAAAGCAGGAAAGTTCAGAAAAGAAGGAAAGTCAGAAAAAGAGGAAAAAGAAGGAAAGCCAAAGCAAAGAAAATCAAAGCAAGGAAAGTATGTCCACTAATGGGTGAGCTATTCTCACAAGTCACCAAACTAAGTAACTTGCTCAAAAGGTCAACATGAATTCTATTAAAGAAGGATTCCAAATCCTTTTCACATCTTTTGCTAGTATGAGAAATTTTATGAATCCATTTGTGCATCTGAGACTTGGGAGATGTGCCCCTAGTCAAGCATGGGAGATGTGCCCCATATTTTTGTGAGGATGATGCAATTCATCCATTTTCATTGATTTTATTTGCAGGTCCTATAGTTGATAAATTTGAATTTGAAGATCAGAAAAAGCATCATCCATTCCAGAGTTCGAATCTCCAAGCTTCCTATGGATTTCTAGAGCTAGTTTCTGGCGTAGAAGAAGAGAGACTTCTCCATAATGTTTTGAGAGGTGTTTCATCCTATATCTGATGTAATGAAAGTGAATTTAATCCTCTGATATCATTGGTTGAATTTCAAGAAGCTTCTACAAGTCCGTGGTTTGAATCTCAACTCCATTCATTGATGTCTAGTGTTGTAATGTTCAATAGAAATGGAGAGAATGTTTTGTAATGATATAAGGATCCCCTTGGCCCATATATGATGTAATAATAGTTAAATTCATTCTCTGATATCATTGATCTTGAATAAAATTGTAGAACTCGGATTTATTCTCATATTTCTCTACCCTCTCTAGATTTAGATAGAATTTGACTAGTTTCCAGTTTGCTAGCAATAAATGTATGGGAATGTATCCAAATGAAGTAATTATTGTTCTTGGAGATCATTAAGATGCCAAAAATCACATCCCATTCTTCAATTCAGAAATTCATGACCCTTTAAATCATGTTTGGAAATCCTGAATTCACACTAGCTGAGTTGTCCTGGAAGGCAATTTTGTGTATGTTTTTGTGAGACTTGCTTAGATATATTTGTAACTTTCTAGAATGACGTATTACTGTTTAATTAATTTTATTAATTTATATTTAACCTTTGTAATCTCAGAAACATCCATCTCCAGTCTCCAGTTAAATACCTCACCCATACTAGTCTGTATATGGTGAGTAGCCCAGGAGTGTTGGAGTAAATTGAAGCTTGATTCTCTTGAAATATCAATGGTGCCAGTACATTGTGCAGAGTTATTTTATCATATCAGAGTCTTCCATCCTTCCATATCCCTTGTCCTTTTCCATCTTCAACAATTCTAGCTTCCTTAGCCAATGTTTTATCAAATTTGAGAAGTATTGAGTTTGTGTGCCACAAAACTAAGTTGGTGGATTACAGTGGTATAAAAGCACTTTCCTCCACCCCTGTGGAAAGAAAGAATCACACTGTTGAAGAATATTGCAAATCATAACTCAAATGTGCAACTATGAGACTAGTTCCAGTCACTGAAGATGAAAAGTTCAAGCCATATGAGGAAGACGAAATGTGTTACATTGATGGAGGCCTACCAATAGATGATGATGGCCACATTTGTGACCATATGTACATAGATCAATGGGATGAACCAGCGATGGCTAATCCTAAGAAGGATTTATCAAAGAGGATATCAACAATTGAAGAATTGTCCTTCCACCACTAGGAGTATCGAGCTTTAAGAGAAGAGATTCACAAAGACATCTCTTTCAAATATAATTGCAGCTTTGGATTTGAGATCCAAGATAAATATTTGAATTTAAGAAAGAGCATAAAACCACCCATAGAAGAAACAATTTTTTCCACCTATATGAGAAAAGAAGAAGAAGGAAGAATCAAAATTCAAGGCTCATTTGATGCCTTTGTTTCTAGCATGAAGAGATTTTTAGAAATCTCTTCAAACAAAGTTTCCAATGATATTGATTACAAGGTTACCAAGGAGAAAGAAGCATCAGCTTGCTTGAAGGATCAAAAACATAGTAACAATCAGTCATCAAAGGAGAGGAGAAACAATCTCCCAAGAGAAGAGCCATGTATTTCTTCCAATGGATGCATTGAGCAAGACCAAGAAGAGATCAAGTTAAGTAATGAAGGTAAATATGATCTTGGTAACATCAATTCTTTTTTTCATCAATTTGAATAATGTCCCACCAATTTAATCACATAAGAGAAAGGATCAACCATTCAATCATTCTCAGAACATCATTATGGAGAATGATACAACCAAACTCTAGTTGAGAGTGAACTGGGAGAATTGGAGGGGGAGCATGCCATCACCACTCCACATCATGAAGAGATAGAGACGTCACAAAGATATGACAACCATTCATATTTTTTCATTCAAAAAATTCCTTGGTTTCATCTTGAAATGGAAGCCATTTTTTATGATAAGGTTGGAAGGGAATATCCTTCTAGTGATGAGATCCAAAATTGTGAGAAGGCTGATTTTTTAAAAGAAAGTTTGCATGATTCTGAAGAGTTGCAGGGGCACACACATGATAAAATGGGTGGGACTAATAGTACACATGGCCTTATGGAGCAGCAACATTTCCAATGAATACATAAGGATTCCTCATATTTACAAGTGCTTCAAGGAATCATTGACATGCAAGATTATTTGCAGGAACTTGTTTCACTCTGGAGAGATTATGAGCCTCTTTCATGTAAGGAAGGATTATCCTTGATGAATATTCATGATTACATTCCATTTGGATCAGAAAGTAAAAAATCCTATTCATCATTGAATTTGATGGATGACTACATCACCGAGATGGATATTACAGATTGTGCAAGAATAGCTCACATGGGTAAGAGTTATTTTTGCATTAGTAATGGATCTATTGTTGCATTCAAATATGTTATGACCAATGAGCAGCATGAAAGGCCTATGTGGCTGCAACATTATGCTTACCATACATCTCCATTCATACTTGGAAGGAAATATTACATAGAAGATGAAGAGTTATCCCATGGCATGATATCCATAGTAAAGCTTGGTGACATTGTGGGGGCTACTGAGGGCCTTGCCACCATTCAAAGCACAAGTATGGATTACTTACATCATATTGAGTTCATATGGAAGTCACCACAAAAACATGATAATATTCTTGAATACCACCCACTAGGTAGACCACCTGACAGGGTGAAGAAGCATGAGGCTGAATTGATGATGGATGTGCCATCCATCAATATCTTTCATTACAAGCAGTTGAAAAGGTTCAAGAAAGGAGATGAAAGGGACCTCAAGGGTTTCTTTGACTGGATGCACATAAAAGCAAGTCCTCTTTCATTCCTTATGGGCTTAGTGAAGATGAAGTACAAAATAGAGCACATGTGCATAAGGAACAAAGTCCTTAACAAGGAGAGAATTCAGAAAGCAAAGACTACAACCCAAGGTAAATTTTCACATATGCTTTCTGACAGATATTACTTGCATGATATTCTTCATATGTTGCAGGAAGCATACTTGAAGGATGATTAAGATATTTGCAGGTCTAATGATGAGTGGATGACCACCCAAGATTCTTTGAGAAGCACTCAAAGTGAATCCAATATGGAGGTAGAACAATTTCACCAAGAATTGCAGAAATCATGTGCTTCCTCCTACATCCAACTTAGCCATCCTCTTTCGGTTCATGAAATTCAGATTTCTATGGAGGAACCTCATGAGATGGTGGTTCATGAGATTCATGATGAAATGCATGTGCATGGGGAGTTTAGAGTTACATAGGATTAGCTCATAGGATTAGCTCCAAGCACATACTACCTTCCAGATCCAAACTGAGTTTCTTCTTGGAGTGAGTGATTCCTCCAATGAGGATTCAAAGGATCTCGTGGTTGATGGACCATATTTTGATGGAGTTGATACATCCACATATTTGGTGGCTATTTGTTGCAGAAATTTGGTTCATCTTTGGACCAATGGAATAGATTTGAGCCATTGGAAGCACTCACATAGGGAAGCATCTTGCTTTCTAGTTGGAGGATGGGGTTGGAGTGTCTCTTCTTTTCCTATTTTGGAGAAAGGACATATGAGGGATATTCTTGCTGGCATCTATGGAGAATTATTGGATACATTTTAAACCTTTTGTGAGAATCAAGGGCCTCCATGAACTTGTGATGATACCTATCCTCTTTTTGATTAGACATGGGACTTTCACCCTTATCATTGGAACAACAATGTTTTAATTTTTGGTACTTGTGTGCTTTGGGCATATGAAGTACAATCTGATTTGCATGTGCTTGGGGATTTTGTTATCAAGAAGGAACATGATCTATTTTCAGTTGAGCCAACCATGATGGATGACTATTATAGAGAGTTGATTCACCACCATCCATCCATATCACTAAGTTGGAGTATGCGCTCATCCACTGATTGGATGGGTAGTTACATGAGGGAGTTGAGTACCCCAAGAGGTAAGTTTGTTGATTGCATTAGTGTAAAGTTTATGGACACATCATCCATATTTTGTGATCAGTTGTATAGGAATTCATGGCTTCTATGTGTTGTCTTTAGTATTCTTGGTTGGACATGGGATTGCCATCTATGTCTTAGGAATGGGAATTGCAGTGCTAGTTTCCACATGGCTTATGAGGAGATTCAATATTCCTTTGGGAGTGATGAACTTCCATTTTGGTACAGTGTTTTAGACACCCCCCATGAGGAGATATTTTTTTTGTTGATACTAATGTTTGTGAGGATGCAACTAAGACAATGAGACGCTGGAATTATTTGGGATGATAGTATTCCACAAGCAACAATGCTATTGGGAGACATGCAACAATGGCAGTGGAATCTAGGAATTGATGACTCATTTCAGTTTGCATTGATATATGTAGGTATGCAACTTAAGAAATGGGACCCTAGGATCAATATTGAAGATCCATATATAATCAGAGTGGTGCAACAGAAACATGATAGCCCTTTCGTATTTTGCTTGGAATTAAGGATTTTTATTCTAGACAACCAACAACATATTTTAAGGAGTGAGGTCAATAGTTGGCTTCATATATGGTTGGAATTGGTTTCTTGCTTGAGGACAAGCAATCATGGGAGGGCAGGACTGTCATGTCCCCATTTTGTCAGCACCATGAAGATGATCAAACCCCATAGATCCTAGTGACAGATTGAATTAATTAATTAATGAGGGGTTAAATTTTCTAATTCAGGCAATTAATTAATTAGGAGTGTGCATTTAATTTTATCCATATTTTACTACCTACTTGGAATAAATAATTATGGTGCATTTAATATTATTGGTGCAATTAATATTTTTATTGCTATGCTAAATAAATGGAGAAATTGGCCCACCAATTCGAATTAGTGGATAAGGTTGTAGGAGTAACTTGGGGTGGAAGTCAAGTAAGCACTAGAGTAAAAAAATTATGCCAAAAATGAGAAAAAAGTAATATTTAGGAAAAACAACATAAATCTAGAAAGCAGGATAAAACAAGAAAAGCAGGAAAGTCTGAAAAGCAGGAAAGTTCAGAAAATAAGGAAAGTCAAAACAAGAGGAAAAAGAAGGAAAGCCAAAGCACAACAAAGCAAGGAAAGTATGTCCACTCATGGGTGACCTATTCTCACAGGTCACCAAACCAAGTAACTTGCTGAACATGTCAACATGAATTCTCTAAAAGAAGGATTCCAACTCCTTTTCACATCTTTTGTTAATATGCGAAATTGTATGAATGCATTTGTGCATCTGAGACTTGGGAGATGTGCCCCTAGTCAAGCATGGGAGTTGTGCCCCAACATTTTGTGAGAGGATTATGGCATTCATAAATTTTCATTGATTTTATTTGCAGTTCCTGTAGTTGATCAAGTCGAATTTGAAGATCCAAAAAAAGCATCATCCATTCCAGAGTTCGAATCTCCAAGCTTCCTATGGATTCCTAGAGCTAGTTTCTGGTGTAGAAGAAGAGAGACTTCTCCATAATTTTTTGATAGGTATTTCAGCCTATATCTAATGTAATTAAAGTGAATTTAATCCTCTCATATCAGTGGTCAAATTTCAGGAAGCTTCTACAAGTCTGTGGTTCGAATCTTAGCTCCATTCATTGATTTCTAGTGTTGTAATGTTCAATAGAAATGGAGAGAGTGTTTTGTAATGATATGAGGATCCCATTGGACCATATATGATTTAATAACAGTTAAATTCATCCTCAGATATCAGTAACTTGAATAAAATTGCAAAACTCAGATTTATTCTCATATTTCTCTACCCTCTCTAGATTTAGCTATAGTTTGACTAGTTTCCAGTTTGCAAGCAATAAATGTATGAGAACGTATCCAAATGAAGTAATTCTTGTTCTTGGAGATCACCAAGATGAAAAAAATCACATCCCATGCTTCAGTTCATAAATTCGTGACCCTTTAAAGCTTGTTTGGAAATCCTGAATTCACACTAGCTGAGTTGTACTAGAAAGAAATTTTGTGTATGTTTTTGTGAGACTTGCTCAGATCTCTTTGTAAATTTTTGGAATGATGTATTACTATTGAATTACTATTATTAATTGATGTTTAACCTTTTTAATCTCATAAACATCCATCTCCAGTCTCTAGTTAAATAAAATTTGAGAAGTCTTGAGTTTGTGTGCCAAAATCATAAGTTGGTGCATTAAAGTGGTATCAGAGAACTTTCCTCCACCCCTCTAGAAAGAAATAATCTCACTGTTGAAGAATATTGCAAATCATAACTCAAATGTGCAACTATGAGACTAGTTCTAGTCACTGAGGATGAAGAGTTTTAGCCATATGAGGAAGAAGAAATCTATTACATTGATGGAGGCCTACCAAGAGATGATGATGGTTAAATTTGTGACCAGATGTACATATATCAATGGGATGAACCACCGATGGCTAATCCTAAGAAGGATTTATCAAAGAGTATATCAACAATTGAAGAATCGTCCTTCCACCACCAGGAGTATCTAGCTTTAAAAGAAGAGATTCGCAAAGAGATCTCTTTCAAAGATTATTGCAGCTTTGGATTTTTGATCCAGGATAAATATTTTAATTTAAGAAAGAGTAGAAGACCACCCATAGAGGAAACAATTTTTTCCACCTATATGAGAAAAGAAGAAGAAGGAAGAATCAAAATTCAAGCCTCATTTGATTCCTTTGTTTCTAGCATGAAGAGATTTTTAGAATGCTCTTCAAATAGAGTTTCCAATGCTATTGATTCTAAGGTAACCAAGGAGAAAGAAGCATCATCTTGCTTGAAGAATAAAAATCATAGTAACAATGAGTCATCAAAGGATAGGAGAAACAATCTCCCGAGAGAAGAGCCATGTATTTCTCCCAATGGATGCATTGAAAAAGAACAAGAAGAGATCAAGCTAAGGAATGAAGATAAATATGATCTTGGTAACATCAATTCTTTTTTGCATCAATATGAAGAATGTCCCACCAATTTAATCACAGAAGAGAAAGGATCAACCCTTCAAGCATTCTCAGAACATCATTATGCAGTCAGATACAACCAAACTCTGGTTGAGAGTGAACTGGGAGAATTGGAGGGGGAGCATGCCATCACCACTCCACATCATGAAGAGATAGATATGTCACAAATATATGAAAACCATTCCTATTTTTGCATTCAACAAATTCCTTGGTTTCATCTTGATATGGAAGCCATTTATTATGATAACGGTGGTAGGGAATATCCTTCTAGTGATGAGATCCAAAATTGTGAGAAGGATGATTTTTTAAAAGAAAGTTTGCGTGATTCTCAAGAGTTGCAGGATCACACATATGACTAGATGTGTGTGACTAATAGTACACATTACCTTATGGAGCAACAACATTCCCAAGGAAGAGTACATAAGGAGTCCTCATATTTACAAGTGCTTCAAGGAAGCATTGACTTGCAGGATGATTGACAGGAACTTGTTTCACTATGGAGAGATTATGAGCCTCTTTCATGTAAGGAAGGATTATCCTTGATGAATATTCATGATTACATTCCATTTGTATCAGCAAGTAAAAAATCCCATTCATCATTGAATTGGATGGATGACTACATCACCGAGATGGAGACTACAGATTGTGCAAGACTAGCTCACATGGGTACGAGTTATTTTTTCATTAGTAATGGATCTATTGTGGAATTCAAATATGTTATGACAAATGAGAAACATGAAAGGCCTATGTGGCTGCAACATTATGCTTACCATACATCTCCATTCATACTTGGGATAAAATATTACATAGAAGATGAAGAGTTATCCCATGGCATGATATCCATAGTAAAGCTTGGTGACATTGTGGGGGCTACTGAGGGCCTTGCCACCATTCAAAGCACAAGTATGGATTAATTACATCAGATTGAGTTCATATGGAAGTCACCACAAAAACATGATAATATTCTTACATACCACCCACTAGGTAGACCACTTGACAGGGTGAAGAAGCATGAGGCTGAATTGATGATGGATGTGCCATCCATCAATATCTTTCATTACAAGCAGTTGAAAAGGTTCAAGAAAGGAGATGAAAGGGACCTCAAGGGTTTCTTTGACTGGATGCACATAAAACCAAGTCCTCTTTCATTCCTTATGAGATTAGTGAAGATGAAGTGCAGAATAGAGCACATGTGCATAAGGAACAAAGTCCTTAACAAGGAGAGAATTCAGAAAGCAAAGACTACAACCCGAGGTAAATTTTCACATATGCATTTTGACAGATATTACTTGCATGATCTTCTTCATATGTTGCAAGAATCATACTTGAAAGATGATGAAGATATTTTCAAGTGCAATTATGAGTGGATGACCACTCAAGATTCTTTGAGAAGCACTCAAAGTGAATCCAAGATGGAGGTAGAACAATTTCACCAAGAATTGCAAAAATCACATGCTTCCTCCTACATCCAAATCAGCCATCCTCTTTCAGTTGATGAAATTCATAGTTCTTTGAAGGAACCTCATGATATGGTGGTTCATGAGATTCAAGATGAAATGCATGTGCATGGGGAGTTTAGAGTTGCAAATGATCAGCTCCAAGCACATACTACCTTCCAGATCCAAATTGATTTTTTTCTTGGAGTGAGTGATTCCTCCAATGAGGAGTCAAAGGAGCTCGTGGTTGATGGAATAGATTTTGATGGAGTTGATACATTCACATATTTGGTGGATATTTGTTGCAGAAATTTGGTTCATCTTTGGACCAATGGCAGAGAGTTGAGCCATTGGAAGCACTCACATAGGGAAGCATCTTGCTTTCTAGTTGTAGCATGGGGTTGGAATGTCTCTTCTTTTCCTATTTTGGAGAAAGGACACATGAAGGATATTCTTGCTTGCATATATGGAGACTTATTGGATACATTTTAAACCTTTTGTGAGAAGCCAGGGCCTCCATGGACTTGTGATGATGCCTATCCCCTTTGTGATTGGACATGGGACTTTCACCCTTGTCATTGGAACAACAATGTTTTAATTTTTGGTACTTGTGTGCTTTGGGCATATGAAGTACAATCTGGTTTGCATGTGCTTGGGGAGTTTGATGTCAAGAAGGAACATGATCTCTTTTCAGTTGAGCCAACCATGATGGATGACTATTATAGAGACTTGATTCACCATCATCCATCCAGATTACTAAGTTGGAGTATGCGCTCATCGATTGATTGGATGGGTAGTTACATGAGGGAGTTGAGTACCCCAAGAGGTAAGTTTGTTGATTGCATTAGTGGAAATTTTATGGACACATCATTCATATTTCGTGATCAGTTGTATAGGAATTTATGGCAGCTATGTGTTGTCTTTAGTATTCTTGGCTGGACATGGGATTTCCATCTATGTCTTAGGAATGGGAATTGCAGTGCTAGTTTCCACATGGCTTAAGAGGAGATTCAATATAATTTCCTTTGGGAGTGATGAACTTCTAGTTTGGTGCAATGTTTTAGACACCCCCCATGAGGAGATATTGTTTTTGTTGATACTAATGTTTGTGAGGATGCATCTAAGACAATGGGACCCTGGAATTATTTGGGATGAGAGTTTTCCACAAGCAACAGTGCTATTGGGAGACATGCAATAATGGCAGTGGAATCCAGGAATTGATGACTCATTTCAGTTTGCATTGATATTTGGCAGTATGCAACATAAAAAATGGGACCTTGGGATCAATATTTAAGATCCATATATAATCAAAATGGTGTAGCAGAAACATGATGGACTTTTGGTATTTTGCTTGGAATTGAGGATTTTGATTTTAGACACCCAGCAACATATTTTAAGGAGCGAGGTCACCGGTTGGCTTCATAGATGGTTGGAGTTGGTTTCTTGCTTGAGGACAAGCAATCTTGGGAGGGGAGGATTGTCATGTCCCCATTTTGTCAGCACCATGAAGGTGATCAAAACCCATGGATCCTAGTGACAGATTGAATTAATTAATTAATGAGGGGTTAAATTTTGTATTCTAGGAAATTAATTAATTAGGAGTGTGCATTTAATTTTATCCATAGTTTACTACCTACTTGGAATAAATAATTATGGTGCATTTAATATTATTGGTGCAATTAATATATTTATTGTTATGCTGAATAAATGGAGAAATTGGCCCAACAATTCAAAATAGTGGATAAGGTTGGAGGAGTAACTTGGGGTGGAAGTCAAGTAAGCGCTAGAGTCTAGAAATGATGCCAAAAATGAGAAAAGAGGAATATTTTAGGAAAATTAGCATAAATCCAAAAATCAGGATAAAAAAAGAAAAGCAAGAAAGTCTGAAAAGCAGGAAAGTCAGAAAAAGAGGAAAAACAAGGAAAGCCAAAGCAAAAAAAAGAAAAGCAAAGCAAGGGAAGTATGTCCACGCATGGGTGACCTATTCTCACAGGTCTCCAAACCAAGTAACTTGCTCAATAGTTTAACATGAATTCTATAAAAGAAGGATTCCAACTCCTTTTCACATCTTTTGCTAGTATGAGACATTTTATGAATGCATTTGTGCATCTGAGACTTGGGAGATGTGCCCCTAGTTAAGCATGGGATATGTGCCCCATATTTTTGTGAGAGGATGATGGAATTCAGAAATTGTCATTGATTTTATTTGCAGGTCCTGTATTTGATCAAGTTGAATTTGAAGATCAAAAAAAGCATCATCCATTCTAGAGTTCGAATCTCCAAGCTTCCTATGGATTTCTAGAGCTAGTTTCTAGTGTAGAAGAAGAGAGACTTATCCATAATTTTTTGAGAGGTATTTAGGACTATATCTGATTTAATGAAAGTGAATTTAATCCTCTAATATTAGTGGTCAAATTTCAGGAATCTCTTACAAGTCTGTGGTTTGAATCTCAGCTCCATTCATTGATTTCTAGGGTTGTAATGTTCAATAGAAATGGATAGAATGTTTTGTAATGATATGAGGATCCCCTTGGCCTAAATATGATGTAATAACATTTGAATTCATACTCTGATATCATTCATCTTGAATAAAATTGCATAACTCAAATTTATTCCCATATTTCTTTACCCTCTCTAGATTTGGATAGAATTTGACTAGTTTCCAGTTTGCAAACAATAAATGTATGAGAACATATACAAATGAAGTAATTCTTGTTCCTGGATATCACTAAGATGCAAAAAATAAAATCCCATGCTTCATTTCATACATTCGTGACCCTTTAAATCCTATTTGGAAAGCCTAAATTCATATTAGCTGAGCTGTCCTCGAAGGCAATTTTGTGTATGTTTTTGTGAGACTTTCTTAGATATATTTGTAACTTTATGGAATGATGTATTACTATTTAATGACTATTGTTAATTGATATTTAACCTTTTTAATATCAGAAACATCCATCTCCAGTCTCTAGTTAAATACCTCACCCATACTAGTCTGTATATGTTGAGTAGCCTAGGAGCGTTGGAGTAAATTGAAGCTTGCTTCTATTGAAACAACAATGGTCTTAGTACATTTTGCAGAGTTATTTTACCATACCAGAGTCTTCCATCCTTCCATATCCCTTGTCCTTATCCATCTCCAACAATTCTAGCTTCCTTATCCAATGTTTGATCAAATTTGAGAAGTCTTGAGTTTGTGTGCTAGAATCCTAAGTTGGTGCATTACAGATAACCAAAATCATCAACCCCATATCCAATAAAGGTACATTTCTTGGATTTAGCCTCAAGCTTTGTTCTATTTTCTTTATCAATATGGACAAATGCTTCACAACCAAAAGTTCTAAAAAATGAGTAGTTTACCTTTTTACCTGCCCATGCCTCCTCTGGAATGCCACCATCCAAAGCACTTGAAGGCCCTTTGTTTATTAATTAAACAACAGTATCTACAACATCTTCCCAAAACTGTAAGGGGAACTCTACATGCAATCTTATACACCTTTCACGCTCCATGATTGTTCTATTCATCCTTTTTGACACACCATTTTCTTGTGGTGTTCCTGGTACTATCTTCTCTCCACGAATCCCATGGTATGAACAACAACTATCAAACTCCTTGCCACGGTATTCACCTCCATTATCATATCTGATACACTTCAAGATTTTTCTTGTCTCATTCTCAACCAAATCATTCCATTTATTAAAAGTAGCAAACACATCAGATTTCTGTCTAATTCAATAAACCCAAGCCTTTTTTAATTGCATCATCAATAAAAGTAACATAATAACAAGAGCCACCAAGATATTGTACCTGAGATGATCCCCATACATATATATGCACAAGCTCTAACTTTTCACTCTTCTTCTATTTCCCAACCCTGAGAAATTTGACTCTCTTTTGTTTTCCATAAACACATTTCTCACATAATTCCAAACTTACCTGCTTCAGATCTGGCAACAACTTCCTTACGTAGAAAATATGCATCCCCTTCTCACTCATGTGACCAAGCCTATGATGCCACAGTGTTGTATATGTTCCTCTGGAAGCTAACGAGATAGAACAGTCAGTATTATGAGGACATAAATACCATGTACCTATCCTATCTCCTTTTTCAATCACCATCAATCCTTCAGTGATCTTCCACCGTGTTTCTCCAAACATAGATAAATAGGCGCCATCTACCAAATTCCCTGTTGAGATTATGTTTATTTTCATAGAATAAATATTCCTTACATCTTTCAGCATCCATTCAGTTCCATTCTTTAATTTTATCCGTACCTTACCCATTCCAACAATTTTACATGGCTCATCATCACCCAATAAAACATGTCCAAAATCGCCTGGAACATAATCATGAAAAAATTTCCTATGGGGTGTAACATGACATGAATCCCCTAAATCTACTACCCAATAATAACTAGTATTATCTAATGCAAGAATCAAAGCATCTTTTAACACATCACCTGCTACATTTGCTTCTTGAGTAGTCTCCAGCTGTCCATCTCCTTTTTTCTTTAGAGATCTGCAATCTTTCTTCAAATGTCATTTATTTCCATAGTTGCAGCACTCTATCTTTCCCAATATGGACTTGGATATGCCCTTATTGGACTTGCTGCGATTACCTAGGATTTTCCTCTCTCCCTTTGTCTTCCCCTACTCTCCACAATCAATGCATTACCTGATGTCTCACCCGTGCTTTTCCTTCACATTTAGTCACTAACAATAACACCAACATGTTACAAAGAAAACTTCCTATGGCTTGGGGCAGACCAAAACAGACAGCTGAATGCCAGAAAATGACTCAAATCCCAATGCAATTCTATATAAATGACAATGCTAAGATAATGGAGAAAATACCAACCTTCGACCAGATGTTCGAAGTAAATCCCCATTGAGATTTCAACCTCTACACTTGAACCTGCAGATTAGTCTCAACAACAAGTACAAGAAAGTGCATATAATATGTGAAAGACATTAGCATAATCAATAGCATGATCCATGATATTATAAGCAAATATAACCCAATGTAATTTAAAAATATTCACAATATCAATTGGATGAGAAAATGAGTATTTCTATTAATGAATAACAAGAAGTACAATATACGACCTCTTGCTGGCAACCAATATGAACCAAGAACTGGGTCTCTCCACTTGTGCCTCCACCACTTCAATCCTCCATGTAATGGAAAAATCAAACTATGAAAGGAGTTTGGAAGGTGAACATAAGGAGTTCACAACAACAAGGATCAATGAGTGTAGACTCAAGTCATGGCAAAAATCCACTAGAGTTATCTTGCTCTCTCTTTCTCATCCCTTCCATATGCCATAAGAACTCAATATATAGCCTTCCAAAGGTAAGTGAAAGGACACATTGAGGCGTTTCGGGGCATATGGAGGGCCAAAGGTCACCCTAAGACCTCTTTTTGGGAGTAAAAAGTAATTTTCTAATTATTTTTACCATTTTACTTAGTACCCCGCAGGATATAGTGGAACAACTTGCGTGTATGCCAGCTATAATGGGACAGCAAGCGTATAGGAAGAAAAATAGGGAAAATTTGTGTTTTCTGGAGGGCATAAAGTGAGTCTGAGTCAGTGAAATGGATCCTGAAGGCCAAAGAATGCTGATGCTCACAAGGTGGAAAATTACACTGTAACAGATGCCCCTGAATGTGTGAGGTCAAAGAATGGTGCTACAATGGCCGAAGTACATTATAAATCTCAGAAGTGGAGTGATGGAGACACAACTAGAAGGAACAACTCACTCGTCATAATGCAATAATATCTCTGGATACATATCGGTATAGTACAACAATTTGATACAATGGCCATGAATAGGCAGTACATAATGAATACATGTCATAGGTTATCATAGCCATAACCATCTACAGTAAGAGACGATCTCCTGCTGAAAGGAAACAACTGGTGCAAACTGGAGGTACAAACTACTGATGTCTGAGAGGTGATATCTCAGATGTAAAGTCATGATCATAAGTCGCATACTGAATGCCACTATCTCTTGGGGTCTTCTACACAAATCCTCTACGGTGCAAGTCCCATCAAGTGAATAAAGGTGTTGAGGTCGAACCTGATGCGACATAGTATGATTACTGGTTAATGATGTATACCGTTAACAGACACGAGATAACCCATCAATAATGAAAATGGGCATCAAGGAATAGAGTACAATCATCAAAGTGCGAATAGATGTGTTGAAGTCGAACACTAAGATGAATCTATCGATCAGGGGACATTGATATATTCCCAAAACTATCAATGGTGAGAGAACCTACCACTAATGACTACAAGCCTCAAGGTACTCAACCGAACTCTAAGTCTCAAATTCTGGAATAAATGGGTTGATGTCGATGGAACTAAACTCGCTAGAAGGAGGGCATTAAGGAATCCCCCATCAGCCAACACAAGGTAACATCTACGCTGAAATATTTGGAAGAACTAAGGTGAAACAAACTGACTCAATAAGGATGGCTGACATGCAATAGTGAAGAGATCTGAGGAGTGGCTGACTCTGGTTTCAGGACTTCCTTTGAACAAGAGCATGAGAAGATGGGTAGACTCAGGTAACACAGACTCGACATAACAGTGTGCGATGCAGGAGGCATCAACAAAGGGCTCCATAATGACTGGAATCTTAACCAATCGGTGGAGTAAAATTAGAAACGAGTACAACTCCTAAGGTCTGACTATAGTCCTGACTCATAATGTATGGAGTGGAATGAATACTCTATTCAAAGGCGACACAACAGCTGCCAACAAAAAGAAGTAAATATTCTCCCGTCCAACTTTTTGGAATATTTGATTTTTTTTTTCTTTTTCATATTTGGAAAGCTTGAAAAAGAATAAAATTTCTTATAGTACAACAATTGAGGGAATGAGTGTCAAATAGCGAGCAAACTAGTCCCAAGCAGTGGAACATACCTATGATCAATGCAAGGAAGCATGTGTAGGATGTGGACACTAGAGGAGGTGTTCCCTCAGGGTCAAAAGGTCATCAAATTGTGAAGGGAAAATGGAAGCTCTATAGGGCTCGACAAGGAAAGTGCTCAGGCATCAAGCTAACAACTGAGTAAGTGGGAGCCGGCACAAGGGTCAAGCGGCAAGCAGGATGATGCAATGCAATCACAACTTGATACAAATGTGGGGAGTCCTTATGGGAGATGGCCAGCATAAGACAAAGTAGAGTATGAGTCTTTATCACAAAGTCATGGCGTAACTACAAAGGACTCCCAATTCTAAAGAGAGACAACAACATGAGCGCCAAAAGGAAAAAAGGGGCTCTAACTAGGGCACCCATGGTCGGAAAGGCCCTACCGCCAAATAACGACACTTCTATAATAGTGTGAAAGCTTTGTGTCAGTTAAGAAGCGGGGTCACACCTAGGGTTAATGAAAATGGCCAAAAGGTCAGATGCATAATGCATGTGAAAATGACATCTAACCTATATGCCATGTGTGAAATATACCTGCTGCAGGTGCGAAACAGTAAAAAATCAACTCTTATCGAAGAAATTTGTTCAAAATGCTACTCCAAGACATCACATTAGTCCAAAAAGGATTAAAACGAAAAAAAATATAGACAAGTGGGTTTCCAAAACTATAAATAGTAATAAAAAATTACAATTTACAATTCATTTTCACTTTTTACCCAAATTGGAGTTTTTCGTTAGTTTTCACCTGAAACTTTAGTCGCTAATTCTGGGAGCTACGGGCATCCGTTCGTCGAGCCGTCTGGAGCAGGTTAGCTATCTCATCCTTCTCTTGCAATTGGTAGTTTTTATTTCAATTTTTAGTGGTCCAATTCTTTTAATGGACAAGCCCTATTTGGTCACAGCGCTGTATGTGGGCTACAAGTATACAGGTTGCGGGTAGGGCCTTCTACCTGTGGCCAACACATGTGTTGACTGCGAGTGCCGCCTATGTTTTCTCAATATCCTGTGAGTACAGCCGTGAAGTTGGTTTTTTATAAATGGAAAAGACTAAAATATTGTGTTTCTTCCTCCAGGATGGTTCTAGAATGGAGGGAAAGGGAGCATGACCTTGTGGATGAGGCTGTCTGCCATGATTTGCCTGCACAACAAGCATTACAAGCGTGTGGGATTTTCAAATTTTGGAGCATTGGGGGTTTGAGGGACCAAAACCAATTGCTCTGTCGCTTGATAGACTACTAGGACGTAGACACAAAAAAATTCAACCTGGATGGTCAAATACTCTCCTTGGAGGTAGATGACATATATTTCATTACAGGATTGTCCCGTCAAGGGGAAGTGGCAAGTCTTCGATCTCGTACTATGGGTGGTGGGATCACCGTTCCCGACTACATAGAGTGGTACTGTCTTCCCAAAACTCGGAAGGTGGGGACTCAGGTACCCATTGGATCCATAGTCAGTCTGAGCATGAAGATTATAGTATCCACTCCCATCAGGATTATAGGTTCGGCAGTTCTACACCAGGCTTCAAGGCCGGTGATGTTCTACGCCTCATAGTGCATGCAACCCATGATATATGATTGGTGCACAACATCATTGGGGTCTATGAAGACCCAATTAATGGAGTGCAAGCGTGGGGAGGAAAAAAGATTTGGATACGACAGTATACTATGTAGTGTTTTCTTCGAGAGAGTTCTGGGGCTCAGTCTGAGGGTTGAAGTCCCTCCTCATAGTATCCATGACCCAACCCTGACCCGGTGGGCAGAGGTCTTGACACGACAGGGTGGTGGCCGATAGGCATCACCATATACAGATGAGTTCTTTCACTAGTGGGACCAACAGGTCATAGCCATTAACGACTACCCCTATGGAGGGATAGACTTCTATGGTGATCGTGACATGCCGCTTCCTCCAGGAGCCATGTACAGAGACATCAGTATGTTACTCTTTTTATGTTTTTGTGTATTAAATGTTTTGGGATTATTTATTATATATGCAAAAATATTTTTTGGGGGAGTTTCACATATTGACATTCTACTGTTTTCTCGCAGATACTGGTCCGCGAAGACCAAAGGGTTTCCCGAGACATTGTCAATGGGGCAGGGGTGGAGAGGTAGTTGGTGTTGTAGTAGAGTGCACATTAGAGACCGTGTGGGTCAACCTATCCCACATGACCAACAGGGTACCCATGATCGAGGTAGCGCGGCTCCCAGAGGATATGCAGCGCCATGTTGTGGGAGTATTGAGCCCTTGGGTGCAACTACTACAGCGCATAGCCAATGCAGTACATTATTACTATCAAACACATCCTGTCGAGGCATCTAGGGCTCCTCGTGGGGCTTAGACATCTCAAAGTTCCATATTTTTGTATCAATGTGTATATTTTTTAGAGCTACGGGCTCCAATTTTGTATTGTGACACTACCATTTTGGACATGTTATTTATAAAAACTATGATTCTCCGCTTCTACTATATGTGTATGTACAAATGTATGAATGTATGTTTATTTGTGTGCTTCATTATGAATGTGACAAATGCCAATCTAGGACATAGTTAGCATATGCATCAAATACATGATTAAAACTTCTCGTAACATGAATGTATGTAATGGAAACAAAATGACATTCCAAGATTCTTACCCTTAAGAATATACATAGCAAAATAGGATCCCTCACACGGTACCGACCATTCAATTGAGACACAACCAGTTGTGAATCCAGGCAGACTTCTAAAAACTTGATACCATTTGAAATGGCATCACGAAGTAGCTCGACAACGGCACTGTACTCAGCCACATTATTGTATGTAGGACCGAGACAAGAACCTCCCGAAGACACAACTAGGTGGTCAGGTGAATAAATAACCCAGGCAGCAGAAGCGAGCTACTGCATATGACGACTAGCACCATCTGCGAATCCCAAGAGCATAGGAGTTTCTGCTGACATATGTCAACCAAACGGAAGCGAATTAGCAGACCGAAAAACCAAAATAAATCTAAACTATGTACAGAAGCAACTATACAATAGTATACAAAAGTATTAGCTCGAACTAGAAGTTCAAGCGTAATACCGCTTGAGGTAGAGCCCATTTCTAGGATCCTTCAAGGCATTCCTTTCATAATCTTCCAATTCGTAGGCTCCTTTTTCTAGGACACGCCTCACTATGTAAGGACCGTGCCACATGGGGTTAAACATGCCTTCCCCCAGGGGTTCTTTGGCTTGGTCATATAAGAGGACCAAGTCACCTTCAGCATACTTCCGGGGACAAACAGACCTATCGTACTAAACCTTAACACGACGTTTATTGGCATCTATAGCCATGATACCAACTCGACTCTGCTCGTCAAGCTGCTCAAGGTGGATCAAATGTTGCTCAATATCCGATGTATCAGGGAGGAGCTCTATGGCTAGTTTTAACGAAGGGATTTTGCATTCAATCGGTAGAATAGACTCCACACTATGTACTAGCTGAAATGGTGAGAACTCGGTGGCAGTATTAACTGCGGTTCAATATGCCCACAAAGCAGGGTATAACATAATATGCCAGTTGATCTTCCTTTGCTGGATGGTACATTGGAGAATGGTCTTTAAGGACTTATTGACTGCCTCAACTTGACCATTCGCTTGCGGGTATTCCGAGGAGGAGTGATCTTGATGAAACCCAAGCTTGAGTGACAAATCCGTCATCATCTTGTTCTGAAAGTGACTGCCATGGTCAGTGACAATCTCTCTCGGAATACCAAACCGAGCGACAATCTGATTGAATACGAAGTGGGATGCTGTAGCACAATCGAATTTTATGGTAGGCATGGCCTCATCCCATTTGGAGAAATAATCCATGGCCACAATGATATGGTGATGCCCCCCAGTCAAAGTTGGTTTGCAATCCATGAAATCCACCCCCCACTTAGTGAAGGGATCGACAGTGACGACCGGATGAAGGGGCATTGGATGCGAGTGTACATTCCGAGAAAACACCTAGCAAGGGTGACATCTCTTTACGGTGTTCATACAATCTTTGAAGATTGAAGGCCAAAAGTAACCAGCTCGCATAATGTGTTGGGTTGTTGCAAGCCCGGATAAGTGACCACCACACGCCCCAGCATGGAAATCATTAAGAACACGCTCCACTTCTTCGTGAGTCAAACAATGATGGAGGATAGAATCCTTTCCCTGATGATACAAAGTGTCACCGAAAATGGTATAATCTTTAGCGTGGTGTTTCACACGTCGTCGTTTGTCTCGTGAATAGTGCGAAGGAAACTTCAAAGTTTGAAGATATACAATAATATCCCCATACTAAGGGTCCTCAGACGAGATAAGAAATAAGTGCTCATCCACAAAGGAATCTTCATGGACAATATCCTCATGCAGTCGTGGAAGGTCCGACATGAGCTTAGCAAAAACCAAGGATTTCACTGATTTCGCTGAAGCAAAATCGAGATCAAACTCCTAAAGAATCACAATCCATTTATTGTACTTTCCCCCTATAAGACATTGTGATAGAACGAACTGAAACGGATTGATATGTGCTATGACTGTGGTTTTCCTAAGCATGATGTAATGCCGTAACCGTTGGACTGCATGAATAGTCGCAAGTGCCAACTTTTCCACATGAGTGTATCTCAGCTCAACGTCTACTAAATTTCCACTAAGGTAATAGATCACATGTTCCACGATCACGTCATCAACCTGAACTAATACCATGCCAATCGTCTCTTGAGACATGGCCACATAAAGTATAAAATCTTTTGCGAATTCAGGCGGACTAAGCAGAGGGGCCGATACCAAAGATTTCTTAAGAGCATTGAAAGACTGCTGGGCTCACTCATCCCAGATAAACGGTGTGTCTTTCTTCAACAAGTGCGTGAAACCTTTAGTAAGATTAGCATAATTCACTACAAAGTGATGTATAAAAGTGGCTCTCCCTTGGAGGCTATGAATTTGAAGTAAATTGTGCGGAGGAGGCAACTGAAGTTTTGCCTCAACTTTAAGAGGATCAACTCTAATACCCTCTTTCAAAACTATGAAACCTAGAAGGCGATCCGTTTTCACAACAAAGATGCACTTATTGGGATTTAACCGAATCTTGTAGCATATGGATCTTTCGAGAATTAAACGGAGGTGCTTGGGGTCATCCACTCTCTTGCGAGAATGGCCAGCAAGATCATCCAAGTATGCCTCCACTATGTGTTTAAGGTCATGAAAGGCGTAGGTCATAGCACGCTGAAAAGTGGCTCCGACGTTCTTAAGGCCAAAGGGCATCTTCCGGTATACAAATGTACCCCAAGGACAAATGAAAGCAGTCTTTTGTTGGTCCTCGGGTTTTATCTGGATCTGGCTATATCCTGAAAAGCCGTCCATAAACGAAAAAACTTCGCTTCCCACACAAGCATCCAAGATTTGATCTATGAATGGAGTGGGGAAATTTTCTTTCAGACATGCACAGTTCAGATCTCTAAAATCAATGCATAGACGGCTATTTCCCTACTTCTTATCCACAGGAACGGGATTTGACACCCATTCGGTAAGGGGAACTGGGTAGATAAAACCAGCCTTAAGCAGTTTCTCCACCTCTGCCTTAATCACGACTGCCTTTCTAGGGTTCATAGCATGAAGGCATTGTCGAACCAGCTTAGCATTGGGATATGTTCTAATCTTGTGTTCGACAATGCTGGGGTCTATTCTTGGAATCTCCTCATATGACTAGGTGAAAGCCTCCCGAAATTCCTTAAACAATTCAGTGTAAATGCGAACCTCTTCAGGAGAGCAATCAACACCAATGTAAATGTTCTCAACCTCTCCAGGGGTACGAGAAATGTTGATTGGTATGGTAGGGGAAATATTAGTCATGTTCCCCTCCGAGAAAATCCCATGCGAATCCCAAGGAGCCACAGGGTGACCAACCATCTCGGCAAGAGTCATCCTAAACTCTTCTTGCTCGATAAGATCTAGGTTGGGAAGAAAATGGGAGCGATGATGGATGTCTTCCCAATGTCTTTCACTACCACACATGGCCTCAACAATAGCTTCATCCGAAGGTAAAGTACCCTCAAGACAATTGTGCGAACAAGATGAGTCGACTGCCCATTCCGACAGCATGACGAGATCTTCCTCCTCTGTCCGTGAAGAGGAAAGATCCGACTCTGCAGTGGCTTGTTGAATATCTTGATATGCAAGCTTAGCAGCAGACAGTGGCATAGCCATTCCAACATGTGCATGTCTGCAGACGTGGAACTCGTGAATGGTAAGGTCCATGGATCATTAAAATATGAATTCCGGAATGGTACATTATTCAATGGAGGAGGCGCATTATCGGAAACAGTTCCAATAAAAACAATAGGTGCAAGAAAATCAAAAGATCCCAACAATGAGGGGTACAATCTGACACCCATGTTCCTAGTTGTCGGTTGAGAATCTTTGACTTGGGGGACAACAGGTCCCGTGGATGTTGAGGAATAGGGACTAACGAAATCTAGCTGGTCGATCGTCACAATCTTGCCCTCATGTGGAAAGCAAATAATTCTAAATACAAAGGACACGAACTCTCTCATAGCATAAATCCAATTCCGACCCAGGAAAAGGTTGTAGTCCATGGGTGCATCAACCACCTCGACTTCAATAGGCATGGATTTTCCACCCAAGCGGACAACAAGGGAAGGAATAATACCATGCGGCTTAAAGGACCAACCATCGAATGCAGTGAGCATGGTCATAGACTTGGATAAGGGAGGAGAGCCAAGAGCTTTCCAACAAGATAAAGACATCACTGACGTAGAAGCACCTTCGTCAACCATCGTTCTTTTGACGATATTCTGCAGGCATTCCACATGGACTTGAAAAGCCACATGATAAGGTAAGCAAGGTTGGACGTCAGTAGTGTCAAAATTGATAATGTTAGGCCTTCCCCCATCCTAAAATCCTAAAGCACACAAAAGGGCATGCCTTTAAGAAGGACATGCCTGTAAAACCTCAAGAGCCGACATGGCACATAGAGTTTGACCCAAATCTTCTACAATAGAGTAGTTCTGGGTGGCTTGAGCATTGGGATTATGCATAGAGTGCTTGAGAACACCTTTCGGTATCCATGGCATAGTAGTGGGCTTCTCGATATGCAAAGAGGTATCATGAGGAGGAGGAGGCTCATTCCCCATATTCAATTGTGGTGCATCATAAACACGTTGACGAGTAGCAACACTAACCTCTGATTTAACCATATTCATGCATCCAAAGCCACCGTCATGGGAAGAAGACATGGGAGTTTCATTGGTCCCATAACCAGTAGCGAGAGCATTTGAAGCCATGTTCATATGATGTGGAAAGGGATCTTTCAACACAGCTGGGCTCTGTGTCAGATGCTTTGATGCTTCCTCAATCCGAGGAAACAAGTGAGTGAGATGATCTTCCCCACAAAGCTTGCAAGGGAATTTCACTTTATGCCTAGGTTTACGGTCCCCACCATCATTTCCGTCGTCTCGAGGAGGGTTGGCATTCTCTTTCTGAGGAGTATTATGATTACTACCATTGTTCCCATTATTTCCACCCTTGCAATTATTTCTCCCCTTCTTACCACCAAGCTACTGGTTACCCGATGGGTTCGCCGATTGCATAGCGTGTACATTGGACGATGGGGTGGAAGTGGACAAGGTGTGAACCTGTCTGGGAGTATATTGGTTAAGTGAAAATTTTTGCATTTTATTGGAAACCAAATCTACAGTTCGAGTACTTGCGGATCCAACAATGCCATCGACATGTGGTCCAGGAACTGGCTTGGGCTCATGTCTTGATCGTGGTGCATCAGGAAGAATGTCATATAGGATGCCATATTGAGCATAGAGTAAATCTAGCTCTGGACTTTTTGTATAGCTTGTTCCTCAGTCGTAATGCCGAACATCGAAACATACTTAGAAATGTATGGAAGCAAAGACTTGAGAAACCATTCCAACAGAAACTCTGGAGGAATGTTGGCTTTCACTAACCTCTTCCATCGATGCCAATCTTGAATGTGGTCAGGTATGTGTGTGGCCTTATTTTGGCAGAAGGTAGACAAGATTTCAGTGCCAGTATCGTAGCGAACCGATAGCTGGAAATGATCTAGGAAAACCAAGGCTATCTCATTGAAACCCCTATACGTGCCCCTAGGAAACTTGACATACCACTTTGCGGCTTACCCCGTGAGGGTGTGTTGAAATAGTCTCAAATGAATGGAATCATGTTTTAACGAGTTTGATGAGCACCAAAGGTGAAAAGTCGTGACGTGATCACCCAGATCCTCACCACCCTTCCCCTCAAAATTGGGAATGTTTGAAGGGAGCTTGGTAGGTACTGGAGGCCAATTATGATCGTGACACGCTGGATCATTCATGAGCTTTGAAAGATCCGAAAGCTTTAATCAAGCAAGGAAAGGAAGCTGCGGCTGTAAATCTTGACTATAAGCTCCCATAAAAGGTTGATTATACGGACCTAAAGGATAAGATGGACCATAACCATGACACTGGCCATAAGGATGATAACCTCCTCCAACCTAACTCGTGTGAGGGTAAGCAGGTATATACGTATTAAGCACTGTAATGAGGTAGGTTGTAATGAGGGCCAGTGTTTGTGCCAGAAATTGTTACTAAGGCTAGGGTAACAAGCCAACACAATCTCAAGAGTAAAACTCAATTCAAACTAGGGTTTAGGGTTTTGTTTTATGTGTTTTTGGTCA
Organism: Larix kaempferi; assembly: GCA_027924585.1. Lineage (NCBI taxonomy): Eukaryota > Viridiplantae > Streptophyta > Pinopsida > Pinales > Pinaceae > Larix > Larix kaempferi. The sequence continues at coordinate 6,770,401 of BSBM01000738.1, forward strand.
TAAACTTCAAGAACATGCAGGGAATACATTCAGCAGATAAGCAACAACTAAATCATACACATATACTGATAAAGATGCATATATATCACAAAAATCCAACAAAAGACTGTACTGAAGTTCACACATAAAGGACAAGCACTACTAGAAAATACACATTAACCAGCAATGAATTTGTCATTCATGAAACTAAACAAGTTCAAACATGAAGCCAACACAGACCGAATGAAGGGGAAAGAGTCATATATTCATAATTTCATCAGTAAATGCATATAAGAGTTACAGTACCTATCTCTGAATAAGTCTGAAAGTACAAGCAGCTAGCAGACCTCCTGATGCTCGCAAAAATCAGAACCCTTACAATGTTTTTCCTCCCTTTCTAAATAGTTTTCTTGCCAAAAAATAGTTAGGTCTTTCCTCCTAACTCTCCATCGAATCACTAGGTTAGGTAAAGTAAAATTTACACTTTTTACAAAATTACAAGCCTGTTAAAAATAGCAAATTCTTTAACTAAAACAAAATGCTTATCTTAAATAACCCCTAACTAATAACTGCCTCATATCTCCTTCGCTGCCTCCACAAGAAGAGATATACCATCTGGACTTGAGGACCTTTTCTTTATTCTTTTATGCTTCTTCTCCAGATCAGCTATCTTTTTCTGAAGGTGTTCATTTTCCTGTTGTAAAGTTTCAATTGTCTTTTCCAGCTCTGAACAGTGCCTGTCAGAAGCCCTTTTCCTTCTAAGTGTTTCCTTTGCATCAACCACTAATTCCTAAAAATTGTCATGAACATCCTGGAGATCTTCTCTTAATCTTCTATTGGCCATCATCAAACCATCGTTGACCTCCTGCATATAATTCATTTGGTGCTTATATTGTTTGACAGTCTTCTGTAAATTTTCCCTGTCAGAATTAGCCATTTTCTCTATTGCAGAATCTTTCTCTTCATTAGGTTTCCAAGGAATGTCAAACTTCTTAAAGATTTCTGCTTCTTCTGTCAACAGTTTCTCAGAAGTGTCTTCAATGATGAGCTTTGGGTTTTCTTCATCTGCTGCTTTCACTGAATTAATCTCCTCTTTTTTACATGGCTGCAATTTATCTATCTTTGATTTGTCATCATCCATGGACCCTTCATCTAAGATAGTCACCTTATCTGTGTTCAATTTAGGCTTTAACAACTTTTTCATGTTTAACCTCAACTTATTTTTTGACCTAGTTTTAGGTCTCCAGAATGTAGCTGCCTCTCCCATCATCTTCAGTTCTTTCCCTTGGTACTGAACATAAGCTAATTCCACTACTTCCAGCTTATTTATTTTCTTGTAAGGCCTCATGGTTTTTCCATCTAAAACTTGAGCTTCTTCAATTTGAGTTTTGACTTTAATCTCAGAAATAGGCTGTTCTTCTTCTAACATGTATCCTTCATCATCCGAAAGGATTGTGATGGGGCTTCTTGGCTGAATGTGGATCTCTTCTTTAGCTATAGGAACCATTTTAATGTCGACTTTCCTCTCCTCCTGAGGATCTGCTACAGGTGATGGATTCTTTTCAGGCAGTTCCTTTTTGTCTTCAAATAGTGTGAACTTATTTTTAGTGTAATCTGGAATTACTTGGAGCTGACTGTCATCCTGTCTCTGTTCTGCTACCTGTTTTGTCACCTTCTTGGCTCCAATATCATCTTTACTTGTAGATTTGACTGAGTGGCCTAACGTTTTCATCATTACCTTCCCCTTGTCAGTCTGTCTCTTTGGTTGTTGGTCTTCTTTTTTAGGATGAACACCTGACCAGAACAAAAAGAAATCCCAAGTCCTTCCCTCATGTTGCAACACTGTAGTGATGATCAGTTTAATGAGACCATGGTGAAAAAGTGACTGAGAAGTGTGATCATCATGTTGCTTTATCTTGCTTGACATTTTCTGCAGGCTTTTAACGAAAAAGAAGGGCAGATTCATCTTAGAAACTCCTGCCATGTGTTGAAGGAACCTGAGATGATATTTAAATACCAATGAATATCTTCCTTCACAGGTCACATAACTTTGAAGTATCCTTATGGGCTCAATCCACTCCTTCCTGAAATTTTGAATGAAAATACCCTTATTCCAGTCAGGAGTCACATTAGGCAACAAGTACCTTTGGGGTTCAAACTCGAAAGGTGATTTTTTAAACCAGTGCTCACCCTCATTGCTAATCTCAGTAGCTTCTGCTATTAATTCCACAGTCAACTTGAATTTCAAAGTATCCATCATAATCATATCATTTTTAAGTCCCTTAGCAAACTTGCAGGAGACCTGAGTAGTGAAGCCATCGATCTTCTTGAAAAACTTCAACCAACCTGCCTGCTGAAAAAGTTCTGCACAGTTAGGAAGCTTCTGAATCCAGGTTAGGTCTGTGGGCTTAGCCCTGTTGACCTTACCACTTTTGCCACTTTTCCCCATATTCTTCTTTTCAGAAAACAGGAACAGTCTGACTTTAGGTTTCAAAAAATATTTTGTAAGCTGGTTTCTTATGCTTTGGGCTCCTTTGAAATTTGCTACACCCTCCTGGACAGACCTTCAAGTTCAATGCTCTCTTCTGTCAACCATACAACTAGGTCTGTATAAGAAAGTCGATATGTCCTCCAAGCAAGTGATTTCACGAGTCATAACAATTTTCAACAATGTTTAAACCACTTAAATAAACCAACAAAACACCTTCTGTGTAAGAAATGAGCATAACAAATAAATCTGTGAGTCCTCTCAATGCTATTTCCTGTATATTCTGATTTTCAATGGCATTAGGTCATGAGAAAAACCCATTCAATTAGTTCATTATAACCAATCTACATCACTACTAGAGTTTTGAATGTATAGGAGAGCAAATGATAAACAATCTTCGTTCAAACTGTCATTAGAATTTCCCAGGCTGAATATTTTAAGTTTAAGACTACTTTGCTGCTCTGTTCATGCACATTCCTCATACTAGCTTCAGATAGCTATTTCTGTGGTGAAGTGTTTATTTTATGATCTATTCTATCATCTCCAGCAACCAATTTCTCCAGATAATCGTGCAGCGAAAAAAAAACCCAAATTTCCCAGTTATAAGGGTTTGTATCGGAATACCTGTCAATTACTCATCTGTCGTGGCTTAAAGCTTCGTTTTGGGGTATCAATGGTCTCCTCTTATGAGAATAGGTGTCTTCATATCATTTCTTTGACTGCTGGTAAATGAATTCGGAAGCCCTAACTCTCGCTGGCGTTAAAAAACACTTGTCTTCTCTCCACAGCAACACAATCCACCTTTTTAGCAGTTAACTCTCTTTCACGAACACTCCTTTCTTATAATAATGCGTGTAGAAAGAGAAATTTGACAACTTAGACCGGGATTTGCTGGTTTTTTGTGCAACTGATTCCGCATACCATGCAATGATGAGCCTGTTCTGCTTCATGATTGATAACCAACTAAAATCATGCTTAAACTGCAGCAAACACGTGTTAAAACACTCACACAAGGCGATTAGTCACTCCCATACTGCATCATGATTAAAATCAGTTCGAAAATTGAAAAAACAACAGGCTGCGATATTCCTGTAGCGCGCCCTTTGTTAAAATTTTGTCTAGCGCTACAAGAATAGCTAACATGCCAAAATTTAGCAGTTTTTCAACTTTCTGCTAATTTGTCGGAGGTTCTAACAGTTACTTGGTTTAAGAAATAAGTTTAGCTGCTCTCTAAACACATTAATGAATCAACCTTTGAAAATATGACTTTCTTTAACCCCCTTTAAAATATAAAACATCACCAAAATCAAATAAAATCTAAAAAGAATGGGCTCAAAACTTATTCAATCACCCATAGAGTTTCTAAGGAGACTAAATCTAAAACTTAAAACCAAAAATTTAACTGAGGTAGATTGACAAACAAACCAAAACTGGAGAAAATAAATCAAAAATGGAGAAAAATTTACTGACTTAACATCTGGCTCCAGCTGTGGGATGAAGTCCTTCTTGCGAGGCTTCAAGAACTTGTAGACTAGTGCCTTCTGTCTTCAATCTAAACTTCCATTGGGCTATGGAGTCTTTATTCAATCTCACTCACACCGGTATATACAATGAAAAGTGACCATGATCCGCATTAACTGTAGAAATGCTTGAGGAATCGCCCATTCACAGGGCTGAGCAACTCCTCACCTTCAAGGGACTGCAAGATGAATGTATTATTTTCCAAAACTTTAGATATCAGAAAAGGGCCAAACCATAGATTATCAAATTTGCCATGCTTACCCTTCTGTTCCTTTCTTGCATCCCATCTTAAAACCAACTCACCTTCTGAAAAAATATGCTCTTTAATATTTCTGTCAAACCTGTTTTTCATTTTAGCTCTGTACAGCTGTGCTTCTTTGTCTACGTTCTCTCTATTTTGCTGTAACTCAATAATTTCGAAGATTCTCCTTTGCAAATCATCCGGTTCCTCTTGAGAGTTCTGAAGGAACTTCATTACTGGAATCCCCAACTGAACTGGAAATACTGCTTCTATTCCATACACCAGCTGAAAGGGAGAAGTACCAATGGCTTGCTTCACAGTAATCCTATCTGCCCACAATGCATATTTCAACATTGAATCCCAAGACCTTTTATTATGTTTCAACAGCTTCTTAATGCATTGAATGATATTCTTGTTAGATGATTCAGCCTGACCATTTCCCTGAGGGTAATAGGGAGTTGAGTGCTTCAAAATAATACCATTTTTCTCACAGAAGGCCACCATTGCCTTGGATTTGAATGCTTTGGCATTATCAGTAATCAATCTTTGTGGACAGCCAAATCTACTCAGAATATTATTTTCAATGAACTCCATAATCACCTTATCTGTAGCATTTCTTGTTGGAATAGCTTCCACCCATTTTGTAAAGAAATCCGTGGCAGTCAAAATCCAATGATGCTGGCCTGAAGATGCTTGATTTATTTCTCCAATAAAATCCAGACCCCACTGCTGAAAAGGGGCATTGACTGCAATAGGCTTCAAAGGTAAAGATAATAATTTGTGTTTACCTGCAAATTTCTGACAGGGTATGCAAGCTCTTACCTGCTGGTAAACATCATGGAAGAGGGAGGGCCAATAGTATCCAGCTCTCAAAATTTTATAGGCTGTTGTTTTCCAGTATTTATGTCTTCCACAAGCTCCTTCATGAGATTCTGAAATTACTTCTTCTATTTCAGCCTGATCTAAACACCTTAACAAGATTCCTCCTGGGTCTTTCCAAAACAATTGATCTTCTATCAAACTGTATTTAGTAGCTTTCAATTTCAGAGACCTGGCAGCCTTCCTATCTAAGTGTTCTGGGCATTGCAAAAATAACAAGAAATGAACAATATCAGCATACCACTCTGAAGATGAATAAGAGTCCATGATTCTTTCTTTCTCCAGGAATGCTTGCTTTTCTTCAGGTGTTGATTCTTCTGTCATAACATGTAATCCTAGTGCTTGACAATTTGAGTCAGCCAGCAGTTTGGCCAATCCTTGTCCTTTGACCAGCTTAGTAGGTCTGATTTCCACTTCATATTCCATAATTTTGGCAATCCACTTTCCCCTCTTTCCTTCACTATCAGGCTGTGTCAAAACGTCTTTCACTGCAGCGTTTGGAACAAATGAAATAACCTTGGAATGTAAAATATAAATTCTGAAAAATTTTAAAGCCTTTACCAGAGCATAAGCTTGTTTCTCCAAGATACTGTATTTCAGCTCTGAATCTCTAAGTGTTTTACTGAAAAAGGCAATTGGTTACTCTAATCCTTCATTATTCTTCTGAAGTAGGATAGCAGCAATAGTATCCTCTGAAGCAAAAGAAAAAGTAAGGAATTCTTTGGCAAAATCAGGGCTTACCAAAACAGGTGCTTCTGTCAGAGCCACCTTGATTTTATCAAAAGTTGCCTTTGCTTCAACAGTCCATCTGACTTCTTGGTCCTTTTTTAACATTGATGTGATTTGTTTAATGGTTTCAGCAAAATTAGGAATAAACCACCGCAGAAAATTTATCTTGCCAATAAATGATTGCACATCCTTTTTACTCCTGGGCAAGCTAATCTTCAGTATTGCTTTGACTCTCTCAGGGTCAATTCTAATACCATCAGCTGACACCAAGTGACCAAGTAATTTACCTTCTTGCACAGCAAAATGTGATTTTTTGCGGTTCAAAGATAAACCAAATTTTCTGCATTTTATGAAGGTTTGCTCCAAATGCTTCAAGTGTTCATCATGAGATTTTGAGAAGACAGTAATATCATCCAGATAGATAACCACAAACTTATCTTTCTCACCCACAAATGCAATTTCCATAGCTCTCTGAAAGGTTGATCCAGCATTCATCAAACCAAAAGGCATCTTTTCATACATAAATGTCCCCCAGGGGGTTGTAAAAGCTGTCTTTTCTTTGTCATCAGGGTGCATGGCAATCTGATTGTACCCTGAGAAACCATCTAGCATAGAAATCCTTTGAGCTCCAACTACCTGCTGCAAAACCTGTTCAATCTTGGGGAGAGGATAATTGTCTTTTAATGATGATCGATTCAGATTTCTGAAGTCAACACATAATCGAATTTCCCCATTCTTCTTTCTAACAGGAACCAAATTAGCCACCCAAGAAGAATACCTAAGAGGCACTATTATCTTTGCATCCAACAACTTCTTTAGTTCTTTTTCAATTACAGGGAACAAGGCTGGATTGATTCTTCTTAATTTCTGCCTGAAAGGTTTGACATTAGGTTTCAAAGGAACCTTGTGCTAAATAACTGTTGTATCATAAGTTTTTAGTTCCTTATAAGACCAGGCAAATGCATCTATATATTTTTTCAAGAGCTTAATATATCTACTTCTTTGCTCCACTGTTAAGAATTTATAAAGTTTTACCATTCTTGGATGTTCTGCTGAACCAATATTGTAGTCTTCTACATTGTCTTCTGAAGATTGAATTACTGGCTTTGAAGGTGTATCATCTTTGGCGAATATTCTTTCTAAAGGTACTAGACCTTTCGGAATGAAGTTGCTTTTCAACTCAATGATTTTATGCCCTGCTATATCTTCTGCAGCAAACTCATCTAACTGTTCATCTTTTTCATCTTCTTCCTGATCAATTTGAATATTTGAAAACTCATTTACGAGCTCAAGAAAATTTTGCATTTCAATGTCATCTTCAAAAACCCTCCAGTGCTTTATATTGTCAGGAACACAAGGTCTATACCTCACTTCTATAGGATACTTTAGCTGAGTGATTTTAGGGATTCTAAAATATGTGGCAGCCAGGGCTAAAGAATCTACAGTCTCATTATGATTCCTGGGAATATGAGTGATATTAAATGCTATAAAATAGTTTTCAAGCATATCCCATACCTCATTTCGATATACTTTCAACAAACCCTGCTTTACTTGATATTTGTTCTTCACCTGTTGAACAACTAATTCGGAGTCGCCAAATGCAGAAATTTGCTGAATTCCCAAATATTTAGCAGCTTTCAATCCCAATATCAAAGCCTCATACTCAGCAGTGTTGTTAGTGGTAACAAACTCCAATTTATACATGAGTTTCACTGTTTCACCGCCAGGGGAAATAAGTAAAACTCCAACTCCAGCACCCTCTCTGCATGAAGATCCATCAAAATATAACTGCCACACTGCATCTTTTTCCTCTATGCTATGTTTTATTGGCTGATCTTTTTCCACTTGTAACAGACCAGCAGAATTATCTTCTTCACTAAACTGTAATATGCATGAACCAAGGTATTTATCCACAGAGTACATTGGGTGATTGCTAGGGTTTTTATCATCTGTGACTATGTAAGCAAGCTGTAGCTCTCTGTAAAGTCTTCTATTTTCTCCACCAAAAACAGGAATGGTTGCATAAGAGAGGTCCATCTGTAAGGTTCCACCAACCTTCTTTTCCCAGGATCTTGAAAGAAGCAAGCCAAACTTTGGGGTGATATCAGCCACTACAACATCCATTATGACACTCTTCATTGGCAACTGAGCAAGGATGACAACCATATCTTTAATCACTCCTAGACACTTGACAGCTCGGGAGTCAAAGGCATATAAGTCATGATAAGGTTTGGTAACACTAAGACCTAGGGCTTCCATCACAGCTTTAGGCATTAGATTATGGGATGCTCCAGAATCTAATAGACAATTATGGATCATCTGATCATGGATAGTTAAGGTAACATAGAATGGAGGAGAAGCACCAGCTTCATTTTCTGTTTTCTCAGCTAAGGCAGATCCAATGAATATCTTTGGACTTTCTTCTTGCAAATTGACAGTATCTGAAACAGGTTGACCACTAGCAGAATTCATAACTTTTAGGACTGTTTGTTTATATGATGAAGTTTTGATAAGCTCAGAAAATGGCATAGGAATTTTTAGTTTACCTAACTCATTTTCTAAACTGAAATTTTGAACTGACTTGTTTACCTCCTCAATTTCTACATTCCTCTTGGATTTTTCTGCAGGTTGCTTATTTTCTGTTACAGGATCAGCAACTGGTTTATCAGGAATAACTGGAGCAGAAACAACAGCTTTCTTCTTAGGAGCTTGGACTACTTGTTTCGGGCCAGATCTGAGATTAAGAGTCTTCTTAATTCCATTCTGATTAGCAGCAGCATTTACAGCAGTTTTTTCAAACTCTAATTCATCTTCAACTTCATACAAATCTGCATCATAGTACTCAGCATTTAGAAAATCTTCTTGTGTTACAAAACCTTCAGATAAACCATCTCCAAAATGGTTCACATCCTGATATGTTTCAGTTTCTTCGAACAGTAACTGTTGATCAATTTCTTCTTCATCCACCAAATTATTTTGAAAAGGTGGGGGTACTTTTTGATCCTCATTCTCTCTCCTTTCTCGCTGAATATCATTATTTCTGCGTTCTCTTGGCATGAATCTAGGAGCAAATTGTCTCCTGAACTGATTTTGGTTATTTGGATTTCGATCAACTTCTGGAGCAGGTTTAGCAGAATTCTTTTCAAGTTCTAGTTTGTTCAACTTGGCAGTAAGAATCTTTACAAGCTTAGCCATTTCATCTATTTTAGCTTCAGCAGACTGAGGTGCAACACTTGTGGAAATAGCTTCCTTCTTTCCCTTTCTTTCATACTGTTGCTGAGGTGTTTCTTTCTTGAGTCTGTTAGAAGTAGCAAATTGGACTCTACCTCTAATGCTGCCTCTTGCATGTTCAGCAGGGTTATAGGTCTTCTTTCTCTGAGCAATAAAGAGAATTCATGATCAAAAGCATTTGCATAGGTCAACTTGGCTGATGTTTCAGTGAGTTTGATTTCTGCAGGAATCCTACTATACATTTTGTTAAATCTTTTGGAAAAGTCAGAAATAGTCTCATCCTCCTTTCTTCTCAAAGCTCCAAACTCAGTTATGTAATAAGTGTGATCCTTGGTGTCTCCCCACTGTCTCAGAAAAAGATCTTTGAGTTCTTCAATTATGGTGATAGAATTAGCAGGCAGTTCTCTGAACCATTTTCTCACATCCCCATCAAGACTTTGTACAAATACTCTCATCCATACATCTTTAATTTCAATGTTCTGATTATCTGCATAACTCTCGAAAGCCTCCCAATGTTCTTCTGTAGTTGTTTCACCTTGTCCATTGAATCGGGGCATATACTTTTGGTAATCATGTGTAGGCAAGGCATGTAAGGGCTGAGGTAATACTAATGGTGCATACCTAGCTACTACCATTCTGTCCATCATATCCATAGGTGGATTTTGGGCTGCCATTGTGGACTGAGGTTTAGACTGAGGTTTTGAAGAAGAAGAAATTTGACTAGAACTTTTTTGAAAAGGATTCCTTCCTAATTTCAGCTGAAAGATTGGTATTTTATCAGGGGAAAAAGTTTTAGCTTTCAAAAAACTTCGAGGATTAGTAAAAACCTGGAAAGTGCTCTCAGAGATGGTGGGTTTTGCACAAGGTAAGTTTTCAGCTGGGTCTAATGATTCACCCAACTGGTGAGAGTCACAAGAGGCTGGTAAAGATTGAGACCTTCTGAGCTTTCTTGCTGTTTTTATGATCTTTTCAGGGTCTGTCACACCCAGCTGTAATGGGGAAGTAGGTCTGCTCCTGGTTCCAATTCTGTTAGAAACCACTGTGACAACTTTCTGGTGAAAATAGCCTTCAAAAAATGCTGGTTCAAGTCCACCTCTTAAACCAGGAAAATGATGAGTATCCCAGGGAAGATATGCTTCAGCTTCGTCCCCGGCAATGGCGCCAAAGATGTTTGTGCCAGAAATTGTTACTAAGGCTAGGGTAACAAGCCAACACAATCTCAAGAGTAAAACTCAATTCAAACTAGGGTTTAGGGTTTTGTTTTATGTGTTTTTGGTCATAAACTTCAAGAACATGCAAGGAATACATTCAGCAGATAAGCAACAACTAAATCATACACATATACTGATAAAGATGCATATATATCACAAAAATCCAACAAAAGACTGTACTGAAGTTCACACATAAAGGACAAGCACTACTAGAAAATACACATTAACCAGCAATGAATTTGTCATTCATGAAACTAAACAAGTTCAAACATGAATCCAACACAGACCGAATGAAGGGGAAAGAGTCATATATTCATAATTTCATCAGTAAATGCATATAAGAGTTACAGTACCTATCTCTGAATAAGTCTGAAAGTACAAGCAGCTAGCAGACCTCCTGATGCTCGCAAAAATCAGAACCCTTACAATGTTTTTCCTCCCTTTCTAAATAGTTTTCTTCCCAAAAAACAGTTAGGTCTTTCCTCCTAACTCTCCATCGAATCACTAGGTTAGGTAAAGTAAAATTTACACTTTTTACAAAATTACAAGCCTGCTAAAAATAACAAATTATTTAACTAAAACAAAATGCTTATCTTAAATAACCCCTAACTAATAACTGCCTCATATCTCCTTCGCTGCCTCCACAAGAAGAGATATACCATCTGGACTTGAGGACCTTTTCTTTATTCTTTTATGCTTCTTCTCCAGATCAGCTATCTTTTTCTGAAGGTGTTCATTTTCCTGTTGTAAAGTTTCAACTGTCTTTTCCAGCTCTGAACAGTGCCTGTCAGAAGCCCTTTTCCTTCTAAGTGTTTCCTTTGCATCAACCACTAATTCCTAAAAATTGTCATGAACATCCTGGAGATCTTCTCTTAATCTTCTATTGGCCATCATCAAACCATCGTTGACCTCCTGCATATAATTCATTTGGTGCTTATATTGTTTGACAGTCTTCTGTAAATTTTCCCTGTCAGAATTAGCCATTTTCTCTATTGCACAATCTTGCTCTTCATTAGGTTTCCAAGGAATGTCAAACTTCTTAAAGATTTCTGCTTCTTCTGTCAACAGTTTCTCAGAAGTGTCTTCAATGATGAGCTTTGGGTTTTCTTCATCTGCTGCTTTCACTGAATTAATCTCCTCTTTTTTACATGGCTGCAATTTATCTATCTTTGATTTGTCATCATCCATGGACCCTTCATCTAAGATAGTCACCTTATCTGTGTTCAATTTAGGATTTAACAACTTTTTCATGTTTAACCTCAGCTTATTTTTCGACCTAGTTTTAGGTCTCCAAAATGTAGCTGCCTCTCCCATCATCTTCAGTTCTTTCCCTTGGTACTGAACAGAAGCTAATTCCACTACTTCCAGCTTATTTATTTTCTTGTTAGGCCTCATGGTTTTGCCATCTAAAACTTGAGCTTCTTCAATTTCAGTTTTGACTTTAATCTCAGAAATAGGCTGTTCTTCTTCTAACATGTATCCTTCATCATCCGAAAGGATTGTGATGGGGCTTCTTGGCTGAATGTGGATCTCTTCTTTAGCTATAGGAACCATTTTAATGCCGACTTTCCTCTCCTCCTGAGGATCTGCTACAGGTGATGGATTCTTTTCAGGCAGTTCCTTTTTGTCTTCAAATAGTGTGAACTTGTTTTTAGTGTAATCTGGAATTACTTGGAGCTGACTGTCATCCTGTCTCTGTTCTGCTACCTGTTTTGTCACCTTCTTGGCTCCAATATCATCTTTACTTGTAGATTTGACTGAGTGGCCTAACTTTTTCATCATTACCTTCCCCTTGTCAGTCTGTCTCTTTGGTTGTTGGTCTTCTTTTTTAGGATGAACACCTGACTAGAACAAAAAGAAATACCAAGTCCTTCCCTCATGTTGCAACACTGTAGTGATGATCAGTTTAATGAGACCATGGTGAAAAAGTGACTGAGAAGTGTGATCATCATGTTGCTTTATCTTGCTTGACATTTTCTGTAGGATTTCAAAGAAAAAGAAGGGCAGATTCATCTTAGAAACTCCTGCCATGTGTTGAAGGAACCTGAGATGATATTTAAATACCAATGAATATCTTCCTTCACAGGTCACATAACTTTGAAGTATCCTTATGGGCTCAATCCACTCCTTCCTGAAATTTTGAATGAAGATACCCTTATTCCAGTCAGGAGTCACATTAGGCAACAAGTACCTTTGGGGTTCAAACTCGAAAGGTGATTTTTTAAACCAGTGCTCACCCTCATTGCTAATCTCAGTAGCTTCTGCTATTATTTCCACAGTCAACTTGAATTTCAAAGTATCCATCATAATCATATCATTTTTAAGTCCGTTAGCAAACTTGCAGGAGACCTGAGTATTGAAGCCATCGATCTTCTTGAAAAACTTCAACCAACCTGCCTGCTGAAAAAGTTCTGCACAGTTAGGAAGCTTCTGAATCCAGGTTAGGTTTGTGGGCTCAGCCCTGTTGACCTTACCACTTTTGCCACTTTTCCCCATATTCTTCTTTTCAGAAAACAGGAACAGTCTGACTTTAGGTTTCAAAAAATATTTTGTAAGCTGGTTTCTTATGCTTTGGGCTCCTTTGAAATTTGCTTCACCCTCCTGGACAGACCTTCAAGTTCAATGTTCTCTTCTCTCAACCATACAACTTGGTCTGTATAAGAAAGTCGATATGTCCTCCAAGCAAGTGATTTCACGAGTCATAACAATTTTCAACAATGTTTAAACCACTTAAATAAACCAACAAAACACCTTCTGTGTAAGAAATGAGCATAACAAATAAATCTGTGAGTCCTCTTAATGCTATTTCCTGTATATTCTGATTTTCAATGGCATTAGGTCATGAGAAAAACCCATTCAATTAGTTCATTATAACCAATCTGCATCACTACCAGAGTTTTGAATGTATAGGAGAGCAAATGATAAACAATCTTCGTTCAAACTGTCATTAGAATTTCCCAAGCTGAATATTTTAAGTTTAAGACTACTTTGCTGCTCTGTTCATGCACATTCCTCATACTAGCTTCAGATAGCTATTTCTGTGGTGAAGTGTTTATTTTATGATCTATTCTATCATCTCCAGCAACCAATTTCTCCAGATAATCGTGCAGCGAAAAAAAAACCCAAATTTCCTAGTTATAAGGGTTTGTATTGGAATACCTGTCAATTACTCATCTGTCGTGGCTTAAAGCTTCGTTTTGGGGTATCAATGGTCTCCTCTTATGAGAATAGGTGTCTTCATATCATTTCTTTGACTGCTGGTAAATGAATTCGGAAGCCCTAATTCTCGCTGGCGTTAAAAAACACTTGTCTTCTCTCCACAGCAACACAATCCACCTTTTTAGCAGTTAACTCTCTTTCACGAACACTCCTTTCTTATAATAATGCGTGTAGAAAGAGAAATTTGACAGCTTAGACCGGGATTTGCTGGTTTTTTGTGCAACTAATTCCGCATACCATGCAATGATGAGCCTGTTCTGCTTCGTGATTGATAACCAACTAAAATCATGCTTAAACTGTAGCAAACACATGTTAAAACACTCACACAAGGCGATTAGTCACTCCCATACTGCATCATGATTAAAATCAGTTCGAAAATTGAAAAAACAACAGGCTGCGATATTCCTGTAGCGCGCCCTTTGTTAAAATTTTGTCTAGCGCTACAAGAATAGCTACCATGCCAAAATTTAGCAGTTTTTCAACTTTCTGCTAATTTGTCGTAGGTTCTAACAGTTACTTGTTTTAAGAAATAAGTTTAACTGCTCTCTAAACACATTAATGAATCAACCTTTGAAAATATGACTTTCTTTAACCCCCTTTAAAATATAAAAGATCACCAAAATCAAATAAAATCTAAAAAGAATGGGCTCAAAACTTATTCAATCACCCATAGAGTTTCTAAAGAGACTAAAACTAAAACTTAAAACCAGAAATTTAACTGAGGTAGATTGACAAACAAACCAAAACTGGAGAAAATAAATCAAAAATGGAGAAAAATTTACTGACTTAACAGCCAGCACTGACTGTATTATAGCAAGGGTTACCAACATAATTATGGGGCATATAAATATTACTCGTAGTGGGAATCGTGTTGTAATGACCATAATTGTTAGGTATGTTCCCACCCCTTGCATAAGCATTACTAGTAGCAGGAGCAGTCATGTTGTTACCATAAGTATAAGGTATATTCCCACCTCCTACATTAGCATTACTAGTAGCAGGAGCAGTTGTAAAATTATAGGGTATGTTTCCACTCCCGGTATTAGGAGGATTGTTAACATTAGTGAACGTGGTCCTGGGTTGATATGTAGAGGCATGTGTATTGTACTATGGATGGTGAGTCATATTGCGAACAGTGTTACCACTAGGAGGGTATTGCCCCAAATGGGTGCAGTATTTCCAACACCATGACTAGTGTTAGCATGACTACCAGACATAGTGGAAGGATCAATTGTGTTGTAATTAGGCATACCATGAGAGAACGGGGGTAGCATTCGTAGTGGTCATAGGACCCATGTTAACATGCAAATTCGGCATCCCATATAGGAAATTCCTTGGATTCGAAGGATCGAATGGGTCGTCCTCGGGTGGAGTAGATCCAAATAGAAGAGGTCGAGTCTCTGGTATTAATGGATTGCCCCCCCATTCCTCTCTAGGAGTAGGAGGAGCAGAAGCGTCTTCAACTCTACCCGACAGGGTCGCGGGGATTTCTCCCATGCCAAAATGAGCAGTGATAATGTCAACGTGAAGCACTTCAAAAGAATCAGAAGAATCGGAGAGGGCCTTCCGGCATCCCCTATGAACACGACATGTAACTTCGATGGCCGGTAAACTAGTGAACCAACAAGACCGGCAGAGAGTTGGACCTCGTGCCATGATACCTCTGAAATTTCAATAAATCAAAGCATCTCCTAATGGCCAAACTAATGATCAAAGAGGACACACCTAAAGAAACTACAGCCAAATGCACACAAACAGGATTGGCTCAAGGGACCTCATGACACTACAGCCAGTATGTCTCGCCTAGGAGAGGCTTGAGACTCCCAAACTATAACCGGAGGTAACTTAATCAGTTATAAGTGTTCCCAGACTTCAATTCATGCACAGGGTCAAATCCCTATACAACAGGAAACTGTGTTGTCCAACCCCTATCTGACTCAGGACAATCGCAGTATAACCACTGTGAATGCCCTATGCAATACGTAGGTAAGGAAACTAAGGTCACCACAATATAACCAATGCTCAGGAAAACAGTCGCAGGCAGGATCTATTGTTTGGGCAGGGTATCTAATCCCGAAACTCAAGAGGTACAGACCCCTCAAGAGCCCCTGTACATGAACAAATCTTGGAAATATCTCCCACGTTTGGCCAGTATTGGAGGGCTATCTCTGCAACCAACCTCCCGTGACCTCGTCCTTAACTCTGGTCTAAGCAGAGCTTCCTGAGAACATTGATGTATACTATGGGTTTCACCACTCTCTAGTCAGATACATAATGTTTCGTCTAGTAGTCTTGGATTGTTAACTCACAATGATCTATTCCAAGACTCTAAACCTATACTAGTTGGTTCACCCTATAAAAGAAAAACCGTTCTAATGAATTTTAAGATTAAGCGTTGATTTTAAATGGATGTAATTACTCAAAATATATGGTCATGAAACTGATGATGTATAGGACTCAATAGTATACACAATCAAAAAATTCTAGACTCATCTATCCAATAAAAACAATGCCACTAAAATGATAATCAATCCAACAGTTCGAAATAAAATGAAATTCTTTTAAATTTCCAATGCACAAGCATATCCTAGATGAAAGCACAAGCACTCAGATGCAAAATACAGTACGGAAAGAAAATATTTTTGTATTTTCTCTTATAATGGAAAGGAAAAAGAAAAACTATGTTTTTGTATTTTTTCAATATAATGAAATGAAAAAATGCAAGCAAAATCTACCTATTTGGTTAAAAATTGTAGAGCAGATCACTAAGACAACCCAGCAAATCCCAAACAGTGAGACTCAGCCAATGTAATGAGCTAGAAAATAAAAAAAATGGTGTAAAACCAACAAGGCTCAAAACAAAGAAAAAAGGAGTTTCTGGTCACAAACAAGGCATGGAACAGTTAGGAATGAGGCCAATTAAGACTCAAGAACACTCAAAACCATCCCAGCAACAATCCAAGACCATAAATCAATCAATCTCAGAGTTGTACGCTACTGTCGAAAGGAAAAATGCGGGTATACGCGAGCTACAGTGCAGACAAAGGCGAGTAAACGCGGGCAAAACTAAGTTGACCCGCGTGTGTACAAGGAAAGTCAAATGAGCAAACAGAGAGTCCAATAACCCAGAAAAAGCTTGTTTTCTATAGTATATCCAAACGGCCAATCAATGACATAGAAGCTCGACATACATCAACTCTAAATAAGGACAAATGCCTAAAAATCCCCAAAAATGGATGTTCTCCCCAGTGGAGTCGCCATTTCTGTTACAGAGAAAAATTCCTATGGCTTGGCAGACCACAACAGATAGATGACTACCAGAAAATGACTCAAATCCCAATGCAATGCTAAGATAATGGGGAAAACACCAACCTTCAACCGAATGTTCAAAGTAGATCCCCATTGAGCTTTCAACCTCTACACTTGAACCTCCAGATTAGTCTCAACAACAAGTACAAGAAAGTGCATATAATATGTGAAAGACATTAGCATAATCAATAGCATGATCCATGGTATTATAAGCAAATATAACCCAATGTAATTTAATAATATTCACAATATGAATTGGATGAGAAAATGAGTATTTCCATTAACGAATAACAAGAAGTACAATATACGACCTCTTACCGAAAACCAATCTGAACCAAGAACTGGGTCTCTCCACTTGTGCCTCCACCACTTCAATCCTCCATGTAATGGCAAACTCAAACATGAAAGGAGTTTGGAAGGTGAACATATGGAGTTCACAACAACAAGGATCAATGAGTGTAGACTCAAGTCACGACAAAAATCCACTAGAGTTATCTTGCTTTCTCTTTCTCCTCCCTTCCATATGCCATAAGAGCTCAATATATAGCCTTCCAAAGGTAAGTGAAAGGACACATCGAGGAATTTCGGGGCATATGGAGGGCCAAAGGTCACCCTAAGACCGCTTTTTGGGAGTAAAAAGTAATTTTCTAATGATTTTTACCATTTTACTTGGTACCCGCGGGCTATAGTGGAACAGCCTATGTGTACGCTAGCTATAATGGGCTAGCAAGTGTACAGGAAGAAAAATAGGGAAAATTTATATTTTATGGAGGACATAAAGTGAATCTAAGTCAGTGAAATGGATCTTGAAGGCCAAAGAATGCTGATGCTCACAAGGTGGAAAATTACGCTGTAACACAACAACATCATCAAAATTTAAAGTGTTTGAACCAGAGACAGAGTTACTTACAACCATGACCAAGCCATTCCATCTTTATGGCAATGAACACAACATTAGAATATCCTTAACCTCATCACCAAAGTTCACTTTTACAGAACTTAGCTGATTTGTAATCGTATTAAATTCATTTAAATGATCAGCAACAGATCCACCTTCTGACATCTTCATATTAAATAAACGCTTCATTAGAAATACCTTGTTGGATACTGAGGGTTTTTCATACAACTTACCCAATGCACTCATTAGACCCTCCGTTGTCTTTTCTTTTGAGATATTGAAAGCCATCGACGAAGCCAGGCACAGGTGTATTGTTCCCAGTGCGTTTCTGTCAAGAAACTCCCATTCTTCTAATACATATAGTCCTCCATTTTCATCTTCCGTAACTAGTATTTTTGGCCATTAAATTTCTCGACCTTAAACTTTCCTTATTTCGCCATTGCTCCCACTCGAACCAGGAACCCTTCTTTCCTACAATTTTATATGCTAAATAGACCTTTGGCTCTAATACCAATTGTTAGAAAAACAGGATCACTGAGCAATAAAAATAAACAAGATGAAAATATAAATCACCTAAACATAATACAAGAGAGACACCAATATAACATGGTTCACCCACGATGGGCTACATCCACACTGAAATTGCAAGTCCTTATTATTATACCATCCATTAAATGAAGGGATACAACCTTCAACACATCCGCTGCAACTTCCTCTTCACTCTCTCTCTCAGTATCTCTTACACAATCACATAGATCTTTACAATGCAAGAATACATTACACAGTCGTATTACAATGTCTTCCTTTTAAAGGGGAATTACCATGGGAAAATACCATGGGTTATCCAAAACCATGGGCCTGTAATCTATTGGTCAACAAAACAACTCAAAACATTTCTTTCGGGGGATTCGCCCTCGGACCCCCAATCCATAGGGGGGTCCCCCCCAAACCCCCGTTGGGGGCAGATGCCCTCCCACACCCCCCGCTGGGGTGAGGGTACAGTCCATCTGCATAGCATATAAAAATGGGGTACAAACACGGCCAAAAAAATATTATCTCTGAATCAGGAAGATCTGGATCCACAACCAACATCTGGGACTAAAGAAAAGGTCCAAAAAATTACCTTATGGAGATCTTTTCCAAAGGAAAGGAAAATGATTGGCCTACTAGGCTTCTAAGTTGAGAACAATTGAGAATCCTTGAACTCCAAGGTTAATGTTTTCCCACAGAAGGAAAATCACTCACCTTAGAGAGTTGTCTAACCTATGTAGCCAATTATTAGCCTCCTTAACCATCCAACTTAGTAATTGGTTTCTCTTGGGAATATTACTCACTTAAAAACACTATGTACTCTTGATCCTTTAGAACTTTAATCCAACAATATGAGTTTATGTTTGAGCTTCCCATTGAGTATGATTCCCATTCTTTACTGGAATTTAAAATGTTAAGTGGTTCAACATTGAAAATAGTCCCATTTCCCCCCACTTTTTATTCTTTGAAGTGAAGTTGTTAATTTTTTAGAATTTACTTCAATCTGATCTAGGATCTTTACTGAGAGAATAACATGTACATCATATCAAGCATAGCAATGCATATCAATCACACCAAGCAATCACATGAGACAATAGACACACAGAGTTTCACTGGGGAAAACCATAAAGGTGAAAAACCCCACAACTTCCTCAGAGATAGAAAGAGCAATGATACAACTAAAGTACAAGAGATAGTCCTCCTAGCAGCAGCTTCTCCTCCTCCACTAGTACGCCACTCTCCAATGAGTGTGTGAGTGAAGAATAGAATGATCAAATAGAGTGCCTCCCACACTCTATTTATACTTGACTTGACTTGCCTAATAACCTTTACTAGGTCGGCCTTAACTTATTCACATAACATAATGCTGACAAGGCCGACCCCCAATAGGGTGGTCTAATAACCCTTTAACCCACATGACTTATACAGGGCCGACCCCAACAAGGTGGTCTAATAACCCATCAAGTATAAGTTACAACACTTACAATATAAATGAAAACACTTCCGTATAGAGGAATAATAACATCTCTATAGGAATACAAACACTTCCGTATACAAAAATAATAACATCTCTATAGGAATACAATATACATATATGAAATACATTCCAAAGTTACAAATACATCAACACTCCCTCTTAACTAGGAAGGTATTTCTCGACACAGATCTGCTAGCACAAGTCTTCTTCTCTAGATCATTGTCATCGAATCATCGTCCTCGAATCATCGTCATCATCACTGCTACTGCTATCTCAATCAATCTCAAATCTACTTGTCATAGGAAGTTCTACAGAGCCATTCATTTTTCATACTGGATGTAGGCCCACCACCTATAGTTCTTCATCATCAGTGGCCATACTGTGGAAACTAGGACTGATTACGTGTGCCAACAAAACCTAGCGCAGACTATAGGTTCTTTTACATGTTGACCTTCACAAAACCTACTCAGAGCATCCCAGGATATTACAAGCACACCACTCTACCTATCTGGATCTCGATAGAGCATCCCAAGCTGTTACGAGCACACTGCTCTACCTGTCTAGATTTTAAAGGATCTTTTCTATGTGAACTTTCGCAAAACCTACTAAGAGCATCCCAGGATGTTACGAGCACACCGCTCTACCTGTTTGGATCTTGATAGATCATCCCAGGATGTTACGAGCACACCACTCTACCTTTCCGGATGTTAAAGGATCTTTTCTATGCGAAACCGTAGCAAAACCTACTCAGAGCATCCCAGGATGTTACGAGCACACCGCTCTACCTGTCTGGATCTCGATAGAGCATCCCAGGCTATTACAAGCACACTGCTCTACCTGTCTGGATTTTAAAGGCCCTTTTCTATGCTACTTGCACAACCTGTCCATGGCCACAGAGTATCAACCTGATAATCACCATACATCATCCTGATGTACATCATCACATGATCAACCTGATCATCATCATAGCATCAACCTGATGCTTATCATCTGGAGCAACATGCTGAAGCTCGCCATCTGCAATTATCCTGATCATCATCATAGCATCAACCTGATGCATATCATCTAGAGCAACATCCTGGAGCTCATCATCTGTGATCATCCTGATCAAACAATGCATCCACCTGATGCATACCAAGTATCTACCTGATACATATCATCATACATGATCTACCTGATCATACAAGTATCCACCTGATCATACAATGTATCTACCTGATACATATCAGCATACATGATCTACCTGATCATACAAGTATCCACCTGATACATATGCAAATACATGATCCACCTGATCATACAATGTATCTACCTAATACATATCATCATACATGATCTACTTGATCATACAAGTATCCACCTGATACATATGCAAATACATGATCCACCTAATCATACAATGTATCTACCTGATACATACATAAATACATGATCCACCTGATCATATCAAGCATCCAACATGATGCATATACAAATGCATGATCAAACTTATCAAAGCATCCAACATGATGCATATACAAATACATGATCAAACTGATCAAAGCATCCAACTGATGCATATATAACTACATGATCAAACTGATCAAAGCATCCAACTGATGTATATATAGAGCAGTAACTGGAGCATCGTCCTGATGCTCATCATCCAATGCTTATATCCATAGCCATGGGAAGGATCCTCCTCTCACCATGCTTGGAATGGCTTCTGCAAATGTGTTCATCACTTATTTCTCGAAGTGTCGTCAATCTGAAGAACACTAAGCCTCTCTCTGAGGTACTCAAACTTCACTCTGGCTAGTGGTTTCGTCAACACATCTGCAACCTGCTCATCTATCGCAACATATAGGAGCTTCACTGCTCCTCTCTGCACCATATCCCTGATATAGTGATATTTGATCTCAATGTGCTTCGACCTATCGTGGAACACCGGGTTCTCAGACAGCTTCACACAACTCTGGTTTTCACAAAAGATACCAACAGCATGAAACAGGAGATCAAATAACTCAGATAGTAGCTTCTGGATCCATACTACCTCACAACTAGCCTGACAAGATGCAACATACTCTGCCTCGGCTGTACTTAGTGCTATGCAGGACTGCTTCCTACATAACCATGAGATCACACCTGATCCCATACTGAAGCAGCACCCAGATGTTCTCTTCCTATCTGCAGCACTGCCTTCCCAGTCTGAATCAACATAACCCTGTAGGTTAAACTTTTGATTCGCATCATACTTGAGCCCATAATCAATTGTACCCTTCAAGTACTTCAGAATATGCTTTACAGCAACCAGGTGAACACCTCAGGGATCCGTCAAAAACTGGCTCAATGTGTTCACCGCAAAGCAAATGTCTGGTATCATGTTCATCAGGTACATCAAGGACCCAATCATCTGACAATACATAGTGACATCAACCAGATCATATGAAGCATCACACAGAAGCTTCAGGTTCGATGCCATAGGTGTGGCCATGGCATTGCAATCCATCATCTCGAACCTCTTCAGGATCTCTACTACATACTTCCCTTGTCCAAGGAAGATTCCATCTGCACTCTGCCACACCTCCATGCCTAGGAAATAGTGCATCATCCCCAAGTCTTGCATCTCGAACTTAGCAGCAAGCTTCCTCTTCGTGTCGGAAATCAACCTATCCTCACCCATAACAAACAGGTCATCTACATATAAGAGTTGACCACATCAAGTAAATAGACTTGATCTCACTAAATGGATTGACACCATCAACTGCCAATGAAATCCTAACATTACGAGGTTCTTCTTTGAAAACTGACCATTTTTCCTTGATGTTACTAAATGCATAACCATATGCAGGCATTCAAAGAACACCATCTCCACTTCTATTATGTGCATGGAAATCCATAAACTGTGTTATTCTTTCACACTTGAACAATCGCTTCAAACATGGAATTATGTGAATGTGACGAAGAACCTTGCAAGGAATCTTTTTTGTTAGTTGATCAGTTTGATACCGACTAATATGACATTGTGGGAATTTTTTTTCAGACACATATTGTCCATAATATATAATATGATCATTGGGACATGCCCCTTGATACTCCATTCTAATATGTTTCATAATGGAAGATAAATAGTTGTATGTGAGAGGAAATATATTTGACTCTGGTAACATGAATTCACCTAACAATCTACAACATAAAAAATAACTTCTTAATGTAAAGAACATTAATTGTACTAAATATTGCATTGTTATTTTACACAACATTAACTAACACAAAATAGAGAAAAAAAGTATAAATTTACCACAATGTTATGAAACATACCTTAGGATATATTTCATACAATTGTTTGACAAACCATTTAAAACCTTTAAGTTCACCAAAAATAATGTAGCGGAGAGAATATTTTCTCTTGAGCCTTCATAAAGCGGTTGTTTTTCCTTGTCAAGTAGAGGTATATCATGAATATCATGAAAATTGTCATGATCTATTCGAGCGAACATGTCTTGGATCAATCTATTTGTCCCATCATCTTCAAATATGTTATTATTATCATCTTATTCCACAGGATCATTAACTTGATCTTCAATATTCACTCCATATTGTTCAGCTTGTGCAACATTATATCTACTAGTACTTGGTGCATTCTCTAATTTTAGACACCTGGGGGGCGTTGTATTTATAATTCAAAACAATCAAGCAAAATTAGTGTGTCAAATATGATCAATATAAAGACATATAATGAATACATATAACTTACCAAGGGATGGTATTCATTACCCCCTTCGATGTGTCCATTTTTGCTACAATGTATTCTAGCTCTTTTATCAAAATTCTTCTGATATTGAAGCCCCCACATTAAACACAAGGGTAATAACATTTGCCATCATTTTCCATTACCCCTTTCCTTGAAATATTCCCACAAATGATCAAGAATCCTTTGGTTTTTTTTGCACCAATGTTATCTGACATTCTTCCCTGCCAAAATAGAGTGATGACTATCTTATAGGATGAAGTGGCTGTGAAAGATAAAAATAAATATACTTTATGTTAAAAAAAATGTCCTTATAACCTTTCTGAACTGGCGCAATTATAGAAAAATTGTCGAAACATCTATTAAATATCTTATATTTATAAATATCACAACTGTTAGTCTTCAGACATTTTTTAACATAGTCAATGTTGACTTTTTCAACATTCACTAGTCAAAAGTGACCATTGCAAACTTTTAACGATTATTCCTCTTGCTTCGAGGGTCCAATGGTTTACTTTTGACCATGATTTTCTGATGATTTTTTTTTTTTTTAAATTTAGCCCGCATTTGTTAGTCTACCAATGGGTATTAGTTGGTATTCTGACAGTAAACCATTGGACCCCCAAAGCAAGAGGAATAACCGTTAAAAGTTTGCAACGGTCACTTTTGACTGGTGAATGTTGAAAAAGTCAACATTGACTCTGTTAAAAAATGTCCGAAGACTAACGGTTGTGATATTTATAATATAAGATATTTAATAGATGTTTCGACAATTTTTCTATAACTGCGCCAGTTTAGAAAGGTTATAAGGACATTTCTTTTAACATAAAGTATATTTATTTTTATCTTTCACAGCCACTTCATCCTATAAGATAGTCATCACTCTATTTTGGTAGGGAAGAATGTCAGATAACATTGGTGCAAAAAAACTAAAGGATTCTTAATAATTTGTGGGAATATTTCAAGGAAAGGGGTGATGGAAAATGATGGAAAATGTTATTACCCTTGTGTTTAGTGTGGGGGCTTCAATATCAGAAGAATTTTGATAAAAAAGAGCTAGAATACATTGTAGCAAAAATGGACACATCGAAGGGGGGAATGAATACCATCCCTTGGTAAGTTATATGTATTCATTATATGTCTTTATTTGATCATATTTGACACACTAATTTTGCTTGATTGTTTTGGATTATAAATACAATGCCCCCTAGGTGTCTAAAATTAGAGAATGCGACAAGTACTAGTAGATATAATGTTGCACAAGCTGAACAATATGGAGTGAATATTGAGGATCAAGTTAATGATCCTGTGGAATAAGATGATAATAATAACATATTTGAAGATGATGGGACAAATAGATTGATCCAAGACATGTTCGCTCGAACAGATCATGACAACTTTACCGATGATTTTATTATAATCCTTGGTAGACTAACAAATGCGGGCTAAATTAAAAAAAAAAATTTAACAAGTATTTTCAACAGTCTATTCATATCGTCGGATTTTTTCGCCAAAATTTGAGCCAAAATTTTCTTGTGAACAATGGGGGAATCGAGTCCCATCTGAAGAAAAGAAGTTGAAATATGAGTCAGGTCTTCCAAACAATAGACATGCATAAGGGCCTCAATCCTATCTGGTCCAATGAGTGAAGATCGAAGGGAACATTTATAAAGAGAGTCTCTTCTCATTACTATTTACTCTAGGTCTCTATCCACCTAAAGGGATCACCTTTGGGTAATACTCCTAATAGAATGGGTACTAAGCTACCACATTCATGAACACATTAGATAAATTTCCTGCAACTTTAGCCCAGAGACAACGATTCAAATGATATTTAGTATAGAATGGTGCAGGTGCATCAATCAACCATTAGGTTCTTGTCTAGCCACATACCACCCTAAAAGGATGGTTCCACCCACGAATTGGCCTCAACCATGCCCGATAGTATTATAGGATTTTGGATCCCTAAAAATTCAACTACTCTATCTTAGATGTATAGTGACTAGGTGGGAATTGTTTGGATTCCTATCCCCAAACTCCTAACCTAACTAAAAAATTCTTTTTGTCCCTCAAGTGAGGAATTTAGTGTGTTTAGATTAAGGTTTATTTTTAGGCTCCACTTGGGGTCATGAACCAAGTGATTTTTAAATTAGGTGTGAAATGTGTATTCACAAGTGGTGTGTACAACAACTAAATGCAAATGACAAGGAAATGAAACTGCATCTAAAGAATTTGAACACTTTGCAAGCCTATATGACAATCACTTCCATTACTTTTCTTATTGACCACAAAAAACACATTTATATTTACTTTTGTGGATTTTGAGCTTATCCATAGTGATCAAATATTTTTTTTAATCCAAAGCAACGATTTACATAATAGCACCAATGAGTACAAATACATGCAATCTCTAATTTATAGTTTATAGATTTAGTGTAATTATGATACAATCAATGCAATTATGCTATTCATGTGATGTACATACATTTTCTACTTGAAAATTTGTGATTTCTAGTTTAATAATGCCATGTGAAGAATGCTAAATTTTCCTAAATACCAAAAATCAGTAAAAAAATAAAATCTCCTCTTCATTTCTATGACAAAGTGTAAATTTACAACAATCTACTTAAAGAATCCTCCAACATAATGGGATAAGGCTTTGAGGGGTATGGGACAGAATACTTTCCTTGAACGAATCTAAAAGAATGACTAGATGGTTAGTGGCCATGAATACTATTAAGATAACTCAACCAAATAGCTCAATTAGACTATGTTAGAACAAGAGAAAGCAAGATGGCGTAGCAAGAGATGCATTCTTTTGCATATGTTTATATCACCATGCACCATTGTAATTATGATTAAATAACTAAGAAGTTGCAAATATCCAAGTGAAGATAGAAAGGGGAAAATATAGATGAAAATAATTATGTTAGTTTCCATGCTAAGGGTATCAAATATTTTGGTTCTTTGAGGACGCATAATGCTATTAGTAAGATGTTTGAGCATGTTGTCAATGAACAAGAATAAGAAATGCAATAGGTGAGAATTACACAGGAAAATATACAAAGGGTACTGAACCATGAAACCTTGTTTTGCAAAATCCCTCACTACCAAGGTACTTGAAGATATTGAATAAGACCATTTAGGGAGTCCCAACAAAATCAAAGCAACTCAAGAATTTTTGTTTGGAGTGAGAAATCTATGTCAAGTAATGTAGAGGAAAAGATGGCCTTGTTTTTATATCTTTGGGAAGCTATCAATGGTGCCTCTATTTTGGCGAAAGGGATATTATTCTCAATGAAATAATAGAAGAAATTATAAAGGATGA
The DNA here is from genome assembly GCA_027924585.1 of Larix kaempferi. Classification (NCBI taxonomy): domain Eukaryota; kingdom Viridiplantae; phylum Streptophyta; class Pinopsida; order Pinales; family Pinaceae; genus Larix; species Larix kaempferi. Next base: position 6,797,172 of record BSBM01000738.1, read on the forward strand.
AGGATTTTTTGAAACCTAGGTGGATACCTTCATCAAGAATATGAAAACTATAAATTTTCAGTTGAAACAAAAAGACAATTTTCTTCTGATAGAAATGTCACAAAGCTACTAAAAGGATAGGATTGCTGAATTTAAACCCTATAACAATTGGTTATGGATTATGATGGCCTTTAACATAACAAATCTCACGTTTTGTTTAAAATATTTGAAGTCATGAAAACGTTGGAGGGTCTGGGGCTTAACTAGAATGATAGGATAGTTGCAAGGGTGAAAGCTAAATTGGTCAAGACAAACATTGATTTGGAAGCAGAGTTTGATATTCCTTCTCGTTTTTCTGATGTCACGTTAAAAAGTGGTTATAGATTTTTTTTTCGAGTCATTGTGAAATAAACAAAAATGGGACGATTAAATTATTGGGGACACCCTTGGTTTGATTTGGAGAGGCATAAAAGGAGATAAATTTATTTTCACATGTGAATGTGGAAAATATATATCCAGGGCTACATTGAAGATACTATATTTTCCATTAAAGAATACATGGACAAGGAAAATCCTAATCATTTTACTGTAAATAATAAGAAGAATATTGATGGTAGATTGTCATTGGAGTGAAGGCCCACAAATAGAAAATCAATGGCAATAAAATTGATGTCATATATTGACGAAAGCCTTCTTAGGCATAGACCAAAAGAAGAAGAAATCCTAGAAATAACTTTCATACCTAAGCAACATAGAGTATCATTACATGTTCATGTGACTTTTCATGCCTTGGAGGACATAACTAGTTTAAAAAGATCATTTTAGGAGAAAAATACTAGATTAGTATGCAAGCAGTAGAAGAGAAGGAACTTGAAGAATAGACAGTCCACAAAATAAAAAAAAATCAATCCCATGCATTTTTTTCATAACATGTTACAATCCACAATCTCATAAAAAATCAATTACAACCATGGTCAAACAACTAATATTGAGTGTGAGTTGGAACATTCATGTAAATCGATCATACCCTTCACACATATTTGATGCAAATGATCCTAGAATTCATGTAAATCGATTTGTTTGATGGTTTCACCACACTATCCAAGTGAACCAATGAAACAGGGGATGACTGCTATAGGATACAATGTTTGAGTGAAGTAGTACTCATCAATAGAACCTAGAACTCATGAACCTACTTGTACTTTGAACCTCTTTAGTTTAATAATAACAATTATTTTCATAATTTTGATCCAAAAAAGGGAAGGGGTTTGAGAACTCACTGATTTGGAGGCATATTGGACTTAAAATATTTTCTTGAAGTCTCTGTTTCTCACGAGTATGGAGTGTCGAGCATGAAATGGTAAGGAATATCTGTTGCTTGTGGGTATGGAGTGCCAATGAGTATGGATTGTGTAATGGACTGTGTATGGAGTGTGTAATGGCTTGCTGGAACGGGACTAGGGGAGGTAAACAAAATTTTGGTAATGGAGTGCCCAACACAGGACTAGAGTGTCGAGCATGGGACTGGGGGACGTAAATGAAATTTGGTTTTTGTGTATTTATTTTTATTTTTTAGTTAGTATATATATATATATATATATATATATATATATATATATATATATATTATACACACACACACACACACACACATATATAACAACAACGACAAAAAATAGATTTTTTTATAAAAGAACATGAATTCATTAGTAGCATCATCATCATCAACATCTTCACCATTGACATCATCATCATTAGCATGATCACTATCATCATCGACATCCTATTCCTCATCATCATTGTCATCACAATGATCGTCATTTTCATCATCTTTTCCATGTGCTTGGTGTTAAGTAGAAAAATATATATTAGTGAAAGGTAAACGTAATTTACCTATTCCACTAATATGTGTGATATAATTAGCCAATGAAATGGAGATGAAATGAAATAATGAGTATACTAAGAAAGCTACTAGGAGTAGGAAGAAAGGAAGCTCCCAATAGATAGCTAAATAAATCAACACTTAATGATCCAACAATATTGATATATTCCTCCAAAACCACTAGTTCTTATCTATATAAACACTACAATAATATATCAAAATCCCCTATGCAAATCACATAAATAATAATAACAAGAATGGAGAATAAAGTACCCTTAGAAAAAATAACTTTATTGTAGATCTATGCGTTTTTATCCCTATGGATGCTTTTTATATTGAAAATAATCAACCATAATAAATAAAATAGCCAATATAGATAGTCATAATAAACATAGTCAACAATTAACATACTCAAGTATCATTTTTTTGCAAAAGTGAACTCCTTCAATATTTAACATATTCAACATAACTCAACTTCGTCAATAGTGAAAATATTCCACATATTCAACACAATCAAAAGTCAACAAATTATTGATATACTTAGCATTGTCAAAATACTACTACATAAGTTAACACCTTTAACAGTCAACACAATCAATATATATTAGATCCTTAAAAAGTCAACATAATAAAAAAAATCAAATTAGTTAACATAATGAACATGTGTACTATTCACTCCTTTAGAAGTCAACATAGTTGACATGGTCAACATATTGGACTCCTATGTGGATCTTGTGAAATGTTGTAAGTCTTAGCAATAATGATCCTAAAGTTAAAGTTAACTCATAGGATTATATTTTAGAAAAAATATTATTATTCTAGATTTATTGTAAGTGGGAACTAGTTATTGTACTCATTATTATGTGATTATATATCCATATTAGGGTTTTAGAAACTATCTTTATGATTTGAAGAAGTTGAGTTATTTATACTCGCCTACACTAAATTGTTGACGTATATGTAACTTCGGAATGTATTTCACCCATGTATTTCATCTATGTATATTGTACTCCTATAGAGATGTTATTATTCCTCTATACGGAAGTGTCGTCATTTATATTGTAAGTGTCGTAACTTATACTTGATGGGTTATTAGACCACCTTGTTGGGGTCGGCCCTGTATAAGTCATGTGGGTCGAAGGGTTATTAGACCACCCTATTGGGGGTCGGCCATGTGGGTCAAAGGGTTATTAGACCACCCTATTAGGTGTCGGCCCAGTCATCATTATGTTATCTGGTTAAGTTAAGGCCGACCTAGTAAAGGTTATTAGGCAAGTCAAGTCATGTATAAATAGAGTGCGGGAGGCACTTTATTTGATCATTCTATTCTCTCTCACACTTTGGAGAGTGGCGCACTTGTGGAGGAGGAGAAGCTGCTGCTAGGAGATGTCTATCTCTTATGCTTAGGTTGTATCATTTCTCTATCTATCTCTGAGGAAGTTATTGGGGTTTTTCACTTTTATGGTTTTCCCCAAGTAAACTCGGTGTCTCTTGTGTGCTTGCATTATTGTGTCCATGATTGATATACTGTAGATATGTTGTACATGTTGTTCTCTCAGTTAAGATCCTAGATTAGATTGAAGTAAATTATGAAAAAATAACATGGTATTAGAGATATCCTGAAAGAAGGCATGGTATGCCATCTATGACACTTGTTGCACTTGCGATGCTAGGGCTTGATATAGCAAAAACCAGTCATTGTAGCACTTTCGCTACAAATCCATTTTGGAGAAGTTTTCGGATCTGAAAATTTTACAGGTCGAAGATCATATCCCCATGTACCTTGTGTCCAAAGGAAAACTTCTAGTTCATTGTATTTTGTGTTTTATGATCTGTATAATCTAGGGTTTCTGCCTCTTCCATATCTGAGTCATAAACAAGTGACCTAGGAAAAAAGGTCATAACTTGGGCTAGGAATCTCCAAATGAAATTTTGTAAAAAGTTATAGGTACTTTCTCAGGTAATTTTTTCAGAGGCCAAAACTAAACCAGTGACACATGGCACATCGTACAAGTTTGCTCTCCTATTTTATCCCATAAATAGGTCATGTTGCGACACTTGGCATAACTCTCTCTCAGAGAATCCAATTGAGGTCAGACCTATGGGGTTGGAAAGATGATAGGTCGAGTTACCACAGGAAGACGTTTCAGACCCTGTGGATCAGAAATTTCGAAGTTACACCAGAAACAATCATGTGCATATTTCTGTCAAAACAGAATTATTTTTGAGCACCTTCATTCATGGCTTCGGGAATTTAGGGTTTCAGAGAAAGTTGGAATTTTTGTAATCGAAGACCACGATAGGATGCTACTCATCAAAATAGAAATTTAGAGACTAAGATCAGATTTTTTGGTTGGGAAGAAGGCCGAGCTTGATCAAACCCCAATTCGGGACTTTGATCGGAAAGATGGAAAATTAGGGCTTATGCAAAAGTTGGAATTTTGGAAGTCTGTGACCATGGCTGGAAGCTCCTTAGAAAAATCAAAGTTTAGAGATTTGGATCGAACCTTTTGGTTGGGCAGAAGGGTGGGCTTTATCAAACCCTAGTTCGGGATCCTGTTCAGAAGATCTGGAAGATTCAAAGGCAATTTTGAGGGGTGAAACTTTGCAGTTTTCAAATTCTGAGTATCCCGGCTTGATCTACTCATCAAGGTGCATCTTTCTATCCTTTCAGAAGTTTGAAATTCAAAGTTTGAATTTTTAGGGTTTCTTTGACAAACCCTAATCCAGCTCTAGATCCAATTCCTACAAATCAAGTGGATTGGGTTAATCCTAGAAGAAAATGGATTGGTCACCTGCATAAGTGAAGAAGTTCCTGTTTCAGAGGGAGATGAGGCTAAGGCCTTTCATAAGAAGATTACAAGCAATCTCGACAGGTATGACTTATCCAGGTATGTTTCGATATTTTTTCAAGATTAAGTTTATGGTATGTTTGTCTTCATATTATTACGGTTAGTACAATCTTGATTAAATTTAGACTTGTCATATCACCTTAATAAAATTTTGAATGCATGATAGAAGATATTCATTGATTAGGGTGTTGACACTTATGATTGTACTAATGTATTATGGTGTTGTATGAGGTTTATGTTGTCCGCTAACATGAAAGGTACACCAAAAAAGACAAATCATGTTCTAGTTCAAGAACATATGATCATGGTGACATGAAGACAAAGATTCATCCATTGTCATGAATCACTTAGAAGATCTATTTACGAGGTATGTATAACTTGGTTCTATAATGGTTAACTTATGAGACATGCAAGTTACTAGCACAAGTCATTGAAGAGAACCAGAAGACATCATGCGGGTATGTTAGACATAACTAGCTAACATAGTAATCCAGGTATGTTTTTTCCTATATCAAGTTAGAATCTTACCTTGTGTTAGGATCCCTTATATAACTATACTTGGTATGATTGGTTATGTTTATTCATAAAGTCAAAGGTTTATGCATATTATGTCTCTTGTCTTGATTGATGATTTGACTAACCAGAAGAGTCCTATGATCAAATATGAATATGCATGAGTAAGAGAAGTCTTCCCTAAAACATTGAATGCTAATGCTTATTATTTGTTTTTTGAAATGATCATGACTATACATGTTTAAGATTATTGTGTTTTGATAGTATTGAGACTACACTAATGAATGTATGATTATGTATGAGATCTCGAGGATATCACAATAATGATACTTGTAAGCATGCATAGTGATCGAGGATGGATATAAGTTCAAGGACAGGTAATCCAGGAAGCAAAGATCAAGAGGGAGCACACTCCAGTAGTTTCTGCAAGGATGAAGATATTCAAAGGGAGTCGATCACTTCTCACAATCCACATCAGAATGGAGTTTCAAAGATTTAGAGGGAGTCAACCCAACAAACAAACAAAGATAAGTATTTGAATGATCATTTCTTGCATATTTGATTGTTTAAATAATACTGTTCAATATACTAATGTTCCTAGAATTAGGCTGTGTATTATGCATATTAGAATAATTGCATTAATGAACAGTATACTACTAATATGCATGTGATGGGTAAGTGGCCTATGGCATTGTACAACATTCCATTTCTACTTATCTAGAATGAAACCTCTTTGCTGACATGTTGGGAGTAGTGCAAACTCTTAACAATGTTCTGGTAGAGATTGGAAGGCATCTAGAAAGTTACAGGATATGGATGAATGTTGTATTGAAGCATTGGCTAAAATAATTGCATGACTGTATGACATATTTCTTTATGTGTAAGAATTTGTTCTAAAAACTATGAGATGTTTCTAATCATGCAATTTAACTTGTTTTGTAGGAAAGATCGTATACCATCACCTACAAAAGAATGACTACAACATTTGTTCAACAACAAAGTTATCTACTGAAGATATTGACGTTCCCAGGATTCAGGAAGTATGCCTTGATCGAGGAGTACCAATCGATCATGAAGAATGATGTTTGGGATGTGATCCCAAGACCTGAAGGGAAGTCTGCTGTAACTTCCAAATGGATCTACAAGATCAAGCATGCTGTAGATGGCAGCGTAGAGAAATACAAAGCGAGATTTGTAGCTCGTGGCTTCTCCCAGAGAGAGGAATTGATTATGAAGAGACTTTTGCTCCTATAGCCAGATACACTTCCATTAGTACTTGCTCTGACTGCAGTGATAAAATGGAAGATACACCAGATGGATTTCAAGACATCTTTCTTGAATGGTGTAGTCGAAGAGGAAGTGTATGTGGAGCAGCCACTCGGGTTTGAGTCATATATGTGCACAACTTGGTATGGTAGGATAGACAACTTTCTATCCAGTTTGGGCTTTACCAAGAGTAAAGTGGATTCCAACCTTTACTACAAGGTTGAGGAAGGCAATCCAGTGATACTACTTTTGTATGCGGATAAACTGTTTGTTACAGGTGAGGATAGATTGACTGCCGACACGCAGCGGAAGCTTGCTGCTGAGTTCAAGATGAAGGACTTAGAGATGATGCACTATTTTCTAGGTATGGAGGTGTGGCAGAGTGCAAATGGAATCTTCCTTGGACAAGGGAAGTATGTAGTAGAGATCTTGAAGAGGTTCGTGATGATGGATTGCAAGGCCATTGCCACACCTATGGCATCTAACCTGAAGCTTCTGTGTGATGCTTCATTTGAGCTGGTTGATGTCACTATGTATCGTCAAATGATTGGGTCCTTGATGTACCTAACGAACACGAGACCAGATATTTTCTTTGCGGTGAACACATTGAGCCAGTTTCTGACGGATCGGAGGAGTGTTCACCTAGTTGCTGTAAAGCATATTCTGAGTTACCTAAAGGGTACAGTTGATTATGGGCTCAAGTATGATGCAAATCAAAAGTTTAACCTACATGGTTATGTTGATTCAGATTGGGCAGGCAGTGTTGCAGATAGGAAGAGCACTTTTGGGTGCTGCTTCAGTATGGGATCAGGTGTGATCTCTTGGTTTAGCAGGAAGCAGTCCTACGTAGCACTGAGTATAGCCGAGGCAGAGTATGTTGCATCCTGTTTGGCTAGTTGTGAGGCAATATGGCTTTGGAAGCTACTATCTGAGTTATTTGATATACCACTGGAGGCTACTGGTATATTTTCTGACAACCAGAGTTGTGTGAAGTTGTCCGAGAACCCGGTGTTCCACGACAGGTCGAAACACATAGATATCAAATATCACTATATCAGGGATATGGTGCAGAGGAGAGCAATGAAGCTCCTGTATGTTGCGACGGATGAGCAGATTGCAGATGTGTTGACAAAGCCACTAGCCAAAGTAAAGTTCGAGTACTTTAGAGAGAGGATTGGTGTTCTTCAGATTGATGAAACTTCGAGGAAGAAGTGATGGAGACATTTGTTGAAGCCATTCCAAGCATGGTGGAAGGAGGATCCTTCACATGGCTATGGATATAAGTGCTGGATGATGAGCATCAGGATGATGTTCTAGTTTCTGCTCTGTATGATCAGTTGGATCGTTTATGTATGTATGCATCATGTTGGATGTTGGATATGATTAGTTGGATCATTTATGTATGTATGCATCATGTTGGCTGCTTGGACCATGTATCTATATATGTATCAGGTGGATACGTTGTATGATCAGGTAGATCATGTATGTTGATGGATACATTGTGTGGATCATGTATCTATGTATGTATCAGGTAGATACATTGTATATTATGATATGTATCAGGTAGATACTTAGTATGCATCAGGTGGATGCATTGTATGGTCAGGATGATCATGGATGACGAGCTTCAGGATGTTGCTCCAGATGACATGCATCAGGACGATGCAGTGATGATGATCAGGATGATCATGTGTACATCAGGATGATGTATGGTGAGTATCAGGTTGATACTTTTTGGCCGTGGACAGGTTGTGTAGATAAGCATATAATAGCGCCCTGGGAGGTTTGCAGATTCTCTTTCTAGGTTTTGTCGCTGGCATATAATAGCTCCCTGGGAGATCTGGTAAATTCTCTTTTGAGGTTTTGCTTTGGGAGGACATATAATAGCACCCTAGGAGGTTTGCAGATTCTCTTGCTAGGTTTTGCCACTGGCATATAATAGCTCCCTAGGAGATCTGGAAAACGCTCTTTCAAGGTTTTGTCCTATGGAATGTAAGTAGACCTGGGAGATTTGGATAGGATGAAAAAGGCCTCAGATGCTCTTTCGAGGAATTTCCATGACCACATGTAATAAGTCATGGAGATCTGGATAGGATGAAAAAGGCCTCGGATGCTCTTTAGGGTTCTTGTTTGACAAGACACGCTTTTAAGGTTTTGTGGTGGGGGTCACATGTAATAAGTCTTGGAGATTTGGATAGGATGAAAAGGGCCTCAGATGCTATTTAGGGTTCTTCCTAGTCAAGAGACTCTTTTAAGGTTTTGTGATAGTCACATGTAATAGCTCCCTGGGAGATCCGATAGGTTGGGCTGTGTGCTCGTAATCAGTATTGGGATGCTCTTGCGAGGTTTTGTGACGGACGTAATAAGTCCTGAGGATTCCACAGTATGGCTAGTGATGATGAAGACCTACAGATGGTGGGCCTACATCTAGTATGAAAAAGGATTGGCTCTGTAGAACTTCTTATGACGAGTAGATTCAGAGATTCATTGAGATAGCAGCAGCAGTGACGATGATGATGATTCCTTGATGATGATCCAGAGAAGAAGACTTGTGCTAGCGGATCTATGTCGAGAAATACCTTCCTAGTTAAGAGGGAGTGTTGACGTATATGTAACTTCGGAATGTATTTCACCCATGTATTTCATATATGTATATTGTACTCCTATAGAGATGTTATTAGTCCTCTATACGGAAGTATCGTCATTTATATTGTAAGTGTCGTAACTTATACTTGATGGGTTATTAGACCACCTTGTTGGGGTCGGCCCTGTGTAAGTCATGTGGGTCAAAGGGTTATTAGACCACCTTATTGGGGGTCGGCCATGTGGGTCAAAGGTTTATTAGACAACCCTATTGGGTGTCGGCCCTGTATAAGTCATGTGGGTCGAGGGGTTATTAGACCACCCTATTGGGGGTTGGCCATGTGGGTCAAAGGTTTATTAGACCACCCTATTGGGTTTCGGCCTAGTCAGCATTATGTTATGTGGTTAAGTTAAGGCTGACCTAGTAAAGGTTATTAGGCAAGTCAATTCATGTATAAATAGAGTGCGGGAGGCACTCTATTTGATCATTCTATTCTCTCTCACACTTTGGAGAGTGGCGCACTTGTGGAGGAGGAGAAGTTGCTGCTAGGAGATGTCTATCTCTTATGCTTGGGTTGTATCATTGCTCTATCTATCTCTGAGGAAGTTATTGGGGTTTTTCACCTTTATGGTTTTCCCCAAGTAAACTCTGTGTCTCTTGTGTACTTGCATTATTGTGTCCATGATTGATATACTGTAGACATGCTGTACATGTTGTTCTCTCAGTTAAGATCCTAAATCAGATTGAAGTAAATTCTGAAAAACTAACATAAATGTCAAGTGGCATTTTATTTCTTCGCATTATTTCGAATCAACCATAGAGAACCACTAATTATGGAAATAATCTATTTAGAACTTTTCAAGCTTCCATCCAAATCATCTAAAGCTCGAATATGCTCTATATGGAGTTGATAAGTTTCATGATTGCTCTTGCATTCACGATTTAAAGTTCTATTAACTTGTGGATGAAAAATATATAGATGAGTATTTGGGTGTTATCGCTAAGAATTTAGTTAAAGTTTGTTGATCATGCACTTGAATATGGTGTTTCATAAGGTTCAAAGGATCTCGTTCCTTCATGTGCCTATGTTTAACCCCATCATTGAATTTAATCCTATTGTAGAATAAGAGAATTTATGTTCAAAACTTATCTATCTGCCTCTATGGCCATGTTATTTCATCTCTAGTACTACCACAGTCTTATCCATGGTACAAGTGTACTCCTACTCTCTTACACCCTTCCCCTTGGTGAGAAGAAGGATACATATAGATGTAACCCTCAAACCTCCATACTAGGGACAATGGAATAAAGAACACACTAGTCAAGAACAAAAAATAAAAGAAACGAGAAAGGGAATAAATCCTTGCTTCTCATTGATCTAGCTTGAGATATGATAATTTTTCATAATCACTTTCTTTCATCTTTCATTAGAGGAATTTTCATCATTGTCAGTACAAAGAGAGTAAGATAAATATTCATGGAAGCATCTTGGAAGTAATAAGTTTCAAGGGTTATAGTTATAGATTTACATGTTTTAACTGTAATATCTTTTATGGAACGAGAATGATTTGATATAAGAGTAATGTGGTTATGGATTTGGACTTCGATGAAATTGGTCTAAGGTTAGGAATATGGGGTTATTGTGGTTAAGTGATAGAAGTTTTAGGAGTTAGAAATTATAGGTTTTATAGGTTGTACAAGTTAATGGTATATTGGTGATGTATATTGAGGTTAAATATTATTACAACAAAGGTTTTAGTGATCATAGCCATAAATGGGAAGGTGTGATAGTAAGTAGTGTTTACATGGGTAACTAGTTATAAGAAGTATAAGGTAGGAATCATAGGAGTTAAAGGTTATAGGGATATCATATTATATGATTTAGATGGATTGTCATAGGATTAGTTTTCACAACAACTTAGAATTGTAGAGAGCAATTAAAGGTTAGAATACTAGTGTTTATGGAGGGTAGATGCTAGAAGTTATTAAGGTTATGGTTTAGAATAAAAAAAATTATAGGGGTCATTTATTTCAAATAATAAAAGTTACAAGATACATATCATAGTGGTTATGGGTATTAAAAGTTATAAGGTTTTTAATGGGAATAAGTTAGGGGTTATAGGGTTAGATTTGATAGGGTTTATAGGGTTAATAGTTTACATGGTTTAATTCCATAGATTTTTTCACTAAAAAATGGTCAAGGTCCTAATACCCATCCCCAAATTATGGAAAAACACCTTAATGGCACATGTATCCTACTTGAAGGAAAACAATGCATTATAGAGGGAATCCTTGATTGTTTTTATCTATTTCCATGACCCTTAATCCCTCGAAGCTTCATCTAGAGCTTGAGGGACTATAGTGATCCCCCAATCATGTTCATGGCCTTCAAGTCCATTTTTAGTGCATAAGTCCTTGTAATAGCACTCATATTAAATTTAGATATAAAATATAACCTTCATAGGGCATGTGTTATGTTTTGAAATCATGTTCATGACTTGTTATATCTAGAGATACATTTATGGACCAAGGGAATTTTTATCCCCCATCTACCATAATCATGACCCCAAGACCATCATTGGAGTGTAGAAATTCCTAATTGTTCCCATATACCACTTGGAAACTTAATTTGATCCCTTTTGGAGGGTCTATGTGTTGGTTTGAGGCTTTGTACATAGCTTATTATAAAACAATCTTTGTTTAGGGTCTAATTCCTTGGATTTCTCCTTCAACAATTGTTAAGGCATGTGTCATGGATTAAGACATTATTCAGTGTCCAAAAGGAATAATTTTTTATATATCCATTAAAATTCACTTAAGTGACACCACTTTGATGTTAATCTTATGGTATCGATGTTAGAATAAATGTCGATACCATGACATTAGTGTAGAAGTGGCGTTGTGCGATGTTTATTGGATATAGATTCAAATCAGTTTAATCCTCCAAAATGGATTCATACATGTGGCATAGAGCTTTTGTTTTAGTAATGATGGGGCTTGTATACCTATCACAAATCAACTGATAATTCAAGGAAAAGAAAAATTCTTCAAAGTTGATTCATATTTGGGTAGAATTAAATGGAATAATGAGAATATTCATCTTTGGGAAACAACAACTCCTTATAGAATTTGAATTTAAGAGGAAGACACTAAATTTAAAAAAATTTAGGGGTTGTAAGTGATGGTTCATTGGGGTACCTTGGGAAAAACGTTTGATATTGGAAGGTACCATAAGAGTTCATTTTCATTGATTCCCAATAGACATTGAACTTGAGCATATTCAACATGGGTGAGTAGACTTAGCATATGAGTGATTTTATTTAATCACATATGCGATTAATAAACAATATCTTATGTTTAATATATTTTCATGTATTTCCAATAAAAACACTTTTATTGTGTGCGCAATCATCATTCTTTTATAGTTATTTTTATCTGATTTCATAATCTGTATCTTTCTCACTTTATGAAATTGTGCTTCGAGAGATTCATCTTGGGATTGAAGTTGTATGTGATCAAATTAAGTGTTTCATTGAGTGAGGTCATTGATACATAGTTTGGAAATAATTAATTATCTTTGAAATTAATTTATTTTCAGATTGGAGCATGAGTTTCTATTCCATCACAGTGTGTCTTTCAATTCTTGCAAAGTGTCGATTCCAGTGTCAACAAAGAGTAAGGGTTGATCCATGAAGCTAGTTCACAATTTTTGGTGAGCGAAGTGCCAAAAATTTGTGTTCCGAACCCTCGATTGAGGTCTTTTAAAGCCCTTGAGCGAGGTATTAAAACCTCGATCGAGGGTTTTAAAAGACCTCGATCGAGGGATTTAAAAGACCTTGATCGAGGGTTGAAACAAGACCTCGATCGAGCTATTAAAACCTCGATCAAGGGTTGAAACAAGGCCTTGATCTAGCTTTTGAAAATATTGGTCTAGCTTTTGAAAAGCTTGATCTAGCTTTGGAAAATCTAGATCTAGCTTTTGAAAAATACAAAAAAAGGCCCGCAACTTGTTTTTTAGTCCCTCGATCGAGGGCTTGAACATACCTCGATTGAGGTCGAGTTAAAACCCTCGATTGAGGTCATGTTAAACTCTCGATCGAGGTATTTTAAATACCTCGATCAAGCAAATAACTCGATCGAGGGCCTAAAAAACAGGCCAAGAGCCCTTTTCACTGCAGAATTAAAGTTTTTTTTGCCTTCCAAAGGTTTAAACCATGTCATTAAATGCACATTAATGGGCAGACTTGATACCATTGGATTCATCAATGAATCCTCTATCCATATACATAATATTTACGAATTTTTATATTCATATGTATTTTGTTTTAAAATTTCTACTAAAACTTGCCCTAAAAAACCTTGCAAACAACTTCGATTGAGCTCGAAGATAAATATGCAACATTCAAAATAAACATCCAAAAAATTTGAAAAAATACACAAGCACTAGATAAACGTGTCCTCTTCAAAAGTGTATTTTTAGTTTTGCAAATTATGTAAACAATCAAAATATTTGGTGCACACACACACACGTGTGCAAAATGCGGCTGAAATATTCATTGGTCAGTTTCGAAAAATAATAATAAATATAATTGTTCAAGAAAAATTAAAAGAAAAATATGTAAGCACTAGTGCATTCTGTCTAGATCCTGTTCACATATTTCATTTTTTAAAATTATTACTTTAACATTAAATTATTGTGCACACACACAAACTACTTGTTAATTGCTCTTCAAATTTTTAAGTACACGCGTTTCATTAAATGAAAATTTGACACGATAAATGACATTGGTATATTTCAAAAAAAATATCATTGGAAATCCAACATAATTCTCTACATTTTGTTTTTTAACCACATGTCAAAATTCATGTGGAAAATATGAATTTCAAGGGCTTCAATTTAATACATGGGTAAATTTTTTGTTTTCATCGTCATATTTGGCCAAAAATAGTTACCCGTCTTCATGGAATCACCCATAAGTTTTAGTTGTTTCCATTTGGTATGAATTTAGCATAGCATTTTTCTGCAATTTGAGTGTTCTTAGACTGGATTTCCATTCTTCCAATTTTACTGCTTGTTGATTGATTCCATTCTTGCACCTTATACCTTAGTGACAAAGTTTCTTGCAAGAATTCCTAATCAGTGCTATTTCCATTGTTATGAGTGGAAATCCTAAAAGCTACAACTTCACTATATACAAGTTGATGCAAAGAAAACTATGACTGACATATAAGTTGTACTATAACTCGCAAGTTCCCATACAAACTTGGGTTGACAATTTAAAGCAAATGCTTCTTGTTTTCCTTTTTTTTAGAAATTAGAAGGGAATTAAAAATCCTGAGGATGACTCACCCAAAGATAATCCATGTTTTTGTAACTTTTAGATGTTGGTTCTACCCTATGTAATATATATGTGTATTACATTCAACCTAGTCTCGGGGAGACGATCGAGAACTCACTAACTTACACATGAATCAAAGACATGAATTTTATGGAATTATTCACTTAAAATCATGATGGGGTTCCTTATATCTTCAACAGGTAACATATTCCCCATATTCCTATGGTTCCCATGAATCGCTAATATACCTAAAGGTACAAGAAGTTTACATCAATTTTTTTTTTTTCCTAACACATGTGAATCCAGATATAGGTTTTAATGATGAATAGTAATAATTAAATATAATAATAATTTTTATTCTAAGTCAATAAATCTATAATTAAAATGAAACAATGTTTGATATGAAAATGCTTGCATCAAAATATATAAAGGAAACATGTGTTCATCTACTCAACAACAATCAAATTTAAATCCAATCTCATAATATTGAAACAAATGGAAATATGAATATCTCATGATGATTGTTTTTTAGAGGGAAGAAACTAATAACATTTATTTATGAATCAAATCCACTTAAGTATTTTGGACATATAAAATAGTTTCTAGGGTTGGATATGCACGCGTGTGCACACACACAAAATTAGATGTTCATGACATTTTCAACCTATCATACATGTAACCACATATACATATGAAATTAGAGCAATGCTTTAAATCCAACACAATGCAATTGTTGGAAGAGCCTAGTCAACATGCAATATCTTAGCTAGTGGTTGATGATTTTGGGGAAATGACAAGGAATCCTTCCTATGACAAGAAAATTTAGAGCTTGGTACAATTAGTTGCAACATGTTGAACACCACCCTTAGCCATATCCCATCAAGACACTCCGATTCAAAATTTCTTCTTCATTTTCCAATTGGATAACCTAGTTTGAACCATAAGTTGGTCTATAAAAACAAAATTTAGATTTCATATACAAAACAAATGATGAATATTGGCATTGGATGAGAAAATAATAAGAGAAACCCATATAATCCCATAATCATGCTTATGCATAAAAAAAATCAAAACTAAACTATTTTACAAAAATGATGAATTAACGAATAAATATATGAAATAGAATTGAAAAAACATAATCAATAGAGAATAATATTCCATGAGATTTCATTTGCATATACAATAACATGTATTTCCATTCAATATGATTATTCCATTAATAATGGTTAAGGAGGGGTCCACTGAATAAGATCTGTTACAATTTCATATCATATTTATCTTGAAATTCATCCAAGTGACTCATGAAGATCCAAATTTGTATCCAACCCTTTGGAATCATTGTGAGTATTGTTAAAAAAAACATCTGCATCATCTAGAACTAAGTCATCATCGATATAGTCATCATAATTGAGATGTGAGGAATTGATTATATGTTCAACATGATCCCCCCCTTCAGCTAAGTACACTTCTTCCTCCATATTTTCATTTACATCTTCTTATTGATCATGAACATATTCTTCAGGAAAATTATACTTTATGGGCCTTCCCCTTGGATCAAATGTCACAAAAAATGGCCAACCTTCCTTACCTGGCACCTCTTGTTGAATATTGTAACTTCTAAGAATATTATATTTGTACTTTATTATTCCGGAGATGTTTCATCCCTCCAAGGTGATCCTATTATGTATCCGGAGATGTTTATTCCTCCGATGAATTATGGTAACCAGGGTTATTAGATCCTCCATGCATGGGTCGGCCCTGAGTTAATTAATTAGGGGTTATTAGACTTCATTGGGAGAGGTCGGCCCCATAAGGGAATTAGTCAGTCGAGAACTAGTATAAGTAGAGGAGATTTCTCCTCACTTATCACACACTTGCTCAGCTCAGAAAGTAGTGCACTTGTGTTTGAGAGGTCTGCATAGGAGGTAGAGAAGGAGGTCAAGTCTTGGAGCACATCTTGTATTTTGGTTGATCATCTTATTGAGGAAAGCTTTGCTGGGTTTTCTATCCCATGAGGGTTTCCCAGGGTAATATCGTTGTCTATCTTGTGATTATGTTTCTTTCAGTGATCTTGCTAGTCAAATTAGTTTAAACTTAACATGGTATCAGAGATAGCCTGAATAGAACATCTTTCACAAGGTGAAATTATATTTCTCTCTCTCTCCCAAAATTAGGGTTTCTGCAAAAGTTAGAATTTTTTGGATTCTGGTTGCATGGATGAATAGCCCTTCTAAAGATCTATCTTTTGAGCCCTAGATCGAGGTTTTTTGGTTGGGTAGAACTCTGGGAATGTCAAACCCTAGTTTTACCAAAAGTGCGATAAACCAGAAATTCTGTTGCAGATCCGGAAAAGTGAAAAGGTAAAGTTTCCTAGTAAGTACTACTCTATCTCTTATCTCTTGGACTCCCCCAAGAGAAGATGGCTCCAAGCACTAAGCTTGAAGACAAGCTTGAAGGTATAGAGAATTTTCGGGCATGGAAAATTGGAAATATAGAATTGGTCTCATTCTTGAAGAGAATGATCTTGCTCAATATATCAAGTATGAAGTTGCAGAACCTGAAGAAGATGAAGCCAAAGAGAAGCATAGGAAGGATTTGATTAGGGAAAAGAGAATCATTGCTGATTCTATTAAAGACCACTTGATTCCCCAAGTGGAATCCAAGAAGGCTCCAAAGGAAATGTATGATGCCCTAGGAAGAATGTATGAAGGAAAGAACATCAATAGGAAGATGAACCTAAGAACTCAGTTGAAGAGTACCAATATGCACAAAGGAGAATCCATTCAAGACTACTTCCCAAGGGTCTCCCAAATCAAGGAACAACTAGATGCCATTGGTGATACTCTTGATGAAGATGAACTTGTAATGACTACTCAAAATGGTTTCACTAGACCTTGGGAGTCATTTATTCAAACCATGTGTGCCAGAAAAGAAAGTATGAAGTTTGATGTAGTATGGGAGGATTGTGTTCAAGAAGAAGCTAGGGTAGCCAACAGAGAAGCCCTTCTCAAGGAGGATGACCAAGCCTTGGCTACACACACTAAGAGAAGGAGGAATCAATATTACTTCAAGAAGGATAATAACAAGGAGTCTCAATCTCCACAAAGATTTCAGAAGAAAGGAAGAAGAAAATTCTCTTCTTTCCAATGTTTCAATTGTCATAAAGAAGGACACATCGCTAGATTTTGTCCTTCAAAGAAGAAGAAAAATATTCACTACAAAAGACATCAAGCACATCTTGTAGAAGATGATAGTGAAGAAGAAGTAGAAGAGGAAGTAAGGTCTCATAGGAAAAGATCCAAAAGAGATCAAGAAGAAGAAGAAAGGCCCCTCCCTAGGAAAAGATCTAGAAGAAATGAAGAAGAAGATGTAGAAGAGTATGTTCTATTTTCTGCCCTATCTGGATCTGTGTCTCCTGGAGAAGATACATGGCTTATTGATAGCGGTGCTTCAAAGCACATGATAGGTCAAAAGAAAAATCTCTCAAGACTTGAAGAAAAGTCTTCTCCATAAAAGGTATCTCTAGGAGATGATTATCAATATCCCATCAAGGGAATTGGTGAAGCAAGCTACAAGCTTGATTATGGAACACCTTTAAAGATGAAAGAAATTTTATATGTACCAGGTTTGAAGAAGAACCTACTTTCTATCTTAGCACTAGATAAGAAAGGTTTTAGAATTCCATTTATTGATGGACAAGTACTTATGTGGCCCAAAGGAAAATCAATTAAGGATGCAATTGTTATTGGTGAAGAAGAAGGAGGTATTTACAAACTCAAGGGTCACCCAGAAGCTGCCCTTGTCCATGAAACCACTAGCCCCAGTGAGCTATGGCATAGAAGGCTTGCTCACATTAACTACAAGGCCCTACCCTATGTGAGCAAGGTGGTCATAGGATTACCAGACTTAAAGATTGACCATAATGGCTCATGCAAAGGATGTGAAAAGGGGAAGAATGTCAATAACACTTTTCTAAAGAGTGAAACAAAGACTAAGAACATTCTGGAGTTAATTCACTCAGATGTATGTGGACCAATGCCCACCACATCCCTAAGTGGGTTTGAATACTATCTCACATTCATTGATGACTATTCAAGGAAGACTTGGATATACTTTCTAAATGGAAAGAATGAAGTCTTTGGAAAATTCAAAGAGTTCAAGGCCTTAATAGAAAATCTGTCAGAAAAGAAAATCAAGATTCTCAAAACAGATAATGGCAAAGAATATACTTCAAAGGACTTTGAAGAATTTTGTAAGGAAGCTGGAATCAAGAGGGAACTAACCACTCCCTACAATCCCCAACAAAATGGGGTTGCTGAAAGAAAGAATAGAACTATCATGGAAGCTGTAAAGACTGTGACACATGACCAAGATCTACCCATGTATGTATGGGCTGAAGCAGCTAGGACAACAGTCTATGTACAAAATAGACTATCCCATAGTGCTCTTGAATTCAAGACTCCAGAAGAAGTGTCCACATGAAAGAAGCCTGAGGTAATTCATCTCAAAATATTTGGATGTCCTATGTACATTCACATTCCAAAAGAAAAGAGAACCAAGTTGGATCCTTCTAGTAAGAAGGGAATATTTGTTGGATATTGTGAATCATCCAAAGCTTTCAGAATTTACATACCTGGTTTTCATCATATGGAAATAAGTAGAGATGTAACATTTGATGAAGAAGCAGCCCTCAAGAAATCTAGGAAGTGCCAACTTGAAGAAATCTATGAAGAAGATACATCTCCTAGAATCACAGGAGCTGTACCCATCCTTGAAGATGATGCACCAGAGGACCATGACATGTTAGAACCATAAGAACCCCCCATTACAAATTTATCTAGAAAAAGAAGGCCAGCATGGGCTAGAGACATTATTCAAGGAGCTGAAAAATATGGAGCTCCTAAAGGCTCCACTAGAGAAAGAAAGAAACCAAAGCTAGTATCAAACTATGTGGCCTTGATGTGTGATCTTGTGGATCAACAACCTACTAGCTATGAAGAGGCAACTCAGAAGAAAGAGTGGGTAGAAGCAATGACAGAAGAATACCAGTCAATAATGAAAAATGATGTTTGGGATATAGTTCCCAAACCAAAAGATAAAAGTGTGGTTTCTTCCAAATGGATATTCAAAATAAAACATGCTATAGATGGTATCATTGAAAAATATAAGGCAAGATTTGTAGCTAGAGGATTCTCTCAGAAAGAGGGAATTGACTATGAAGAAACATTTGCACCAGTTGCTAGGTACACTTCAATTAGAACTATCATGGCACTTGAATCTATGATGAAGTGGAAATTACACCAGATGGATGTTAAGATAGCCTTCCTAAATGGTGTGATTGAAGAAGAAGTGTACATAGAACAACCACAAGGATTTGAGGTTAAAGATGGAAGAACACATGTATGCAAGCTTAAAAAGGCTTTGTATGGATTAAAGCAAGCTCCCAAAGCTTGGTACGGAAGGATTGATAGTTTCTTAAAAAGCATGGGATTTACCAAAAGTAAAGATGATCCTAATCTTTACCTCAAAGTTATGAATGATGAACCTGTTATATTACTGTTGTATGTAGATGATCTATTTCTAACAGGAAATGAGAATCAAATTATCGAATGCAAGAAGAAGCTTTCTTCAGAATTCGAGATGAAAGATCTTGGATTAATGCACTACTTCTTAGGTCTAGAAGTATGGCAAGAACCAAAAGGAATCTTTCTAAATCAAGGTAAGTATGCTGTGGGGATTCTAAAAAGATTCGATATGTTGGAGTGTAAAGCCATGGCCACTCCCATGGACTCCAACTTGAAGTTATTAGTTAATGACTCATCAGAATTAGTGGATGTAACTTTATATAGACAAATCATTGGGTCATTGATGTATTTAACAAATACAAGACCAGATATATGCTTTGCTGTAAATACCCTGAGTCAGTATCTAGTAGAACCTAGAAAGGTTCACTTAATAGCTACAAAGCATGTAATGAGGTATCTAAAGGGTACATTAGATTTTGGTCTATATTATCTTGGAAGTCATGAACTCAGATTACATGGTTACTCAGATTCTAATTCGGCAGGAAGTGTTTCAAATAGAAAGAGTACATCAAGTGGATGCTATGGTCTTGGATCTACCATGATCTCATGGTTCAACAAGAAACAATCTAGTGTGGCTCTCAGTACTGTTGAAGCAGAATATATAGTTTCCTACTCTGCTAGTTGTGAAGTAGTGTGGCTTCGAAAACTATTATCTGGAGTGTTTGACTTAGAAATGGATCCCACTGTGATCATGTGTGACAATCAAATTTGTATTAAGATGACAGAAAATCCAGTATTCCATGATAAGTCAAACCACATAGAGATCCGATATTTCTACATACGAGATATGGTGCAAAGAGGAGCTATTAAATGCGAATATGTGAGCACTGAGGAACAAATTGTTGATATATTGACCAAACCTCTGTCTCGAGTGAAATTTGAATATTTCCTAGACAAGCTTGGTGTAGTTCAGAAGGACCCTCCTCGAAAGGGGGAGTGATATAGTCACTGATGATGAGATTGCCCTCATCGACAGCAAGGTCGATGATGAGGATACCTGTTTATTACACCTAGATATTTATATATGCTTAGATTACTTAGATTTAGGATTCTTATACTTAGAATACTTATATTACTTGTTGATGAGGATACTTGTTTTTATGTATTGATGAGGATACATGTTTTCATGATATGTATATATATATTTATATTTTTTTTTATATTGATGTATTGATGAGGATACATGTGTTGATGATATGTATACATGTTTTGATGATATGTATACATGTATTGATGAGGATACTTGTATGTACTTGTACTAGTGATGTACTAACGATATCTGTATTGATGAGGATACAGGTGGGGATTGTATCATCCCCGGACTTCGGTCCCTTGAATTGATCCGTAGACATGTGTCTTTGAGAATGAAATCCTTAGTGGATAGGTGGGGATTGTATTGTCCCCGAACTTTGGTCCCTTGAATTGATCCATAGACATGTGTCTTCGAGAATGAAGTCCTTTGTGGACAAGTAGGGATTGTATCGTCTCCAGAATTCGGTCCCTTGAATTGATCCGTAGACATGTGTCTTTGAGAATGAAGTCCTTAGTGGATAGGTGGGGATTGTATTGTCCCCGGACTTCGGTCCCTTGAATTGATCCATAGACATATGTCTTCAAGAAGTGGTCCTTAGACTCTGTCTAAGTTGACGAGAGGATTGTATCATCCCTAGGCATGATGAGGTGTCTTAAATGATCCATAGATGTATGTCTCCGAGAAGTGGTCCTTAGACTCTGTCTAAGTTGACGAGAGGATTGTATCATCCCTAGGTATGATGAGGTGTCTTAAATGATCCGTAGACATATGCCTTCGAGAAGTGGTCCTTAGACTCTGTCTAAGTTGACGAGAGGATTGTATCATCCCTAGGCATGATGAGGTGTCTTAAATGATCCGTAGATGTTTGTCTCTGAGAAGTGGTCCTTAGACTCTGTCTAAGTTGATGAGAGGATTGTTTCATCCCTAGGCATGATGAGGTGTCTTAAATGATTCGTAGACGTATGTCTTCGAGAATTGAATTATAGGACTACATCATCCCTGGACCTCGGTTCAAAAGGTATGTGATAGGACTGTATCGTCCCTGTACCTCGCTTCAAAAGGTACGTGATTTGGATTGTATCATCCATGGACCTATGTCCTAAAGAGAGCGGGATTGATCATCATGTAATATGATCGTGTGTATTGCAGAGTATGTTGATGATCGTGCGATGACGATGTTGATGATCCTGTGATGCCAATACTGATGATCGTGTGATGACGATGCTGATGATCGTGTGATGACGATGCTGATGATCGTATGATGATGATGATGGTGATCGTGCGATGATGATGCTGATAATCGTGTGATGACGATGCTGATGATCGTGTGATGATGATACTGATGATCGTGCGATGACGATGTTGATGATCGTATGATGATGATGCTGATGATCGTGCGATGACGATGATGATGATGTTGATGTTCCAGTAACTGGTTGCGTTACTGATGATGATGTATTGAAGAAAGGTTTTGATGATTTATAGATGTATCATGTATGATGTAGTCGATGACTCCTTTCTCCCACAGATGTTGTTATAATATCCTTCTTATTAAGGGGGAGTGTTGAATATTGTAACTTCTAAGAATATTATATTTGTACTTTATTATTCCGGAGATGTTTCATCCCTCTGAGGTGATCCTATTATGTATCCGGAGATGTTTATTCCTTCGATGAATTGTGGTAACCAGGTTTATTAGATCCTCCATGTGGGGGTCGGACCTGAGTTAATTAATTAGGGGTTATTAGACTTCATTGGGAGAGGTCGGCCCCATAAGCGAATTAGTCAGTCTGGAACTAGTATAAGTAGAGGAGATTGCTCCTCACTTATCACACACTTGCTCAGCTCAGAAAGTAGCGCACTTGTGTTTGAGAGGTCTGCATAGGAGGTAGAGAAGGAGGTCAAGTCTTGGAGAACATCTTGTATTTTGGTTGATCATCTTATTGAGGAAAGCTTTGCTGGGTTTTCTACCCCATGAGGGTTTCCCAGGGTAATATCTTTGTCTATCTTGTGATTATGTTTCTTTCAGTGATCTTGCTAGTCAAATTAGTTTAAAATTAACACCTCTAAAAAAAATACATGCTCACATTGAATTGGAAGTACATAGGTCTCTATATTTGGCTCATACCTATTAGTATTAATCATGGTAAATCCATTGTCATGATCAATAACCTTCCTTTCATAACCTTGGAGCAACAATTTGTACCACATCACCTTAAAGAGAACTACTTTGAAGGATTTAAAGTCTATATCCAATATGTCTTCCAAATATCCATAGTACCTCAAATATGATGTGACTAGATGTCTATCACCTCTATGGGAAATATTAGTAACCTAGAAATTTGCAACTATACCACTATCACATGTTTTCCTCCTATCATCCAACTGTTTTGTGTGATATGTTTTTCTATTACACCACATATCCTTATGATGTTTTTCTTGCATGCTCAACATGTTAAAAATATATTGTCAGGAATTGGTAACTATATGTATAAGATACTTTGTGGGAAAAAAAGTGGGATTTGAAATGTAAAAATGAAAGTTAGATATTTCTTATGTTTATAGCTTTTACACCATCTATATCAATTTCTTGTTGGGTCAAATCTGTATCATGCTCCAAATAAGTTTTTTATGATCAACTCTGCCACCCTATTCCATGATAAGGAATCATAAACTTGTTGAATTCGTTCTATCCATCTCTTCACGCAATAAAGATTATTTACAACATGTAAATGAATTGCATCCCACTCTATACTACCTATAACAATGACAAAAAAATTATTTAGTTAAATAACCAAGCTACTAACCAATCTACCACAAGCGTGAAAAAATATATTAAATACAATACAAGATTTTACCTTTCACTTTTCTCGATCTAACTTTCTCGAACAACACCTCCCCTTTAAATTTGTTGGTGGAAATGGCATCCCAAATGAGCGTCTCATCCATATCACCCATGACTTGGGGTATGTACTCACGAAAATATATAGTGGATTGATATATCATGCAGGCTTCAACCATTGAGCCTTCTAGATGAGATATTTATCTAACAAAAGCATTCAATTATTTCAAGTGCCTCTCCACCAACCCCATTGACCTTGCGTATACAGGTCTACATATTTTAATCTCTTTCAGTAGGTGTGTGAGGTAGTGTTCCTATGCATTGTAAAATGTTGGAGGAAGATACTTTTACATATCACACATTAGTTGGGGAATTTCTCTTTTCTAATACCTAATATATTCTTTATGTATTTATTTAGATGATAACCCCTACAAGTGAAATAAAATTTGATGTGTTAACATTAAAATATATAAGGCAAGAAAAACAAGTATTGAAAATGTATACATTCAATAATTCAACTAAAATTTTTTACATACCTCATGTACTTGCTGAGATCATAAATAAAATTCTTTAGGTTGTTTTAAAATATAATAGGCAGAGCTAGATGAAGAACATACTGCAACAAGGATGTAACATGTATTACTAACAAATAAGGTATATATCATTACATATCATTCAAATAGAGATAAACATGTATTACTAACAAATAATGTATATATCATAAGATAATCAAGGTTGAAAAAAATTGAATCTTGATAAATGTATTCCAATCATAAGTTTTAGCCCCATCAAAATTTCCTTGCTTTGTTAATATATTACTTATGTTTGAAGCAAAAACAATGGGAAATTTTATCTTCCATACAACATGTTTTAAATTAGCACTCTCTTGCTCTATTAATACCCATGGAAGAGTGATGGAATTTCCACTACCATAGAAATGAGTCAAATGTTGCAATGAGTTGGATTCTTGAATGTCACTAATAAATTTATCAATTTTTTTATTTTTATTCCTCCCATCTATAATTTTTTACAAGCACTCTATGACATTCTTTCTAATATGCATTGTGTCAAACAAATGAGCTACTAGTAGGTTCTCATTGTGATAATCTACAGGATAGATCTCACAGCTAGAGTAAACCTCACAAATCTCACTCAAGAATTGCAGAGAAGAAGAATAAGAATTGAATCAATTATCACTCATAAACTCAGAAATGGAGAAATATGCAGTATAATCATACATCGGCTGTAAGCTGGCACTTTAAAAAATGATAACAATCTCAATACTTTCAAGTGAATTTGAATTAGCCAAAGGTGATTCGAATTCTCCTTAATGTGTGGCTTAGATAGCATTGGAGACATCACCCAATCAGTGGTAGTAGTTAGAAATAGTCAAAAGTCAGTCAAATGAGTCTAACTGAGTCTAACGAAGCCATGTGAGCACAAATGTAGGGAAGAAGACTCCAAGGAGGGCATATGAGGCTATCAGTAGGTCAGGTGGTACTCTGATACAAACAACTAGAAGCTACAGGCAATTAAACTAAGCAATAAATTCAAGAACTGGTCAATCAATGCTGCAACTGACTGTTAAAATCCAAGTAGGTGTAGTAGGCCGCATATGTCATCTAGGTGAGGAAAAAAATGTGCACTAGGTAGGTAGAAGTGTTACTGAGGGATAAAACAGGTTCTAGGGGGTTGAAAATAGGCTCCATGTGCTGGGGAGACTACCATATTGATGACTAGATGCATGTAGTATGCATGCATGCATGCAAAGCATGCAAATATAAATAATGATGGTGAGAATATTCCAACACCCCTCTGCAAGCAAACTATGAGGAAGTAACTGAAAACTAGTAGGGCCTTGGTAACTGAGACCATAGGTCACCCAGTACAATAATCTAAATAAATAAAGTGAGGAAAGAGGGAAAACCCAGTGGGAAGAAATCCCCCCCCCAAAATAGACTGTAGGATGCTAATGTAACATGGAATCACTCACCCTAGAAGGAGGAAAGTGACCTTCTTTATCGAAGAAGGATCGATCGGCAAGAAATCGATCAATGTCAGAATGATCAATGTGAG
This sequence comes from Larix kaempferi, assembly GCA_027924585.1. NCBI lineage: Eukaryota > Viridiplantae > Streptophyta > Pinopsida > Pinales > Pinaceae > Larix > Larix kaempferi. The sequence continues at coordinate 6,823,123 of BSBM01000738.1, forward strand.
AAGGATGAAACCTTCCATTTTGAAAATCAGATCTGGTTCTCCTTTGATCAAGTGGATCACCAACAAGATCTTCTACAGATCGAAGAGTAATGGCTTCCCATCTAGGAAGAGGAGGATCATTAGGTGTAAGATCATTAGGTTCTTATGGATCTGGATCTTACATTTGCTCATCTTCACTATCAGTTTCTATATATTCAGGTTCTTGTGGATCTGGATCTAGCATTCACTCTTCATCATCTTCACTTTTACATTCAGAATATGAACTCTCATGGGATGAAGATTCGATCTCTTTCTCATCAAGAAATGGTGGTGTAGTAGGAAATATGTCTTGCTCAACAAGATGAGCATCATGAAGTGAACATTCCTTAAACTGTACACACCTTTCAAGGAATGTTGACATAGTAGAAGGATCAAGAATCTTGTAGGCCTTTGCACTCAATGCATATCCCACCAGTATACACTCTCTGCTATGTGGATCCAGGGATCTCCTTTTCTTTGTTTGAATCCTTTCCCATGCTTTGGATCCAAACACTCTAAGATGGGATACATCGGGTTTGTAACCCATCCATGCTTCGAAAGGAGGAATATTTTCCATTCCTTTGTGAGGGACTTTGTTCTGAAGGTAAGCATCAAAGTTGATGGCCTCTTCCCAAAGACTAGGTTGCAACCCTTTCAACTTTAGCATGCAAGTTTCCATCTCCTTTAATGTTCTTTTATTTCTCTCTGCAAAACCATTTTGTTTTGGTGTGTAGGGAACAGTATGGTGCATATCGCCTTCATCATCATAGAAGGATTGGAAGTCACCCTTGACATACTCTCCTCCATTATCAATGCGAATGGCCTTGATATTTCTACTTGAAAACTTTTCTGCAGAAGACTTGAAAAACTTAAGTATCCAAACACTTATGATTTAATCTTAGAAAGTATACCCATGTAAATCTTGAATAATCATCAATAAAAGTAAGAATATACCTTTCCTTTTCCAATGATAGATATGGAAATGGCCCTACAACATCACTATGAATCAGATCTAGAGTTTGAGAGGCTCTCCTTTCCTTTCCTTTCTCAAACTTCTTTTCAGGATGCTTTCCCATCAAGCAACCCTTACAGTTTCCCTTGGAAAACTTGATTTTGGGTAGACAATCAAACATCTCTTAAGTATCCATATCTTGCAGGTAATTGTAGTTGCGATGCCAAAATATTTCATGCCATAGCCCACTCTCTTCATTTGCATGTGTGTGAAGAGAAGACTGCTTGGAGAGAGGAAGAAAGTGAGAGAACTCATAGAGTTTCGAATTGTGGTTTGCAAAACCTTTTGCAATGATATTTCCTGAAACCATGTCTTGTATTTTGACCTCATTTGGAGAGAAGATCACCCTCTTGGGATCTCCAGTATGGGTCATCTGGTAGAATGAAAGTAGATTGGCAGTAAGTGCAGGAACATAGAGCACATATGAGAAGTACCCATGATTAAGTTTTATCCTTCCAATCCCCTCAAAGGAGACCTCATAATCATTCCCCAACATGATGGAAGGGCCAACAATGCATTCAAAACTAGAAAAGAGATCTTTGGAGGAATACATGTGTCTTGATGCTCCTGAATCAATGATGAAGGAGGACTCTCTTTATGCACCTGCCATGAGAGCATGGCATCCCTCCTTGTCCTCAAATCTAGAAGTTCCAACTTCTTTCTTCCTAGCACATGCATGTATTGGAAGGTTATCCTTTTCAATTAACTAATCCATCAAGTCTATAGCATTCTTCATACAAAAACTTTGAGGATGAAATCCTCTATTGCAATAGGTGCATTTGGATTTCTCCTTGTGAGATTGCTTATCCTTCTTTGAATTCAAAGCCCCTTCTGACTGATAGGGAGCCTCCTTTTACTTCTACTCATTTGAATTTCTATCAAAAACTTTTTTCTTTCCCTTGCCATTCGCTCTCTTCACTTCAGCAGTTGCAAGTGTTGAATCCATATTGGGTTTGACCATCCCCATTTGAATCAACTTCTCCTCCTCTTGTGTGAGAGAGGTGATGAAGTCATCAAGAGTGGGAAACTTCCATTTTTGGATGGATAGCTTCGCTGTCTGAAAGGTAGAGACAAATAATGAGTAGTTAGGGCCCAATTTTGATAGTATGGAAAGGATGAGCTACTTCTCTTGTTTCTCTATTCCATATCTCTTCAATTGTGAAATCAGATTTTTGAACTTGGTAAGAAACTTATTGATTAAGTCGAAACTGCAAGCGCTTAATGAGATAAGATCATTTTCCAACTTGTGACCTTTCAAGTCATATTTTTGTCCAAGAATAGATTTGATCTTGTCCCAAACTTCTTTTGGAGTGGAAAGATTAGTGACATGAAAATCAAGGTCTTCGAAAATGCTGAGGAGTAGCAGTCCTACTGCTTCATCAAGTTTATCCAGGTTCTTGGATTTCTCTACTGCACTAGCGGGTTCGACTGCAGTCACATTAAATACTCTAGAAAGGTTCTTGGACTTCATGAAGATGTCCATCTTGGATTTCCATTCGACGTAATTGAATGAATTTAGTTTTAGATCCATTGGTAGCTGTTGAATTCGAATTCAAGATGAATTTGAATGATGGAATAAACCTGCAAAACAAATGAAATTGTTGATTGCAATTTGCTGCAAATCGAGAGAACACTACCTTAAGACAATGAGCACATGTGATTGGATCCTTCACACCTAGATAGACCTCACTGGATTTCTCCAGTGAATTCAAGACAATTGCACAAGGAATTGTTTTGGAAATCCAGAGGCTTCTGGTGCTCAATGGAAGACAGATGCTCAATGAATTGTTGCAACTGCTGCAATTCGAATAGCTAACTCTAGCTTTGATACCATGTGATAATCTATAGGATAGATCTCATAGCTAGAGTAAAACTCACAAATTTCACTCAATAATTGCAGAGAAGAAGAAGAAGAATTGAATCAATTATCACTCATAAACTCAGAAATGGAGAAATCTGCAGTATAATCATACATCAATTGTAAGATGGCACTATGAAAAATGAATACAATCCCAATACTATCAAGTGAATTGGAATTACCCAAAGGTGATTCAAAGTCTCCTCAATGTGTCGCTTGGATAGCATTGGAGACATCACCCAATCAGTGGTAGTAGTAAAAAATAGTCAAAAGTCAGTCAAATGAGTCTAATTGAGCCATGTGAGCACAAATGTAGGGAAGGAGACTCCAAGGAGGGCGCATGAGGCTGTCAGTAGGTCAAGTGGTACTCTGATGCAGACAACTGGAAGCTAGAGGCGGTTAAACTAAGCAATAAATGCAAGAACTGGGAAATCAATGCTACAACTGACTGTTAGAATCCAAGTAGGTTTAGTAGTGCGCATATGTCATCCAGGTGAGGAAAAAAAGGCGCACTAGGTAGGTAGGAGGGATACTCAGGGATAAATGCAGTCTCTAGGGGGCTGAAAATAGGCTCCAGGTGTTGGGGAGACTACCATACTGATGACTAGATGCATGCATGCAAATATAAATAATGATGGTGAGAATATTCCAACACTCATAGTATGGGAACTAACTGAATTGGGCATAGTATCATTTCAAAACCCATGGAATATTACCATGAAAACCTTTGAGAATTAGTATCAATGAAAGATTATTTTTTATTAATCAAGCTAAGTATGGAAATCTAAAAATAGATACAAGTTGTGACAAAGAACAATGTAACTACAAACAATTGCTTACCATGGATATTCTCAAATGAATTTTTCCATAGCCGAGGCATCATTCTTCGTGGTTTTTTCCCACTCTCTTCCTTCTCATTAAAGTAATTTTTGTTTTAATTTGATACCTATGGTCCTTATGGAGAAAATGCCTAAACTCATTGTACAACTCCATTCCTAAACTTCTAGAACATCTAGGTTTGTTCTTGGACCACATACTGGACAAGCATATTTTCCCTTTGTTTGAATCCCTGCAAGTTTTGGAATAATGTTAATATATAAATTTCCAAAAATTATAAAAAGAGGCTCAATAATAAATGATGCATAGAGATACATGGGAAAATTGCATACCACAAAAATGTGTAAGACCGGGTGCATTGTGAATTGTCCATGTAAGTATTCCATGGAACTTAAATTGTTTTTGGCATATAGGTTTAGCGATGTCATAAATACTGATGTCAAACCATAATTTTAAAATTTCATCTATAATAGGTTCAATATATACTTCCATATTTAACTTGGTGCTTACCTAGTAATTATTTGAAAAGTAACATATATAATTAGTAAGTTCTTGTACATGCAATAGTGAATAAAAGGTTTTCTTATATTGTGTTAACATTCTTAAAAATAAGTACCTAGAACAAATAATGCCAACATGACATGATGCCTTTT